>CM072888.1:5276003-6476003 GCA_037013685.1 Acridotheres tristis | reverse complement strand
CCAGTTCTATATCTGGATGCTTCACTAGGGAATTTATTTCTTTTAGGTAAGTCTCACTATAAAAGGTTTTACACTACATGTACAGTATGCTTTTCCCTTACAGCTATTGCACCTCATCTTGTCTAGCTGTGGAACAAGAAAAAGCAGCTTGTCCAACTCTCCCTTAGCACAATTGGATAAGTTGTTTATCCCCAGGCTTCCACATGAAAATACATGTATGTGTTACAGCTTCTAGTATACAGAGTCATATCTGGAAGTTCTTGACACTTGCTCTCTGCTCTTCACTCAGCTGTTGATATTGCTATGTCTGGCACAGCTGTAGCTGCTCCTTATGCCTGTAGCTGCTTGCTGGACTAACTTCCTATTGCTGAGTGCAAGGTAACTTTGGAAGGAAGAATAGTTTTGTATCTGCTGTGACTTATTAGCCCAAGTGCAGACTTTTCCTTGCTAGCAGAAAGGCAGTGAGGCTTAATCAAAATGAAGTTATATGTAGTTCTGTTCCTGGGATTTTTAAATTGCTTTAGAAGGACAATGCTTAAAATTTAACTTTCAGCATTACCTGAACAACAAGATGGGTAAAGGTGACTTTTGCTTTGAAGCACCTTAATGGTAACTATGAAGAATACAAAACTTGTTCCATGGCAGCAGAATATTGCATAGACTTAATCTCGATGTCTAGTGGATTTAAATTAACCTCATCCATCCTACATACAAAGTCACTAGTGATCTAAAGCTGACAACCTAAAAAAAGTGCTTCAAAGCACAGTGCAGCTTTCATATTTATAAAAAGTTGACACACAGCATAATTTAGCATAACATCAGATCCATCCAAACTTCAGTGCAATTATTATAAAAATTTGATGGAGGTGTTCAACCTTGGAACGTTTGTGTCAATCACTTGGTCAAAATTCAGTGTTAGGTAAAATGACAGGCATGTTGGTACTGTGGTAAATTTGGTTTAAGCAACATGAGGGTCTTGATGGAAGAATGTCTTGTCTTCAGAAATAAAATACATTTCCAGTTTAATACATGACTTGTTTTCCTAGGCTAGACTTAGTGTTAAATTAGTTTTAGTCATCATTTGTTTTGACACTTCTGCCTCATTTTGTACACCACTTCCCAAAAATGCTTCATTTTGGCAGGAGATAAATTTTCAAACCTCCTTGGTTTTAAAAAAAATGTACCATGTTGTTACTTGATATGAACATTTTGTATTTCCAGTAAGGACTACAGAATTATCTCACAGGCTTGTACTTGTTTGTATCTTTTTATTGAGCTATAGATCTACTTTTCCTTGACTGAGGCTTAAATTTTCCATCATTCAGAGTTGAACACAGCATATAAAATCAGTTTGGCACTCTGCTATGGCTGTTGTTTCACTTTAAATATCTCAGTTCTGAGCTATTTTCTAACTTTTTTTTCTTCCTGCAAAAGCAGTTCGATTTTACTGTCTTTGCTGTAAAGGGCAGGGAGCAGCTAAACCTTTCATAGGCTTTGGTTGAGTCTCTGACAATATTCTGTTTGACAATACTGTAAGAGTTTGTGAGGTTTTATTTCCTCTAGGAAGAAGTACTATTCCTCTGTATGGAATAATACAAAAGATTTGGCTATTTATTCCTTTCCCCCTTAACATGAATAATAATGTAACTCTGGCCTTGCAGACTTGCTTACAGATGGAAAGCAAATCCTTCTCCTGGCTTCTCATTTATGGTTAAAGTTGAATGTTCTTAACAGGCGCTCACAGGTTGGGTTTAAGCTTGCTTTGACAGAACCTACGTGCCAGGGTTGGCTGAAATGCAGGTGAAGGGTTGTTTACCTGAAGTCCCAAAAGCACAGAGGCTGAAGAAAGCTCTTGAGGTGACAGATCAAGCCTGGCAGAGCTGTGGGATTTGTCAGGAAGAGATCCTTGGCTACTCTTAAGTGTCCTCTCAGCCTGGAGCCCAGGGAGTGTCGTTTGTCATGTCAGCAGTGCCTGAAGCAAAGGCTGCAGCGTGGAGGCTGCCATGAATACAAACTGTTTTCCATCCATTCTAATGCTTTCTCTCCCACAGAAATCCAAGTCCCTGTTAAAACACAGACAGGCTGCTGCTGCTCAGTGTAGGAAAACATTATCTGGTCTCCAGGAGGAATAGCCAGCCTGAATCTTTCGTTTTAAAAAGCTGTTAAAATCCAGTATTTTGAGCATGACAAAAATCTGGTTTAGGGTAACGTTTTGAAATGTTTGTATGGTTATTTATCAACAGAAGAAATAAAGACAAACCTAGAAATTCTTCAGCAAGCACACGGGAGAATTTTTAAACGAGGTCTAAGACTTGCAAAGTGGTCAGTCATAGACCACTATTAGAACACAAACAATCTTAAGACATGGTTGAGGTTGGAATAAATGGATCTAAAAGGCATGGGAAGGGATGTTGGGTACACAACTGTCATATTCAGAGTTATGGCCCTGCACCAAGGCCCATCAATTACTGATTGGGGATGAAGCCAGAACAGTGAAACCTTCAGCAATGCAAGGATTGTTTTTTCCACTGTCTGCAAGGGAAGAGAGGGAAGATTCAAGCCCATGGGAAGTGAAAAGGGCATTCCTGAGAGGAAGCCAGAGCTGTGGGTGGACTTCAATGATGTTTTTGTCCACCCCACTAAAGGGACACTGAGCAGCTCTAGAGGCCAGCAGGTGAAGTAATCACTCTCCTTGCCCCATTATTATAATGTAAAAATCGTATTTTTGACAAATATCCAATCATATAACAAAAATAAATCAATATTCTTCTTCTGAAGAAAGCTGGCTTGCCTTCCAAGAAGCACTTCCACCTTTACCAGGCTGGGTTTCCCCAACAACTCAGTGCAGCAGAAATTCCAATGCAAATCTACAGCCTTTACAATCTCTCGAGTTATCTTCACACTTCTGGGGGGAAAAAACTTGATATACAACACTATTAGGGTTTTTTGTTGTTTTTATAAAATTTTTCAAGATATCACAAAATTACACACACTATAAGCTTAATCTGCACATTTTCCAATGAAAAATTGAAATATCTTAAATTTATTACTTGTATATACAATTTCAATCCAAATTTACATTCGCATCATTTTCATGGGTAGCAAAAGGCATGGATCAAACACAGGATTGAGATGTGTCACTTCAGCATATTTATAGGATATTTACTCCAAATCTTGGTATGTGTTCATTTAAATTTATTTAGAACAGGCCACTGACAAAAGGCTGGATTTTGTGCTGAAATGGTGTAAACTGTGGGGAAAGTCACTGCTACCATCCACTCCTTTCAATGCAAACATCCATCATTTGTTTCAGTGGGATTCACAGGACAATGACTGAAAAATTAACAAATTCATTAGAACCTCTGAGAGCTGCTAGTTTAAAGCTCCATCCATGGCTGTGCAGTCAGTTTAAGGCATCTGTGCTAGACATCACTTTTATAACTTTAAAAGTTACCTCAAGTAATTCTGCAGTTAACTAACAAAAAGCTGGAATTCCTCTCACCTACCCCTGGAAGGGAAGTTAATTCACTTGGTTCTTCTTGCATCTTTAAAAACAAAGTAATGAAGTTAATAAGACATGACAGGTTATAAACATCCCCGTCTTTCAGCTACAAAAATGGATTTGTATTTGAATAACTTACATTCAGTGAAATTGTCTTTAGACCTGTTTGAAATCATTTAGGCTTAGCGAGCACAATTTAAGCAGAACTTCATTCAGATATTGCAAAACAAAGCAAATAAAAATTAAAATTTACAAGGAATACTTTCTTTCCCTCCAAACTAATTATTACTTGATATATGGAGAAAAAAATTTCATAATTATGCCTCTCCTGCTAGACTTCATAAGAGAATTCAAATGAAGACACCTCTCAAGCCCAGAGTATGAATAGTTGGCTATTTTAAATCTGCACAAACTGTAGAGACTGAATGTTAATTTAAGACACTATTAAATCAAAAGCTCCATTTTCCCCTGTAGTTTTCTGTTGCTTGAGTTATTAAAGAACCAGCACTGAAGGAAATACCTGCAAAACTATCCCAGTTATGTTCACTCAAACTCCATACTTAATTAAATACTAACTATGGAGACCCTGAAAAAAATAGAAACTATATCTTTAAATAGAATCCAGAAATGCAGTTTTCATATACAGCTGCATGTTCTCGAGTGTGCTTTTGCAGAAAAACAAATTTTTTGATAGTTAGCCTTGAAAGCAAACCAGTCACATAGATCCTTCCTTTCCATTTAATAATCTACATATAATGTAATCTTTCTTTGCTTTGGTAAAATACAAATAATGGGGAAATATGGGTAAGGAAAGCACAGTAAATAACATGGGTTTATATCATACCTTTTTTAAAGAAATCTGAGCTGAAATGTAAGGCATCCCTCGAAGTATTTTTTGCATATGCAAGGAATGCAGTTCTTTGTAAACAAAAGCTTGAGGAAAGCAATACTGAAGCCAAAGAATCTTCCCTAGCATCCTTCCAATGATCCCATAACAAGAGCAACTCTCCTAGGGCAAGTGTTTTGGAACTATATCCCGTGAAAAAAAGAATCCCATCCTTTGTCTTTCCACACATTTTTAATCACGTAGTAGAGATTGCGTCGCCTTGAAGATCTCCAGATTAGGGGAGTGATGCCAAAGTTGATTCTCGAGGGCACAAGCTCATCCCAAGTCTATTTTTCTGGTACATCACTTTCTATAGATTTTGTAGCTTGCACGGTATTCCCACAGGAAATGCTTCCCAGCACCTGGGCCTGACAGGCAGCAGCAGCTTTGGTGGTGGAAAGTGTTTTAGAAGAGTTGGACTGATGTCTGCGATGACCTGAATCCTCACCTGGTCTCCTCCTGCCAGATTCTTCACCAAGAGGAGGCTGAAAATAAACATGGGCAACCTGTTGGCTGTTTTGCTGTAAAGTCAGGTATTTTTGCCTCTCCACAGACTTGTAGGACTGAAAAGATTATGCCCTTAGAATTTATCAGGCTGCCTTTTCATGAAATCAAGTACTGCTCTCAGATTACCTTGCAGTGAAAATATTAGTACACTAAATATTATTTAAAATAGGCATTGAAACTTACATCTACCCTGAAGTCCTCCAGTCTCTTAAATTTACTCAGGTATTCTTGTAGTTTGGGGTCAACAGCTGGAGTCTTGTGCTGAGAGTATTTTAGGTAAGCCCAAAATTTTTCCAGTCCATACAGCTGACCTAGTAACAAAAAAAGATAATTTTACTGCCTTACAAAGGTCAAATTTAATTATAAACTTAATTATGCACTGGTAACTATATTTTTAAGAGAACTGAAGATAAAATGAATATGAATAGAAGGTGTTCTTGGTTAGTTAACAAGTCAGTGCCAAGGAATTGGAATTATCTTCAACTAATGTCACCACAGTGTGAGCAGTGGCAGGCCCGTGATAATTACCAGCTTCATAGTCCCTCTTTGTTTCTTGCTGGAAATCCTCGAATATTTCCTTCCTGAATTTCTTTTCCAAGCCATAGCTATAAAATCTGAACAAGCATTCCAAGCCGTACCTGGAACAGAACAGAGAGGTACAAAAAAAATCCACTTTGTCTCTTTGGCTCAGAGAAATAGATGTGGGAGAACTGGGTAGAAGGAAAGGAATTACATCCAGGAACTGAAGGGCAGTGACAATCTCCTTTGTGGTAATTTTTCTGGTATTTTTGTAAGACAAGAACCAATTTAAACAAATCAAATGAGATTAATAACGTCTTCACCTACAGAAGGAAGAATCTGAGGAGTGTTAGTACAGAACTGACTCGTCATGGTCAACAAGTCAGAGGATTTTGTAGAATTCAGAACTGATTACAGATCAGGAAATGCTGCACAGTCAGCTATTCATCTGCAAAGCACAATTATATACTGCTTTTTGCTATTAAAATAAATTATACACCCTGCTATTCTTTAAAGATCTACAAAAAGTCAAAGGCAGTGCTAAAAATGTTCACTGCAGATGTTTGCAAACTTCACAGTCATTAAAAGGAATGGTAAGGCCTTAGGAAAAAATACCTGTAGTGTTCTTTTGCATCCTCTAGAGCAAGCTGTTTGAATTCTTCATACATTTTCTTATTGAAGTGATCTCTCAGAAAAAAGGACCAGAAACGAAAAAGTGTGTTCATTTCTTGGGACTGGCCAATTCCCAACTGTTTCCTCTCTGGAAGAAAAAAATAGAAAGGGAAGAACAAAACCACTATTTTAATTTTTCACCAGAATATTTTAAGGTGCCTTGCCTTTAGTGAAAAACACACCGGATCTTCTGGTAACTTCAGTTCAAATTTGAGGGTGATTTTTTTGTCAGGGAATGTAAAGTTAAATGGAAAGCAGGGTTCCTAAATCAGAGGAACCAAACAAATTTTGCTTGCCTTTCCCAAGAAAAACTAAGGATGAGGAACAATGGGAAGAAAACTGATATCAGACAACACCTGGAAGCTTCTAAAAATTTGAGGAGGTGCATGGAGCAGCTTACCTGTTAAACACCTCCGCCGGTATTTGTGGTACACCTGCTGAGTAAAGCCATTTTCCTTTAACAGTTCGTGAGATGGGTGCTGGAATTTGGGAAGAGAATTTGGAGTACAGCCATAACCTGCCAGTGGAGCTCCTTCTGAAGGTGAGGCATTGGAACTGCTGGAGAAAAAAAAAACCAAGATATTTCTGCCCTGTAAACAGAGCATTTTTCTGCAGCATCAGTTTGCACCCACCCTGACCTCAGCAAGAGCTCAAGTACAGTCACCTGGGGACTGCTGCAGTGCATGTGGGTTTGGGTGCACCTCAAGAAAATCAGATTTTGTGCTAATATGTCAAAAATAAAATAGTTTTGGACTATGATAATTAAATATTACTGTCCTGCTTGATTTTAAATGACCACTGAAGTGCCTCAAGTAACATTACTGCTGCTGTATCAGGGATCAAACAACACTGTGAACACCAATCTGCCTAGCTTGTTTCCAGACACTCTGTATTCCATATTTTTGTCTTTCTCGATCATTCTTTTCTTGCTTCCATTGTATTTATGAATTGCCTTTTACAGCCTGTTTCTCCATTAGTAGTGAGAAGTACCTGCAAAGAAATTTTGAATAACAGCAACAGCATTTACCTCACAGAGGAAGTTCTTGGCCTGTGGTCTCTGGAATCCATCACCCAACCAACATGGCATTCTAGAGGAGGATTCGTACTGTGGCGCGTTTTTCTTTTTCTTGGAGTCTAAGAAAGTAAATGAAGGATTTATTTCCCTCATTTAACTTCACTCATTTCTCTCCCTTTTAAAACAGAGATCTAAGTTTTCTATTCTGTTCTCTAAAAAGTTATAAAGTCACAAGATCACAGTTTCATAACCTGAAGATTTGTCTTACGTAACTAATCAAAAAATCTTAAGCACTACACTTCTTTTAGTAAAGACTTTCAAGGAAGAAGACTTGAAAAGCATTTAATAGAAATAAAAAAGTGAATATAGTAAATATTTTGGAGCTAAGCAATAGGAGTACAAGCATTTAATTTTTTGCCTTTTAATTCTTGTTAAGCTGTATGCACAAACATGAGTTTTATAGGCTTTTGCTGTTTGGGATTTTTTTTTTTATATATGTGTTTTTCCATTTACCTTTACATCAAAGGATCGTGCTTCTTTAACAACAGGGTAGAACCTGGGTGTTTTGTTGGGATCCTGGAGCCTTGGGGTGCGAGGTGTTCGTGGGATGAAGCCAGGGTGGAACCGGGGGGAATCTGGGACTGCTGTTGGCAGCGACCGAGCCATTCCTGCTGTTGGAGGTAATTCAGTACTCAGGAAATGACAGGCCAGCTCCTCTGCTAAATGTGGAGGCAGGAAGGAGAGAGTGAGGTGGTTTTACCGAGCTGCTTTAGAGATGCTATTAGCATGTAACCCAGTAAATGTTAATAGTACCACTGAATCAGAAATACCACAAGAGAGAAGATTTGGACGTTATGACTGCTCAGTAATGGTACGATACAAGCAGTAAATTCTTCTAATCTCATTTCCTTCCATCCCTGTATTCCATAAAAAAAATCTATAAAATGTTTCACAGCTTCGGTTTAACTTTACACATTGTAAATTCCAAGTCACACAAAGAGCACCTGGTGCTGGTGGAGAGTGACAACAAAGCAGAACAAGTGCCAGCTTCTTGTTACTCAACTGAAACCACACTATCCATCAGCAGTTGACAACTTGAAAAATTAGCAAAGAAAAAGCCCCCTCAGACTGCTGATTGAACCAAAATTAAAATACTGCACAGGCAGAAAGAGTCAAAACATCTACAGATTTGTTCTTTTTTACAGAGACTCTAAAAAACAAATACTGGCACACTTACCTTTCTGTAACCCTGGAGGTCTTGGAGGAACTTCTTGGGTTGGATCAGCAGTTTCGGGTGCAAGACTAACAAATTCGTCCTTATTAATGAGGTTTAGCTTCTTAAAGTTCTCAATCTCTTGCTGAATTAGAGAAAGCAAATTGTAAATGCAAAGCAGGGTAATAGATACCATCCTGAGAGACAGATGCATTTAATGAAAAGAAAATAAGCCAGAACTGACACACAAGTACCCACACACCTGTCTCAGGTGGGACATATGTATGCTGTGCGTGAAAAATCTTGTAAAATCATTGTTAAGTCCGTAACAGCAACAAAAAAGGAAATATTCTCTCTTGCAGCTTGCTATTTCTCACTGCCTTCTTCATGTTTGCTATTTTTCTTGGTCCATTCTAATCCATATTCTAAATTCTACCTTTATTTCTTGCTCTTATTCTCAACAACCATTTCCAGCTTTGTCATCTTGCTTTTGCACAGACATGCTCCATTTGTCCATTTGTCTACTTCCCCCTCTTTGTGCACAGATGAAGCACCCTCACCACTCAGTGTTTAGGTAACTCCATTCTGACTATTTTTCTAACAAATTGCAAGGCAAACAGATGCTTAATATAAAACTGCTTTAAAATGACTGTATTACTTCCCTCTCCTCATCTCTGACACCCTTCCCCTCTGGGTTTGCAGTTGTTATGAAGCAAGCTACTCATAGAACAAAAAAAAAATTGGAAAAGTTGAACCATCTCCAAAATGTTACAAAAAATATTCATTCAGTGTTTTTGGTCAAGTCTGTGGCATGAAAAATAGGAGTTTGCTTTCAACTGTAAAGACAATTCAACAGACCTGCAAATTACTGTCTGTTTCCTGTAGCATTTTACAGCTACATGGCAGAAGGCTGAAATTAATTTGGAAACTGAAGAGGCATGGTTTTCAAGTCAAAAATTAAAGAGAATTACCTTCATCATGGCATCATTTTCACTCTGATCCATCCACAAATCCTGTTCGTAGTAGTACAAGCCATCATTAATGACTTTAGCAAGTTCTGATGTAATTTTTGCATGGCACACACGGTTGCCAGCACGGTCTCCACAGGGATGTTTTTTCACATATGGTGGTGTCTGTGTTACAATTAAAATCTTGTTTACATCCTGATCATCAATTTCATAATCAGAATCGCTTTCTGACCAATCAGTAAATTTATTCTTCTGACACTGATTTTGTTCCATCTCTTCATCAAACAAAAATTCAAGTTCTTCCTGTTCTTGTTCCTCCAGAGGTGGGGGTGGCTGGTGTTGATCTGTTGTTTGATCAGGGACAGGAACAGTCTCCTAAGTTGGAAAAGTTTTATAGTTGAATTAGATAATGATTTTCCAAAATTGATTGTATTCTCAAGCATCACATATGTTAAGATGTTTAAACCTTGGTTTACAGTGTAACCTCAAAGTTGGTTTTGTATTTCTTTATTTAAACATAACACAAAGGTTTTTGATTTTACCTTTAGCTTGACAGTGGATGCACGATGCCTCTTCTTCACTTCTATCCAAGGTTCAGAGTCCAAATCAGGCAAACTTGTAGACAGTCCTTTAGACATTGCCTGAAAACTACTTGATTCAGCGTTTTCCTTTGGACTCAGAGGGCTTCCCACTCTTGGAGAACTTGGTGCAGACTCTAGCAGTAGAAAATAGTAGTTCAGTTCCTGTTGTGGATTGCTTTGCTTCTATTTTGCTTGTTTTACAGTTGTTTCACTGGTCTTTATTTTAACCACAGCTACCATTTTTCTACCTCTCTGGATAAACATAATGCTGATCAAAGAATTTTTCATTTTTAACAGAAAGTTTTTCACAGGTCACTCAACATTTCAGAATAAAATCATTTTAAGAATTTACTTCCATGGAAAGTTTCTTCATAGCCCATGAGACATTACGTGTTGTTGAGGATAAAAAAAAAACCCCAGCATCATTAGGATTGTTTTCTCTGTGTCATTCTCTAGCTCTGTGGATGGGTGCCTAACTCCATCTTCATTCTTCCCATTTAATTTCAGCCAACATTTTAGGACAAGATTCCCTTGCCAAGGGTTGTCAGCAAACAAATGCATCTCCCTATTAAAAATGTGAATGAGTTTCTCATCCAAAACCAAGATGCCCCAAATAAAGAGCGAAATTTCAGCTGCCACAAAAATGAAGCAGATTTTAGGACTAGTTAAGGATTTTAGGACTAGTTTAGGATTACTATTACTAGTTCCACAGGACTGTAATCCACCATTCTATATTCTGGAGAATGGTCACAGCCATAACACACAAGAGACTTTTTATCTACTTCACATCAGCCACATGACTTGGCAAGTGCAAGGCTGGCAGGCAGAGCAGTCTGAATAAACCATTACCAAAAGTACAACTTCTATTATGAAATCAGTATCAGGAGGCAAATTTCCTAAGCTAGACAGACAGCCTTAAACTTATGTTTCTGTAAAATAAATCCTTTACCAGTATGTGAGCCAAAAGTTTGGCCTGGTATGAATTCTGGACAATTGATGAACTGAGAAAAGTCAGTTGGAGGCAGGTTGCATGGAGGAGGACCTGGAATTGGCCACTTTTCTGGGTCAACCCTTTTTCTTAGTTTCTGATCCACAGTTTCAACTTCTGTACTGTCCTTTAGAGCCTGTGTGACAAGCATATGATAACATTAACAAAAAAAGAAAAAACCCAAAACACATTGGTTATCAAATGTGGCCAACTTGGCCACTTATAGCCTCTTTACTGAATCCTTGTCATTGCAAACAAAAGTTTTTCTTAACTTCATAGCTCTGAAGATATGAAAGCACAGAATTAGCCAAGCAACTTTTCAAATACATTCTTCTGAATGAATTTACCTCCAAAATGAGTGCAGCATTCGTAGTCAGAGCTTGCATGCGACGGAAACTGGCGATCAGTGACACAGGCAAAAATCCTTGTTGGTCCATCTTCCTCCTCAGAAAGAAGTCTCTCTCTAAATTTTCTGTGCTGAAATAATACTCACTGCAGAAGGAAACATACAAACCTGAGCTTATTCTACAGTTAAAGAAAATCCTAAAGCAGAAACCTAGACTCCTTGTTAAAGTCTTCCATAAAAAAATATATATATATTTTGACATCAACAAAACCATTCTTCAGCAGAAGACCCCGAGAGCAGCAAGCATGCTTGACAGGTTGACAGACTTATGACTCAGTAGAGCACAGAGGGGTAAAAAACAAAGCCTTGTTACATTTGCATAACCAAAAACTACACTCCAGTTTTCCTTCACCCACCCCCTCCCTCGTTACTTACATGGACAGAAGGAAACAACATTGCCTTGGCCTCCATAGAGATGAAGGCCAAGAACTGCTTACAGTCAGAGCATAAGTTATGTCCTACACAGCAGTAACCAGTTCATCCTGAACTGCATCTTTTATTGTCCCAGTTTCCAGTGCATTAGAAGGCTTAAGTATCCTATCTGAGTATTGAGGCACAGATATATACCCTGAATCATCAAGCATGCTCGTAGGAGGACGAGAAAACAAAACCAGTAATGTTGTATTTGGCATGAAACTGTACCAAAAAGGCACAACAGTTCATGGAGGAAAAAAAGTCTTAAAGAGTAGATGATGTTGAAGGACAAGGACATTCCAGGAATCTGGTAATACCACAGAGACGAGGGACAAACAGCAGAAAGACAAATTTTCAATAATGAAGCTGCTCTAGGAAATAATCCAGGTGTCAAGATGTTTTATACTTAGTGAAGACAAAAAGTAAGGGATTCAAATCATGATCTGTCACACAGAGCAAGAGAATGAGAAAATGTCCTATGAAAAAGAATGGACAATCCCCTCAATTTACATGACAACTGAAATCTAGGCCTTTCATAGAGCTTACATATCATACCATGATTTTGCACAGTACATCCAAGGAATACTAACTCATCACATTCAGAAAAACACAGGTAGGGAAAGACTTAATGGAAAGCAGTTAAAATCCTATGACAAAAATAGAGGTAGGGCAAAAAGAAAATGAGAGAAGATTAAAATGCTGAGGAAAAAAGCTTCACATGCAAATGTAAATAAAGATCATTCTACTTTCAACAAAGAATAAAACAAGTCTGTCCACTGAAGCTGGGATCAAGGCCAAAGTCTCCAAGAGCATGGCACTCTGATGCCATCACTGATCCAAGCAGCACCTTGATACCATTTCTTTCTCTAAATTTTTGTAGCTGAAGAAATTTGAAGCAAAAGCTGGCTCTATGAAACACATGGAATCACACACACAGAATATTCTGAGCTGGAAGGGACCCACAAGGATCCTCGAGTCCAGCTCCCAAGGGAAAGGCCCATGCAGGGATCAACCCTGAGACCTTGGCACTATCAGCACCGTGCTCTGACCAACACTCAGTCCCAAGACAGAATGAATGTAAAGTCTCAATGCTGGACAAGACAGGACAAATGGAAACACTGCTATTAAATCAAAGCAAACAGAGGAGAGAACGAGGCTTTTGGAGAATTATGCTCTTACTCAGAGCTGAGTACGATCAGTGAAGCAACTGGGCACAAAGAGATAATTTATTTCAAGAATATCCTGTCTACTGTTCTGAGCTGCTACCTTCCTTTTCCCCTCCCAGTCTAGAAGATAAGCAAGCACAAATGCCATATACCAACATTTTACTAGTGTTACCTTTACAATCATACAGTAAAGGTAAAATCCTGTAACGATTCGCCTAGTTAAAAATTCCACAAGCAGAAATGGACAATGACTGAACTTGACTCAAACTGCCTCACTTGATGTCCATCACTCTAGAAAAAGGAATGTGAAAGACCATTAATGATAAATGAAGACAATGCACAAGTTTGCTCCAAGTAGAGGGACAAACCTAAACACATATACCCCCTGCAGCTTTTCTCCTATTCCTCAGAGTCCCTTGCCTTATTCTTGAATTGATTCTTGAACTTTTATTTGTTTATTTTCTAAAGCAAGAGGACTTTTTAAACAGAGTTCTGCTGCAAGTTTCAGAATGAGGAGCTGCTAAGCACTGAAACTTTTCAGGCTGACAACTTCAGCCTGAGGTTAAAAACATAGAAGATATTTTTGTATGCAATACAAATATTACTCTCTTGTACATCAAGCTGGTTCTTGGGGCAAGCATAAACTGCTTGATAACAATGTGATTCTTCCTGTAATTACACATCAACTCAGTTGGACAGTGTCTAAGATTTTTCTCTATTAAGCTGGTAAACTTTTAAAATCTATTCATCCACTAGGATTCAATGTCTCACTTCTTTAATATACCCTGATTTATCTTGGACTCCAATAGGAACTCAGACAATGGTTTTATGTACATTTATTCTGTATATACATCCTTCTTTGGCAGAGTCACTTTAATATTTTATAGCTAAATTATGAAAGGCAGGCAAAGCCACCCTAATTTAGAGGCTAATAATAGCTAATTGCTGAATAAAGTTCGTTTCCCATCATTATTAATGTGATAAAAGAAGGGAATAAATAAAAAACGTGCTTTTTTTTTGTATAGGGAGAATAAAACTAGTGAAATTCTGTTCTAAATCTGCTCAGGAATCTCCCTCTCATGGAAAGCAAACTCCATAACCAAATGCCTTAGGAGTTCACACCAGGCAAGCAACCAATGGCTGTGGTTATCCAGCCATGCCAAGTCTTCTACCAGCACCTGCCAACCTCTCGGTGCCACAAGGGAATACAAATATACCCAGAAGTCAGATGTGACCAGTGCTGTAACTGACATTTTTCTCAGCAGAGGGGGACATCGTCATGTCCTACCTTAGGAGGTCTGGATTCTACACTGCATGCCCAGAAATCTGGCCAACAGTGGAGTGGCTGTGCTCCTCCCCCACTTGTGTGAGGACAGTGAAGGCCGATTATCCTGACTTGGGGGTACATGTCCACTGTCAGGTCTCATAGGGGCCTGGCAGCAAGAGCAAAAAAAGACTGCAATAGAAGTTTTGAAGTTGATAGCCACATGTCAGATACTTTCTGCCCTTTAAAGAGGCTTTTCTCTTCCTTTCTGCGTCAACTGTAACAAAAGAAGCGAGAATAAAATAAGCAAGTTGCTGTACGGAACACGAGGGCAATCAAAAACCACCACAGAGGCATCGCAGAGAAATGCAAGCACAGAGGATGAAATATCTGCCAGTGGTGGAAACTGTCTCTTTAAAATGAACTAGTGCTTTCCAGGCCCTTTTTGATTTGTCTCCTGGTGATAATCAGTCTTCCAGATGGTTTCTCATTGCCTAATGGTATACACGAGAAAGTAAACATTTCAGATTATTGAAAAATCAAGTATCATTGCAAACTACTCTCTCAGTTACATGTTTCAAGTGAAACACACTGAAAGCATCAAACTAACAAGACTTTTCAAAGTGAAATTGAGAGCAAATAGGGGAAACATCACCCAAGAAGAGCTTTACAGGCAAACAGACCAACAGTACTCAAAAGCACAAGCTCAGAGACATCCATATCTCAATTACATGACAACATAAAGAGGGCTGTGTACCATAAATAAAGCAGTTATACAAGTTAGAGCCAGACTACAGCACAAAATGCAGAAAGAGCTTCCTTAAAACTCCTCCCCATTACTCAAGTTTTTCCACCCCACCAGTGAATAAATTCGAGCTGACACTAGTAATGGTCAAAGTTAACTCAAAAAGTTAAGCTGAAATGCCTTAATCTCCAACTTGACATGGAAAATAAGGATTCAACAGTTTGAAATTAGTTATTTTATCTTAACTAGATCTCTGAAAATATTTAAACATTAAGCATCTACTTACATTTGGTGTTTTATATATTCCTTGAGAAGTGCTTCATCCACAGAATACATCTGCACTCCTGTTCCATCACCATAGTAATAAATCACACCAGGGTTAATTTCAGGCTGAAATACTTGGTCAATTCCTTCCCCATACAGTTCTTGATAACCAACGGAATAGTCAAAATTCACTTCAACACAAAAGAGAACATAAAATAACATTAGAAAATGAAAACAACTTTATAAGCGGCTTTAAAATTTTTGTTGCCATTTCTTTGCATACTGCTGGGGTTTCCTCTGCCTCGTCCTCTTCCTCTGCTTCTGCCCCTTCCTCTGCCTCTGGAGAAGCCTCGGGCGCTGCCACCCTCACTCCTGACGCTGCACACCTCATCATGGTCGTCTCTCTTCTCGCGATCACGACGCCAGCCTTGAAGAGAAGAAACCCACAAAATCCCCTCAATCACAATAAAACATCCTGCTGCCCCCAAGTCCCTTATGCCACCAGAGTCCTCGGCCTGACCCCAGCAATGCACAGCCTCAGCCATGCTCAGCAGCAGGGAGGGAATCCATGGGCTGGCTGTCAATCCCAAACGCTTCTGAAGCAACTGGACACCCTGGTGCCAGCTCAGAGGTCATAGTACCTATGATCAGCCTGGGGCAGGAAGGAATGATCGTGACAGGTCAGTCTCCTGTGGACAACTCCCACCACTACAGGAGTGAGATGGGAATCACAGAACTGCAGAATGGCTTGGAAGGATTCTTAAAGACCATCTGGTTCCAGCCCCCCCTGCCATGGGTAGGGACACCTTCCACTAGTCCAGGTTGCTCAGAGCTTCATTCAACCTGCCCTTGAACACTTCCAGGGATGAGGCATCCACAGCTTTTCTGGGTAACCTGTGCCAGGGCCCCACCACCCTAACAGTAGGTTTTTTTCCTAATATCTAATCTAAACTTACTTGCTTTCATTTCAAAACCATTCCCCCTCGTCCTTCCATGCCCTTTTAAATAGTCTGTCTCCACCTTGCAGGCTCCCTTCAGGTACTGAAGTTGCTGAAAGTTTCTCTAAGTTGCAATTGGATAGTCTTTCAGATGCTAGGGAGACTACCACAGGAATGCCTGGGGATACAGCTCCTACTGGATTAAATTGAGAGCTGCTAAATTTAACAAAGGACTGATTAAAGATATGTATTAAAAATTGTATTAAAAAATCTTGGTTTAGCAACCATTTTTAGTGACCTCTACAATCACACCTGTATGCTCATACACTCAAGTCCTGTCGAATAAGACCCTAATTTTATAGAGAATAAAATCTTTATGTGTGTGGTTTCAGTCAGTTGACCATCCAAAGAAAAAACTGCTGAAGGAAGTGATAACTGGTAAAAATCTTCCCCCCACCCCTATCCATGCAGATCAAATCCTTACATCCATGTTCCTAAAATGACTTCATAAATTCAATGTCAGTAGCATCCAGCTCTTATTATAATGAGCAAACATTCAAACTGTGAATATATATTGCGATTTTAAAACTTAAACCAACAAACTTTCACTCGGCCTAAGATTTCTCCCCCCTAACCATCTGTGTTCACAACACCTGGGGACCAGAAGCAGCAGCAGTTGTGGTGTTAGTACAGCTTTTTGCATAGCTGTGCTGAGAAATAGGTCAGGGAGCTGAGGGAATCAGTCCAGCTCAGAGGAAAAAACAACATCAGTAGAACTGCCAAAGCAGAGTTCAAAGTGTAGCTCCACAAGCAACTGCTCTGCTAGCAACAAGCTGTGGGAATAGCAGCAGAGCAGGACTGAGCAGACAACTTCTGAGATTGTTTCCAAACTTCCTGCATTGTAAAATTGTGGGACAAGATGGTGTAGGGCCACATGAAGAGGAATATATATGCCGCTGGTCACTGGCAAACATAAACACCAGCTTTTACCTACTAAAGGTAGAGCTAAATTTCGACATAAATTGCCAGCTCACGTGATATTACACTTTATTTGCCACCAACAGCAAGACTCAGAGATTGAGAACCACTTACTTCTTGCCTCATTCCTCCTGTTGTTATGAGGTATTAACTTGTTTGTTTCCAGCGTGAATCTGGAGCTCGTTCGAGCTCTGTCTTGATTGTCTGACCTCACATCGTCCAAGTGAAGCGGCACCCATTTCTGCTTGTTACCTTGAAAAGTTAATGTATTACTCTTAATTATACTGATACTTGAAGTTTCAGCTCCTGAAAAGACCCTATAGAATTTTCCTTGTAAAACTAGCAACAGTTAATTTCAAATTTTTAAAAGCGGGAGAAGCTTAACATTGAAATTTTAAGACATTTTAAATGTGTAAATAATAAAGGCAGTAAACAAGAATTTCTGAGACTGAAATGCAACCTCACCTAAGCTTCAAATATTAGAAATAAAGGCAAACATTATATTTAATGGCTTTTTAGATACTCCATGATCAAGAATTTACAGCTATGTCACTGTTAAATATAGACAGCAAATTTCTTGCTATATAATTCCACAACTTGTATATGAAACTTTGAGGTAAAAAAGTAACATATGAAATTAACCACCACAATAAAGATTCCAATCACAAATCATACAAGTTTTCCTGAGAATTTAGCTGTGGGTACTGTAGTTTCACCTCGAGATATTCACAGTTCATTCACATGCACCAAAAATTACTAGCAAAGCTTTATTTTATTTGCAGGCTGGCCTAAAGTATCCACTAACAATTTATTTAACTAGAATAGCAATTGGTATTGTGGGGTCCATTGTTTTGTGGCTAAGAAATATAAGCAACCACATAAAATGTCTTCTCTGCACTGGATGGGGGGGAAATAAAACACATTTTACCTGTGGAATGCTTTGCTTTAGATATTTTGAAAAAGTAAAAGAGGTAAAGGATTTTTTAATATATATATATGTATATAGGAAGATTAATAAATCTGAACAGCAAAGGTCTTTAGGGTCTGGAAAAACACCAGCAGGGAGGCAAGACAAAAGAGCAGCTGATCTTGAAACTCTTTCTGCTGCTTCTCCAGCCTATTCCAGTGTCCTGACCAGATGAGCTACAGGTTTGCTTCCTATTTTTAGTGTAACAGATTGGATCAAAAGGAAGCAAATAACCTGGTTTAGTTTTCAAATGATCACTGCAATGTGCAAGCTAATAGCAGAGCATGAAATCTGAAGTGCTGGTATGTGCAGTAACACACACACACCTATATATAATAAGTTAAATTAACTTAGTGCTACCTATCAAGGGAAACAAAGATATCAGAGACAGTAATGGCTTGTACATCACGACAAAATCTTCCAGAAATCATCAGAGCTCCAAGGACCATCAATAGGGCACAAGCTGCTTTTCCCCCAGACTGAACAGAACACTCCAAATGCTGGGGGAGGCAGCCTGGCTGAGGCTTCCATGCAGACACCAATATATTCTGTATTCACCCAGCAAAGGCAAATCATGAGAAGTTTTATCAAGCCAACTGCAATCGATGCAGCTGTATCAACAGTGATTTACTGCATTATCCACAGTGCCTAAACTCACCTTTTTTCCTTTGGTTATTAGTTTGGGCTTCATCTTCACTAGTGTTATCTGCTGGACCATCTGGCTTTGCCTCCGGATTGTCCTTGATTCCATTATTGCTTTTTTGATCAGATTTCTCCTCCTTTTCTCTTCTATTTGTTGGCTTCTTACTATGACTTACAGTCTTACACTGCAAGAGAGACAGGTAATTATTTCTGGCAGTACAGCTGCTGATAGCAGGAGGTGCACATTTCCTTTAGCTATTAAAATTCCCTTTTTATTACCTGTTCTCAGCCTCTTCAGCAGGGTGAACTTTAAGAATTGTCTTGTTTTGTAAAGTCTCTTTAAATAGTTTTATTTTCTGCTAACATGGCAAGAGCATAAAATGAATTTTTAGATTGAGAAAGTTTTTGGTTTTTAACAGATAACGTAAAATAGCAGTGTGCACAACAATCATGACTTCAGACATGAAAATCTATTTTACAGGAAAGAAAGAAATATTCTCACTAGTATCTACTGTTCAGACTTATTATCTTTAAAAAGCTGTGCTCACAGAACACTAAGAGGGAGGGAGGGGATTCTGCCCCTCTGCTCTACTCTGGTGAGACCTCACCTGCAGTGCTGCCTCCAGCTCTGGGGTCCCCAGCATGAAATATGGACCTACAGGAGAGAGTCCAGGGGAGGCTAAGGATGATGACAGAGCTGAAGCTCCTCTCCAATGAAGACAAGCTGAGAGCTGGGATTTGTTCAGCCTGGAGAAAAGAAGGCTTCAGGGAAACCTTATCATGGCCTTTCAATGCTTAAAGGGGGATTACAAAAGGGGAATAGACTGTTTAGCAGGACCTGTAGGAATAGGACAAAGGGGAATGGCTTTAAAATAAAAGAGTTTCAGACAAAGTACAGAAAGAAATTTGTCACGATGAGAGTGGTGAAACAGTGGCACAGGTTGCCCACAGAGGTGGTTGGATGTCCCTGGGGAATCCTGGGAAACATTCAAGGCCATGCTGGATGAAGCTCACTGATCAAGTGGAAGATGTCCCTTTCACTGGGGGGGCTGGACGAGAAGACTTTTCAAGGACCTTTCCAACTCAAATAATTTTATCATCAGATATAATTTTTACCTGCAAAACGGGAAGTTTTGCAGACATTTCTGCTAAAGAGAAAGAATTTTCCTATGTTGTGGAGACAGCTTTGAACCTTCTGGAACACATACAGTAGATACTGCAGTACTGCACCATAATTAATTTGAACACAAAGCCTTCCCCTAGACAAATAAACTAAGTTTAAGTATAAACCGAATGTTATTTTGTTTTACAGACACTACATGAATTTGGACATTTTCAAGTACAAATGCATGCTGTTGAACCCAAATTTTGTGGTTTCTCTGATCAAGAACACAGTAAAAGCACCACAGGGATGCTGCTGCAGAGCTCCAGCACAGTGAAATGGCACCCCACCATTTGCAATCATCTGCGCTCTCTTCTTGTTTTAAATAGCATCAGAGAGGTCTAAAATACATTATGCACTTATCACTTGAGATAAAGAGAAAGGAAGATAATTTGACAGAATAGATGTTAACTTAAAACCCAGAAGGGGAAAAATGTATCAGAGGAATAAGATAACTAAGAATAACTAAATTGTGTTCAGACAATGAGCACAGTGCTCTGAGCCACAAGAGAGGGCAGCATGTTCACAACTCCAAAGGCCTTCTCATCTGTGCATAAACAGAGGAAAAGAGCAGAAAATGTAAATGAAACTTGTTAAACGGTGGAGTTAAAAAACAAGGCATTATTTAATGTACGTGTCCGTGGCACACCACTAACAAATTCCAGTATCAGTGCAGACAGTTTAGCACACACCAGTATCCTGAATTATTGACAAAACTTTACTGAGACCCTACAACACCCAAAGCACATTCTGGGGGGAACAGTATTAAACAAATAAGCCAATATGGTTTAAAAAAAAAAAATCCTGAGGATTACACAAGACACTTACTTCATTGTTTGCTATTTCGCTCGGGGTCGGCCAGCTTGCGATATCACCCAAATCATCGGCCTGCAAAGATGACAAACAGTTTATATTCCTTCCTTGATTTAGCCCTTTTTAACCCAGCAAAGATGAGAGAGCCAGACCACCTCCTGCAGCAGAGCTGCTGAAAGTAGCAATATTTTTACAAAACAAGAAATACGAGAGAAAACAAACACAGCTTAAGAGTTTTGAGCTCACATCAAACAATTGTCAGATTAAATGTTGTTTTACACATATGTGATTTAAAGGTATCTACTGCTCAAGGCTTTTAGCTTTTGGAAAGCCTTGACAGCTATTAACCAACTTAATAAGAGGTGGCTGTACAAAATTTTAGGAACTTAATGTTTCAATAAAAGGACTCAGTGTCTCCTGTAGTCGTAAAGGACACTCATCACATAAGAGCCAAAGGGGACTTCCAAAACTAATCTAGCATCACTTCTGCTCAAGTGATGCTGCTTCTTTGCAACCCCTTTACATTTTTATGCAATCCTACTGATTTTTTTAAACAAAAATGCTTTTCTTTATCCCTTGTGCATACACCAATTTAGCAACTCTCCTGATTTTAATTTCCCTCTTTTTTTTTTATTTGTCTTCACGATCAAAATTGTCTATTACCAAGGCATAACATAACACTTTTGGAGTTCCAAAATACCTTCTATCTTTTTATTAGAGCAGCATCAGCTATTTATCACACTGAACATTTACAGGCAAAAATACAAACCTTGCTGCTTTTTCTTGACCTGGGTTTTCCTGCTTTTATCACTTTAGTGGAATTTTGTACTTCTGAAAAGGAAGAAAAACATTTTCAGGTGAAGAATTAAATGCACTTTAAATGAGTAAGGCAGGTGTGTGTTAACAACTCTGCTATGCTCTATCATACTACACCAAATTGTTTCTGAGGGCTTGATATCAAAGTCAATGAATTTTTTTTAGTGAATAAAGTCACTAATTGTACATGACACTGAAAACTCACATTCATAATAAGTGCAAATCCTCTTGCAAACCAGGTGTACAAGATGCTGCCTTACTCTGTATTTAAGCATTTTTTCAACTAAGAAGGTCAAAGCTATGTCAAAATGCTGGTGCTTTAACCTAACAAGTGGCAAAGAAACCCCTGATACACATTTAATTAGTTCTCCTATTAAAAGATAGACTTATAAGGCAGAAGATAGGAAACCTATAATTATGCAAGAAAGGGGAAAAAATCCATAGAAACAATTATATATTCCAAAATTTTGAGCAATTTTCTTTTGGATGTAATTACTCCAATGCCAAATAGAGTTTAGCCATATAACTCAAAATCAAGCCAAAGTAAAAAACAAAACAAACAAAGGAAAATGTGAAAAGATAAAAATACTATTTAGTTAAAGCCTAAACATTATAATAATGATGCCATCTGATCTCCTGAGCAAGAGGAAACCACCTCTTAATTTCTTCTGTTAAGCCCTGGTTCTCCCAGTGTCTATCCTTCCCATACAGATGGGAGTCACCACCATTCCTTGAAACTTCTCATTTGGTGTTTTATGCAAGACAAGCTTGAAACACTGAACGTGTCTGAAATCACAAGTGGATTATTTTATACGGGGATAACATCACCTCCTCAGCTCTTATCTCTTTCACATCCAGTGACTAATCTCCCTTATCAGGTCTCCACACTGGGAACCCCACCCTTGTGCCCCAGTGACTCTGGAAAGCCTCTCTGTCTGCTTCCTGGAATACACAGCGAACGTTAGAAGCACAAACTAATGCTTACTCCACATTCCAGTCTAGATTTTAATATCATTTATAGCCACATAAATTATTAATTTCGTGTATATGCTTTACACAACTTGGACACTAATTCAGTGAATCCTGATCACCATTTGCCAGCAGGTTTTTGCCTCTCCTACAGATCCGCTTTTTAAAACAAAGACAAAACACACATCTCAATTAACTTCAGACTGAAAGCTTTAAGAAACACACAGTGACCATGTAACCTTAATTTTCACTTGCCACTCAGTAGTAAACTAATTGCCTTTTTACAAAACAAGACAAACGACTGCAGGGGTGGAGCAGCAAACAAATTTGTAATTCTCTCCAAGAGAACTGCCAATTACCCGTGCAGGTAAACTGAGTGGCTGTAAACACAAGTCTCTGTCCAATTACCTGACTGAAGCCCTTTTTCCATCTCACAGCACTTTTACTTAAATTGCTGCTGAAGGACTGCTCTGCCAGAACTCCTGCTCTGTGTGTCAGCAGGGCGTAGCGAGGCACTCAGAAGTGCAAGACTCGCTGCTGCTGCACTCTCTTAGTCATGGGATATAATTTATTCCAGGCGGCAGGAGAGGCTATCTGAATCGAGCAGAATGAGACCCAACTCGTTTTAGGGAATCTCTCTTATCTGAATGGAGTAATCCAAGACTTGGAAGATGCATTTGCAAGCTAAACACAAAGAAAATATTAGGCAATGCACCGCCTGGTGGATGATGCCCTTTTGGAACTCAAAGGGCTTGAGATCTCATCTCACTCTGTACTTCCCTACCTGAAGTACAGGTAGGGAAACACCTCCACAAAGTTCCTTGTCCTCCCAAAAGAGCCGTGCTCAAAACCAAATTTAACAGGTCTTTCCTGGCCAGCTTTCTGGGGCTTATCACGTGGGAGCTGGACCTCAGTGTGAAGCATGAAAGGGAAGATAAAGGGGAAGGAAAAACAAGAAGGAGGGTGTGAGAGTAAAAGAACATAACTTGAGATCGCTGAAAAGTTTTACCCAGGTCACACCTGTTCTGTTGTCATGAACAGGCCTAGAGCCACTATTGAGGCAAAACACGAGTTCAGCTAAAAGCCCTCTGCTTGACATCACTCTGAGGTTTGGTTTACATATCCCATAACAGTGTTGAGTACCCCAAAATGGCATCTTTAGTTTCAGCAGAACTCAACAAGGCCTTCCAAATGAACTATTTCACTTGTTAATTCCAACACATCTGCATTAAACTGGTTTATTCTGTGATATGCTACAAGGAACCTGTTTGTTAGTGCCATGCTGTGTCGATAAAAGAATACACTGATCTTCAACGATTTTACTTGCTGGGTTTCAGAGTTTTGAGACTGTGGGAGAAATAAATAAAGAATGAACTTAAACTGCCTCAAGAATGAGGCAGTTTAATTGCCAATGATCATCTTTCAATCACTGAACTCCATCCAGTCGAGATGGCATTCACATGTAAACAGAAATCAGCCTCCAATGCCATTTTTATTATGGTTCTTCCAAGTTTCCTAAGACCACATCCTAGCAGGAGGTACTTTCTGCAGAAAGACAAGGCTGTACAAACATGCCATGTGCAGCATGTCAAGATAAATGGAGCAACAGGTCTGAAAAATTCAAAGATGAATTTTGGAACCACCAGCACTGCAGCAATCCTCTGGGACAAAGGCAACAGAGCAGGAAAAGCAGACTGGATGGCTGAGGAGCAAAGCTTATAGGTAAAATCTATCACCAAAATAGCCCTGATCACAACCACAATAGGATCACAAGACAACAGGATCACAAGTAATAGGACTCCAGAAAGGATGGCTTGAAGCTCTGCAAATAAATAGTCAGCAAGTAATTTTTTTTCTGACGGAAAAGGAGGGATGATATTGCCAATTTCTTCTGAAAGCAAAGTCTATTCATATAGAGGGAATACATTCTAACTTTTGATACAAGCACTGTTTATGCTGTGAGGCTTTCTAGACAATATTCAGGTTTTATTTTTACTTGGACTGCATGTGTGTTCCCTTTTGTAAAGGAACAGCATTACATAAATACCAGAAGTACTTCAAGGAGCAGATAAAAATCACCCAGCTCTTCAAAACTTAATTGGAGCCTGTGTGTTGAACCTGTACAATATTTTCCTTTCAATGCTCAGTTTGAAACTTGACAGTATATTCCATTTTTAAACAAGGTAAGCTAGACTTAAATCTATTGTTTTAACAGATGAAGTATTGCAAATGTAAGAAAAATTATCCCTTGGAGAATATAATTAATTTAAATCCAGAGCAAAAATTTAGAGCAGAAATTCTACAAAACAATAAAAAAACCCCTAATTACTATCCTAACATTGTGCCCTACAAGAGTTTTAGCGTTTTATAGCAAAAACTATATTAGATTGTCAATCTCCATACTATTTGAACAATTACCAAGGCAGTGAGTTGACACCTGCACTCTTCCACCTGTTCATGTTTAAAACCCATCAATCTCTCAATGCAACCAGGAATTGGGGAGGGGAAGAATCCACAATACATTATTGATTCACCATGATGCTATTTATTTTCGTTATATTTAATTTCTCAGTTCTTTTTTTCTTAGCTTCTTCATAGAAAACTGCAACCTGTGACTCAGTTTCTACCGAAGTTTTCACAGTTAAATGTAGCACATGCCATAGCACAGAGAGGTGGGTTTCAGTTTCATAACAGGTCTCCAGTTTAGAAACAAAAAAAACCCAGACAAAAAACAACCATACAAAATTGCACATGCTGTTAGGTACAACTAAAATACAGGCAGCAGCTTTGTAAGGATAATGTTTTAAATCCCTTTAGGGTTGGGGAAATTGTCAATGCTGAAACTTCTGCTAATGCTTTGAATAATTTTTAGACACTGCTATTAAAACACTCCATGAATTCATAAGAACTAATGAGAACACTTGCCTTAAATACACCCAAAAAACCTGATAATCAGATTGTTTATGAATTCACTCATCTAAGGTTTGCTATTCCTAGAAACAGTGTATCTTCACTAAACTGTACCTTTACAACCTGTTTTGCTATCAGACTAAAACAAATTGATTTATACAATAGCACTACAGTGAAATGGTTCTGCTACCAAAATAGCAAACAGATTACATGTATTCTTTGATGCCCAGAAATAACACAATAAGCACAAAATAAAAGAATGAAGTGTGCACTTATTTTAATTAACTACATCATTCAAGCACACACTAGTAGGCAAACCCACTTCAACCACTTCAGCAGCACAAGAATTTTCCTTCACTGAATATTTTAATGAATTTCATGAATGATTTTTGAATAATCATCTAATAAATCATTAGAGACCCACACCAGCTATACAAATCACAGGAAGACTTGAGAACTTCTCATTCAGATTCCCTTTTTGCAACCTCGCAAAAAGGGCAGTGCCGAAGGTTTCTTCAGATGAGGAGGTGGGAGAACTTTTAAAATAAAATTATTTCACCCACTTGATACTGGGCAAATTTTTTTTATGTGGAGGATGGGAAACTCAAGTTTCAACCTAAAGAAGCGAGGACTTACTACAGTACATTGGCTTGGCACTACCAGGGGAGGGAGGCACATCACAGAAGCACCTTTCATCGCTTGGTAGCCTCTGTTAAAGCTCACTCCCTCTCACCACGATCACCAGGATTAGAATCGTGGAATCACTAAAGTTGGAAAAGACCCCCAAGATCATTGAGAGCAACCTTTTACCAAACACCACCTTGTCAAGTAAACCCTGGCACTGAGTGATTTCTTGAACCCCTCCAGGGACTGACACTCCACACCTCCCTGGGAAGTGTGCTTCAAAGCTTAAACACTCTCAAGGAAACAATTCTTCCTGAAGTAGAGAGAAGCCTATACATTTCACAAGCAATTTTACACCTGATACGAGTCTTTCCCCACAAGTTAAAAGCAGATGAGGATGTAAAAGTAGCTTCTGAAGCTATTCGGATTAAAAGCAAAGTTTAATGAAATGCTTGGTCAGAGACACTGAACTGTGGTAACAAACACACCACGAAAAGTTCAGATATGTTTGCATTGGGTGTTTGGTTTACTATAAAGATTAAAACATACCAAGGTATCTGTTAAAAAAATATAATCCCTTGTAGTAAAAACGCTTGGACCAAATTCTTCTGCCAAAATTTTATATTTTCCTGGTAGCATCAGGTGATATTAACTGTTTATTTCAGTAACAAGAGGCAGGTATGCCTCTATCACAAACCAATCCTATGATAAATTGAAAGCCCAAAGATGACAGGCTGGAGCCAATTTTCTCAAGTCTGTGACTATCACTGAACATACCATAGATGCACGTCTCAGGAAACTTTTAACAAATTATGCCAGGATCAACAAGTCTAACAGGATCCAGCCACTGCTTTGATGTGAGATCCTTTTACATTCTATTATCCTCTTTACGGATAGTTCTACATTCCATCCCAGTAGCATTTCTGCTCATCCACTTATTATTTCACATGACTAATTTCCATACTACAACATTCATAAGGGCCTAGTGTGACAGATTTTGCTTTGCCAACGTGCAATTAGTTTCTTCAAAATACATCCCTTGTTGCGGGTGGAGGCACATGGCAATTTCTTCCTTCAAACAGCCAGGAAGGATCAGCTGCTTTGCCTTTTACAAGAGTAAGAATGGTGGCTTCCTCACGGTGCTTCTGGTGGTGGCCAAACCAAAACACACACCCTGGTGTGTGTATTCTTCACCAGTGCCACTGCCAGCAACACTGACTCCCTTATTTGCTCAGTTATACACCTAGCCACTGAAAATTATGTCCTAGTACAACTCCTCAGTTTAATTATTAATTCCATTAATGGTAAGCACAACTTCTTGCAGGAGAAAAGCAATATAAGGCTCTCCAAAATCATGAAATGAATAAGACAATGTGCACAGTGTATGAATGCACTGCTTCCTGCCTCCTCCTTCATTCAACAACTATTTGTGTGCTTTATCTTTGCTGGCAAAGCAAACTTCACAGAGGTGAAGCACACAAGGTGCTAACACAACAAAAGCAGTTTCCCCACTGCTTCTGATGCAGCACTGTTGTTATTTCTTCCACATCAAGGCAGATGAGTGACAAGTACCCTTTTATGCATAAAGCAGACCACAAGCTACTGCCCAGCCAGTCGGATTTTGGAAGCTTGGCACAAACAGGTACTTAGGAGCGCGTCAGTACACATAAACAAAACAGTCCAGATAATAAAGATGGGTATATATGTTGCCAAAAGTTCTGCTCTTCAGCCAAGTAGAGATTTTGTGGTCTGGAATGTGCTGTCCGTTTGTATGACCTGTATACTTGAAATTGTAAATTATATATTTCTCTTTGTCAAGGAAGTACATGTTTAATTCAAGGATAAAAGTGACTGTGAGATCACAAAAAAGGTTTGTCAGGTGCCCTCAGGAGCAAGTGCTGAGATTGAAATTCTCGGGGAGCGCTGGTTGAAGTATTTATTTTGAGGTCAGCAGTTTACTTGCAGCCAAGAACAATACTCCAAGAAGCTACAAACTTCTAGGAACTCTTTGCTAGCCTAAGCATAAAGCCTGGCAATTTCAAGTTAGGTCCTTTACGACCAGCTTTGTAAAGCCATATGCCCGTTCAGTCAGTGTGCTACCCATAAAGCAGCTTTATCTTACATGTAGTGATTTAAGGCCAGGAAATTATCCCGTGGCTACTCTCCCTATGTAAACACTCCAAATCCCAACAGCGAGCGAACTGTCTGCTTTAGTCAGTGCTTAGAGCTTCTGCAACCCCACTCTGGAAGCCAAACCCAAGTAACGGATCGTTCCGAGGGCCTTGCTACACAATTAGCCGAAAAAGAGCTGCGGCAAAGCGGCATTTCTAAAGGAGGCTAAGCGAGACGAGTGGGCGAGCAGCCCTCTCTGCGAGCGCCAGGAGGCCGGAGGTCACCGCAGGGCCGGGGTGGCCACTGCAAGCCCCGGGACCTGCAGCCAGCCCGGCGCTCCTGTCCCCGGCCGTGTCCCCCGCCCCGAGCGCTCCCTCCTGTGCCCATGTATGTCAAACCCAGCGTGCCCGGCCCGGCTCCCGCCGCGCCGCGCTGCGCACGGGCCCGGCTCCGCGGCCGCTGACAAACACGCGCTTTTCCTTTCCCCCCCGCAAAAAAGAAATACCCCAACAAAAAACCCAAAACCACCCCGATGCCATCAAGGCGCCGCGCACACGCTCCCGGCCCCGCACCTGGCTCCTGCGGTCCGAGCCGCCCGTCCGGCCCCGCGGGCGGGGAAGGGCTGTCCCGCCGAGCTCTGCGCCGCGTCCACGCGTTCTCCTTGGGCGCCGGGGCTTCCCTGCTCCGGCCGCCCTCCTCCGCCACCTCCTCGCCGCGGGCCGAGCCGAGCTCGGGCTGCCGGGGCTCCTGGGCCGCCCCCCAGCCCCGCCGCTCCGACACCTGCGCCGCAGACATGCCCGGCCGTGCGCCCGCCGGAGGGGCCGCAGCCGGGGCGGCCGAGGCGAGGAGCCCGCGGCGGGGGAAGGGGAACCCGCCTCCTCTCCTCGCCGCCCCGCCCCGGAGCCGCTGCCAGCGCCCCCCGGCCGGGCCGAGTGCCGCCGGCTCGCTGCTGCCCTGCGGCCGCTCGCTGCCGCTGGGGGCGACGCGCGGAGCGAGGGACAGGGACAGCGACCGCGACCCGCCGGGGCCGCCGCCGCCGCCTGCGGAGGGACGGGCGGCGCTCCGGGCGCGCTGCCCCGGCCCCGCCCGCGCGGGGGAGGGACCCGGGGCTCTCCCGTGCGCCGTGACCTCACGCGGCCGGGAGGCTTTCCAGGCCCTTTCGGACATTTCGGCTCTGCAGGCCTCGCCCGCACCTGCACGGCGATATGGTGAGCAGGAGGATGTGAGCGTCTCCTTGGTGCCAAGGGCGCTCCCCGGGGCACAGCCTCGGGAACGAGTTCGACAGGCGCTTGAGAACGTACTCGAGGTGTCAGCAGCCAGGGAATCCCGTGTCATTTAAGCATTCCAATAGACAGGTACCTCTGCCATTACACCGTCTCCCGTCTGCCCTTCTGCTTTCTGCCAAAAGTCCCCCAGAAAATCATCTCACAGTAGCACGCTCACTCATTCCACGCTCACTGGTTATACCCACGCTCCTGCCACTGCATTATCCCACGGTCACAGGATGAGGAAAGCCACCACAGCACGACATTAATCACTCCTTTCCCTCTTTGCCAGCTCCTACTGCTCCAACAATTCTTCTTGATTACACCATAACTCACCTGCTCCCGTCCCATTTCTTTAATTCATCTCTCAGCTGTGTTTTACTCCCTTTCTTACAACAGGTCTTCCAAAAAATAACACCAACATTTCATTAATGAACTAAGCAAATTCCCAGATAGGCTTCTATAAAGCTAGTCAAATATGTTTGAAGTAGGGTCACAAATAAACAAATTTCCTGTGTTTTGTAGCAGTAAAATATGTTCTGTTTAGGGTAATGTTGTTCTCAACTCTAATGAGATCATGTTTTACCCCTTCATCAGAAAAAAAAAAAAAATCCACCACAAATCAACAAAAAACTCAACAAATTCCCACCACAGCTGACGCTTCAGGCACTGAAACATTTTTAGGATTATTCTGGAACTGTGTGCCCAGTAGTAGCAGAACAGGTCACCTGGTGGAAGTCAAGGCCTATGCCAAAGCAAACCCCAGGTGCCTGCTGCTTTGTTCAAGATACTTGAAAATTAATGGCCTGCTGTGGTAAAGGCTTGAAACTAAAGCTTGAAACTAAAGCTACAGTTGTTATGTGACAAGGAGCAAACCACATATATGTGTTAATGCACATTCCTGTAATTGAAGATTTCAGCTCCAAACATTAGAGGAATTTTCATAAATAGAGAAAAACATCACTTCTGCTTCTAAGCACTTTTTGTGCTGAAAGTGACATGTATTTTCTTTTAAAATTTATATCGAGAAAGACTCAAAAAGGTAGAATTATTAAAATTACAGCGAGTCTTCAAACCCTTAGAGGCATTTTTCTTGGATACAAAGAACTCCATTTTTTTCAGATGCCATACATTTACTAATCAAGGACATGCTGATTGCTTAAATTCCTGAAAAAAAGAGAAACAGTCACACTAAAACAACTTCCATTTCTTCTATTTGGTCTCCCAAACTCAGAAGTTAAGCAGAGCTTAGAGTGATATGAAAATAAAGAAGCCCTACCTAAGTCACAGGTAATAAGGGGATTAAACTCTTGTTTCCTCTTTTTTCCCATTCAAGTGTTAGAAGATAAGGAAGCAGAGGAGGAGGCCATCTGGGACTTCAGAAATACTACAGTACAGGAACCTAAACAGAGCAGGCAAAAAACCAGGAAACTAATTAAGGGCTAATTATGTGGGGGGTGGCAAAAAAGCACTAAAGTTGATCAGTTACGTGGCACTTGAGGAGTTTTTGGCCATACTTACTTTGCTAATTCTGTAGGACAGAGCTTCCCGCAGGCTTTGTTGGATGGACTAGGACTGAAGAGGATATAAAAAGCTGTTACAGTTGCTAGGACTCATCCTTCACATTTTGTCCACTTGTATCCTCCTCCTTGTTACTTTCTAGCAGTGTGGGTCAGACTTTGGCAAAACTCTCTTGCCTTCGGGAACACAGGACTTTAAATACTCATGTTTGGAAAAGGGGCTGATTTATACCAAATGGAACCAGGAGAAGAACAATTCTTATTTATGTTCTAATGCTCACATTTTACCTTGTGTGGAAGCACCCAAGCCTACCAAGGAACACTGCAAATTCCAGGATTGTGTGGAATAGCAGTGTTTTACTCGTACAGGGTAAAAATTCAGGAGGAATTACATGGTTACAGACCACCCTAAAGCTCCTTTCCATGCCCTGTAACTTATCATTACTGCCAAGCTGGCAGAGAACCTGGCAGTCTGAGATAAAGAAACTTCCCTGCCCTACCAACAGCAATTCAGATCAACATTAAAAAAAAAAAAAAAAAAATAGACAGAAACAATTAAGAAATAAAATTTTAAAAAAAACCTGCCTCAAAGTGTTAGCAGCTATGAAGCAGAAATAGTTTTTCAAGGATCCAAGGATTTCACTTTTCTGTTTAGAGAATATCTACACTACAGGCACTAGACATTCCAGTAAGAAGTAAGAAAAAGCAGCAAGACTCCATTCCTTCATATAGTGTTTCCTTTCTGCAGCCTTTCTGGAGTAATAAAACAAAGATCTATCCTTACTAAAAATAAAAAAATAAAAAATCCCCAATTGGTTCCTTATGAGTTGTTTGGGAGGTTTTATTGGCCTTGAGGAAAAAATTAGAAAACACTCCATCTGACAACTATTAGATGTGTCCTGCCCTGGCAATTGTAAAACTGGAATCACAATGGTATCTTAATTAGCTGATACAAGCTTATTTTCTTTACTAGGTTTCTAGGCATGTAGAAAAACATCAAAGCAGCACCAGTGTTTGTTGTGTGAAGCTTTTATCGTGTCCTGTAGATTACCTGCTCTCCTCGTGCTACAGCTCTGGTAGGAACAGAAAGGATTACAGGATGACAGTGGGATGCATTTTGAACACCTGTTAACAAGAGAGGAAAAAAAAAACCCTTCACACCTAAATGTTTTCAGGACTTTTATTGAAAAAATTTAAAACAAAAAAAAATTACCAAGGCCAGTTTTACAATAAATTTAAGACATACAGAATGGCTTACCTGCTACACGGAAGAAACCTTACCACAATATTTCTCTCATGCAACTTCTGGATTAAAATCACATTCTCATTTAACATCAAAATGGATTATTTATACTTTCTTAGGATTTAACCTTAAAATATGATTTTAAAAGTCGATTTTCCAAGGGTTAAAAACAGCAAGATTCTTCCCTTCACAGACCAGCTCCCTATGTCTGATAACTGGCAGAAATAGACCACTGAGCTCATTTTTCCTTTTTTTGTTATTCTAACCTGAGAAATGTCTTAAATAATGCTTACTGGGCTTTCATATTTGGCACCACGACTTCAGTTATGGAGCAAAGTGCGATTCCTTATCCTTGTCAGAAACCAGTCTTTCACTGCTTCTCCCAAAAGACATTCTCACAACCAGGAGCAGCATTTGTCCCAAAAGACACTCTCACAGCAGGAGGGGTATTAGCCTAAACCTCCTTCTGTGCCCTTTTGGTGAGTTAAACCTTGTTAGTAATACCATCGGGACACTAACCTCAGGATGCACAGTTCCCATCAGTTGTGTAATTCCCAGTATTGTGCGCTTTGAAAATATTTGCTTTGGCATGTTATACTTTGTAGCATAGTTGATTTTTTTTTGTGCTTACTCCTGGCCTTTACAAAATCTGTCTTTTCTCTCTTGCATTTATTCAAGCCCTTTCCCTTGCCACCAGTTATCTCCCTTTCTCATAGCTGCAACAGAAGCAGGACACAAAAGCACACAATTACATTTAAAATGTGAGAGCTACAAAAGCTGCTGAACAGCAGACAGTACTCTGGTAAAGCACTCTTAGTTGATGAATATGCTTATAAACCCCATGAATCTTCCAGTACGCTAGTCAAGACTTCAATTTTAAATTGGAAAACTTACTAATATTTAATTTCAAACCCTCCAAATATTCGGTGTTTAAATGTGCTAGTCACTTCACGCTTGCTCCCTGTATATAAAACCAACACCCTCCAAATAAAAGATGAAAAACCACCTGAAAGAAGCAATTTAACTTCCAACAGATTAAAATATCTTCTGCATTTTCAGTATATTTGTATGTTACATCATTTGGGTTATTCTTCAGTTTTATCTGAACACACTTGATTTTCAAACGAACCATGATTTCTTCACAGTTACTAGTTCTGTCTACCTGTCTAAAATTCAAGAAAATATATAAACTGAGCTTTGTTTGCTCCATACTCTGCCTATTGAAAACCTTTACAGCAACCACAGACATCAAAAGTGCTTGATTGGAAAGGTGTAGAAGTCACACATCCTGAGAAATGGCTGGATATTTCTGTTTGTTTCAGAGTAATCCTAGTTGTGACTCCACTAAATACTGAAGTGTTTCAGTTTTCAGCTTCTCTGCAAATTGGTTTTAAAAGAATGTTATAGGAGTTTACCACAAAAAGAGAGATGTGGAGAGATACCCACACAGTTGGTACGTGACAACCTTTTATTCTACTGTAATTTGTTGGCATTTTTGATCCCAAAAGAGGAAACAACAGACTTTGGATTTTCTTTAATGTGTTCAAAATCCAAGTTTCTTTATTTTCCATCCAATTAAAAAAGACAAGTGTTGAAAAATAAGGAGCAAACCTAACTGTTTCAATAACCTTTAGTCTCACGTATCTTTTAAATTATACAGTGCAAGTGTATTTTGCATATCAGCGCTGAGTGGACTTTAGAAAGGACATCTGTTGAAGTATTTCCAACAGGTCTTTATAGCACCATACAATCTGTTGTCAACTTAACTGCTTAGAATTAGCCAGTGCTAAGAAAGTAAAATGATGATATTTCTATTTCATCTAACACTCTAAAAAAAAGAAAAGAAATCTGGAAGCTTATGTTATCCAACTGAATTAATGTAAACAATTAATTACCAGACACATGATCTTCACTTATTCCAGTTTTGTGAACCTGGTTGATGAATTGCTACATGATCCTTGTGTAATGGCACGGTTTAATTCAGTGGCAGGAAAACTTCACGGATGTATTGAACAAAAACATCTCTCTCTCACTTCTCCTTGAATTGTCAAAGTCTCTCTTTGCAAGATGTGGTGCTGAGCCTTCTGCTAAGGCTCATTTTCAATTCATAATTGAAGAGAAAAGCAGTGACAAACACAAGAGGCTGAGTGCTGGCAAAACCACAGTACAACACAATAGGAATAGCAAGGCCATAAGGAAGCAAGAGGTAACCGAGGTATCTGGAACAAACCAAAACCACACTAAACACAAGAGAGCAGCTTAGCCCCACAGCACATTTTACATTCTTCCAATACTTGATTGGTCTGTTTTCTACTGACACACGATTCAGAATTTATTCAGAATTGAAGGAACACACAGTCTAATTAGAAATGAAGGACAGGAACTGTTCATGCACTGACAAATGCTGCTGTTGTTTTTTCACAGGTAACGCTGAAGCAGCTGTGTCAGAATGGCACTGGATTGAAATGAAAGCAATGCTGGTACTTTACCACTTCTGGTAATTGTTACCTACAACAGTCAGTGACCATCTGCTCAACACTACAAGAGGCTTGTTTTCCAAACATGAGTTCCAGTAAGCTGAATTACAAATGAGATCAGTCTGAATGCATTAGAAAGATCACATAGTGTATTTCTGGAGGAAGCGGTCAAACGCGTCGTAAATCGCTTGTCTGAAACAAGGAAAAGAGAAGGGAGTTTGTATAATTTGGGAAAGGGCAGATATAAGTGGCATCTTTCCATATATTTACAAACATATCTACAAAGCTATCATCACAATTTCAAAACAATGTTCAATAAAAATGTGGTATCTGGTGGTATTTTCTCCTTCCTTTATTTCTGGGATATCTCACTTCAATCTAGTAATATATTTATATTTCAGGAACGAGTGACACTATTTTCCAACTTTCATGCAAGAGGAAATGTAGAGGGATTAGGAGTTTTCTACTCAAACACATCAGACATGCATAGCTTGAAATTTTTGAGCAGCTATCATAAAAGTAAGGCTGAAGTTTTAAATAGCAATAAACTACTGGTTAGCATACATTGACCCAATGCAGGGCTAGTCTTTTTTGTTGTTGCTTAGACTTCCTAAGTGGTGTGTAAAGTCTCCTAATTCCTTGTATTTTAAAATTAACAGCAAAAGTATTTAACTTTTTGAAAACTACTGAACTGCATTTATAAAACTGATTTACATAACTGTCTTCAGAAAATCCACGCCTAATATTACTAAGGCACGAATTCATGCAAGTACTACTTATTTATAGTCAAGCTTTCATTTTGATTAAATCTAAAATTTAATTTTAAACTTTTCTGTTCACCTTACCTGAAGAGTCCTTGTTTGAAGAGGTAGGCACTGACATGACCTCCATCCAGATACCTGATTTCACAGCCTGGCCAGATCTCTTGGAGGCTGCGCACACCGGTGCGGGGAATGTACGCGTCCTCCTTGGCTTGTACTACTATGATTAAACTGGGGTCAACTGGAACTAAAGGAAAACAAAGCAAAAACTGAATTCATCTGTGGTAAGAAATAGAAACACAACAGCTGAGATTTCGGTTGTCAAAATGCTATTTTCCCAAAAAATTAAATTATTCAAAGCTTTAATAAAATTACATGCTCTTAAAGTCTCCAGCAGAATTTATCTGGTTTTTGATGTTACAGTCGTGAGGCCATCAGTGGAAAAACAAACTAACCCTTACCCTTCCCACCCCTAGAGCAGGAATTCCTCAGACTTGTGAAGTTCACAGGAGAATTCTCTTTCCTCTTATCAACAAAACTCTATAGCATTCATGTCAGTTTTTTGAGATCCCTTTTTATTGGCAAAAAGAACTATGAAATTCAACAGAGTAGAAGTTTCATATATATTTTTCCCCTCAAGGAGGAAAAAAGACAACTCTTCATATAAGAGGTCAGAAAGCACAGCCTATGCTCACTGTCTTTTTTGTTTCCTACATGGTTTACTTGCAATATAAAAATCCCAACATATTGTTATACATATTTATTACTCATAACCAGAACTGCACCAATCAGATTACTAGCAGGAATAACACCAATATGATGTTGAGAAAAATAACACCAAAATTATGTTGAACACAGACATTTCTCCCTTCACAAAGAAAATATGTGATATGTTGAAGAGTGACCAGCCAAGATGTCTGGTAGTGGGGTGTCACAAATAATTTAATCTCTTCCTTCTTTCATACTAAATCATATATAGAAAATATGCAATGCTAAGATGAATTCAAGTCTTCCATTCAGTTTTTCATGAAATCTGAGCATTAGGCAGATTTTGTGAAGCTCTTCTCTGGCCTCACTCCAAGGATACCCAGGCAGGGCATGCAAAGTCTCCCAGAGAATGATGAGATCTGGGAGATTGGACACAATGGATTTCCTCACTTTGACAAGTGCATCAGGATCACAGATCTTTTTAAGTTCCAAGAAAGGTCAGTCCTTAGCTAAGTGATACCTGGAAAAGTCTAGATGAACAAGAAAGTCTGTACATAGAATAAAACTTAGAGGGTTTTTTCTGCCTACTGAAATAATTTTAAAAGCTTTGAGGAAAGCACTTCACTGGCATTCATCACAAAACATCTCTGGCTAGCAGTGAAAAAAATCTACACTAGTGTAGATTCCTTTTATTTCTTTTTAACATTTATTTAAATTTAAACACTTGTACCAATGGAGTACTGAATGCCAGAATTAAGAAATGAGGTGGCAAGGAGGCTCAGGACCAAGAAAGCTTTGACATTAAAAGACAACTCTGTCTGAAGTCATAGCACGTTGTAGGAGATGCCTTCAGCAGGTTCATGCACAGCCAAACCATGAACTGCTACAAAAGGAATTCTGAGCCCCCACTCCAGCAGAACCTTTTAAGGAGGCTCTAGGAAGCAATTACTTGTTTGCATTGCTGGAAAGGGTTTGTTCTGAACGCCAAGGAATGCTGGACTACAGCTCCCCCTATATGCTATGCCTGTCCTGGGAAACAGGATTCACCAGCCCAGAAGGACCCCCAAAATGTTTTTACTGGCAACATCATTCAAGCTTGGTGCTCACCTATGCAGGCTACTTTCTATCTGAAGTCAGTAGGAGATTTCTGCTTGAAAAACCTAATTAGCAGATTAATTAAGATTAATTAGACCTAGGTATTACTCACATCACACAGGTGTTTTATTCCTATATCTGAAAAAAGCCACAGCAAGGCAGAGGAGAAAAATGAGCAAAGATACCGAGAGGTAAATTTTTAATTAACTTTGTCATTAGTCGGCCATCGAAAGAGAACAGAAAAACAATTAGGAAATGGTAAAGTAAATAGATGCTACAGAATAATGCTCACAATACTTCCATATTTCAGCAAAGGTGCCAGCAGGTTTACTCTTGGAGAATGAAGAAAATACCTTTCCCCCACTGTATTTTATTCAGCTTTCCAAAGTGCACATTGAAATAAAGAAGTTAGTTACCTGGGAAATTAGCTACGTGGGTACATTCATCCATTACTCCCTTCATGAACATTAGGGATTCTCTCTGTAAAGTTTCACTCCTTCTCCTTGTATTTATCCTGTGTCCTTGTGGGCTGGTTAAGTTTTTATTGCTACTGCTACTGGTGGAAAAGGTTTGATTTATGCACTGCATTTTAGGAGCATCTTGCATTAAGAGTCTTTCTGAAGAGGCACTTAGAACACTTCTATTTGTGGCAAAGGTGTGAACAGATTCCTTAGGTACAGTGTCGTTCAAGGACTCAAAGCTGAATATTCTGGAAGTCATGTCCATGTCTGCCAGACTGTCCACACTGTCAGGGAAGTTCTTCACAAAGTCTTGTCCCATCTTGAAAGAATCCGTCTAAACAAAGACAACAATTAAGGGCTTCTCCCTTCAACCAGTTGGTTAGTTTTACTTTTAAGATGAACTCATATTTAAAAAAAAATACAAAAATTAAAAACCGACACTACCAGCACTGCTCACTTCTATTTTCAGCTTGCAGGTCATTCAATTAAATCCTGATCATCATAACCTCTGGATAATTTCTTTGTACATTTCTGTCAGTTTAAGAAAAATTCAGGAGGCACATACATATACAGAAGCTTGTGATATAAACAACTGTTTTTCTTTTTGTATTAAACTCTGAATATGTAATTACAGTCATTTAAGCTTAAATGACATAATTATAGTAATAATAACAGAAAATGAATATATGTGACCAGGTCTAATGTTATATTTAGGACTGAAAAATTGACAGTGCCTAAATACTAGAGACACAAGCTGAATATCTTGAAAAATAATTCTTCTTTTTATTTTGTCTTCTCCATCAGTGTTGCTGGAGTTGACTTAAAAATGACAAGTGCCCAAGTAACAATTATGTGCACAGCTGCTCTTCTCCTGCTGTGAGGTATTAGAAGAAGAACTATCACAAAGGAAAGAATTTCAGGGAGAAAAAAAAAGGCATTTATCAGAATTTTGACTAAATACATTTTATGTTGTAGATTACACTAAGTGTGATCAAAAGTAAAACTTGTAGCAAGGATTATACTTTAAATGCATTACACAACCAAAATACTAATTTGGTTTCTCAGGTTTTTCCTTCAAAGACTAAATTTATCAAAACATAAAGAAACATACCAGTATGTTCTAGCTTACAATTGTCTACTTTTAGTGGAAGTAAAAAGAAGTTCCATTATTTGCTAGATTTGCACATGTAAATATTAGCAGATAGGTAAAATAAACTGTACTTACTCCACAATATTCAAGCATTTGAATGATTTCTTCTTCATACACAGTTTCTGTAAAATACTGTTTCTCCAACTCTCTCCAGTTCACTGCCTTACTCAGCACACCCTGAGATGATAAACAAAAGCATTCAGTACACAAGTAAAACCCAGAGGTCATTCTAAAATAACGATACACACAGAAAATTGACCTGTTCCTCTCCTGATTTTTTTCAGTGGAATTCTATCCCCAGACAGCCCTCAGAATTATTGCAATCAAAGCACAAGCTCATATTAAAACACAGGACACAGAATCCCACCTCCCTTGTGGCCAGCCCAGATATTTTAACATTTTTACATTTCTGATTATAATCTAATATGTTAACAAAAAATGTATTTCGTAGTTTGTAAATTACCGTAGTGAAGACTGCAGAGGCTGTTGACCAGGAAAGACATGGAATCAATGGCAAGGGCTTGGGCCAGTTTGTCACTGCCAGTGAAGCCATCTAGAATCAAAGGCACTTATTACACATTTGAAGACTGAATTCACAATATGGTAAAAAGAACTCTCTCATCTTCAATTTCAATTTTCTGTACATGTTATTTATGCAACACGTGGTGCCAAAGAGTTAAGGACTGTGGCAGCTGGATACACTTTCACATACTTAGAAGTTACTATCTAGCCTCCAGTGGGTTTTTTTTTAAATAAACATTGCTCTGGAAAGGACTCCCTTCAAGGCTGAATGGGATTTGGTTATAAGAATCCACAATGGAATATTTACTAAATATTCCATTAATTACAATCAAAATTCAATGAATTATAGTTGTAATCCATTAATTATCATTATAATAATAAAAACTATTACAAGCTATTAGCTGTTTAAAACCATAAAAAACTTCTGTAAAACTTTTCTCCAAGCTCTTGCAAGTTTATTTCAATGCAAAACAAAGACAATCTATGAGAAGGACTATTTAAAACACTATACTTTAAAAATTTGTATACAGGAAACAAAATTTGAAGGAGAAGTAATTCAACATGTTAAGCACACTCTTTTTCTGTCCTTTAAGTTTGAATTATTACTTTTGCATCAGTTCTCAGAACATATTTTTGTGACTATTCTGTTTATCCCAGAAAAAGCCAGAGCAAGTAAGTTCAATGTTCAGAAGTTCCCTATATGGTATGTTCTTGACAAGTTTTATTTTATTAATATGAAACACTTTTTGTCTGTTCTAGATGTTCTAATGAGTGGATTTATGCAGCTGAATTATAATTCCATTCTAATTATTTTTATTAATAAGTTACAAGCACCACATATCTATGTTCCAATTCTCTGCAGAAGTAGAAGTCTCTCCCCTTTAGCAGAACTGAGTCAATGCTTGCAACCTTCCATTGGAAAGCATGCTCTACAGAGGATTAACATCAAATATCACTTATTTCACAGAGGTTTCTGATTCAGCAGGGTGATGTTGACATAAAACAAAGGTGCTCTGTACATTTATCACATTTACAGTTATAAAATTGTGCTTTAGGGGAATATTTTCCTTTTAGGAAACACTACCATTACCAACATTATTTATTGAGCTCCTAACAAACTAAGAAAGGTATGTGTTGTTTTAATAAGCTTTGCACCTGTGTCTCACAGAGCTGTGATAATCTGCAGAGACACAAGCAGTGACATTTTAACTGTGTATTAGTTTTCAAGCACCTTAGTGATACACTGCTGGTTTAGTTTGAGTATACACAGTGCCACACAAAAAATGTTATCCACCTCACCACAGAAATCTCTGATCAGTACCCACGATCACTCACACCAAAATTCACCTCAATTACAACATGCCACAAAGAGGGGGGATTTCACACAGTGCATTAAAACACAAAGGTTTGAGCAAGCAGAAAGGAGGAAAAGAGGGAGAATTAGCAATCGATCAGCGCAGACTTGCTTTCAGCAAACATTTCTGCCCCCCACCCTTGTGGAAAAAAAACAATTATGTGTGAAGTTTATATTCTTATTAAGCCTGCTGGGAGATGGCTGACAAAGGGCTCTATGATTTGTCAGTACATATTAAGGATTATACTAATTCAGCACCACAGAACATGAGAATTGCCAACAATTTGTTTCTCATGACTCTAAGTGTTTATTTTAAAGCACTTCTGAGATCAACACTGTAAAACAAATTATGTCCATATGCTACATGATCAAATGAGAAGTTAAAAGAAAAATTACTGAACAGGAGATATAAAAGCTTACATGTCCTCCCATGGATATTCCAGTCATCCCTAGTGGTCCATAGCCTTCTCTCTCTAGCCAGTGCAAAAGAGCTGCCGATTCTAGAATTAGAGCTCCTCCCATCACAAACAGGTCCGAGACATTTTTTAAACATGACCGTCTTTTCTCCCCAGAAAAGGAAAATAGAGGGTTTATTTTCTAAGATTAGACTCTGACAGTTCTTATCATTCTATACACACTTTTATACACAGCTTCATCACAATCCCAGAGAATTTTGGAGCTAAACTCCTGTTGATTCAACAGGAGGAAAAAGCAAGCCCAGATTTTCTGGCACTTGTAATTTTTCATCCAAATGAGAACTAGAAATAGACACCTGCCTATGCTTTTAATGTAATATAACTGACAGCTTGGTCTTTTGGAAACAATTACCAACATTAGCATCTCATTAGTAGCAATATTCTGCCCTGTGAAGTTGTAGCAGATATTTTAGAAATAGAATCAAAGTGATACGGTCCTAGGCATACACTATTTCGTTTGCAGAAACAAGGCTTTGGTTTTTTTCTTATTTACCTGTTTTACATCATTGAAAAATTGCACACAACATTTGAAGAGCAATCAGTATGTCAGCTTTGGAAGCACTCATCAGTGTCACTGTAAGACTGAAACTGTAAAGTGGGAGGTTTGTCACAGTATTGAGAAATTCAGCAGTGTACCGCAAAGCACTAAAACACAGAAGACACACAAAAAAAGTAGAAATCTATTTGGCTGAGCCATCAGAGGGACCTAAAAATAACAGACCTCTGACTTGGGGAGGGGGACTGAGTATTTTCAGTACCACAGCCAGGTTACAAAGGGCTCCTAGCCTCTCCTGCCAGCATGCCACTGTCACATTTGCAACACTCCGAAGCACAAGGACAAAGCTCACTGTGAAGTCACACAGAAATGAACATAGCTGCAGAGCAGCATTTACAGCCTAATGCAATTCTTTCCTAGAGCTTTGTGTGATCCCTCAGCCTTCTGCAGCTGCTGTATTTACTGAACACTGTCATCTGTTACACTAATGCTGTGTAACCCTGTATTGGAGAGGGACAATCACCTGTTGGGGTATTAGACTGAGCACCCCTCACCCTTGAAACAATCCTGACACGCTGGACAACTGAGAACAGAGTTATTTAATTTATTCTTCTGCCTCAGATCACCCATAACTGGAAATTAATCTACCAGTGGATGTATTCCAGCACGTTTTCTCCTGTCACTTTCTTATAATCTTACAAAAAACACCTTCTCTGTGTCTTCTAGTCATGTTAAATGTCCGAGTTAGGATTAAAACACCGACTCATATTAGGACGTTCAGAAACACTAGGAGACTAAAAGCTGTGCCTCAGACACATATCCTGTTGAATTCTGATAATACGTCTGTGGTTTGGAAAATGTAAAAAGTAAAAAACCAAGACTGCTTAATTAGACTTCCAAATTCCAATTTAAGAAATCGACTGAAGAAACAAATCCTGTAAAATACTGAATATTGCATAGCGTCCTGACTAACAACCAATCAACACTAGATTTATTCATATGCCTGTAAATCCTTAAAAGATCTTGGAAAAGCAAAATCCTAGCAATTCTAATGGAAATATGCTATCTGAGCAAGGATTATTCAGAGGTGACTGAAATATAACAGCAGCACTTATTCATGCAGATGTGAGTTAGGAAAATAAAATGGCCCTGGCTTGCTCTCACACAAGATGTTTGCATCTCACTTTGTACTGCAAGTTCACCCTGTGCAAACTTTCCTGATCCCTGAGATCTCCTAACACAACATCCAAAGCAGTTTAGCAAAGAGCAGATAATTTCACATTGGCAGGTTACAAGTGGTTTTTGCAATGTTTTTTTCTTAATAAGCTATCAAAGTTTAGACAACTTTTGGCTCAAAAGAGAAAAAAAGAAGCGGTATTTTAAAAATTCAGTATCCATAAATGTAACAGGAATACTTACAATTGATCCTTAGGTTTTCTACAGCCATGTAAAAGACTGCAGTTAAAGAAAGTAAAAAAGGCTTTATCAAAACTGTTAATTAAAAAAAATAGATAAGATAAATAATATGCATAAATAGCATGAATTAATTGAAATTTGGAATTTAAACTTCTAGTCTTTAACTGTCACTGAATTAAATTCAGTCTATTTCAATGATGCAGTTTGCAACATTTTACTGTTGCCAGATATATGGGCAGGAAAAAAGTGTAACTCGAGATCCTATTTAATAAAACAGAATGATACTGTTACACAAGATGACAGAAAAAAACTTAACTGTTTTTCAAAAAAACACCCAAATCTGAAGTGGTAACAGCAAGTTTCTCAGAAGTTACCTGGGGTACTATACAATTGTGTTTCACATAATGGTCACACTTTCTTTGCTTCTACCCAATGGGTATCAAAAAGTTGGCATTTTACGAGTGTGGTAACTCTTCTACCTTGCAGAGAGGACATGAGGAATAACTTCAGTGTTTTCCACAAAAGGATATAGTAAGGATTTTCTAGCAACAGGGAAGCCATACAGGCTTCTTTAATCATTGGCCGCGCCATTAACGTGCGTCTCCTCCAGAAGTGCTAAGGACAAGATGTACAAACAATATAGGTAAGACAAAATGTGATGGTTGAATTTCTCAGTAATAATCAATTTTATATTTTACACACTCACGTGGTCTCCAGTGCCTGCTAAATGAATGCACACAGGTCTGTGCTTGCCATTCCATCTTCTGGGTATGATGAACTGAAATCTGTGAGAAATGAATACTTATTTTAGCAGAGTAAGAATATCTATTAACAAGCTGCATCAAGAGAAATTAAAAAAAACAAAACCAAAACAACAGAAGTATTTGTAACCCATGCAGGCAAACTGCCAGCAATTCAGCAACATCACTTTTCATGAACACATTCAGCAAACAAAGGAATCTGAAAGTAGGACAGAAGAAAGGCCAAACAAGAAAAGGAGCCAAGATGAAAGATCATGTTCCTAAAAAAGACTACTACCTCATCATCACAATTTAAACTTTGCAGAATGGAGAAATGCAACTTCAGACAAAGAGCAGCCTAAATAATCATGTCCAGCTCTCCTAGGCATCATTGCTACTTTTCTCCTGAAGGCACAACAGCTGAAATTGAAGATTAAGATGAGCACTAAATAAAATTTTTTTTTAAAATGAAACCCTATCATACAAACCATGAAATTATTCTATACACTCAACATCAATAAATTAATGTCTTCTGCTGCTACTTATTTACAGCATAAACTACTGAAAAAAAAAATCCCTTCTGAGTCACCGCTACTTTCCCCACAAGATGGAGCACTCTTACCTACAAGAGCATTACACTTCAGGAAATACATTCATACCACCTTGAGGGAAATGTGTACAGCTTTTGGAAACTGTCACAATACTGGCCAAAGTAACAATTACAGTAACTTGGCTACAAAGCACAAGAGAACATAGATGAGGAAACAATGAGCATATTATATTTTCCAGTACGGCACTAATTCGTTTGATAATGTTAACAAACATTAACAGTTTCTTCCTCTAACCAGTAGAGAAATGGAACAGGACTGATTTCTTGACTATCAACCTATTTCTCACATGCCCTAACATTACATGCTTAAGCACACATATAAAAACACCAAGCAGTATTACTGACAAAATTTACAATGTCAGTATCAACTTGAGCTGACAAACTTTTGTTGATGTTATTAAACAAACAAAATCTGGGAAAAAAAATTCATCACGACAGTTCAGCTCAAAACTAAAAGCAAAAAGAAATTATGCTCCTTTTGCAAACCCACTCCTAATCTGCAAAGAAGTGTTAGTGTGAAACCAGCACTGCTAGGGAACCTCTAGCTTTCTGTGAGAATGCTTTTTTCCCTCTTTTTTTTTTTTTTTTTTAGCTTGTTTGTCAAGCAAGAAAGGAACCAGATTCTCTGGCTACGATAAAATAAGCTTGCTACTTTATCACACATACAAAATTTTTGTATTCAATGGAAATGGAAAGCTGGAATGGCTCCTTCAAATACAACATAATATGCTTTGATATAAACAGCTTCTCCTGCTACATATAACACAATAACTACTGTTCTTCATTTCCAGCATCCCCCTCATTTGCAAAAAAAACAAACCAGTAATTCAAAAAACCCAGGGTATTCCACAGCTTTGTGCAATGTGATTTCTATGCTAAAAAAATCCCCAAACAAACAAAAAACCCAAACCAAAAAAGTACTACTTTGCTAGGGGACTTTTTACATAGATTGAACTATCACATGAATAAGACCTTACAGATGATTTGCATTACAATCAATTAGTTGCACAATAAAACTACTTACAGACCATTATTTCTCTGCAGCACTAATTTCAGAAATACCTCTTGGTTTCTCTTACCTTGCTACAAGAGATTCCACTGGCAGAATACCTGGGACACAATGAGCCAAAGGGGAAATGAAGTGCCCCTCAAGGATTTTACAGTCTGATTGCCCCTCAACCTGCAGAAAGAATGGGACAGTAGCAATAAATATTATGTCAGTCTTTAACTTGCTCTGAAAGCAAATCTCTTAAAGTAGAATTTGTTATAGGGTAAAAAACTGGCTTAAAAAACCCCAAAGCTGAGGCCTACTCCTAAAAATAGGGATACATGTTATCAACAGGGTCAACACTTTTTTTTCAACTTTGCTTTTATTAAATAACCTTTTACAGGAATCAAAGAAAGGTGTAATACTGTTCCATTTAAAATACACTCAATAACACAGACTAAGTTTTGAACACCGAGTTTTAACATTTGATATCTTGCTGCCATACTATTGTACTACTGGTAAAAGAAGAAAAAACCAGTATCTGTACAAGCACTGCTTTAGTCTCTATTTACTTCCATTCTCTTCTAGTAACCTATGAAAGTAGCCTGGTGTTAAGTACCAAGTTATTTCACCTTTATATACCCTTAGGAAAATAAATGTAGTTAAATCACACCATCTCTAGCTTTTAAGTACCTTGTCAATGAACACTGGGTAATCTTTCGAAACGAGCGTCTGGCATTTTTCCCTGTTTCCAATAATCTTTCTGAATTCAAATATTCTGTTGAAAGGAAACAAGTAGAGAAGATTCAGCTTTTTATCTAAAAAAAAGAAGAGACATATTTATATAACATTTCAGGAGCTAAAGTAAGCCACAAACAAATAAAAGTTATGAAGCCAGCTTTGCATTTACAGATTAATCAGGCCACCATAGGGTAGGTGGCTACCATAGGATGCTTTTAAGTTAAAAAGTCTCAGGTACCTTGCTGGGGAACAGAAAGCAAAGGGGCAAATCTGGTTGTTTTCTTCTGCTACTTAAATGGGCTGCAGAGCCAGTAAAAGAGACAAAACTCTTCTCAGAGGTGTACAGTGAGAGGATAAGCTTACTGAAGGACATGAACACATAAGAGGCAATGATCCTGTGCTGCAGTGTAAGAAATCCCTCCTGGAGCAAAGTGAAACATTGCTTTCACAGTTAAGCACGTGGAAAAATAGCCCAGGGAAACTATAAATTATCTTCATCCTCAAGGGATGAAGTGCCTTTCAAGTGAATGAAGTGTCAAGTGACTTGAAGAAACAAAGAAGTCGGCTTTGTTTTGAACAGGGATTTTGACTTGATACCCTCAAATTGGCTCTTTCAACCTTAAATACTCCATAACTTGCTGATTCCTATGCTCATAAATACACACTTTATCTGACAAGCTAAAACAGGTTTGAGTGAAAAGTACAGAGGTATGACCTGTTCACTTCCCCAACACCACAGAAAACCCAAAGAATGTAAAGAAAATCCAGTTTATCACCACACAAAAAACCAGCTCTACTTTATAACCTTTGCTTTTCTCATATAGAAACTGCCTTAAGTATTTCTGAGAAAGTAATCGTAAAGACGTGAGATGTGAGTGTGGAGGGTAAGCAAAACGAAAAGATGTTTTGTTTGCTTGACTATAAATCTTCTACAAATACTGCATTTATGTCTTTTTTTCTATAGTTAGGTGGATATTGAAGGCTAAATCTTGCCTCTGCTGAGGAATTCCAACCCTTGCTAATGAGTTGAGGACCGGGAGTTAGGATATTAACATTCATCACATCAAGGGTGTGCACACAAAATTTCAGATTAGGCAGAGTAGTCTGTCATTCAATCTCAGATAATGTCTGAAGTATAAAAAATTTAATAACTTAATAATGAAGCTCCACAGTGATGAGTTAAAAAACAAAAATAAAAACCCTCTTCCCACGAGGCAGTGTGAGAAGTCAGCATTCTTCCTTCTTCATCCAGGTGAAGCCAGGCTGCTGGGGAACAGCTCATCTCCATCCCAGTCAGTGGCTACACAAATATTAAATTTTTTTCCCCTTTGTAGACCCACAAGTTTGCCTCCTGCTTCCCCCACCATTTTTGAGCTGGTGGGAGAGGGTTTTTCCCCTGAAATGAAGAAGGAGGAACTTTAACTGACATCACTGTTAGCACCAGCATCACTCCCTTATTGCCACTTGGTGTGGGTGTGATCACCCTCCAGAGCCCAGGCACTTGCACTGGGGAGCAGCAGAATCACTCAGAGGCTCCGTGTATGGAGACACTGCTTGGACTGGAGGGAGATGGACATGGGGCACTGAAACTTCATTGTGTCTCACAAGAACCCAAAGGTCTTTCAAAGAGTGGGGTTTGATAACATTAAAATATCCCATTTTAGATGCACAAATGGAATAGAATACAGAAATGCTGTAATCAAAACAAACCCCACCGTTTTTGGTTATTCCAACCAAAGCCAATGTTATCATTTTGCAAGAAAGTCTGCTACTTAAGAGAAAAAAATCATCTGAAGACAGACATGCAAAGCAATCCAAGTGCCATTTCCAGATCAGATGTTTCATGTGGAGTTGAAAAAAAAAAACAAGCTCCCATAAAACTCCACTGCTATCCAGTGCACAAAATTTTATTTCAGTTGTTTTCAAAGTTTTCTTTATTGATTTTCATATACATAAGAGTGAGCTTATCATATGCAGGTTTATAATTTCCTATTTAAATACTGCACAATGCAGAATATATATATTGCCATTTCATTTTTATACTTAAGAAATACAAGTGCTCACCTCCCAGGTGTTAATCTCAATAGTAATTAATAAAAATAATTAAATGCTTAAAAATTAAGAGGTACTTCCATTTTTTTCTTGTTTTCAAGACATCTAAAAATGGTTTACTACTTGGGGCTGTGAGAGAAACCTCTGATTAAATCTTACACTTTTAAAACTAATTAGGAAGCGACAGAAAGATAGCAAGAGTCACTTCAATGTTAAACAGAAACAAATCTTCTGCAGAAATTCATCAAGTTTTGTTTTTAGAAAACACTTCCAGAGATGCTGTTTGAAGCATGTCATCAGATAAACACAAGTAAAAAAATAGCTGGGCACACAGACATTCTCTCAAGAAGGGCCTCCTCAAACAGAAAAAAAAAATTGCAAATCTTTTTAAGACTTCTTTTAAATCCAGTTACTCCCTTGGTATAGAAACACATGATTTCTTGAACAGAACCAACTTAAACACTTTTGGTATTTTAAATACAGGAGAGCAAATACTGTTGCTACTTCAAGGGTCAGGGTTTTTCTTTTAATGTAACATATTGTTTATGCTGTTACTTTTTAGCAAGTCACCTTTTCAGATCCTCTGGCTTTCCCCATCCTCTGATGAAAAGTTTAGTGAGGAGAAGCTTTCGGTACAAGACATCTAATTTACTTACACCCATTAGCAGCACACTGTCATCTAGGGAAAAAGCAGAGGTAAAAACAAGGCAGTTAAAGTCTACAGGAGTGGCAAATTCATTGATTGTAACACAAAGTGGTTTCTTATTCTGGTTTCTGCATTAAGGAAAAGATATCTAATGTATTCCAAGAAAGTTATTGTTATTCAGGTCAACTCTTCATTTTGAACAAAATACAAAGGCAGTTGATACAATATGAAGGAATTCAAAATACTAATTAAAACCAGATATTCATACACCACTGATGACAAGGCAGCTGAGGAGGCACATCAGGACTACATCAAAATGGCATCTTCAACCAGTCCTTACTGCACTTTACCTGAACAGATTAAACAAACAATAGCACTGATCTTTGTCCTCTCAACAGAGCTATGATGGCAAAACTCTTCAGTCAATGTGGACTGTCATAAACACATCTCAGAATGGAAGCTTGGAACAGTGTTTGGATTTAAATCACTAGAAGACTTCATCTCTTCATCTTCTTAATGCAGAGAAGGACAGAGAGAGAAAAGGAATAGATAGAAGGAGGTAAAGAATGTCATTCCAGTCACTGCTGCAGAGAAAGTTTGTTTTTGTAATCTTGCCTTCATTGGTGTGTTAAACTTTCATCCTAATCCTTATTTTATCAGTTCCTTTACAATTTTGCTATTTCTTATGATTTTCAAAGCAATGCTTCTCCCACTCCTTTCTGGGAAGAAACTACACTCTCAAAATCCTTGCCAGGTTCATTTCTCTTTCAAGAAATACACCAGCTCAAATAGAGCCAAATCTAACAAGATTTTAGGCAAGCTGAGTATTATTTTCAAAGCAATACTTACTGAAGTGAACAGGAGCCACTGCTGAGCCCTTCCAACAAGGAAGAAAAACAACCAAACACTACTAAAAAGGAGAGTTTAAATCCGGTTTCTTGGTCAGCAGGATGCAGGTTACTCAATTAAAAATAAAGTCCAGGATCTGTGTATACCTAGAAAACAACAGATTTAATAATCAAACACTTGGTTAGTAAGTTGACTTCAGGCATTTTCTAGTATTTCCAGATCCCAGCATACTAAATGTACTCAATAATCTCATCACACTCCGAAATAGTGTAATTTAATTTATAGTGTCTTAGAAATTTTATTTTTGTCCAAAAGCACTTATTCTGCCACACTCCAGTGTAGTAGCTTTCAAAAATAAACTTGTTTGACTATAACAAGTCAAAATTACGGTCAGATTAATAAAAACATTCCTCTGCACTTCTAGAAAGCCAATATTTAATAATCAATATACAGAAAAAAAAAGGAGAACTTGTTAACACCTAGAATAAAAACAGAAATTATAGGCACTTGAATTTTAGAACAAGCGTGCTAGAAAGCCACAATGCTCCAGGATGGTTCAATCACTACAGGGTAAAAATAAATACATGAAATGAGCAGAAAACCATACTGGGGATGCTTTGTTTTAAAAACATGAAGATGTAGATTTTGCTTTGAATCCCAAATCTGGCCTGACAAGCTCTCTGCTGCACCAAGTGAGTGCCAAAACAACTTTCTAGGCAAGTACATTATATTTGAATGCAATATTGATTGAGGAAAAAGCATTGTCTCATCCTCTCTTCTGCTTCATTGATGGAAGGGAGACTCTGAAGTAACTCAGGATATTTCAGTTAATCAGAATCAAGATAAAAGCACTACTGGAAAGAGCACAGGAAACACTAAAACAAATTTAAAAAGAATATTCCTAGTATGTGAGGTATGCTGCATAGAACTTCTCAGAAATATCGTTGAGGCAAAAAATTTGGGAGGATGGCCCCCACTGTATCTCAGTAACAAAACGGCAAGACCTGTTTCAGTCACTGCCCACCCGTGCCTGCATGGCAAGACAATTACAAACACTTTCGCTGCCATGAAAGGCAAATCCAACTGCAGGAGGCTGAAGTTTCATAATTTCACATTAACAGGAGGATTCCAGCAGCGAGGATTTGAAATAGATGAAAGAATCAGGAAAGACTGTTTCAGAATGAAACTCTTGTTTCCTCCACTTGACAGCCACATGCCACATCCCGATGCCACTGTGAGACAGGTCAGCTGGAAGCAGTGACCTGACAACGATGCTGTGGAACTGCGTGGCCCAAGCGACAGGGTCGGTGTTATGAATCTTGAATTAATATATTGTTAACACAGAAAGCTTTACATAACGCGATCTCTGAATACTGAATGGAAACTGCAGCAGATGCAAAAGCATATTAAGAAATGTAAAAACAAACATAGGTCAGCTATTACTTTTTATCCATGCAAACAGCTTCAGTCACAGGAAAACCACCCCTGGAAAGTACACGAGGACTTCACTCAAGGCCCACAGTGTAGTTTCTATTCTATACATGGACGTGAAAAAGCTCTCACCGCAGCCAACCTGAAAAAACCACGGAGGCTCTTTTTTAGAAGGCGGAGTTGTCAACTTCCCTACCCTCCCTCTCTATTAAACCCCCCCCCGTCTCTTACAATTATCTTACAATTATCCAGGTCTTTTTCTGAGAGAAAATCAAAGAAATCCCAAAGAAGTCACGGCAAGGCAGACACAAGCCCCACAAAACGGGATGGACACACAGGAGCCGGAGGATAAACAACGGGGCCTAAAGCAGGGCTGCCAGCAGCTCCCTGCAAGCGTGACCCGAGCACTCGAAAGGGAGCCAGGTGGGATCCCCGATCCCAAATCCCTGCCATCCCCCGCTCCAACCCTGCCCGGCGGGACCCGGCGCTGCCTCAGTGCCCGCGGGAAGGGGCGGCAGGAGGCAGGACACGGCCCCCGCGGCCCCTCCGCTCCCGGAGCCCGCTCCCGGAGCCCGCCCCCGGGGCCGGGCAGTGCCGTGAGGGGGAGCCGCTCCGGCATCGCCTGCCCTCGGCGGGAGCCGCTCCGCCACCGCCGCTCCCTGGGAGGGGAGCACGGCCACCCACCGGCCCGCGAAGGTCACCCTCTGCTCACCCGAAGCACTGCCGGTGCTGAGGCACGACATGGGAGGACGAGAGCGGGAAGCAGAGGAAGAAGAGGAAGAAGAGGAAGAAGAGGAAGAAGAGGAGAAGAAGGAGGAGGGGAGGGCGAAGGGCGGGACGGGACAAGACGGGACGGGACGGACGGGACGCGCCTCACGCGCGCGGGCCTGGCGAGCGCGCGTGCGCGCGCGGGGCACTGAGGCGCGGGAGGCGCGCGCGCGCGCGCGCGGTGACCGGCCCCGCCCCGCCCAGCCCCGCCCCCTCCGCGCGCGTGACCCCGCCCTGCCTTGCCCCGCCCCTCCGCGGCTCGCGCCCCAGCGGCGGGCAGCGACGGTAGCGCGCGTGCTCTGGCGCCCCCTGGCGGCGCGCGTGAGGCGGGCGCGGGCGGGGCCCGGCGCTGCGGGGCCATGGCGGCCGCGGGCTCCGCTCCGGAGGCGCGTCCCGAAGGGCAGGAACCCCTGCTGGGGTCCGCAGGGGCCGCGGCGGATGAGGACGAGGCGGAAGAGAGCAGGTAGGGGCTCGTTCCGCTGTGAGGCTGCGCCGGGAGGTGACCCGTGGGTGCCGGGTCCTTCCCCGCCCCTCACCGGGAGCCCGAGCCTGGCTGAGGGCGCTGCCCGGCCGGGAGCCCGGCCCGAGCCGCAGCGCTTGTGCTCCGGTGCTCGGAGCCCGTGTCCCGCACCGTCCCGGGCCCGGCTGCCTCTCCTTCTGTAGGGAAACACAAATCCACTGGCTTGGGAAGCTCCTAAAAAACGCCGGACAGGATTAATGTGGGGCAGAAGTCTGGGTGTTTAATAGCAGCTGTTCGTCGCTTGAGGTTTTTTTCCCCCTTGTGACAGCAATACAAGTGTCTTGAACTTAAAATCGCAGATATGCCTAAGTCTAGGTACGACTTAAACAGCGTTTATAAACTGTGTTTAGGCATCTATATAACCTGAGTCTACATAATCTAAATAGGGATTTCCTTGTAACTTAATTTATAACTTCTATTTTAATTTATTTTCAGCCCTTGCAATCTATAACAGTATCTTTTACACACAACTTTTACGTTGTATTTTGTTATTTTCTCATCATAAGTACAGACTGGCTGTAGCTTTTTGTCAAATCAAGAGTTGTTCAGATTTGTGGTTCTTCTAAGGTTACAGCTGTGAGGAAATGTCTGGGGTTTTATGGTTTAACACCCACTTATTAAAGCTTTTATATAAACTATGATGCTCCAAAGTGTCTATACAAAGAGTTTGCAGAATTGAAGACCTCCCTAGATCAAGATCTCTCCATGTGACGTTTGGTGTGTGATGACATTTCTGTTACTTTGTTTGATTTGTCAGTCTAGTATTTTTCCAGCGAAAAATAAATTCTTTATAGTCTTTGCTGAGCGGAAATTCACTCCTGCTTAACAAGTTACACAATTGTATTGAGAGCTTGGTGAAAAAATGTTTTCAGTGTCATGGGGGAGCAACTGGAAGAGGATCTGATAATGATTTCTTTCTTGATTTTTGTTTTAAAACCAGGGATGTTGTGGAAACACAGGAACATTATAAGAGCAGGTGGCGATCCATCTGGATCATGTACCTGACAATGTTTCTCAGTAGTGTAGGTGAGTAAATACATGTGGAATTTGATGTTGTTTAATTAATATACTTTGGTTTGAAAATGACAGGGCTTTCCAAATTCCAGCCACAGAGCTTTTTTAGTTCTACTGTTCTAACCTCTAAAAAGGTGCATTGTTTGATTCTTCAAAAGACAATATATGAATCTAGCAAATCAATCAGAAAGTTACATCTAATGAGATAAGTAATAAAACTGGTTTTACACAAAATGATATATTGCATAATGTGGGTTATGACTCCCTAATAGTTTGGTAGTGGCAAGGTAAGGGTATTGCTCAAAACTGAACCAAGCAAAGGTTGCACTTTTATCATCCAGAGTGAAACTTTTAGGGAATGAAAACAGAAATAATGTGGATTTCTTCAGAGGTAAGATCTTTATGGGAATGCATGATGTCTATTTCAAAATATGTATCAAAATTTGTTTTCTCCTACTGGATGTTGCATCTCCACTGCAGGACAAATTGAAATTTTATTCCTAAATAACTCCCCCCAGAAGCAAGAATGCTCTTGATTTTTGACCTGGGATGTTTTTCTGTGGGCCTAGAAATTATCTTGAAGTTGATAGGATACATCAGTAACTCTTCTGTTTTTTTGAAGAATTAAAATCTCTTTGACTAGTGAATACAGATATATCAGTATATCAAGTAATTATTTTTACTTTGGGGACCTTGTTGTCTTTCCATTGGGAGGACAGCATAGGAGGCTTTTTGTTTAGTGTGTATGCACCTATAAAATAATCTTTTGAATTACCATTCCTTAAAAAAACCCCATGAAATGCACAGGTTTATACTATAATACATTTAGAGTAGAGGCAGAAGAATGAGCTTGTAATTGTTTCAGGAAAGAAAATTACTGATAAAAATGGCAAATAAAATAACTTCAGTTTTTACTGTGTTGCAGGTTTCTCAATTGTAATTATGTCTGTGTGGCCGTATCTCCAAAAGGTTTGTAAATATGTTTTTTAAAAAATAATTAAGAATAGAAAACTCCTGCTCAGAAAATAGGTAATACAAATTGCCTTCTATTCGATTTAGGAAAAGAAAAAGTTGAGGGAGGTGTGTGGCTTTAAGAGGCTTTAATTCTGCCATCCCCTTAGACAGCTTTTATTATCTCTTACAAAATCTTTCAGGTTTTTTCCTGAATTGATAAAGGTACATCATAATCCAGAAATCTTTGGTTTTCCAATGTCATGATTTTGTGGACAGTGAATCAATAGAAGTCTTGTTATTAAAACACTGTAAACAAGACTTGTCTGTGTTTTGGAAAAAAAATAATAAAAGAGGAAACCGGAGGTAGAAGTTGCTCTGTAAATTCACTTTGTTGCACACAGATCTTGCTATTCCTCACAGGGGATTGCCATTGTTCCTGTATAGTAATTTTAGTTTCTTTGGGGGTTTTTTACCTCTTAGTTGCGATCTTAGAAGCAGCACAAAAGTCTCTAAAGCTTAGGTTTAATCTATGCTAGGATTTTAGTCTCCCTGGAACTGTAGAAGGCAGTTTCAAATGCAAATTTGGATGAATATAACCTGGGCAGGGACCTAGAGGTGTCACTGAAAGTCAGGCTGATGCTGAATTCTTGCAGAAGACAAGAAAATGCATTATCAGCCTTGTAAATCAGGACAGATTCAGGCGTGTGCAGAGACAATGGAAGTGACTCCTTGCTCCTGGCATGGAGAGTGCCTGCCATGCTGCTGAAGTTCTGTCTCTAGCCCAGAACATCAGCAGTGCTGTACAAAACTCCTGGAGTTTCCTGCAAGTGAGCCATTCCCAGGCTTGGAAGCAGAGCAGATTTTATTGGTTTGGTGCATTGCTGGAGAGAATGAGCTGAGGTTTATTACCCCAGACAAAGCATTGCAGTACAGAGTCCTTGGTGTGCCAGGTGCTAATTCTAAAAGGGTGTTCCTGGCCATATAAAACACTCCAGTGCTTTACTCAGTGACTCATGTGTTCCTGCAGATTGATCCAACAGCGGATGCAAGTTTTTTGGGCTGGATTATAGCTTCATACAGCATTGGCCAAATGGTTGCTTCTCCCCTCTTTGGCTTATGGTCCAACTACAGGCCCAGGAGAGAACCTCTGGTCATTTCCACTGCTATTTCAGTAGCTGCTAATTGTCTCTATGCCTACGTCCACGTGCCCCATTCCCACAACAAGTACTACATGCTGACTGCCCGTGCTCTCGTGGGGTTTGGAGCAGGTAAACACAGCAGGATTTATATTTCTGGAAATTATTACATTCTGTGTTTCGTGTAAGATGGTTAATGTTACATTTTAATACCGGATTTACCATTATGTGAATGATAACTTAATATTTAACAGAGCAAAGGGTTGGCCCGTAATGGTTTGTAACCAAATAGTGTAATTGTGCTGTTGTGTAAAAATATTGGAGGGAATGTTGGCTTTTATTATCTTGCAAAATAAGAAAAAAACCCTAAAATAAATGCTACTCAACAGTTTAACAATATGAACTTGATATTTACCTGAGCACTTACTTGATGTTGGGTTTTTTTGAAGGAAATGTGGCTGTAGTTCGATCGTATATTGCGGGTGCCACTTCTCTGACGGAAAGAACGAGTGCCATGGCCAATACCAGTGCCTGCCAAGCAGTTGGCTTCATATTAGGGCCAGGTAAAGCAAAATCTTCTTTCCTCACTTCTCTTATTAGGCTGAAATTGGGCATTGGAAATAGGAATCTTCAGCAGCTGTATGCAGGGGATTTTAAGGCACAGTTTGTCAGTGATATCACAATTGAATAATTGGGGTCCATTCATCTATACTTCTGTAAGCCAGTATAAATGAAACATTCTTGTCCAATTGCTCTGCACCAATTTAAAATTTAATTTAAACCCCTCCCACTGCATATTTTCTCTCTAGTTTGCCCTTAGCATGAGGGATAATCCAGTCCCAGGACTGAGGTTTTCCATGTAGGAGCAAGAGGAAAAAGGAGTAAATTGTCTATCTGCCAAGAAAATTAACCATTGGTGCACTCAGAATTCAGTTCTATAAGTGTTATGATGCTGTTTATACTGTTTATTTTGTGTAATCAAGTACTTTCCTGGCTAGCTGAGATCCCACTGGAATCCATTTTGTTTATCTAGAGTAGGATTTTCAAAATGTAAGAGGTTTGACATGTGTAATACTTAAATTTTACTTGGCAATTAGAACAACTTTTCTTATGTGTTCTAATGTTTTCTTAATGATTCTCAAGATTTTCACAGTACATTGATGTTTTTAAGTTTTTCAGACATGTTTTACACTTATTGGAGAAGAAGGAGTAACGTGGAAATTCCTTTGTCTTCAGCTGAACATGTACACGACACCAGTTTTATTTGGAGCTCTCTTAGGGGTTATTAATATTATTCTCATCTTTGCCATATTCAGGTAACCAAGTAAAAAAAAAAAAAACTTATAAATACCCTGCCTTGTTTTTGTGGGTGACTTGTAGCAGATAATATGCTGTTTAGCAGAAGGAGTAATAAACCTGAAATCTGGAGTGCTATAAGTTATTTATTTTTTCAGTGTTTCTACCTTCTTTAATACCTGTATTTTTCTGATGCTTGTAAATGAATCTTGGTGATGTTATGGTTAGAATGTAAACTGATTTTAAAAGTTAAAGATATTGGACTGTTAGGCTTGATATAGTTTTAATGTTGGTAGTTGCTGCCCATGTTTCTTCTCTAAGGAGAAATAAAGTTGGCTTGTCTGTAGGGATCTCACTGTGTCTTTCCTTTAAGATTCTCAAGGGGGATTTTTATTCGTTATCCCACTGGTGCAGATGCTTAGGGATATATGATATTCTCCCACTGAATTTAATAGGTTGGTGTTCACTGAAGTCAGGTGTCAGCTTTGTACATGATGTTTAATGGAGCTGCAAATAATTATCATATAGATGATACCATTTACAATTATTTTAATAGAAATTCAGCTCAATAGTAGATCAAATAAATACGTGTATTAATGAAAAATGTTTTAAATTTCTAGGGAGCATCGAGTGGATGACATGGGACGGCAGTACAAAAGCATCAATTCTGATGGAGAAGGTACCAGTTATAATTATGAAGTAATCTCTCAGTACATAGAAGCATTCAGAAGTATTCTAAAGTCTGATGCACTGGGAAGTTGATGTGGAAAATAGGCTACATCTCTCCCTAGCTGGTCCAGAAATTGCTTCATTTGTCATGTTGTGTCATAGTGCTGTCTGGTAGCAAAGAAGGAAAAAGAATAAAAATTGTAAGGATCCTTCTGTATTTTCACCCTGAGAATTCTGCTCTGTAATTTTGACCTCTGAAGAGAATGTTTTGGTTTCCATTGTTCAGATATTTCAAGAAATTCGCTTATTTTGCTGTCACTCAGGACTCATTGGGAAAACAGATCACGTAACTAGTTTGGAAATAATTTTCTCTAATTGTCAGCAGAATTGAAATTTCAACAACTCCATTTTGATGTAAAAACTTTATACTTTGACTGTCAAAGTAGAACTACCTAACTGCCCACCAACTTGCATGCTAAATACTTAGAAGACTAAAGGAATCATTAATATTTGTAATTTGTGATGGTATAAAAAAAGCTCAGTGTGCAGGTCAGGTAATTCTTTTGTGTTGCTTGCAGGAAGTGATGTTCTGGATCAGAACACAGAAGGAAGCATTGACCACGTTGCTGTGGTAGCACTCAACATTCTCTTCTTTGTCATCCTGTTTGTGTTTGCTGTCTTTGAAACGTAAGTTTGTCTATTTTCTCTCAAAATATTCAGACATGTAGACTAATTAGACTGGAGGTGCATATAGAGGCTTTTCTGTTCTATTCATCTTCCCAACTTCCTAAGTAGAAGTCCAAAACCATAGGCAATCAAGTTGATCTGTACTGATACAGAGTAATGAATTAAAGGTCAGTAATAACAAAAGATGTGTACAGTTTGTGGCATAGAAAACATTATTGTAAAAGCTTTTGAATGGAGAGGCAAACACACATCCTCAACTTTTTAAGTCATTAAAAAAAAAGCTTAACTTGGGCTGCCTAAAATCTTCAGAGAAAGCATGTTTCCAGTTGAGTGTCTTGTTCTGTATTTTTTGGTTTTTTGTGATTTCTTAGTATGATTCTGATTATCTCCAAAAGCTTATGTGCATCTCTTATTTCAGTAATGATTAAAACGATTGTTTGATAGAGTTAATGCAGTTGTATTCTGACACTGTTTTGTATGACTGGGGGTTTTTTACCTTAAAGAAGTATGTTATTTACTCCAAAATTTTCAGTGTGTAAGAAAAAACATAAAGTATAACATCTCAGGCTCAAGTGTACTTCAGTTTTTAAACTTGGAAAATACTTTGAGTATATAAGATTTATTCTGCAAGTTTTTTTTAATGTAGTTAAAATTTGTTTTACAATATGGGTCTGTCATAAGTTGCACAGTTTTTAGAAAACTGAGGTTTTAGAGACTGGTTGGTTGCTAAAACTTAAACAGCATCAAAAGTTTATTATTTTTGTTCTCACAGGGTCTGATTTTTTTTCTGTCTCTATTACCCTGGCTTGGCTTGCACTCCATCATCTTTTCATGAACTATCAGAAATAGATTAATGATGCTTTGGAGTATGGCTGGTGTAGTGCACTGATGTTTGGGATGGTACATGTAGGGACATTAATGTATGGAAGAAGCTTTTAATGATTACTGTATTTTTGTTCTGTCATTTCAGTATAGCTACTCCACTGACGATGGATATGTATTCCTGGACCAGGAAAGAAGCTGTTTTTTATAATGGGATAATCCTTAGTGTGATTGGCATTGAATCAGTTATTGTTTTCATGGTGGTTAAAACACTATCAAAAAAGTAAGTTTTTGGTGTTTTGTTACTTATGTTGGCTCAACGTGAAAAGCTTTGTGGCACAGCCAAATCTCTTACTCAGGTCTTTTACTTGGTAAAGAGTCTGGGCTTACTATGACAACGAAATATTTCCAATTTTGGCATAGCCTTGATGTTGTGGTTATGTTAACATAGCCCTCTTATTTGACTGTCTTTTACCCTTGAATCACAAGAAAAGCTGGTTTTAAGTTACTATGATTTTATAACTTTTGTTGCTGATGTTTTGGTCAGATATCATTTCCACAAACCAATGGGCTGTGCCATTAGCAGCTGCCTAAATTTTACATGAGTTAAATGATACATTTAACTGCAATTTCATTGTTTGGTAGGACTGGTGAGCGTGCCATACTCCATGCAGGCTTACTGACTGTCTTGGTTGGATTCTTTATCTTACTGCCTTGGGGGAAGAAACTACCAAATATCCAGTGGCAAGGTATAGTTCAAGTCTTACTAGACCACCTTTGCAATGTTCTTTTGAAAGCCTTTTCTTGCACTTTGGTTCTTAATGATACGAATAACTTACTTTTACAGAAATAAAGAACAATTCCATTCCCAGAACAGCCCCCAGTGAAATGTTAGCGCCTTTCTGGAGCTTGCCAGAGCTGCAGCCGCCATCCAACCACACAGCAGAACCTGTGGGCTGCCCTGTCACACAGTCCTGGTGCCTGAACACTCCCATGATCTACCTGGCCCAGTACATCAGCTCTGACGTGCTCATAGGGTTGGGCTATCCTGTTTGTAACGTCATGTCCTACACTTTATACTCAAAAGTCCTAGGACCAAAGCCTCAGGTAAGCACCATCCCTAAATGGTTTCTTTCGTTTGCTCTGAAAGACTTGCACTCTCTTTACTAGAATGAGGAGTCTATAGTTCAAGTTTATTTTTTCATCAGACAAATAGTAGAAGTTTGCAGGAGCTCAAATTTTTTTTTTTTTTTTAATCGGAGGCAAGTCCCTAGGGGAACCAGAATGCAAGGCTTGTGCTATTTATGCAAATATTACAATGTGAAGATTTAATGACTCTTCTGACAGAGTCCTTTTTGTAACTACCAATTACATATTTGGAACACCAGTATGGAATAATGTCTCTTACTAGGTTTGTTGTGTAAAGACTACAAATGCTACTAGACCCCCAGTTATGGGCATTTTTTAGTAGTGAGACACTATAGCAAACGTCATTATTGCTTAACAAAAAAATTTATTCCTCTTTTGCCCATTTTTTTCATGTTATATTTTGGTGAAAGACACTTAATGCTTTGAGCCAGAATGCATTTTGTGAGAGAGCAGTAGAGTACATATGAGTGGAGCCTTGGAATTAAAGCTTGGAGAGGCTGAGCAGTACTCTTGGAAACAAAGTAATCAGTGTCTTAATGCGCAAAGAAAGAAAAGTGGTTGTTTAAATACTTCTAAATTTTCTAGTTAGGCTAATGGGTTGGAGTTAATGGCAAGCTAAATAATGCCTGTATCACTTACATAAGCTTTTGATCTGCTGTAGGGTGTCTACATGGGATGGCTGACTGCCTCTGGAAGTGGAGCCCGGATCCTTGGGCCTGTTTTTGTGAGCCAAATCTACACTCACCTGGGGCCACGCTGGGCATTCAGCTTGATCTGTGGAGTGGTTGTAGTCTCTCTCTTACTCTTGGAGATAGTATACAAGAGACTAATTGCATTTTCTGTCAGATATGGGAGGATGCAGGAAGAGAATTGTTAAATACATATTTAAAAAAAACCCCAAACAGTAAAACCAAGCAGAAGTAATACTTAGTTTATTACTGCTTTTGAATGAGGAGTACCTAACCACTGACCTTGTTGGCTGTGTGCTAACAGCTGTACACCTGTACTTACAGATTGACAGAACACTTAATATGATCATACCCCAATACCTGGTTACCCCTGCTGCAGCTGGCTTTTGTTCCTGCTTTTCTAGCAGCAGAGGAAGGAATGTGATGGGTTAGAGTGATCCAATGGCACATTTGAAGTGTGTTTATATGATTTATATGATGTACACATGCACTGAGTGCAGCTGTGAAGGTCACAGGTTCCGTGCGTCCTTTCCAGAAAGAAGTAGAAGAAAAGTTACCTTGATTCTGTGAATCAGGATTAGTAACTCTTTTGTAACTAGATTAGTTGAGCTGCGTGCACTTTGTATGGAGACACCACTACTTGAGCAAACCTTCTGATTCTGGGTTTGTTGGCTTGTAATGGATAATACAGAGCATCTGGTTCTGGAGCCTGGTACATCTCCAGAATTCCAAATGACAAGTGAGAGAAGCAGAGAGGAAGGTAGGTGCCCTTCACACAGGTAGTTGGTGTGAGATTTGGGTCTTTAAGTTGACCAAGAGCCATTGAAAATCAGTGTCAGCAGCTGTTACTTGAACTGTGGTGAACCAAATGTGCAATTTTTCCTCTACTGTTCTGCTGAATGCCTTTTGTAGCAAGAAGGATAACCTGCAGTGTTGAAATATGCACTGCTTTTCTTAACTACAAGAAAAAAAAGTCTAAGCACGATAGTTTACACTTTTGTGCTTGGTGAGAATGATGCACTGTGCTGAGCAGTGGTGGTTAATTAAGTGAAAGGAGAAAACTGGCTCCTGGGTGTTCACTGTTATCTGCAGTTATATTTTTTCTGATATTAGAGTACAAGAAACAGGAATTTATACTGTTTTAGACTTTATTTTAAAAAGTGAGACTCTAATTTTCCTTCATAATGGGGCCTAAGCTCATCTGTACGGGTTTGTTTAGCTGTTTTAATGCTACTGGGAAAAAAAAACCCTCTGGAGTAACTCTAGTATGAGTTGTGGCTGCTGTCTCTACCATTTTAATTTAATAAATGTAATTCCTATGTACTCAATTGTTCAAACACTATGAAACTACGGAATTAAAAGATGATTTTTTCAATACTGACTGAAGGGAATACAGAAGTTTTATTCTCATGGACTTTCCTGCTACAGAATCACAGGACTTCACTTTTGTAAGCTAATTCATAGTAAGTGCTACTTGTATATAGTTCTTGATGTTCCTAGTGCTAAATTCCTTATTTACAAGCTATTTCCTTGACTTGGACATGACAAAGCAACCAAAGTTGTCTTTTAAACAGTAGCTGAACAAGAACTGGCTTCAATCAGTTCAGCTGAGCTGTGCTTACACACAGCCAGCACCAGCTCCTCTGAAACTCTTCATCCTCCCCACTCCAACACTGTTTTGGATCCTACTCTTAAGATCTTTTCCTGCCTGATAAGGAAGTCATCGAGTATTTAAGTACAGATACAAGCACCGTCAGGAGTGTTAGCACACTTGAAGCCAAATGCTTAGGAGAAAAGCTACTGTTAATGCTACTTCAGTTGCTGTAAGTATTATTCAATGTGTAAAACCACCTAAAGTTATTAACTCTTCTCAATTACTTGACCATAAAACAAATAAATAGATCCAGACAATTACCACTGCATTTATTTTTTTTTATAACATGCTTGTGCAGGGAAGTTTTAAGCTGCTGCTACAAAAAATAAAAACAGAGTTATAAAACATATACATATTTACATATATTACTTGTAGGACATAAAAATATAAGTTATTTACAAATACAAATACCTGAACAGCACAGATGCATTTTCCTTGACTGCTGGCACCAAGTAAGCAGTGAAGTAAGATTGTTTCCAAAGACTTAATGCAGTCAAGAACTAAGTTCCTCAAAGTTTTGCTTGAGCGAGTTTATCCATCACTTTTCATTAAAGTGTGTTTTGTATGATACTTCACACACAATTGGCTACACATAAAGAAAGTAACCCTCCCCTTCCTAATTTTATACCAGATTTTGGAAGAATCTCTGTATAAGCTGAGTAAGATCAGTCACTTTACTGGGAAGTCAGTGAGTGAGTTTATTAAGCTCTTGTGCCGTGACACCCGGTTTCCTTTAATCAGTGAGGACCAGCTGGATTGGTAAACATTACAAGAATAGAAGACAGACAGTGCAGCTTCTCTTTGATGTATTCTGGCAACTTATCATCTTCTCCATACCTAGAGTGGCAAAGCAGCATAGAAAAACAAAGATGCTTAAGTGATTTGTTTTATTTCATGACAATTTAGTTAGTTCAAAACGCTACTTTCCTCGACGTCTGTGTTTATAATACTATGCACGAATAGTGGCTGTACTCTGGAGACCAAGTAGATGCATACCCAGCTTGTTTAATTCATTTATTATCCAGAGTTCAGTCAACTATGGGTGCTTCTCTTTATTTAACAAGCTTATCTAAGCTAACCAACTGTGAAGTGATGGCAATGCTAAGGTTCAAAATTCACTAACCAAAATCAGTAGCAGCTATGACGTTACCTGATGTACAGTAGGACTGAGTTACCTGGATGTTTTTATGGCAGGAACAGACTCACCTGCTTGTCTGGCCATCTGGAGAAGTGTAAGTGATGGAAGAGACACCTGCTTGGGCTACCAGCTGGGATCCATCATTGAACTGAACCCATACTGCTCCACTGGTCAGCTGATGAGAGAAGTTACATTGTGGTTTGAGCATATGAAATACAAAATTACAAACCTAGAACTTTTCTAATAATGGAAGCTGAAAGCTTTTCAAAATTGCTGAAGGGACTTAGGCATTTTGGTTAGACTTTTAAAGATAAAGATTGCATGGATATTACTTCGGAGGGAGTAGTCTCATGCTGACTTCCTCAGGTTTCAGATGCTTTAGTTATCCTTGTCAGTGTCAGATAAATAATGACCTTTAGCTTAACCACTCCTAAAGAAATTTTATGAAGGGCCAAGCACTAAAAAGAGGCCCATTTGTGACAGTTCACAGCTATACACAATTTAATTTACATCAAGAGAACTTTTTCCTGTTAGGACAGGAAGCTTACTTTATCTGGATTGCAAAGAACAATGTTTTAAGCCTAAAGCCTATCTAATAGAAAAGCAGAAGGAAAGTGGCTTTGCAAAGAAACGTTTTCCTGTTGTAGAGGAAGATGCATTTCTCTTGCAGAGATCTGGTATATATCTATTAAAAACTTTGTCATGATACCTTTGCATTTATATTAGTGAACAGAGAAGTTATACAGTTTCAGTTTTTTACTAGAGTCAAATTTAAATGACAAAGGACACTGAAATAGGCAATAACAGCCACAGGTAAATGTGGTAAATGAGATACTGAACTATTATTTTGTTTTCGTCTACGTATGTAGTTCACTATGGTTTTTATCTAAGAGACTTATTTAGAAGTATCTTTCTGCATACAAATTTTAGACTTAAACTTAGTGCCCAACCGAATGATTCCTCACATGTAATGTAAAGTTAATGACTTAAAAATTCATAAATCAGTAGGAAAAAAGAATAGACATGCCTCCTTTATTAATTTCTCACCTGAGAAGCCCAACCAACATTTTTCACAAAAACAGATTTGACAAGTTGAGCTGAATTTGGACTGCATTCCGTTTGATGAACAGAGGAACACGTCTTTTCAACAGTGTTAGTCAGAAGCATAGGCTTTTCACAGGACACCACCTAAAACCCAGAGATGCACATAATTAACAGAATTAACAGCCTTGGCATTAATCCTTCTGATAAGCTGTAGTGGTCAATTCTCACCTGTTCATGTATACAGACAGATTTAGCCTCTATGCTTCATTTAACAGCATTACAGTATAAAAACCCCACAGGGACACAACTTTTTGTTGTCAGTTCAGTTCAGTCAGGTGGAAATAGTCAGATTCTGTACTAGGGATGTGAACTACACAATCAAACAGATGCAGATCCAGCAAATGTAGGTTGATGTATATCCAACAAAGCTCACAATATAAACTCAGCATGCCAAGACCCCAGTACAATTCAGTCAGCTGAGGAAGTTTTATTAGGAGCCAAAGCTTGGTGGGCCTTTTAAACAAACCAGATGAAATTGCTCACAAAGCCTTACTGGCTACATGAATATCTTCACTTACCCTTTTTTTATATACACACTAGCACTTGATTATTTCAGAATACCATCAAATGCCAACACCCTTTGTGACACCATTTATTGTACAGCACCGAGGGCACATCAGAGCTCTCAAACTGAAGACTGTGCTGTCTAACACAAGTAAGCAATTTTTAAACTTTGTTCCCAGGAGGCATTTGTGGTGACATTTTGGAGTGTTCTAATTTCTCAGATGCTCTTAAATCCGGATATCAAAAGTTAGTTGAAATCAAAGTTAACATTTCTAGTCAGTATGCTCACAAATGGCTAATAAAAGCCTATGCCCATACAGTGTAATTCCATTAATTCAAGTAAAACTGCAATATGGGAGACTGGTCTCCATGGTACATCCTTGTGTACTTACAGGAGCACAGTTTGGAGTCTGAACTGGAGTAGAACTGGCAGCTTTATTTCTATCCAGTGCCACAACTTCTTTTGAGTAGTTTGTCTTGTCCAACAGTGGAGGTGCTACAGCATGTGGTGATTCAGTATTACCAGGTTTTCTGGAAAAATAATGAGAAAAATGGAGAAAAGGTCTGTCCAAAAGGGATTAAAGAAACAAGTGAGGAGACATAGCTCTTCCTTCATTTTACCATGGACCATCCAAAACACCTGATGGCAGGAGTCTTCTGCAGAACTGTTTTTCAGTTCAAATACATAGGTATTCAATAAATAGTCAATAAATACATAAATATTCAAATACATCAGTATTTTGAACTTAAAGATATTACCTTCCAACAATTATTGGAAAAAATGGAGCACTTCCACTCCACTTCTCTTCTTCCAAAATAGCAGATTCCAGTGCAAGGCATATACGATGTCCCTGAAATGAGTTTATTAATGTTTTAAATTGTGAACTGTAGAACTATTTCATACACGTTTAGTGTGGCAAGTGAGCCCACACAAGGAAATTTCAACACTCCTGCATTTTTTAAGTTACATAAAGCAGCTTCATCTGTTGTGTTTAATCCTTTCACCAGACAGGCAAACCTGCTTTACAAACTAGTAAGAATTTCCTCTCAGTCTTGCTTGTGACCATTGTAACCATTACCTCTACTCTGATGTTTGCTCTTCCAAAAAACACCATCCTCCCTCCTTAACAGTGTAATGAAAAACATGGAAAGCAACACAGGAAGCACATTGGTGAAAGGGAAGCTGAATTTTCAAGAAGATGGTTTTGCACTGGAAAAGGTCTATGTAAAACACCTTACCTCATTTGCATGGTCCATATAAGCCTGGATTTCCTTCTTCAACCCTGTTTCACTTTCTCCTTTCAAAGTGAAGGATTTCCCCGACTTTTCAATCACACGAGTTATTCCAGCTGTCTTATGAATCTTTGTTCCTGCAAGAAAATGGGAATACTTTCAGTGTGAGCTGTATAAAATAAGAGTTTACCATGGAAGGCTTGGAGCAGGGACATGCCTCTTACTTAGTAGGTTAACTGCCAAAGGTAGATGTAAAGAAGAGCTCATTAATAAAACGAAAGTATAATTTAAGTAACAATTTTGCAACATGTACTTCCTGAAGAAGATATCAGTAAGGAACTAAAGAATCAACTAATCTACAAGTGCTAGAATAAAGGCAGAGTGTCCAAAAACAGTTTATAGTGCACTGTTTTCTTCAAACTGGAGTGGTGGTTGTTTAGTGTTAGGCAATATTTTTGTGCAGCCCTAAAAGAATGATTTACCTATTTGTATAACTGCAAAAATGAATACATACCATCATAAAAACAAATTTCAACGTCTGCAGGGGGTGAATTTTCCATCAACATGCACTTGGCATATCTTGTATAAAATGTCACTTTGGGGGTTTTTGTTCTCACCAACTGCACAAACTTAGCTGCATACTGGTATTTTTTCCAGTACTTTTCTAAAAAAGAAAATTTTTAATAATTTAGAGTTTAGCAGATTAAACACTGTGCACCAGCTTGAAGAGAAGTAATTTCAATTATGTATTTGATAGCTTAAGGTTGTGAGTAATATTTAAGTACTTGACAGGTATGTTTAAAGAAACTGACTTATTTCCACCAACAGCTCCCAGTATGAATGAGGAAAAGATTACAAGAGCTTTAATTGTAATACACTACACATTGTAAAGGGGAGACTCCTTAAAGCTTCCATATAAAAGGAACCAAAACCTGTGGGTTACACTTCCTTGTGAAGTTTCAAAACATTTTCCAGTTAAACTGTAGTTTGAATTTAATTCTGAAAGTTGTTTTACTTCAGAGTAATCTGAAAAGTAATAGATAAAAGCTATAAAGTCACAAGATTCACTTAAAATATCACATTAATCATCAAAATTTTAAAATAAATTTCAGGTTACCTGGCAAGTTGTCAATATTATATGTGCAGATGCCTTCAGGAGGAGCAGGAGGTCTGTCATCAAGAAGGAAACCTCTTCCTTCATTTGGATGATAAACTGCAATCTACAGAAAGGGAACAAAAATTGTGTGTAGTTGCAACTTAATACAGCACTCTGCACTTTTAACAGGTATGGAAACAACTCACATTTTAATTAATTACTATGATTTACCATGAAAGCTCTATTCCTCTAATTATTTAACAGCAGCACATTTTCACCAATACTCCACCTATTCCAAAAGCCGAGTCTAATTTTTCTCTGAAATAATTGCTTGCTCCCTATGTTTATATGGCTTTATTATGAAGGGGCAAAGTTTACAGCTGTACATATATAAACAGTGTGTTTCAAAAGAATTAATCACTTAAACAAAAACAGCTCTGAATGAACTCTAGGCCCTTTATACAACAGTGAAGAAATAAAAAATGTACCACATTTTTGTGGTACACACACTCAGTGTATGTACCACAATACACAGTGTGGTACTCACACACATTTCCATTGTGGTACAATGTGGTACTCACCACATTTCCATCACAAGATATTCTGAGAACTTCTTTCACAAGCTCCTGTGAACGGTGTTCTTTCAGAAACTCCATACACACTTCCCCAGTATCTAGAATGCTCACCTAAAATAATTAAATATAAAGTTAAACAAAAAGACCTTTACTTTCTGCAAAAGGTAAGATATCACTTTTTTCCCCCCGCACAAAGGGTTTAATAAATGCTTTTTTTTTTCCTTAAATGCACTTCAAGCTGATAAATGCTTCTTACAGTAGCTTTTGTTATTAGTGCTAATTTTTTTTAAAGCAGAGCACTTCAAGATGACTGAAGGGTATCAGCTTGGTAACTGAGGGTGTAACAAATCAAACACACACAGATCTGCCCTATTATGCTTAAAGTATTCTCTATACAAAAACTAAGATGCATTTTATTAATATGATTTTAAATAAATTATTCTAGATGAAGTTTCCTAAAAACACTTGTTTCTATTTTACCAGGTGATTTTTAAGAGACAGTCACACTATATTAAGCACTTCAGTTGTTCCCATTTTTAGAACTGATACTTACCACTGCATTTTTTGTTTTTTGCCTGATGGGTTTCAGCCTGTGAGCAGTGAGAGGTGACACAACACTTCGCAGTGTAGGTTTCTGGTGTGCTGATGGTTCTTGGCCCCAAGTTTGGTTTTGTTCTGGAGTTGACCAAAGGCCACATGCAGGAGATGGCTGAATGTTCTCCTTTTTGCAGAGAACTCCAGGGATGCATGTCTTTGGATTTCTCTGGTTTAAAGAATGTGGACAGTCAGCAGATGCATCATGATTCCTTATATCTTTTAAGGTGTTCCATGCATTTTTTGGTGCATCCTGCTGCAGATCCAGATGGTACCGAAAACCTCCATGTGTGTTACTCTTGCCAGTCAGGTCTGCAGGTGGTCTCAGAGGAACTGAAAGCATCACAAGGGGACATTGGAGATTCAGAGTCATAGCCAGAAGGAAAAAATTCTAGTATAGCTTTAAAAGCTTTTCAATGGATTATCTTAGAAGGCTTAGTTAAGGGAAAAATGGGATTTCTTTAATCCTCAGGCCAAATCATCAGGCTTTTTAGTACCATCAATACCAGTGCTAGCAAAATTCCAGTGCTACTTAAAATAAGCTGTTCCTATATTTGACTGATGATGGTCTTCAGTTTTTATACATCAAATAATTTTAAATAATTTATAAACAAAATACTAAGACTTCAAACAGATTTTTATACAAGAATTTGTTTAATGTGTTGAAAACCAGCTTACTTATCATTCAGATAACTACTAGTAGCAAATTTCATATAAGTTCCAGTTTATCGAACTAGTATTTTACCATCTGCCAGAGGTTTTAGTATTCAAAATGTTAAATACATACTCCAAATCCCTTGTTTTATTTTTAAAATCCCTGCATTTATTTATTTTAAACACCTGTTTTTATATTTAACCTTCCTTAGTTTTGATATTTAAGCCCTTGATCAACTTTCATCTCACCCACATCACTATTGTGCTCCTTCTGCTATGTGGCTGAACAGTTGAGAAGAGACCAAAAATTAAATAGCATTATTCAGACCATATGTTCTCTGATTCTAATTCCCTGTAAACAAGAAGGAAGGGAAGGAGCCCAGTAATACCGAACCAAAAAAGGCCAGAATGGATTTATGGTTTATTCTTATGATTAAATTACACTATTTGCAAATGATGTAATATGATGCACAACAAAGAACACCTCCTTCCCTTCTGTGTCGTTGTCCTTTCCTCCACCCATCCTTCTGCAGCCTTATCATCTTTCTCCTTCATTGAGGCACCATCTTCTCTTTAGTTGTATTTGCACAATTAAATTAACAGGGCTTTCAAGTCACCTGCTAATATTTTGTCATATATTTAAACTGACACATTTACACAACTGAATAATTAAGTCAGGGTCTAAAATTCTGGTTTCCTCTTTGTTTTGGTTTTTTTTTTTTTTTTTTTTTGGCTAAAACAGTAGTACAAAATTACGAGCTTGTTTTAGGAAACCATGTATTCAAATTCAATGTACAAAGAAATAAAAACAAATAGAAAATCCCACTGAAACTATTACAGGTCACTAACTTGAGTGCAAAAATACACAAGTGATGAATAACACACCATTTGTTTGCATGCTTCCAAGCCACTGCTGCATCGTCTCAGCCTGGGACTTCTGCTCTAACAAACCAACCTGAGGCTGCACTGGGCACAGATAATTAGAGCTACAAAATAAAAGTTACACACATAATCAAGATTGCATCAAAGACACTTGCACAATAAAAGTTATAATGCTACAGCTGCAGAAACCACAACACCTAGAACATTTAGGAAATGCAGGTGGCATTTTATAGCTCTAGGCATCATAGAACATGCTTCTCTTTCATGGGGTAAAGAATAGGAAAATAAAATAGTTTCCAAATGGAATGAGAAGTTTTGATAATGCTGCCAGCAGTAGCTGTTCTTACATCTAACTCTTAATTCACAGCCTTGGAGAAGACAGTGATGACATGACACCCTTGACCCCTGTCTATCTCACTCAGCATAACAAACATGCAGCTGGAAGATGCCAGTCCTACCACCCAAAATAATTTGAATTTATATAAAATACAGTCAATCCCAAAAACTATAAAGATTTTTTTACCAGCTTTTTAGATGATGACATATTTGTAGCCACAGATGAATTCAAGATATAATCCACATGTTGAAGGATAAAGAATACACACAAAACCAGTTACTGCAGAGTCACTGATCTGTTGTAAACTCATTCACACTGAGCTCCTGTGAGGTTTTTTATCTCCATAGCCTGAACCTGTCTGCAGTTTCGTGTAGTGATGATGACTACTTCCCCATTGGCAGTGGCTCACTTATCACCAAAACCACAGAATATAAACCATCTAATTCAAGTCTTAGGACCTTGCATTTAAGATTGCTGTGCAAGCTAACTACAGGTGTAAGAGGCTTTCCCATAATCAAAATGTATGTATGTAAAAAAAAACTGCAACCATTAAGTTAATCCCTGCTCTCACATTAATAGTCTCTCATGTTTATATTCAGCATGGCTTTATGAAGTCATGGGGAACAAAACTAGGCATTAGAGTAGCATTTGCATACATTTTTGATTCATTAAGCATTTCTCAAAATAGAATATACATGCCCATTGAACTTTGCTTACTTGAGGACAGTAAAGAAAAACTTCTTACTCCATTTACTTTTTTTACAGGAAAAGTGCTTGTTTGTCTTTTCATTGCACTGATTTGCAAAGAGAAAATACAGGAAATTTTGCCAGTTCTTAATGTACAGAGAAATGCAGGAATTAAGATATAGAAGTCCTTATATTAAAACAGAAAATTATTATTTTGATATTCTGCTCATGGAAAGTCTATAGAAAGAAGCCAGGATTTTCACAAAGAAGGTACAAATAAGTACAGAACTCAATTTCAGATAATTATCTATGATTGACACTTTCCTTTCTGGTACACCATCTTTATAATCAATTGCCTAATCTTTACTAAATTATTTTGTTTTATCCTCTCTAAGCATAAGAAAAGTCACCTCAGGAGATCAGCAAGTAAAAATGTTGATAACTGCACTTTGAATGCTTTCTCCCCTCATCTGTCTCTTCTACAAAGAACAATTAACAAGGCTCTCTACTACAATTACTGTGGGCAAAGAAATAATCAACTTGCTGCAAGTGGAAAGAAGACAATAACAGAGTTCTAAATTTCATCTGAATAAAAAACTGCTTCTTACTGTGGTTGATCTTTTACAGGTGGAGATATCTGCTCTTCAAAAGAACCAGAGGTACTAGAAGTCTTCTCCTTAAATATTTCTCCTATATCAGTATAGCTGTTGGCAGGTGAAAAGTATTCTGTGTTTTCCCTCGTTCCTATTTTAGGCTTGGAAAGCACTTCCAAAGAGTGACATCGATCCACGATGCTGGAAATGCCTTGAGTCTGGCTGTGGGATGTGCCAGACCTGTCTGAGGAGTGGGCTCTTCGGAGGTAGCGGGAATGTGGCCTCTCCTCATCAGGCTGTGTGGTTCTTCCTCTGCCACTTACACCAATTTCCTTTCCCTGAATTCCCCACTGTCGGAAAGAACCACTTCCGTCTCCCGATGAGTTATTACTGGAATTCTTGTTTGTAGGAAAAAAAGTAATTTTATTTGGGAGTGGTTGTCCAACTAACAGCTTCTTCTTTTCCTTCAAGCTACCACTGGTACTGATGCTGGAAGAGCCCGTGAAGGTTGTAGAGATGGTGGCATTTCCACTGTCCATGGAATCTTCTGAGGTTCCCAAATCTCTGCTCCGTGCAGAGCTACCCCTGGACATAAAAGGATGATCCAACACCGAGGAAAGACTCAAGCGATCTGCCGGGTTTTTGCGCAGTAACCTGTGAATGAGGTCCTGTGCCTCTCTCGACAGGAAGGCTGGCATTTCATAATCTGCCAAGACCACTTTATTCAGCGTGTTCCTGACCGTGTCCGTGTCAAAAGGCGGCTTTCCAATGAGAAGAGTGTAGAACATACAGCCCAGAGACCACACGTCCGACTCCAGCCCGTGCGGGCTCCTCGTGGCTATCTCGGGAGAGATGTAATTCGGAGTTCCACACATGGTGTAATGCTTCTCATGAGGCATCTTCAGCTGAGTGGCCAAGCCAAAGTCAGCAATCTTGACGTTCATGTTATTGGTGAGTAAGATGTTGGAGAGGGTGAGGTCCCGGTGCAGTATTCCATGGGAATGGAGGTACAGCATACCCGTTATAATCTGGTGCAAGAAGTGTCGCGCTGTCAAAACAAAAGCGGATGTTATATTTGAAATCATAGCTCTGACAATAACTCAGCTTTAAGTCTGCTATTCATCTTGCTTCTATTGTTTCTTCTTTTTAATACAAGGAATATTATAAAGCCTTTTAGGTGTCACACAGTAAAATTAAAATGAATTTTCTGCTTTCTACTTTAAGCAAAATTGCACAGCTTTGTTCTAAGTTCATGAAACGGGACTGGAAATATTTTCAATTGGCCTACACTTTCTAAAATTAGGTTCTTAAGAATTCAAGCTAAGTTGCTCATCACTTTTGGAAAGAGATACAGGTTAAACTAATGGCGCCTGTATAGTAGTACCCCATTAATTCAGTCCTGTGGCCTGGGTCCCAAAAAATCCCTAACTATAGCACTATCATGGAATTAAATTAGAAACTGTGATAGAGAAGCAAGAGGTGAGCAGTGAGGTGAGTCTGGAAGCAGTAAAGGCAAAAGTTGCGAGTTTTCCTGTTCTTTCCTCTTCCCAGTCTTGACCCACATTTCAACACAATTCTAAGTACAAAGGTAATCTGTACCTTCAAGCTGTCTCTGCCTTCTAAGATCACCATCTTTTTATACTCCAAATAGCACAGAAACAAATGTATATAGAAATACAAATGAATATATGCACCATAATAGTTAATCTAGATTATCACTTCACAAGATTTTAAGGTATAGAAACTGTGATGGCAGCTTCCTCTAGAATTAAATATTTATTAAGTGAGACAAAACATTAATGCAGAGGGCTCCACAGACCAAAAAAAATCTCACCTTCATCTTCTGAAAAGGGTTTCTTTCTGTTCTTTATGTATCTGCTCATTTCACCATTGTGACAGATCTCAAGTATCAAGTATACGTAGTTGCTATCTTCAAAATAGTTATAAAGCTGTAACATAAAACAAGGAAAAAATGAAATTCCATTTTGCAGACTATGCAGCGAGTCCCATATACAGCCTTCTCTACAAACCCCACGGTTCTTACCTCGAGTATAGATGGATGCTTTAGCTGACAATGTATTTTCACCTCATTCTGAACCCTCTGTACCATTCCAACTTTGTGCATGGCTTTTTTGTCTATCTGTAAGTGGATCACAGTATGACTTAGATGTTCAGTGCATACTAGCCTGGCAATTTTTAAGTATAAGCAAGTTTTCACATAGTTTAACTTAATATACTCTTTTAATGAACAAGTATAATAGATAATTGGAGGAACACCACAACTGAAAGCAGTCACGTGTTACCAATACTAACACTTCATAATTTTTTTTAAATACTTAAGCAGAGAAACCTAAATCTGATTTTGCTACGCAGATACGCTAAATATAGTCAACACTATAAAGCACTTCTATTAATTACCAAGTCTATTTGATTGTGGTGCATCTTTCAGAATCGAGTCCCACATCCGTTATATACAAACATTCAACTCAAACATCAGTACCCAACTGCATAACCCCAACCTGCTGCAACTTTGCGTTTGGTCTCTAGGGAGACGGATACTTTCTTGGCCGGCTGCCTTACCATTTTGATGGCCACTTCCAGGCCGGTTTTCAGGGATACTGCTCTGTAGACCCCTGCGAAGGAGCCCTTCCCCAGGAGGTTCCCCACCTTGAAATCCTGCAAGAAGAACAAACCAGCCTCGTTAGCCTGAGGCTTTGTCACACAGGCTTCGCAGCGCCTCTCCCGATGCGAATCCTCCTCCCACCAGAGGTGGGGAGCTCACAGGCCCCGAGATGCGGGCAAACACAGAGGCGGCCCGGGGGTACCTGGAGGGAGCTCTCCGGGGCCCGGCGGCGGGGCCCGGCAGGACCGCACAGCCACCCCCGCCGCATCTTCCTGCCGCCACCGCACTGGCGCTGCCCGGGGCGGCGCGGCCGGGCCGCCTTCCCGCCGCCTCTCCCGCCGCGGCTCCCGGGACGCGGGATACACCCGCCCCAGCTGCCATGGCAGCGGCCGCGGAGCCGCCGCTCCCCACAAACACGTGGGGACGGGGCGAAGGCGCGGGAGGAATCGCGCTCCAGACACCCGCCGGGAGCGGGACGAGCCCGCCCCTCCGCGCCCCGCGGCCCCGCACCTCTATCCTCTCGCCGATGCAGGTCGCCATGGCGCCGGCCGCTCTCCCTCGGGTCCCGCTACCGGTCGTGCCGAGGGCCTGGGCCGCGGTTGCCCATTAGGGCGCCCCGGGCCGTCCGCCCCGGCGCAGCCCCGCTCGCTCCCGGGCCCGGCGGCGGCCGCTCCGCGCCCCCCCCGCCGACATTTTGAAAAGTCGCGCCGTTACCCCCCGGCCCCGCCCCGGGAGGAGGCTGCGTCTGACGCAATAGCGTCGCGCAGCGGCGCGCGCGCGGCCCTTGCGGCCGGGCTGGGAGGAGGCGCTGCCGCGCGTGCGCGTCGCGGTGCGTGCCTGGGCAGCCGTTAGGGCGCGTGCGCTGTGAGGGGCGTGCGGGCCGGGCTGGGACGCGCGTCAAGGCCGGGGTGTCCTGTCGTGGGGATGTCATGGAGTGTTGAGGGATTATCCTGAAGATCATCTGGTGCCACCCCCCGCTGCCAGGGGCAGGGATACACCCCCTAGATCAAGTTGCTCAGGTTTACCCCACCTGCCATTGAATACTGCTTGTAATGGGGCATCCCCAACCTCCCTGGGCAGCTTGCTCCAGTGTCTCACCACCCTCGCAGTAAAAGATTTCTTACTGAAACCTAACCTCAATTTCTCCTCTGTCAGTTTATATCCATTGCTTCTTGTCCCATCACTACAGTTCCTGATGAAGAGTCCCTCTCCCGCTTCCCTTTAGGCTCCCTTCAGATACTGGAAGGTTGCTCTGAGGTCTCCATTCAGTTTTCTCCAGGCTGAGCAGCCCCAACGTTCTCAGCCTGTCCTCACAGGGCAGGTGCTCCAGTCCTCATCAACACTGTGACCCTCGCCGGGACTTGCTCCAACAGTTCTGTGTCATTATGTTGGGGACACCAGAACTATAAGCAGCACTCCGGGTCCCTCACCAGAGCAGAGGGAAAGAATCACATCTGACCTCCTCCTTTGAATGCAGCCCAGGATTTCCTTGGCTTTCTGGGCTGTGAGGGCTCATGCTGAGTTTTTTAATCAATCATCACATACTCTTTTCTCTGCTGGGCTGCTCTCAATCACTTCTCTATCCAGCCTATTGGTGTTCCTGGGATTGCCACGACCCAGGTGTAGGACCTGGAATTTGGATCTGTTGGACATCATGAGGTTTGCCTCGAGCCACCCTCAAGCCTGTGAAGGTCCCTCTGGATGGCATCACTTCACTCCAGCGCATCGACTGCACCACACAGCTTGGAGCTGTCAACAGCTTTGCTGAGTCTGGTATTTCAGCAGTTTGATGATGAATTTTGCAACATACTTGCTGGATGTTCACTGTTTATAGTGACCTGCAGTGTTCATAGCTTGCTTCTAAAGTTAAATGTAGTCATGTCGTAAGTGCAATAAGTACATCTTACAGATGAGCAGAATAAAGGGGTTTCCACTCACATACTTGATCTTAAAAGGCACTGGGCCAAAATTTGTGAGAGCAAAACCTCTGTGTTTTGATTATGCTGACGCTTGGAGTAAAACCCATTAAAAGTTTTTGCATTCCTGGGATCCCAGGCAACCTGTGACATTCATGGAGCTGCTGGGCTATAACAGCCTCAGCTTCCTCTTCCTCTAAAATAAGAGAAGCTTAGGAAAATAGAATAAGATTTTGGTCAGTTTTAGAAATAGAATCAATCACTAACTAAATGGTTATTTCCCATCATCTTGGCTAAAAATAAATTTGAAGTGCCTGCTTAGACCATGCAATTCCTCTGAAGCAATCATAGGACAGCATTTTCCAAGGACAGAAACTGTAGTGGACTATTTTCAGCTCTAAACATAAGCAGCTGTAGTTCCATTGAAATTAGAGAAGTTGTATAGTTTTATACAAAGATACAACTTGATTCCTAGGTTGGGATTTAAATTTTTCAAAAGTTATATTTCTTCTGTGACATTTGCAGCTCAATAGTGAACAGCCTTGCTCATACTGAATAGGAGGAAAAAACAGAATAATATTTTTTTCTCCCCTGTGAAATTCGCATTTGGTTTGTTTGGTTTTGTTTGTTTTTTTCCTGCATGTTCAATCTCAGAAGTACGTTTGAGTTAATTGCTGCAGATCTGTGTCACTTCTCTTATAACCATGCATGCCTGGTTTTACAGGAGCGTGAGGCTGGGCCTGTGTTTGAGGATTAAGTGGCTCCTTGTGTTGAGCTTTGTGCTGCTGTGGCTGCACCAGGACTCAAGGCAGTTTCAAACTGGCAGGGGTATATCTGCAATGTGCCTGAAGTTTGGAGGTACCTGAAGCAGTGTTTTCAAAGCTTAGCTTTGAAACTCCTTAAGCCTATACCCAGCTTTAATTATTGAGCTCTTAGTTCTCCTCCTTGATATTCTCTCCTACCAGGGAGAACAGACTGGTTTCCTTGAGAACTTTCCATGGCATATTTATTGCTTAAGTCTGACTAACAGTGGCATAGCTGCAGTGCAGTCTCTGTTTTCACTTTCAGTAGCCCAGATTTTGGTTGGGTTTTTTATTTTTTAATTTTACTTTTTTAAAATTTCTCCACTTCAGTGTCCTCATGTGGCTGCTCAGGAGAATGACATTTCTCTCTTCAGCAGGTACAGAGGAAATAGGAATTCAGATGACAGAATCTTTGTGTTGAGACAGGCTGAGAGTTGAACAACTATCTTGAGACCTGGATCACTTTTGATGCTTTGCCTCACACAAGGAAGGGCTGTGGCTCTCGTCTGCCTGTATGATGGTGAGTTCTCCAGAGGGAACAGGTTTCAGACAGAAAAAAAAAATCACTGAAAACTTCCTCATCCTGGAACTGACTGTGCCGCTGCTGTGCTGATCAAAAAAAAAGATGTGGAAAAAATTGTTTCCTCACCTCCCCTACTTCTTTGGTAGTGAAATTCAATTTATTTCAGAGAAGGATTTTTTTATTTAAATCTGTATCTTTAAGAAACAAGTCAGACTAGTTATCCATGTGACTTAGTTTACTCATCTGTAAAACTGACAACATGTTTCGTCCTTAGCTGAGGAGTGTGGCTGGAGGGAAGTAATTTGTAATATAAATGAAGAAAAAAAAGTTTGTTGAAAGAATGATTGTTTCTTAGAAGCTGGTTATTAAATATAATCTGTTTTGAGTAAAATCCTTGGTGTGGCACAAGGCTTTGTTGCAATGACTAACACATTTTTATGGACATTCCAACTTTGAACCCTCCTATGAAGTTACTGGCCCTGCAGCAGTGGCCTTAAGTCTGTGCCACAGGAATATTGTGTTGCTTGTGTTAATGCTGTCAAAGTCAGGTGGGTATTTTTTTTTACTGGTTGTATTGGACTATAGTGGCAGCATTTGGTAGCCCAGTGGCACTTCACCATTTATGCCAGCATAAGCTTTTCCCCCCCTCAGATTTTTGTCCATCTTAGTGAAGTTACAGAATTTGTAACTTTGTGTGGCATAGTCGAGCCTGTTTCTGTAGATACCAAGGGTGAGCTTAGTCAGTGATTTAGCACTAGAGCCAGGCTGACATCATGCCTGTGTTATGGAAACAATGAGGTGGATGGAATGATTTGCTAATTTGGCTGATGCCTCTGTTGTAGGTGTCTGTATTCATTGCTGTATGGAACACAGCCCCAGACTGTGCCCTGTTCCTGAGCAGGACATGAACCACTGTGCAAGTTTTTCCAGATGCCTTTTCTGTGATTCTTTTGATTGTACTGCACCTGTGAGCACTAAGTGATAGTTTCTAACAGAGAGAACTTTTGCAAGTCAAAATAAATTCCATGAAAAAGGGTGGTATCACTATTTGAACTGTTTATTAAGACCTAGCTTGGTCTGGAATTATCATTAAATCCATCACACAATCTGCACAAACTCACATCAGTGAAAAGAATTCCTTGCCCCAAAGTGAAAATAACATTATCATAGTACAGCTGAAGGAGTTTCAAATCAGTGAAGACACTCCCTTATCACTTGCATCATGTGCCCTTATGAGTATTGTTCTGCCCTGCAATATGAGACAAACTGAAAACCCAAGGACAAATTTCTCAGTGTAGCAACACTGCTATTGGGATACCTAGAGCTAAAAAACCAATTTTATTCAGTATTTCCCTAGGCTGTTCTGTTGGAAATCTTGGCTGACTCTGAAATAATTTTTGTAAATTTTTAGCTGTAACTGGCACTTAGTTACCAAGCAAGCAGCTGGATTTGCAAAGAAGCTGAATCCCTTGGGTATCATACCTGCTCAGTTCCTTCAGGTGGATTTCAAGATGATAGCAATGGATGCAGTGTGAGATTTGAAAGCTTCCTCAACAAAATATAATTTCATTGTCCTAAGTCTAATTAAAATACTAATTATATTTTTCCCCTTTTTTTTCAGTTCAAATTTCACCGTCAGGATATGTGTCTGCCCCTCTGGCTTTGAAAACTGGTTTACTGATGTTATCCATGAAAACAAAATGTCACCTGAGCATGAAGGTATATTTTTTGCGTTTGTCCAGTTGTTTAAAAAGGATTTCCATCGACAGTTTAGTGTATTAAGACAAATGACATTTCTTACTGTCGTTTTTGGGGCAAGCAAAAGCAGGTTGTTGTGGTGTTTTTTTCTGAAATTATATTAAAGGAAAGCAATACAAAATACTTCTCTAGTGGCTTGTTCCACCTCCAGGATGACACTGAAAAATAAGTTTATGTTGTCCGAGCTCAGTTAGTTTGTCTTGAAAAAGCATTATCATGAGAATTTAGCAAATTGGATTATGGCTGTTTATTTTCTTGCATACAAAAAAATTGCAAATATTTATGTAATTAAAAGTTGTAGGATAATTATCTTTACAATTTCCCTAGTCTTGGTAACTTAGTGAATTTAGATCTATTTTATATTTCTAACAGTCAAATGACATTTATATATGTGTATTCATGCTTTCTGTAATGTGGAAGAAAATGAAAGTTTCCTGTGGTAGAAGCTTGCTGCTGTTTGACACACTGAATACATCCTCCACTGTCATTCTAAGGCCCAGAGGTATCAGCCCAGAAAACCTTTTTTGGTGTTTGTGAACTTGATGTTACAGGGAAATACTTTTGAAAAAGCAACAGAGAACTAAGCTGGGTTGTTTCTTCTTTGTAAATTAGCACTCAAAGCCAGCAAAGGTAATGCCACTGACTTTTCTGAAATACCTGTGAGTAGGTTGTTAATCTCCATTTAATAAGAGCTTACAAGAGCTGGTATGATTATTTCATCAGTACTCTGCAAAGTACAGGTTTAGAAATGCCATCATAAATAGTGAGTGATCTTTGGATCTCATTTTCCATCTCCACTCTCTGTGCTAAAATCACCATATAAGAGTATTTTGTCCTGCCTTGATATTGTAGACAAGGCAGTGCAGGTAGATGATGGAGTAGATGGGGAATATTTATTGCAACAGGAACATTTGAAAGACGTGAAAAGAGTAAGTAAAATGGGAAAAGTTATTTTTGGTTGAGAAAGGAAACTTCTTGGGCTACATCTTCCTGTAGTATTGTCAAGATAAATGTTTCCTGTTTTGTTTTGTCATTTTCTTTTCCAGTAGTTCTGCTGGTTGCTGGATGCTCCACAGGAGGAACTGTTGTCTTCCTGGTGGGGGTGTCTCCCTTTCCAGGAATGTGGCACGTTTTGCCCCTGTAGTAGATATTTTGTGACTTGAGTGAATCACTTAATTTCACTGTCCTTCAGAGACATAAGTAGTAACCCACGTTTACTTTTGTCTGATCAATGCTTATAAAATGTTCAGTTTTATTCCTGGAATTCATATTCATGTTCTCTCATGTGAGGATAAGGCTATTTTCTGAAGAAATTTGCAAGTAAAATGCTCAGAAGTTTTTAAACATTTTATTTGGTGTAGAAGGTGTCATTTTCTTCTTTGTAATTGCAAATGCTTCAGCACTACTGAAAATCTAATTAACCTTATAAAAGGAAGAGCACAGTGATATTTGTAGGGAGAATGAAGAATGTAGGACAGAGTTAAGCTGAGAAAGAAAAGGATAATATTTAGTTGCAGCCATGGTAATGATCACGGGGACACTCTTGTTTCAGAGGCTCTGTGACAAACACAGTCCTTGTGAAGAAATTGTTTTTATTCTACAAGCAGCTCGTTTCTCCCTGAAACTGCACCGAGCCAGCCCCTTGAGGCACTGATAGGATATTACAGTTCGGAGAAGCTGATTTTCAGGCAAAATTTGAAATCTGGGGCCTCACAATGTGTTTCAGTGATGGAAATACCATTAGCCTTGCACCGTGGCTGTGTTTGTAATTCCTTGAGAGTGTTAGATAGCTACCTTCAGCTGACAGGACCCGAGGGAATGGCTTGAAGCTGTGTCAGGGTTAGGTTGGATAATAGGAAAAGATTTTTCACCCAGAGAGTGTCTGGGCACTGAACAAGTTCCCCATGGAGAACCAGCCTGACAGAGCTCAAGAAGCATCTGGACAATGCTCTAGGGTACGTGGTGAGAATGCTGGAGTGTCCTGTTCAGGGCCAGGAGTTGGACTTTGATGATCCTTGTGGGTCCCTTCCAACTCAGGATATTTAGTGATTTTTTCGACATTCACCTTATTTTGCTAAGAACAGTCCTTTTGCAGTGTAACAATGGGATACTTTTCCTGGTGGTGAACATCCTTGCACAGCTGTTAAATTCTGGAGTGTGAAGGGGCTGATTGAGTGGTCAGAGATGCTGAGACAGCAGAGTAGTTAAGGGCAGTATTTTTCCCTGTACTGATAAGGTATCAAGTTGATTTCTAATGTACATTTTTACATATGCACTCTATATGTGTATATACATGTAAATATACAGTTTATTCTGTAGGAAGGGCTTTTGCCCATCCCTAAATCCCAGATCGGGCCTGTGAAATTAATATAGCCGAAATATTTTATTATTTATTGAGATCTAAGAATGCAAAGCCTGGAAGAAATGTAGACTTTGAGGAGCTTTTAAAGTGTACAGAGGAAGATGGATATAAAAATGTTGAATCATGTCGTTTTGGTGCATTTGTATTGGTTATGCAGAAGTCCACAGTCCTTGCATCCTGGTGGAGGACCCAGGGATTCCTGTTACACTGCTAGCACATAGAAAAATTCCTGGTGGAATCCCACTGGTTGCTGCTTTCTAGCTGCACCTCTGCATCTGCTCAGAGAATCCACTGTGCCCAAAGCCATCAATTTCCCCCAGCAGTTCAAGGCACAGGAAATCCACCTTGAACTTGTATGTTGCAGTAGGTCATTCATGAAAGATGAATTACTGGGAACTTGGGAATTTGTGCTCATTCAAACACAGAGATGTGATGGCAGCTGTGAAGATAACTGCAGCTCCCCAGAGGCAAAGCAGTGCTATGTTTGGGCTGCAGCAGCCTGGGACAGGAAAGGGTGAGAGAAACCACAGGACAGGTGAGGCACCAAAAATGCCTTTATCTTACCTGTGGCCTTTTGGATAAACTCACATTGTATCAACCCACAACATCAGACAAAGCTGCTTTTAGGAACACTGATGCAAAAATGAGGTCTTGGGTGGTCATTTATGGTTCAAGTAGCGGTTTATATATTTATTATAATTATACACAACCTTGACAATCTCTATTGCCATTCAAAAATAAATTGAAGTCTTGTCAATTTGCACATGATCTGTCACTACTAAGAATCCCATTTACATACATCGTAAACATTTTCCATACTTAAACACCGCTTTAAATTCTGACACTCCCATCTCTTCCCCCTCAACCCGTGGAGATACGGTTATCAACTATGGAAAGAAACTTTTCCAACCATTGCAACATTCAGGGACTACCACCTTTTTTAATGAAAGTATTTCAACACTTGGTAGAGGTGGCTGGTGGGTATAGTTCTTAACTGCATTTTTGTTTAAAACGATTCTTGATGGATTTCATTGCAATGATTCCTGGTTTTTGTTGCTCGATGTATTTCCTGCTGACCAGGAAACAAGGAAACCAAGGTTTAACAGCTGTATCAAGTAAGTCACATCAAGCACATTCCTGGTTTAGTATTCTGCAGTGTCAACAGTCACATTTAGTTGTTTTCACTGTTATTTACATGTGTAGTAAGTGGCTGAACTCTTGAAATTTCAACTGCAGAGCATTAAGAATTTAGCTAGGAGTCAGCCACCACACACTTTCTGTAGCTACTAAGAGCTTGTGTTTATACTCCAACTGCTATGTTGGGAGTTGAAATTAAAATTTATGAGGCATTAACGCCTTTTGTTAAGCAACATGTTTTTTACCACCTCTTTTGAGAGTTTCTGTCTCCTGGCGCCTGAAAGATGAGAAATTTAAAAGTAGTGAAAGTGTAAGAGGCAACAGAATATTCCTCCATCCAGTTAATAAACTCACAGCTAGTGGCAATTAATATAAGCATCCTTAGAGCAAGCAGACCTTTTACCAGCCCAAAGCTCAAGTTTGGGCATCTGAGCTTCACTTGAGAAGAGCTCACAGAAGTGTGGAAGTATTACAGTGTGATGACACAGCAATGAAAAGGCCTATTTTGAGGAATAAGGTTCATGACGGCACTGATCTAAATTAAATTTAGCTTCTTTTCCTACAGCAGCTGGGCAGGTGCTTTGAAACAGCAAATGCAGTGTGTTTGCAGCACAGCTTATGCCAGCATTGGTTAACTGATAGGCATGGAAAACCAGAGCTCTGAGAAGTGCAGATTCCAAGTTTTGTTAAGGCTGTTAATTTTTCACACTGGTGTAAAAAAATAATTGGGAAGAAAAGCCTCCTGCCAGCTCCTTGCCTGTTTCCTAAAATTACACTTACATAATCCTTACAGGAAAACCTCCACTTAAATATGGAGTATTTGAGAACTGTTATTAGCAATCTGTAGGAGAGACTGGAATTCAGCACAGAGAGATGTTGGAAAATATCAAGGAATTTCAAATGTTGAAGATACAAGGAAATCTCATCAACACACAGATTGGATGCTTCACGTTAACAGCTTCCACTTGTATGTGGAAGAACCAAAACCTCCATCCCACACACCACAAGGTGTCGAGAACGCTGGAGCTGCACCACAGACACTGCACTGCCAGCACCTTCCCCCTCCCTCTGCCCCGGGGGCCTCGGGAATATGGAATAGGTTGTGGAATACGGGTTGGGTATTTCCCAACTGCCTCTCAGCATTCAGGACCAGGTGCTCACTCCATGTTTTTTGCAAGCATGCCCCAAAGGCAGTATTTAAGCAGTGCAAAGACACTGCCAGAAGCCAGCAAGGGAGAGGAAGTCTTCATTCAAATTCAGACATACATAATCAAAACCAAAACCTTCATTCAAAATCAAGGGGTATTATATCATCATGAAGCAGCAGCTTCAAGAAAGAAGAGCATAAACCCCTAACTTAAGTGTTACAAATCTGTTTATGTTCAAAGAAACTCCTTGGAGTCTAGTACCATAATAAAAAAAGTGGAAAGGAACTCATGAACACTTAGTTTAGTACAGAAAATTAAAACAAATTAGTTTAAGTCCTTTCTTGAGCGAGTCCATTACTGCTCCAGAGTAAGTCCTCTTTAAAGTAAAGAAGGAAGCTCTTAATGGTAAAATGAAACAATGTATTTATGCTGGTTTGTAACTAGATCTTTACATGAAACTCTAGAACTTGATTTACAAAACTTTTGTTTTTTAAACACTCTACTGCCTTTACAACGATAATGTTGCTTCCTTTTTTCTTTTTGTGGGACAGAGGGAACATGCACAAATTTCAGAAATGTATCTTGCTCTCAGCAGAAAGTTTCAAGTAAGACATTATCAACAACTACCTGCTGTTAAAATATACAAGATGCAGAGCAGCAGACTACTGCTGGTTCCCCAACAGAAGTTTATGTTGCAAAGACACTCTGGTGCTGTCAGGGTAGGCAGAGGGAACTTGTTTGTTGAGTCTGACACACAAAACCTCAAGTTGTGCATAGTGTGTAAGTACTTAAATCTGTCCTGGTAAAATCTCTTCTTTGTAACAGAAAACAGATTACATACGAACAAGTCATATATTAATGTGAACCTCACTGTGGAAACATCAACTCTGCCATCCCAAATGGTATTCCTAACATGGACCTCAGAGCCAGCTTCTGTGGGCAGCATTCCTCTTCAGCAGGGATCTAGAGACAGACCAGATGCACAGCAAAAAACCACCCTGTTCTAGTAAGAAAACTTCACTACAACTGTTTTGTCTGAACCGTATCTGCTTTTAAGCGTGCAGAATTATTCTAGCCTTTATCCTAAGCATTGCCTCAAACATCTGTGATGTAGTACTAAGCATCTGATGGCCATGAGCAGAGGACACTGTTCTTGCACATGACCTTTTAGCTACTGCAGAGCTGACACTGGAGATTGCTGCAGTTTTGTGCTCTTCTGCCACAGGTACCAAGAAGTCTACCTAGACATATTATTGTGTAGCTGGATTTTAGGAAGCCAGTACTTGAGAATGCTACTTGTGACACTGCCATGGTAAAAGCCATTAGGATAGAAATGGTGTTAAAGCCTAGGAGAGCAAAGCCAGCTGAGCCTGACTGAAAGGACAGCTGATACTGCAGTACAGTCACCCCTCATTACCAGAGGTGTGACTAGCGTGGCAGAACTCCAGACTGAGGTTGCAGAGGAGCTGCCGAACAGCTCTCCTCAAGGTCACTCAGCTTTTGTTCAAGGGCATTAAACATGTCAACTTACAGGGTCAGACCATCCACACAGCATGGAAGAGGAACAGAAATGAGAGCAAAGTACACTCATCTCAGTCACTTGGCGTAAGTCAAGAAGATACAATTCCAGCACTTGAACTAGTCTGGCAGATTGATACACAGCCATAAATGATGCTTCCTTTTTCTGTGAAGATACAGGAGAGTTCAATTCACCTCTCCCAGGGGTCATGAATTACTTTTTGTACCATGAACACTGGTAGAAGATGAAGGGCATGGCTGAAGATAAAACAGCTATCAAAGCCAGAAACAAGATTGTGATTCTTCACTTGTTTACAACAGCAACACCTCCTATGGGAGAACTGCTGCAGGAGTGCCTGGTTAACATCTGGATTTGTTTCTGGGACAGAGTTCAAGTCACGGAAACATTACACTGCAACTTTAGTTTCTTATGCTGGGTAAAAAAACCACTTTCCATAGTTAGAGTAGCCCATTCCCATTCGGGTAGTAAAGAGCTGTTTGAAGACAACAGTGACTGACAGAAGCATTTGGAATATATTTGGGACATACACTAGACCTTGACAAGGTCTAAGACGTATCAAAGTAAACAGTGAGTCTACTGTATAATACATTGTAGATACTTTCATTACAGAGCTAAATGACCAAAGCTAAGTGGTAAGCTATGCAAGTTCATCAAGTAGATTCCATCTTTGGGGTCATAGTATCCAGTTTTTAAGCTCTTTTGTTTTGGTCCTTGACCAAAAAACTCATGTGCTGAGCATCAAGGCTTAAATAAGGTCTCAGCATTTTCTGTCAAGTTTGCATGAAATCAGCACTTAAGCAACCTCAAAATCAGGGTGGTGATACCTAGTTTGTGTCAGCACTGTTTCTGTTGTTTCTCCTCCCCAAGATGAGATACAATCAAGATGTAAATTGAATTCAAAACAAAAGAAGTGGAAATAATTCCACATGCAATGAAACATTTTCAAGGGAAAGCTTCACAGCAGGCCTTGAATATTCTCCCCTTTCCTCCTCACCAGCATCACCCTGTCCTAAGCACAGTAGAGTATGTACAGCAAGGTGCAGAGACCAGGAATTCCAGCACACAGCAGAGCCAGGATGCTGGAGCAATTTGTAATGAAGACTGGTAGTGGTATGGGAACCCAGAAAACGCTTAAGCTCGTATTATTCAGTTCCTATGAAAAAGACCATACAATTCTCATGGTACATCAACAAGATGGACTGGTATGCCAACTAACCTCTATTTTAATATTTAAATTATAACAATACAATAACTAGAAAAGGTCAGTGCTTCAAGTGACAGGTTTTGCCACTTCAATTCCAATATTTTTCCAAAATAAAGATGCGATTAGATCTACACTTGAGCATCAGTAGTGCAATACAGTATCCTTTCCTGAATAAAGGAGCTGAGGTTTATCCACAATAAAAGCTTTAAATAAGGTAGATTGTTGCCATTTATAGATCAATTCTGTATGTTTGATATAAAATATATTGGGAAAGCTTCAACTGACTTATACAATCTACATTTGGCTAAAGCTCCACATAAGCAGCATCAGTGGAAATGAACATCAGAGGTGTACTTAATATAAAACACTTTGAAAACTACTCAGCAACAAATGACAGAAGTTTGGCTAAGAATAACTGAACATCTGAGGTGTGTACCAGACAAAAAGAATGGACCCTGTGGTTACTTGCACTATTTTAATGAAGTAAAAGAAATGCAAGGTTTAGTCCACTTCCATTTCTCCGGGGGGTTTGGTCTGCTGAGGGTTGTCCTTGGCTGGTTCGGGTTTGGTTTCAGCAGCGCTCTGTCCGTTCACTGGCCCGTTGTGCTCCCCGTTAGCTTTGGACTGCCCGTCACTGGGAGGTTCTATCTTCGGCTTGGGCTTGGATAGAATGGGATTACAGAAGCTATCCAGTTCCTAGTTGTGACACAGGTGAGAGAGCAAGGTCATTTGGTGGCACAGCAACTGCACTCAACTACAATGTCTCTAATTTGTTTCGGGTCCATAATGGCCTGGAATTTCATTGTCAAGGACCACACTTGTCCATTCTGTCAAGTCTAGAAACTTCAAGAGAAGCCTTCCATTACCTGAAGAGCTTCTGATTTGTTACAAACCTGTATGACAACCCATTCTGTAGAAACCTGGTACTATAACTCAAGAGTATTTTAAAAAGGCTTGTGCAGAGGTACTACTGTAAATCAAGAGCCAGCACTGAAGAGTATAACTCTATACTATAGAGTATATATAGCTATAACTGCTGCTCCCTCTGTATACATCTTTTAATAGCTTTAAAATCTCTGCACATGTAATATTCTAGCTCCTATCTAGGCTAAAATCTGGTTCAGGAAAAACTGATTAGAATACAACAATTATTTTTTTTTTACCTTAGATTTTGCTAGTATTTCTGCCACTTTGACAACTGGATCCTGAGTTAGACTGAGTTTGTTCTGGGCATTCATTTTGCTGTTCAACCAATTCATAGCCTCGTTAATGTATTTTTCAACTTTCTCCATCTCAGCAGGATCTAGGTGGTCGTATTTTTCATCCTAAGGAGAGAGATTGTATCACCAATTAAAATGTGCTGCTCACCTAATTAAGTTAATCTTAAAAGTTACAGTAACACTGGTAACAGCTGTAAATTCAGAGATCCATTTCAAATGGTACTAGCCACCATAAAAATACATAAATCCTTGATTTACATTCTCATGAACAAGCTTTTTCTGCTAGCAATGCAGAACAGCTTTGAAGTTCTCAGGAGCAGAAGTCCAACAGTGCTTCTAAAGCAGTGTAAGACGTAACTTTACCGGATTTGTTTAAACACAAAAGACTCTACGGCCAAACTCAGAGCACCTACAATCACTGAATAGCTAAATCATTTGGCTTTACCTTATTTTTGTATGCTTCTACTGCTTTCATAAGGAGCTGAATCTTCTTTCCCAGTTCATTTAGAACTTTTGGTCTCTCTTCATGTTCCATGCATCTCTCCTGGATAGGCTGTCCAAATTTCTGGAATAATAAGCAAAAAAATCTTTACAAAACACGTATTTCCTTTAGTCTGCTCTAAGAATACAATGCAGCATGGGAAGGAAGGCTGCCTTTAACTCCTTTTCCCAGCTGTTCAAACGGCCAAGTCTTTGCATATTGCTTTAGCCCAACAACAAAAAAATGCGTAAGTTTAAACATAGGAATAGTGACTGTCCTTTCTAGGGTTGGTATTTTGCTGTTTTCTGTAAAAAGAGCATTTGGAACAGAAACCAGACAGGCTTCAACAGATACTTTGATTTTCAAGTAGTTAATCTGCAAACTTCTAATTTTATCCACTGTTTGCTTTTTCCTTCTATTGAATACTGGTATCGAGGCAGTTGCCTGGATCTACGCTGCTGTTTCCTTTAGTTATTCCTCCCCCTGAGGAAATGTGACTGCAGAGTAAACAGCTGGAATCCAAGGGCTAGACACATACTTCAACTTACTACAAAATAGGTAGTTACTCATCAGAACTCCTATTTTCCCGATCAGATCCTTTAAATCTGAAGCATTTAGGGGTTGTTTGTCATTAATAATCAAATGATATAATGGAAGCTACTGTTAAAGCACTCCAGTGCCTTTATTTTTGGATGTTAAGACTCAAAAATTGGTCTTACTATATATCTATAGAAGATCATTGAGAACAAGAAAAATAGAATATATATTCTGGAATGTAATTCCCATTACCCAGGAGTGCTATAGTCAAACTACTCAAAAGCCTCTTTCAGACTATACGAAGTCTGACAGAAAATTCCCACCGCAATTAAATCTATTGTCATTAGCAACAGTCTGCTTCATTTCAACCATTTTCAAATTAGAAGCACAACTCACATTACACTGTACTTCTGGTTCTAAACATTATGTTCATTCATAACTGAACATACACAATCTGGACACTCACTCCCAAATATATATATGAGTGAGTTTCCCAGAAAACAACTTAAAACCTGACCTTTAATTCCTGAAGCTTATCCATGTATACTTGTTTGGGCTGGTCCTCTCCATCTTCGTAAAGCCAGTTTTCTGTGTCCTCCAACATCAAGGTCAGCTTGTTTGAATCCTAAACAAATCAAGTTATGGACACTCCAAGTCAGAAAGGAACATATCAAATGAGACTTCTCTCCCCAGCAGAAACCCACCCTACTGAAAGAAGGACTGATTCATCAGCTTAAAATATTCAAGGTGACAGTGAAGGACAACAGTAATTAACAGACTTCAAAGCCAAGATTTTAGAGTGATGAGAGAGGCAGGACAGCCCTACTCATGTGATTTGTAGGTGAAGTTTACCAGAGTTATAAAATAAGCCCTGAGGCTGTTTGAGACAGTCCATGCACCTCTGAAGAGTGTTCCATATTATCTGTTAACTTCCTTTTAATTCCTACCCACCCATGCCATTCAGAAGCTTGTGGCGATCTGTCCTACTTTTTCCTATGCTGACCATAGGGTTTTTACTTTCTGCCTGCATCCCTGATCCTTCCTTGCCACTGAGGAGCTTTCTCAGGCAGTAAAGAACTCTGCAAGTCAAATGTCAGGTGTAAGCGTGAACTTGAACTTCACTGCTGGGAAGTCAAGCCATCTCCTACTCCAAAACTAGTCCAAGAGACCCCTGCAGCCTCCACGGAACACATACTCAAAATTTATAAATACAAAGGAACTTTTTCCAACAGCTGAAACATATAAGCAAGTCTTACCTCTTCAGTGATAAATTTCTCAAAGGCTCCACACAGCTTGTCTCTGAATTCATACACATATTCTTCAACAGCATTCTTAGCATCATTTCTTTCTTTTTCAAGCTTGTCTTGCATCATCATCTTCCCCTAGGGTGGAGGAAAGGCACACTTAAAACTGAAAGTATTTTTAAATGTTAAGCTTAGTGACTACTCTTGAAGTGGTACGAGAGAACTTGGGCAGAGGCCTGAAAATTCACAAGTACTGATAAAAACATTCACCTCTGTGTAAGTCATCACTGCAAGCACAACCAAAACAGGCTAAGTTAAGTCCAGAGCAATTGAGTTATTTCACCAAAAACCCAAACCACAATAAAACCCGTTACAATTAAGGACAACTTCCTAAAGAATTCTAAATTAGCTAAGTCAGTGATTGCAAATATTCTTTAGATACTTATTTACAGTGACATTAATTTGAGTGGTCACCTCTTCATGCTGCTTACCTCATTTTCTATATAGGAATTGATCAGGTCTTGTCCCAGCTGCCTATAGAGGCTTGCCTGTATAGGGAGGTCAATACTCTTAACTTTTGTTTTAGCCTTTGGCTGGGAGGGATGATCTTGCTTTTCTCCAGAAGAAGCCTATGAAAAGAGTGATACTACTAAGAAACTTCCAGGAATTGAAGTATTACTACATTTATGCTCAAAAAAGAGAGACAAATGAAACTAGTTAAAACAGCTACCAATTAATCTTACATAAAATAAGCACCTTATTATTCCTCTGGATTCAAAATCCCTATTACCTTAGCTTGGAATCAAACAGGTGAAATTTAATTTCTTTAAAGAACTGTTAAGAAAACTTGTGCAAAAGCTTAAAACACTGCTTATCATTCTTCACACTGTTTGCTAATCTCCCTAAATTCCATCTTCATTATAAAACCAGGTTAAACAGCAGAAACCTACTTCAAAGTCTTAATCATGCTACATTGAAAATTTAAGTGCTATGGTAGGATTCCTTACTTAACCATTTCATAACCATAGCTATCCTCTAAACACAGTCCCGTGTTTTCCAACTAGCAAAATCAGCAAATCTGAGAATACTGGGCAAAAAATGCCACATCAATACTGAATACAAACCTTTGTTTCAGTTCCAGCATTTTCAGTTTCCTCATCTGCTTGGTTCTGTTGTTCAGCTTGACTTTTCTGCACACCCTCTTCTTGATCAACCTGCATTTTATCCTGCAGAGAGTTACATAACTGAATGCAAAGGTTTGCTGTAAGATTTAGGAATGATATCAACTACAGTAAATCACAGACAACATATGAACTTCAGAATCAATCTTAAAAATTTATGCTTCACCATGTTTAAGCAGGCATTTTGATGTAGTATTTGTATTTATATCTTCCAAATTAAATTAAAATTCTACTCTGCTGCTTGATGTTGCTATCTGTCCCCATAACATAATTACACTAAGCCTTGTGAATACCCACTTTAAATTAGAAACAAATACATATAAAATGAAATCAAAGAACATTCTAGCAACACACCACCAACACAGGAAACAACAATGGATTCTCCATGGAACAGCCAGAACTTTGACCTATCATTTTTGACCTAAACTTTAAAGTTTGCAACCCAAAGCAGAAATAATTTAATCACTGCAATTATTACCTGCATCTGTCTCAGAAGACAGTGAAATCAATAAAAATTAGCTTCTGGAGTAGTAGCCTCTTAGGAGTACCTAAGCAACTATCTTCCCTCCTTGCCACCCAAAATAAAGAGAGCCTCACTTAATTTTTTTCTGTAAGTTTATCACTCATGCCTTATTCTAAATTTAACAGTCTGAAAATGGTTAAATTACTAGTGCAGATCACGTGGTTTAAGTAATACAGCTCCATGTCATTACTGAAAAACACTTTTAATGACATAGTAATGGTTAAGTTATCAGGACGATTCTAATACTCAGAGATCCAGAGGATTAATAACAAACAAGTTGTAGCTAAGGTCTGAAAGGTCCAAGATTGCCTCCATTTCAAGGAATTAATATTTCTGGATTAATAATTAGTATTTCACAAAACTACATATTCATGCAGAATCATTTACTACTCGTTCTGCAAAATAATAAAACCAACTGCTTAAGGATTTCAAACTCTAGTACAGGTGCCTATGTTGCAATTTAAAGTGGAAAATAAGAAGGCTACTCCTACCAAATTTAAAGTTTTGTCACTTCAGAGTAGGAAAAAAATAATATCTAAATCCTCATTTGCTGTTCTTACTGTTCACACAGAAAAGCCAACAACTGGAAGGAACTGCTCTGCCTACAGGGAATAGCTAGAGATGGGATAATGGGACACACAGACACCACAAACCTCCTCCTCAGAGTCGAGGGGATGATCCTCGATACTGAAAGGTAATTGCTGACAAGCACCATTGTAAAACAGAAGATGTGTTAGATGAATAAAGTGCTACAAATGGAAAGCCTGAGCATTGAAGCAGCTACTCTCATACTGAATTCAGCACACTCCCAGTAAGCTCCACATGCCTTTTACACTGAATGCCAGCTCCAGCACTTCCAACCTTTGCTCACTTGATTATGAACATCATACATGGAGCACTTGCCCACAGGGAACTGCACCATGCTCAGCATTTCAAATATGCCCACATTCCTGGAAAGCAGTGTAGTATTTAAGAAGTTGCTTATACCAATTATGTAATGCTAGTTGTGTAGCCATTTGCTTTAATTTCTGTAGAATATCCAACTGAAGTGGGAGAAGCTAAGGCCAAATCTTAGGAGAAAGGCTGCTGGGATCAGTGCTGGTGTTGCTGTTTCCAGCTCCAGAGTGTTCCCTGGCACCCAGTCCTCAACTCTGCACTGCCAAGGGGCACAGCTGCACCTCACAGGGAGCTACTTTCAAGAGGCAGTGCAGTTTTCCATGTGTAAAGAAATACTATGTACTTTTTACTCATTAATAACATCGTTTGTGAGGAAAAACCTTGACAAGTAATTTGTCAAGAGATCTCATTAAATACACTGCCTTTTGCTAGCGACACTAGATAATGCTAACACGAGTAGAGAGATGGTAAAGAACAATGAAAAAAACTACTTTATTTCTTTAGAATCCGTTTTTCCACTCTTTGTTCTTAGTGCCACATTTCACCATGTTTAAGCAATAAACATGAAGAAACGTGTTACATAACCAAAGAAATAATTTAAGGGTGGAGCAGCAGTAACTGTCAGAAGCTAAACACGGTGATTTACCCTGCAATTATGGGCTCTGTTGTCAGAATGACAGCGTAGATGTTTACAAGCTTTACATACCAGCTCCTCATCTCTGCCTTGGTTCTTACTTGCTGACTCGGTGTCCATGGGGGTGTCGTTGTGATCCCCCTCGATGCTCTGCCTCTCTATGATGGACGCGTTGGCCACGCTGAACAGCCCGTGGATGTTGACGCGCACTTTCACCTTCACCTTGGAGTTGTCGCCGTCGTGCTGGGGGCCAACGTTCTGAATAGTGAAACGCCCTTGGAAACAACAGAGGTGGCTTTAGTTGTTGTCCCAAAATGCAGAGAAAGAGTTAAAAAAAACCCCCAAACACATTCCTTTAAGGGTGTTAATTTAAACAGCAACTTCATGTAACTGAAACTATTTGGAAACTTTCTACTTAGTTGACAATCCTACAATGTAAGCTGCAGGTAGATAAACTAAAAGCTGGTTCCCCAATTATTATCAGTTCACTGATAATTAGTAAAATGTTTCTGCTTTATTCGTATTTCATAAAAAACAAGACAGTACTTTACTAAGTGTTCTACTTCTCTGTTGCCTTCTGTAACCACCACACTAGAGAAACTACTCTGATTCATCTCAAATGGTTTCTTTTGTCCACGTAACTCAAACTTCACACTGAAAAATAAAACGTTAACAGAGATAAAAGATTCTGTTTGAATTTGACAACATGGCTGCACTACACTTTTTGGAACATGAACAGTGCTTAGCAAGGTTTCTGAAAGGAATGGGGTTGATACTTTATTAGGAGTGTACTAATAACTGCAAGTAATGTAGCATGAGCTAACAAGAAACTTATTTATGCCATTTAATTCTTTAGACTCTACTACAGATGCTTAAGTTGAGGAAACACCTGTATTTTATATTCTCAGATTAACAGAAAGAGACATGACAGATAACATGAGACAAGTTATCTGTCCAGACAGGCAACAGCTCCTTTGATCCACTGTCTTCGAAAAATCCGGGCTGGCAGGCACGTAAGATCCTTATCAATTTTATAGAAACTGAAAGAACCATACAATAGATCACTAAACTCTTTGTGCCTGCTTCTTTTGAAGCATTCACAAACTGTAAAGATAGATGGAAGAAAGAAGGCAGAATTTTTTTTAGGCATGTCAAACAAAGATGTCAATACAGTTTGCTGACTACATTTAAATCAAGAAGCCTGTGCTGAGCCTTTCTAAAGAACCTAAGCTTTTCTGTGAGCTAGAAAATATGGAAGGAACACATCTTACAAGAAAGGAGAACCACTTTTTCCTTTTATCAACGGGAGTTAGAGATGAGGGTTTTACTCCCATGCCCTTACCTATTCTGGAATCAGGATAAGGCACTTCATGTGGATGGGTGTAATAAGCTTCCAAGTCAAAAGGCTCTTTCTTGTGGAAAGTAATTACTTTTGAGAATGGAGCAGCATGGTTCTTACTGAAGACTTCACACTCCCTAAAGCAGTAAACATTAGATAACATTAAACCTCTCAGCATAAATTCATGGATAATCAAAGTCAAGGTATCTTAACAATCAGCAGCCCTGCTAACCAAGCAACAGAGTGATTTAGTTTATGTCAGTTTTTAACAAGAGTTGGAGGTTGAAGGCCTCTAGGTCTCAAAGCTGGACTGCATTTTATGTCACACTTATTGAAAATTAGGCAACTTCACCCCAACTATTTAATTAATTGTATTTCTTGTTAAGCAGTAACTGGAACCCAAAAGGTAAAATGCTGAAAAAGAAAATTAAGATGTCAAGTATTCAAGTGCATGACAGCTTCAAAGCCTGAGGCCTGTTTTTTTCCCCAGTTCAACATTTTTCTTTATATCCAAATACCAGTGTTTTGTAGGCACTGTAAAACTTACCCTGTTCCTTCTTCATAAGATGATTTCCATCTCAATGTTATAGAGTAAGGAACAACATCTGTGATGGAAAATTCACGCACCTTAAAAGCTGGAGAAAGAATTGCACACTAGGAAAAAAAAAAAGACCAAAAATGTATTATGTCCATGTAGTCAAATAAATAACAAGTACAAAAATTAGTACTTATCATATAGGTTATATGGAGGTCCTGCTTATCACAGACTTTTTTTTTAACAGAAACTTCCTAGAGTCAATTGAACTGGAAGACTTAAGTAATAAGTAATAGATGTTATTTCCTCAGTGATTTCCAGTAAAAACACCCAGCAAAGGTTCCAAGTGATGACACAGAAGAGGAACAGCAGAATTAGGTCCTCAAATTTAACAGGTCTTTTTAACAAGCCCATCCTTCTAACATGACACAGCAGCAAATTAATGAATGTAACAGAATCATTTCTGACATGGTCACTGTCACCAATTAGTGAAAGAACAAGTAAGACTCTGCATCTTGTTACAGCTGCAGTACCTTCTGCTTGTGGTTAGCTGCATTTCATTAGTACACTATGTTAAAGAAGCAATACTACAGTTTTATTTCAGGAACTATACCTGCAAGGCACAGCCTCTTGCAACAGCTTCATCAGCATTTAGTGTGGTGCTTATCTCTTTACAGAAAAAGTTAGAGATCTGTTCCTTCACTGCTGGAATTCTAGTAGCCCCACCTACTATTTCTATACTGTAGATATCTTCACGCTGAAGTTCTAGAAAAGAGAGTGCATGCCCTTAAGTTATGATCAAGATATCAGAAAGCTATCTTTGGACACAAAAAGAAGAGAAAAAAGATATAAGTTCTCCTATTATCTAAACATGGTGACAAGCACTGAATATATTTCATGGCTGACAAGATCTTGAAAACTCTTTGTCCCTCCTGTAGGCTGCAGAGTTTTCTAGTTGCATAAACCTGGGAAATGCAGAAGCCAAGCACAAATGAGAACAGCTGTTCTTTAAAGTGTGTTGTCCACGTGCATCCCCCTTCTGCTGTGCATGAACTCAGAAGGATGAAATTGGGTCTTCTGCACTACTGGACAACATCTCACCTTTCCCAAACAGAACCAACAAAATGAAACCCAGATAGATCTCATTTTATGTCTGGCTTAATTTTGCTTGCCAAAAGAGAAAAGAAAACCTTCAAAGCCAATATATCTAACAAATAGCACATTGTGCTTCAAGGTTAACTTTTTAATTCTGGAATCAGGATATGTGTATGAAGTAATCTCAAACAACTGTCAGTCCTTGAACAGCTCTGCTCAGCAGTTATGCAGGTTTTTAATTCCTGTATTTGCTATCTAGCCAAGTCACAAGATAAGCAGAATTCTTCCCTTTCTTTTAATTGAAGGTGCTGGAAGTGGGGGTAAAACCTTTCCTGTTAAAGTCTAATTCTCTCCTTTACTCTACATTAGGCAAAAAAAATTACTTTGTTATTGGCACATGCTTTAGGTAATTCATTTGAAGAATATACTGCCAAATTACCAGGTCAGTGAGGACATGTAAGTATCACATGGAACAGGCTGGCCAGAAAGTTGCAGTAAAGAATATAATCTTTTACCATCATTATTTTGGTTTGGGTGTTTGGTGTTTATTAAATAAATTCAGAGTGCCAACCTTTTCCATGACACAGGGTGAACGAGGGTCAATAACCAAGGTTGCAGAGTAGCATGTGCACTAAATGAGGCGGGAATGGGATCATGCATTCATGGCAAGCATATGAATGGAACTTACATTTAACTTTTCAGTATTTAGCTTTGCAATTCTAATAAATACAAAAATACATTGAAAAGATAATCATTAAAGAGATCAAGACTGACTGGATTACTAGCAGCACCTCAAGTAACTTCTACTTACTGGCTTGATCCATGGCTGCTCTTAGAGGAGGCTCCACTCTGGCCAGAAGGGCAGAACACAACTGCTCAAACTGAGCTCTGCAGGGCAGGGAGAGTGCTTGGTGTTACCAGGCTGCTCAGAGACCACAACCCTCTGCCCCTCAGTGGGAACAACACCCAGTACCTGTTCATCTTACTGGAGACATCCAGGTCATTCATGAAGCACTCGATATTGAGAGGAAGGTCAGACGCATTCGCACTCATCAGCTTCTTGAGCTTTTCACATTCCTGGTACAATCGCAGCAGTGCTCGGGGATTCTCTTTTACATTCAGTTTGTATTTTGTCCTGAATTCTTCGGAGAAGTAATCTACCAAAGCCTCATCAAAGTTCCTGCCACCTACGAAAGGGTCAAAGGTAGTGGCCAAGACCTGACAGAAGTCAAAGAACAAGTTCAGAAGTTATTAGACAAGGTTTGTTCTGTGTCATTTACTCAGCGCAGCAAGACGTGCCATCATTGCCTTCCACACGGCTTCAGATGGCATTTGGCTACCAGAGAAAGGCCCACAAAAGCATTCAGCCATTAGTATGTCACAGACAAAAAGGTCTCCAAACCAGAAAGCAAAGACTGTTCAGCTCTGCTTCACATCCCACTGGATTTAGACTTTGAACTGTCACTGATGGCACAAAAAAACCCCTCAGCATCTCAGAGTGACTCAAGACAGTTCAAGAATCTCCCACGAGTAAGTCAGTTGCACAATTACAACACTTCGGAGGCTCCCTGAATATGCAAATATTACAGGGATATGACACAAAAACTGTGCAGTTCCCTTAATTACCAAGCACTTTACAAAACGCACTTTAGGATGCTTCACTTCTGCATTTACAAAAGCTGACTTGATAAAACAGCCAAAATCTAACAGAAAGGTTTTGTATTCCACACTTAAAAATATTTTCTATTGACTTTTTTTTTAAAAACAACTAATCTTTCCACTCCACAGAGCAGTATTTTGAGTTTTAAATACTTGAGGCTTTAAATGTATGACTTAAAAGATTACCTTCAGTTTTCCCTTGTTAAAAGCACAGATGGAAACCTGGTAAGCAGAATGCCCCATATCTACAAAGACCACATTTCTTGGCTTCTCTTCCAAGGCTGGCAGATCTTGCTTGTATATTCCATAGGCTAATGCAACTGGAAAACACCAACCCACAGAAGGTAAGGGGAAGCCACACACAGACCGTGCATTAAAAGTACCACCAAGAGACAGACACTGCCCATGTTTACCCTTTCTAAACACCTTCATAACTCTTATTAAGAAGTCAAAAACATGCTGAAAACACATTTTTCATTGGCAAGAGAGAAAGAGATGTCAAGTGAATTTTTAGCAGTAATAAAATTCACTCTGTGTTTCGATTCTGCTTGTAGCCAAATTAACACTGAAATTTGTAAAATTGCACAGATTAAGACTCATGCCTACACCTCTCCCTTAAAAAGCCTTACTTTCAGAATTTTTTACCTTAGCTTTGAAAAATTCAAGCATGCCCAAGAAAAAAAGAAAATGTTTTGGAAGACTAGTTTACAGGAATCTAGGCTTTCACTACCAGCACTCATTTGGAAAGGTTTTTGAGATTTTCTAAAAGCAAAGAGAATCAGGAAAAATAAGCACAGATCCCAGGTTTATTTCCCAAGCTATTCCCAAGTGTGACCATGCCCAGGGTTAGCAATCCCCAGCTCTCATGGTGCCTGCCAAGTGCTCCACACCACCCCAGTGCTGTGTTTCCAGTTCCCAAACTGGATTGGGCAGTACTAGCCTGGACAGCTCTCTCCCAAGCTCCCAATTGTGTAACAGCAGTGTGTCATCACCTTCACATTCAACAGCCTGAACGGCCTCAAAAGAAAAAAAAAAAGTCCTGGTCATTTACCTGCTGTAGTTTCATTCATCAGCTTCAGACAATTTAATCCTGCAATCTGTGCAGCTGCCATTACAGACCTTCTTTCAGCATCAGTGAAGAAACTTGGGACCTGTTTCCAAAAATAATGACATTGGATATTATAGGATATGGATTTTTTAATTTGGAGTAGTCAATGCTTGCCCATCAAGCTATCCTATAAATGTCATTACCACAAGAAATTGTTATAAGCTAACCTCAAATTAATAAGGCTGTTTGAATAAAACAGCTAACTAATTCATTTTAGTGCACATTTTAGTTAAAAGTTCAAAATACTGCAAAAATGAAGTGGCATCCAGAGTTGCTTTAAATAAAGCAGATTTTAACACACACCAAAAAAAAATCCTGAAAATGCTTTCTCAGATTGTTTTAGTGAGTCTTTCACCTTAAAATCATCACCAGTTTCTGGAAACATTCGTGCAAGTCAAAGTCAACCCAACATTTATTCACACGCAGCCCCGCAGTAAGTCAATGGCAGAAGCACTGCAGTGATGCTGGAATCAAACTTGAACCTGTATCCATCTTTCAGGCATCACTGCCAGCACAGTGCCAGCTTACAGTGTGCTGCAAGGTTCAGTGCCACCAAAAATAGCCACAGCAGGATCAGAGCCCATTCAGGATCTGGCTGCCATCAGCTGGCACCTCTTCAGCAGACGTAGAGCTCCATTTTGTTGTGTGTTTTGCTGGCTGCCACTGTGGGGCATTGCCAAGGATCCCTGGGTGTGTGGGAGGTATTCTCCCAGTGCCTTTGTATGCCGTAAGGAAGCAAAGAAAAAGATCAAAGCAGATTTTTAACAGCTGAAGTACACAGCTTTCCAGTTCCCATGCCTCTGCCTGACAGAGAAGGCAAAACTGCAATCCTTCATGCCCAAACTTCCCACCAGCACCAGTAAACAAAGACCACGTGAAAAGCACAGGACTTGGTATCCAACAAAACAAAAATACTTTTTCAAACAAAGTCAAGTGGTTTGGGCTCGTCAAATTATTAGCATGACCCTCAGAACCCTAAGTTCAGGTGACTCTCAACTACACTACACCAGTGGTCCCCCATGTAACAAGGAACAAATTCACCATGAATTTAGGAAGGTTCTTTGGAAGCAAGGAGAATATGCTTACAGCTGGGACAGCTCCCATTTGTAGTAAGTACTACAGTAATCAGAAATACTGTCTGTCAGCCCTTAGAGACAGACAGACTGGATCAGCTTATGCACTGAAAATACATTCTTAATATAACAACTTTTTAATCTCGTCACACATGCTTCAAGAAGTATTCTCATTTGGAAAATTTTTAACGAAGGCCCATTTTTGGAGATATGATTTCTATTCACTACTTGTATCTCTTACCACTGCACCACGGTATAAATGTATAAAGCTGCCTATGGATTCCAATAAATGTACAACTTACTGAAATCACACAGTCGGCCACTGGTTTCTTCAAAGCGCTTTCAGACGTCTCCTTCAGTTTGGCCAGCAGCATTCCTGTGATCTGTTCCACTGCAAACAGTCTCTCCTCATCCAAGTACCTCACCTGAAACAGAGAGTTGGGATTCTGTCATCAATCATCTCAACTTTGCTCTCAAGATGTGCAGCTTTGACATTATTTGTGATGTTGAGCACTGAGACCCATTGAACATCAGGTTCTAGACACAATTAACTCCCTGTCAATTGATCTGTGCTCCCTACAAAAAATCTTCAACAGTTTAGTTTTGGGGTTTTTTTGCAGGAAGCATAACATCTCAGTTATTTCAAGGGACTATTCACAATGACACAATATTTCTGCTGCTTGTATATTTTGAATTAAAAAAACAACAGAAAAAAAAGAGCACAATATACGTAGGATCACGCTGTCCTATAACACAAGCTAAAAATACAAGTTTTGGATCAAGCCCAAGGAACATTTGCTTCCTGCAACAGTCACTCAAGCACAGGAGGCAGGGAAGGTGTAAACCAGGCAATTCCAACAGTCCTGCTCTGCTCAGGAAATGCAGTTGAATCCTCAGGCTTCATGGGAGGTTGTGTGTCCTGAATTCCTAACAAGCTATTGTCTCTCCAGCAATCCCAAGCACTCTTGCCATTTAGTTTGGAAGCAAATTAAAAATAACTTGTTCAAATTTCATATTTATTATGTTGTTTTCCTGACACTTGGTCTCTGCATGTCTGATGGGAACTAATAATCTCACACTGTAATTATAGAGATTTGAAGGTAAATCTAGTAAGGGCAAGTGAAAAGCTAACAAGATTAAGGAAAACGAATGATTGATGAGAAACCTCAGTGGACATCTCGGAGAAAGCACAGACTTATTTAGAGACACAGGAATGTATTCAGTTTTCTAAAGGAAAATGTTAAGTGACCACATAAGAAGTTAAGTGACAAGGGCCCAAAGTGCTCATCTCTACCACCAGAGAGATTCTACCCAAAGCTCTCACTCACCTTTACTCCCACAGAGCCATTTGGCATCTTCTGAAGTTCATAGGGAAGTTTGGCCCTCTCAGCTTGTATGTAAGGATCTTCAAATGCTCTTCCATGCAGTTTTTTGAAGCCATGCACTGCATTTTTTACGTTTGTGACGATCTGTGGCAAAGGTATTTTCATTACCCATGACATTCTCATACAGAGGACTGTGCAGAAAGGAATTTTTTATGTTGGGCTTAGTGGACATACTGACCTATGTCAAGCCCCACACATTCGCTGAAAATCAAAGTGTGAGGAGAGAGAAAGAACAATCTACTTTTTAATCTACGGCCTCTATTAGAAAAATTCATATGTACTTCTCTCTAATATCCATTAACTTGCTGCCATCAATTTTCACTGTCCTTTTTATTTTAGAGGAGCTTGCTGATACAGCATGAAATATTTAAGATCCTGTATTGTTGCAGGGGCTGCCTGCAGGAACTAATGAAGTTATTACCTACATTAACCTTAAATGAACCTTCAACAAATTAACACATTTCCCTTCCTTTAAAGTTCTCCTCTAATTCAGATCCCATCTGGATGTAAAGCCTCCCCACACCTATTCTCTCATCAGTGTTTCAACCTAGTTATTTTCAGGACAAGCTTTTAACCAAAGAAAGGACCAAAACAAACTAATCCCAGTAAACACAATATTTAAGCTATCAAAAGAAACTACTGGAAGACAACTTGTTTACTAGTCAAAAAACTTTTTGATCCATTTACCTGGCTCTTTGCTGCATTCCCGATGGCTCGGGTCTTGGATCCTAAAGATATACATGCTCTAAGTAAGAAAATAAAAAAAAATCAGCTTTAAAAGAAAACATCATTAAATATTCCCGTGGTACTTTAGAACACCCACAAAAATTCAAGCAGCAGAACATGGATGTGTTAAATTACAACATTACTACATGAAGCACCAGAACCTGAAATGAAATTCTAATTATTTTCTTCCTTGTAAGTTAGTTTAGAAACAGCAAGCAACTGCAACTGTTGTCATTCTAACTGCACTTAAGGAATTCTGTAAAAGTTTGAATGTTCTACAGCTCTTATAATGAAAGAAAGCCACTGATAAGTTGCTTCTGGGTCACAGGTTAAAACCTAAGAAGCCTGTGAGATTTAATTCAAAACCCTGAACTTTACCGGTCAGGTTCTCTTGACTCAACAACCCTTGAGTCTGACAGGGCCACACGCACACTCCAGGAGCCCTTAGCAACAATCCTAAGACAACAATTAAAAAACCCACAAACCACGGGAGCTGAACGAGCTGTTAAGTGCCTCCATAAGGGAGCACATGCAGCAAACAGGCAGAAGGGGACAGAGCTGGGGACAGCTCCCAGGCACCCAGGGTTTGGGAAACTCTGCTGTAATCCACAGCTCCCTGCAGCTTCCTGGCTACCAATGAACAGCCCTCTGGATCAGCAAAGGCTGCCCAGGCCCCAGCCACCATCTGGCCTCTCAGCACTGCCTTTGGAAATGTTCTTTTCTATTCTGGAAGTTACCAGCACCACATCTTCACATCATAAACCTGAAATATAACTCTTCCCCAAAAGGCAGCCCATCTGGCTACGACTGGTCAGGAGTAACAGAGAAACCCAGATTTCATACAGCTCAAACGTAATTGTTTAATGAATGCATAAAGGTCACTCGAGCAGACTGCTTCCTGCTTCCTCTCCATCACTGAGGCCACTGCAATTTGATAGCATTTTCTATCAACCTCTTCTCTGTGACATCCAGAACTTTCTTCATATTTAACTGCTGCAAACACACGAGGCATTACCCTACATTTTCAAATCCTAATTCAGCTTTCACAAACAACTTTTACGATTTTTAACGTCACAACGCCACAATTCCCAATTACTCCTTCTGTCAATTAGTGCAAATCAGATAATCAAGCAACTTCCACAGCAAGCAAATGATTTACGAACTGATGCTATTGCATCACACCTTTTCAGTGCAGGAATCTGCCTGTGCTCACAGACAGCACCACTTGCACATGACCCCATGCAGAGCATGAAGCACTAGCTCAGAGCCACCTCAGCTCCTGCCATGGGGTACTTGAATTATTCACTTCCAGCACAGGGGGATGGATAGTTTCTCCCTCCTGCTGCTGGGAAAAAGCAGAGATGTCAAAAAAATAAATGTGCCCTCCTTGGCTTCAAAAAACTCAGTTGCTTCCAAGATTCCTTATTACATCACCGTAATTGCAGCATGTGATCACATTAATCACACCTGGTGTGAATAAGTTCTGAGCTATCAACAACTGTCTCGTTTTTCCACAAACCCACAGTGGTGAGGCAGAGCACCTGAAAGGGCCATTTGCCATGAGTTTAACGTGCCAGAAGCACTGGAAATGTGTTAAACAGACCTGCTGAAGTTCCCAGTTCAGGGAAAGTCAACTTTCAAAGAGATACAGGGCCATAGGCCAGGAAATACCCAAGTTCTCCTGAAATGCATGGCTTATTGGCAGAATCTTTTTTGCCATCTTTGTGAAGTATTTGTGCTATAGCTTCCAGGATGACACATGGCTGTGCTAACACTGACAATCCCAAGCACTGGATTACAGAATGTAATTAACTAACAGCTAACTCAAGAACCTGCACGATGTGAGCACCTCCATAGGAACATTCAAATAAATTCATTTACTGTGTTGCTATGTACAATAAGCAAAGTTTTGATGACTGAGGACTTAGATCTGTCTAATCACTCAAATCCCACTTGAAGTAAAGATTTAGCTACTATGATAAACTTACATAACAGTAATGAACCTGTTACATTTCTATTTACCTTTGTTTGATTTCTCTCAAGAAAGTAACATTAGAAAAGATGTTCCTCAAGGTCTCCTGTATTATTACACTTTGAGACAGAAAAGGTCAATGAAAATGTCACTTAAATTGTGACAGGTACTGTCTTTAAGTGTATGTGCACTCCAGATGCTGTAATTGCTAACTTGAACTTCTTCCATAATCACTTTCCAAGTATCTTGAAAGTACAGTTAATCAGACATTAGTGTGAAAAATATCAAATGCAGGTAAGCCTACCGGTAAAGAACACACTCCAAAAATAGCTAGAAATTGGAAGTACTCTTCATCACGAGGGGGAAGGAAACTGCAGCTGCCTGAGGATTCTCTGGGCAACAATTTCATGGGATACTTTGCATTTGAAAGGCCAGAGAATTTCAGTTCTCACTGCATATCTAGTGCACAAGGATAATTGCTTCCTGAGAGTTAAAATGAGAAGCATATTTTTCTAAATAGTAAAAAGAAGTTTCAAGACTACTCCCATTAAAACAGACGGCACGCTTTTTGGCAATCAACTTCTTTGTACTTTTAAAAATAAACTTTTTAGAAAGCAAACCTATGTTTCTCCGAGACCAGGGCAGTAGTGTTGAAGTTACGCCAGTCTCGCACAGCAGAAACAGCTTTCTCTGATAGCTACAAGTCCCTCGGTAAAAAGAGAAGCACCATCCAACCCCCGATTTTTATGAGTATTACACGAATTCCTGAATCCTCCTTCAAAATTATGCACAGATGGAGCTCGAAAAATCCTAGACGTATCCCATAGAAACAGAGGAGGAAAATCTCCACCTACTCTTGCGTCTCCCATCATCACGGACGTTGCCCAGTGCCCCCCCCTTTCCTCGCCAGACCTCGGTATTCCAGGGCCAGCAGATGCGGTGCAAGTAGGAACAGGCTTAAAGAAAGGGAACTCATCGCGCCGCTTCCCCGCCGAACCAACCTCCTCCTCCTCCTCGCCAGTCTCGCCACCGCTCATGTAATTGTTCATGGAAACGCTCCCAGCCCTGGCAGCCGTTCCAGAGTTGGGGAAACACATGCACTCCACGGGGATCTGTGGCTACCCGGGAGCAGAGCGTTTGGAGGACGGGAACACCCCGAGCCCGTGGAGCAGCGCAGCGCGGGATTTCAAGGGCACGCCGGCACCGCCAGGAGCCGGGACGCACACCCGGACTGACGCGCGCTTCCCGGCACACGCATTCCCGGGAAGGGGCGCTCTGCCGGCACGGCCGCGCCGCGGGGGCCGCGCCGTGAAGGGAATCCCGCGGGAAGACGCGCGGCGGCGGCGGGAGGGGGGGCCCGGGCGCGCCGGTACTCACGGCGTGCAGCGGTCGCTGTACTCGTTGGCGATGGTCTCGATGCCGCCGCTCCGCGCCACGCCGATGTAGCAGTTGAGGAAGCCGAGGTCGATGCCCACCACAGACATGGCTGCGCCCGGTGCTCCGCACGCCGCTGGCACTGGGGCTGGGACCGGCCGCGACTCCGCGCCCGCCGCTCCCCCACTGCGGAGCGCCGGCACCAACCGGCAGCGGCCCCGCCGTGCGCAGGCGCCGCCGGCGGGGAGCCCGCCCGGCCCCGGCGCCGCCTCGGCTCTTTCCGGCAGCGCTCGGGCGGCGCTGCCCTTCCAGAAGGATCTGGAACGGGAGGGATGCGGGCGAGCGGGGAGGGAGCGGCGCCGCCCACAGCGACGCCCCGCGTCCGCGTCAGCGCTGCGGAGGCACCGCCCCGTCCGCCTGAAAGGGCCCGGGAGCGCGGCCGGCCCGGCCTCAGGCTGCTGCACGGCCCGAGTTAATGAGATTATAACAAGCCGGAGCAATTACTGCACAGCGGCGATCGGGGTCATTCCCTCGGCCGTGCTTGGAGCGAGGCGCCGCGGACCTGCCGTGAGGGGCGGGCAGCTCCCGTTCCCGGAGCAGATGGAAGCTGGAGACGCCCAAGGTGCAGGGTGAGCCCTGTGGTGGAAACTGTCCGACACTGAGGTGGGGATGGCTCCTGGGGCCTCCTGGTGCCAGGGACAGGCACAGTTTGGGCTGTCGAGTCCGTCATTCCGCCCATTGCCAGCACCTATGGAAGAGCCGTCCCCGGCTGGGGTGGGCCCGGTGTATTTCCAGAAACAGCCGGGTCTGTTTTCTTTCCCTGGGAAAAAAGTAATCTCGAACCCCCTGTCTCTGCTTACTCCACGTTTTATAGGTATCGGGTATTTGTGGATTGAAATTCCACAAAACAAACCTACAGGCTGGAAAAGTTCCCTAAGTATTTATTTACTTCTAAAAATGACATTCAGTTTCACACAGCAATGTGACGTCTTTGTGACACAGCATGTGACACTGCACTGCACAGTTTTGTTCCACTGGAGAGATTAAAAATAAGCACAAAACGACTAAACTAGTTTAACATCCCTGTCAAGAGGCTTGATTCTCTCTCCCATGTGTCACGGTTTCAATGGTCTACTAAACAACCAGAATTTTCCTAATGAAAACATGTTCTTTTTCTCTAAAACCTCCAGAGTCAAGAGAAACCACTGGTACACAGAATTATTTGCGACACAATTATTCTACTTGCCTTAATTATCTAATTTTTACTTGCCAGGATTAAGATTAAAAAGACAAACCAGGTCCAGTCCCATCCACATTAGCCAGGGAGGCAGATCCCCCAACTCCAATTCCTGCTCTGCTCTTTCCAGCCCTGTTAGAAAAACAGTGATTCAAGGTAGGGCAGCACCATTGACGCTGACTCCCGACTGACTAAAAACCTCGGGGCAAAGAGATTAAATGCGAATGCTCCTGTGTGGTTGTGCAACCCAAGCCACCTGATTTGAAGCTGCACTGGGGGAGCAGACTTGTGTAAACATACCTGATGTTCACCAAAAAGTGCCAATGGATTTTTTTTTGCTTTATCAGGAGATAGAGAGTATAGGGTAAGCCAAACTCTTAGAGGCATGTCCCTAAAAGTTGTCTGTGTGCTTCAGTGTCAGGCTGATGTCCAGGCTGTGAGTATGAACAAAACTCACACCAGCCAGGTAAGCCAGACTTCCCTGAGCACAGCTTCCCTTCTCCTCATGGACAATGCAGCAATCTGGGGACTGGGGTTGCCCCAGTCTTTGCAATTCTTGGCCTGGTATTTTAGCAGCTCAAGAAAATATTTGTACAAACTTCATGAGCCAAAGGTTTAATGTCAAATTTAATGGCTGGGGTGAAATCTGCCTTGATTTCTTTGAAACCAGACCTTTAAATAAAGGCCTTCTAAATGCTTCTTTTGGATCCTAAGTTATCAATACTCCCCAAGGTTTGGTCTTTCCCTCTTGAAAACTACTACGTCAGAAATAAGTCTTCTCATTTATGTACCTGCTAAGATTTATCCTCAATACTGAGAAGAATCCTCAGCCATTTTTCATTTTCTCCAGCAATGCTGTACTAAGTGTTCTAGTTGTCTAGTGGCTCTTTATATTTTTGGGCTGTATTTTGGCTTAAAATGCTACCAGCCAGGTAAGAGCCTTTTCAATGTTGTTTTATTATGAGCAAAATGGAAACATTGACAATTTCAAACAAGAGGCAAGTAAATATTTTCTTGGATTCCTTGGTCTTTCTGTAGTAAAGAACACTAAGGAACTTTTCACCTAATGGATCACTCCAAAGGAGGATCTTTTGGCTATTAAATATTTATCTGGTGTCACGCTCTGTTAGCTGGTACCAATGGCTAAATTTAGAAAAGCTGTGATCCTTCTTCTGATGCCTTTTTTAAGCTCTACTGGGCAAGTAGAAGGCTTAGGAATTAAATGAGGTCACTCCCGTCCTAAGGGTGCTCTGAATTCTTTCAATGCTGTTAAAACTTGCACAGCTCATTTTTTTCCTTCTTTAGTATGAGTGAAATAGTTTTATAGCAAGTAGACTGCAGTTCATTAGTGATCAATTGAGTCCTGTAAAACATATTAAAGGTTGTATTAGGAACCAGCACTGTTTTTTTTTTTTGTCTTCACTAAGAAAAAATGTGTACACTTCCTTTTGGGAGAGACAAATCCAAATCCCTCTCATTATGACAAATTCTAGTGGAGAGAAGATACATAGATACTTTTTTTTTAACTAATACTGAAGATTTAACTTAGCTACATCTGAAAACAAATCCACTTGGAATGTCAAGGTAAGGTTCTAGGTTCTCCATAAGAGCAGAAAGACAATCTTGTCTACTTCAGGCCACTGATACACACATATGAAATACATGATCAATACAGGTAAGTGTTGTAACATAGCTAAAAAGCATTCAGCATATTTTGCTTTGGATCAACATGAATATATGCAAATTAGAGGCTAATTGATAATGGTCATTGCTGCTTAGCTGGCAGAAACCAGTTTTGCTGAAAGCAGCAACTGTAGTATGCTTGTTGTTTCAGAAAGTTATCCCATCTGCAAAATACAGCCTTAACTGGAGAAATAACAGATGCTGTATTTAATTCAAGTCCTCCACTTGGATCAGAATAAGCAGCTTGATAAGAAGTTGTTAAAATCATAACCACCTTCACTTGTACTTTCAGAACAACGTGAATGAAACAAGGATCACTCAAAATACATTCATGCACCCTCAACACATATAAATCCTCTCATTCTCATATTTTGTGCTAGTAAACCCATTATCTGACTCTAAATTATTATAATTTATGTTTTTAATAATCTTGATAGTCTTCTCTATCCTACTGGTAAGCTAATGACCAGAAACAGAGGCAATTCTTTGGTAAAGCCTCAAGAGGCACAGCACTTTGAAACAAAAGCAGCATGAACTGCAGGCCTGCTGTTGAGATAAAGCATAAAACAGTGAAATCACATTTAGTCTGAAAGGAAGACGTCAGTAGTGCTAATGGGGTAAGCTTCAAGGTTTGTGATATTTAGGACAGATTACCAGAGGTATGCAGGGCATTATGTAAGAATTTAAGTATCCCTGGCATTTTCTGAAATGACCTAAGCAACTTCGATGCCAGCATTTATTCAGATTTTCTTTTGACTTCTTGGAATACCAAGACAGGAGATCTTGAAACAAAGCACTTTGGAACTAACACTTCTTTCCTGTTATAGGTGGCAAAACTTTCTCAGAGATGCAGGGAACAAAGTCCTGGTTTCTCAAGAGCACTTTTGTGTTTTGTTTTTTAAATTACTTGTTTGAAGATAATCTTCACAGCAAGAATTTATATTTTTAAATGTATTTCAAATGCTACCGAATGACCTAGTAAAATTATTCTACCCACAAATCTGTCCTACCCCAAATACCTGGCTCTGAGTAGGAAAAAGAAAGCCAGTTCTAGTTTTGTACTAAAAGCTTTCACCAAGCTTTGAGCTGAACATACTTTCACAAAACAGAAGTGGAGACCTGTACCAGTTCTGTAAAATGCACATGAGATCCAGTAGATAAGAAATGTAATTTTGATCAATTTCTATACTGTTAATCCTACTGAAGAAAGACTTGGCTCTTCACTAATAGTCTGTCGAGCACACATAACTGTAAATGGAAAAGCTGTAGCTAACACCCTCATTAGTACATAATAAATGTGATGACAGATTAAAAGGTGTTCATTTCTGTTTGCAAAAGCTGCTTTAATAGTGTCCATAACATCCAAAACCCAAGGCTTGGTGCACAATGATTCCCTGTACTGAACCACTCAATGCCTGTAGAGGCCAGGAAGTCCATCTGTCTTTGCAATTTTAATAATCCAATCCCCAGTTCCTGGAACTGCAGCACCTAATAGAAAATAAATTTATGCACATTGTTATGCATGCAGACACCCTGCTTTTCAGTACAGACTGCCAGCATGACTGAAACATTTCAACAGAGGAGATCATTGCTTTGTCTCGTTTTTAAGAAAGCACAGAGACATGGTGAAGACAGTGCATTCAAACAGGCAGTGACTGCCATTTGCTGAAACACTTTCCAGGTCATATAACTACCATTCCAATGCTGCTGTCATTCTCCAGAATCTTTGTGGATCAAACTCTCTTGCCCTTTCTCTGCAAAGAATTTTTTTAATGGAATACCATGCTTTCACTTCCTCCCCACACTATTCTTGCCCAGATGTCTGAGAAGCGTTACTTGTTTCAGCTTTTCCCTATATTGGAGCTATAAAAGTTAAAAAATCTGTGTGACAAAGTTAAAATCGTATGTGTAGGTTTTTAATCTGTTTTCCAGCTCTTGGGATTCTCTGTGAAAACATGGCAGGCAATAAACCAACCTTTGAAGGAAGAACTCCAAACTGTACAACTTCTTACACTAATTCATCACGAAGTTATTAATTCAGCCCAAATACAAGGCATAGGGAATAACAGGTGAAGCAAAGCAGCCAATTCCTGGGGTAACCTTGCACAGACAAGAACCAGAGTTCAGTTATCCATTGCAGGCATACCAGGAAAGCCAACAGCCCCACAGCAGACATTTCTCTCTATTGCAAAGCCTTCCAGACACACTTTTCAGGAAATTAATTTTACCTATTTGAATGAATGAAATGTATTTAGAGAAATAAACTAATCAGAAATCATATCCAGTCGAGAAAATCTTAGTTAATATTCTTGATACAGAACAAGGATGGTCCTTAAGTCTTTAAATGACACCCCATAACACCTTAAGTTAGGAAAAACCAAACTCCTCTGTTTTCTGCACTCAAAGTTGGCAAAATTCAGTTAAAACTTTTCTCTACAGAATCTAAACAAATGCAAAACTAAAGCAGTATTTCTAGAGAATTTTCTTTCACTCTACTTCATCCTCTTCTTTAAAGATTGTGCGTTTCTTACTTTCATGCTTGTTATTGTACCTTGGTACATTTTTAAGTGACAGAAAGGATTCTAATACTATTGTGCATTGGTCTGCCTCTAGAACGAAGTAAATACAACACCTGAGGCACATCAGGTAAACCTGGCACTGCAGAGATTTCACTGCCTTCCCCACTATGAGCACCATGCTCTGACCAGCTGAGCTGATCTCACTGGATCCTGCTCCTGCTGCTCTGCCAGGTTTGCCAAAATGCCCTTCCCAAGCTGTATACAGCTATGAAAACAGCATCACAATATTAGAGTACTGACCTTTGCACTAATTCAAACCTGAAAGCACAAAGAACAAGATCTACCCAAAACACTATTTACTAAATAATCAGGAAACGTGGCAGTCTCAGTGCAATTCCTACACTCAGTTTTTCTATCTTTTCCCTTGTAAAAGCTGATCACAGTAGAAGAAACATTTTATATAACTTTTTACAGCTCTGACAGAGCTGTGCTGGCTTTAACTGCATCAGGGGTACATCTTGTGTAATAAATGCAGACCATGTGGACCCAAAATCACTTTTTATTTGCCAGTTTGGGAACAACTCCACAGCTGTAGTATCCCATTTCCTGTCCTGAAAAGAACAGGAAAGAAAGCATCCAAAGACCCTGAGCTTCAACAGTGGATATGCCACTTTGCTAAATACTGTACTTCTAAGGAAATTAATCTTGAGTGTTATTCATGGAATGTTTCTAGAATTTGAGTCACGAGCTCATACACATGTGAGCCATCTGGAAGCACTTCCAGGAGATGGAAGGGAGATTTTAAGAACTATAAACAATGTTATTTACACAATGCCTGTTTTACTTTTTTCCACTGTAAGGAAGAAAGAAAACAACCTTAAATTCTTTATATACAAAATGACTGTAATTGAAAAAGGACTGCTTAAGAATTTGCATGGGATATCAGGAGATTAATCAAACTTTAGTGACTGACAGAATTCCTCCTGGTCAACACTACCAGAAAAGCCTGTGGCAAGGAAACTTTCTGGCAGTGTAGTAAAGAACTGTCAACAAGAGAAATCACAGAATACTGTATTTTTGTTTACATTATCAGAACCTAATCAAAGAAATCCTGAAAGAGATAACTTAAGACAGAGACAAATGAAGCAGATTTTCCATCTATTTTCACATTAAACAAATCAGATACGAAAACTTATTTTCCGTTCTGCTGATATAAATGAATTTTATGCAATTTGCCAAATGCCAGTATCAACATTTCATATTCCAAGACCAAGATTTCCTGTAATTAATTCCACAGGTGTTGGCCTGTGTGCCCTTCAAGAATCCATCTGAATGGAGGGACATACACAGGCACCTCACAAAGTCATAAATCACTTAAGATCAAACCCCAGATTTTATTGCTGCAACAATAAGCTACACAGGAAACCTGCCTCTTTCTACCACCACTAATTACCAGCCATGCTGAGAGGAAGAAGTGCACAGTTCTTGACCAGATCTAGTTTGCTTATTAAAATTAATATGCAGATTATTTTAACCTGTTTTCCTTTATCCCCTTCGGACATAAAAAGATGTTTGTGTTTGTCTTTAAAAGCAACCTTTAGATCCTGTGTTGAGAAATACTGTGTAACATTCGCCAAACCACCAGTGCAAAAAATTCTACAGAGGAAAAAAAAAAAGGATTTTTAAAAATAACCAGAGATTTTTAAATTTCCAAAGTTTATACTACACCGAGGACATTATACAATATCTCTTCTATTTGGTATGAGCTACAATAAAAGCCAAAAATCTTCCTTTTCAGGTCCTTTCTTTTTGGAAATGCAGATTTATTTTGAAACTTACCAAGAACGTATGAATTTGGCGTTAGCACTAGAACATCAGTAACACGAGAAATTGCTTAGATTTTCAACTTCCTTACTTCATGCATTTCTAGGACTAGGGATGCCTATGGGAAGTGCAGGAGAGCAGAGTATTTACAGGGCTGTGCAGACTCTGCTCTCCTCACACAGCCTCCCCACACATTTTGCCTGACAAGAGAGGGTGCTCACACTGCATCTTAAAGCAGCAGCTTTACACAGGTGTCAGAAACTTGGTGGCACTTTTAGAATTACACTCTTCGTCTAAATTAAACAGAAGGTTCTCGTGGACACTAAGATAAACAGCTAAAAGCATTGCAGCAAACTCTGCTTGCCTTTCCTCCACCACCTTCTTCCATCTACCAGGAAATCTAATACCCAAACCTCGGGTATTTCTGGCTTTTGAGAGGTGTAACAGAATAATTCTGATCACTTGATTTATGCAGGGAACACAGCTAACGCACTACTGCTGTGATTCCTTTGCCTCAGACTGAAATAGTGTTGCTCATCTGCTAGGAACCATAAATCCTGGAGAAAGCTGATTAGCAAAGTCTTCAATCATAGCTTGCACTTCAGGCCTGAGACTTGTGCAGCTTGGAACTAAAGCAACTGTTGAGTGATCAAGACAAGCTGTGAATCACCCTGTGAGCTCTGCAAGCATTTGATTGACTGGTTTAGGACTACCCCAAACGGTGTCACTTACTAGTGAAAATAAGATCTAAAGATTTGGTCATGAGAACCCATGAAATGGAATTTGCTTTCCTGAACACTTAAACTCTTTGATTCCCCTTGTTTAAAATGCAATTCTAGTTATGCATTTTATGAGCAGCACTCATAAAAAACAAATAGAATAAAATAATAAAAAGAGACAATACATTATGTAAAAAAAGAATAAAAAGTTAATGAGTTACTGTTCTTTAACAAATATACATTTTTATTATGAAATTATGAATACAAAATAAGCCAAGTCCATGCATATCTTAAAACCACCCTGCCCAGCCCCATATTTCTTTGTGTCTTCAAAATTGCATTTTAACAAATAAAAGTATTTCTTATAGTTAAAACTCATGGAGTCAAGTAAAACATCAACCACACTACAGTCCTTGAGTGTGCAAGAGATCAGAAATGGTAAGCCATTAGTTCTGTGAGGCTAAGTGCCAGGAATTGCCTAAAAGATTTCTCTCTGTTTTCATTAACACAATGCTACTGAAAACATTTAAGTACTTTTCAGGCCCTTGGATGTGAAAACTAACTGGAGAACTTCTTTTTTCCTTCCATCACCAATTTCCATGTTCCTAGAGTACTTTAAGGATCAGCTTACCATTTTGTGTTGCATATTGTACACTGAACAGTAGTGAACATAGACATTATGTAGTGTTTTAATATAATAAAGTTATGACCAGGAGAAAAAAAAGTGACAGCATATAAAAATAGGAACTTTGGTTCTCTGAAATACTTTTACGTATTCAATTGAAGAGCTCATTAGAAGCACCACTGAAGCTTTAACTGTGTCATACCACAAGGTATTTGATTTTTTTCATACCATTTCAAAGATACCCCGTGGGTGGCACCCAAATTGAGTTCATTTCCCTTTATATGGGCTGCTTTAAAGAATTACCACCACCGTGCAGGACACCTGAGTGTGCAGGAAGCTCATCTATGCAGCTAAGCCAAAGGACAGTTTAAAGGCCAGTTCCACAGCAGCTTCTGTCACTGAGTCATGGAAACACACATAACACTCCTGAGGTTTGGGATGGAGAATGAGTCTCCTGGGCAAAAAAAAAAGAAAGAATAAAAAGAAAATCATCACAGATGTTATTTCTTTTTACCTCAAATGGTAGATTCTGGTTGTACTGCAAGGTTTCAGTAGGAAGTTAAAACAAGCTGCTGTGTAAGACAGTTGGCAAATTTCAGTGTCATGCATTACTTTACCTCTTTCAATACACTGGATTTTAAAATCACGTTTAAAAACTCAGGTTTTTAAAGGCCGTGTAGGGAAAAAAAATCTTCAAGTTTTCAGGATCTTCTGTGTTACTGGTCTGTTTGCAGCAAGCCAAGTTTCTGGGCTACAAGCTGCAATCAAGGTCTTGGGAGCAAGCCCTAGGATTCATTTGTTTACTAATTTTTAAATATAATAACATCTGGGTAGTTACCTTCCCACATATTAATCTAATGAGCTCTTCTAGGGAAAGAGTTAAAATAGAGAAGCTGTTAATACCTTTGCATTATAATTATTTTTTAAAGGATATCAACAGTAGCATAAACAGGTTTTTTTATGTTTTAATTTTTCCACACAAACTGCAGTTACGCACATTCATGGTGGAAAACAATTATTTTTCTTTTTAGACATTTCTCTTCCCAATGAAAAAGCCTCTTTTATAATGTAACAGTAATTATAACTGTTCACTCAATTCGTTTATCATAAAGGTGGAAATTCACATCGATGCAACTTCCCAGTCCCCTTAAATTAAAGCTACCTCAGTCAGTGAGCTCAAGTATTTCTGTGATGTGCTACAGTTAAATGTATTTTTAAAGAACACAGTGGCATAGTCAAGATGAAAAACTGGAGGTGAAATTTGTTTTTAAACCTACCCCACAACCCAGTAGTTCATTGTTGGTGGTGCTTTCTTCTGGTCAGTCCAGTTTCCAGGAGAGCACTCAAACAGAAGTCCGTGTTCTCTTACCAGACCTGGCTCCTCAGCTGCCTTACTCAATTCTGAAATGCCACTGCCTGCCTTTTTCTTTTTCTGTAACACAACTGGTGAAATGTTAGTAGAGAATGAGACATTTTGACATAAATGTGAGCAAATACAACCATGTGATTTGTTCAGGACTCCCTGATGGATGTTTCTGCTGTCCAAAAGCCAGGCCTAGAAGAGAGGACTGACTTGCTTACACGATTCTTTTCTCCACAGTTTTGTTACTTTGGCATCAAAAGGCTTTTCCATTGTTACACAAGTTGGAATTAGACACGTGCTCCCTTTTTTGACTTTTTTTCCTTCTAGCTAAACACAGCTTTTCTAATAAGACATCTGAGATACTAAGGCACTTGCAGTAAGTGTGTCACAACAGCTAAAGCTCTCATCTTTTTTTCTCTGCGTGCTTCCCTCATTAAGAACTGTGATAGTAAGAGTCTATTGAATAAACTTGGCCAGGCAGGAATTTCTTTTTGTAAATAAACAGCTGAAGCAATTTGCTCAGAGCATTTTCTGACTCTCACTCAGTATAAGGACATAAAAGCATAGAAAATAAAGGCATTTTTGTGTTTTCTACAGCTTTTAGAACTATGTTTTGAGCAGAGCTTTTGAATAAACCTTGCAGAAATTCCAGTTCATCTCTGGATCTGCCAGTGAAACAGTTGCTTCAAAGGTGAAAGAAAAGGGTTTTTTAGAAAACAACTTCAGGGACTTCTGTCTGCCATATGCAGATACCACATTGTTCAATCTGCCTACAATGCTGAAGATGTAGAGGCTGAACATCTAGAAGACAAGGTCAAAGCATCATATTTAGGGTTTAAGATAAGAGAGCTTATTTTTGCTCAATTTAAGAGTTACTCAAGATTCCTGTACACATTTTTAAAGTTATATTGTGACTTTTCAGTTCTCAAAAATTGAGGAAAATTAATTACTGATCAGTTTACAGTAACTTTGCATTACTGGTGCAGTAATGGATCCTAAACCATAACAATATTTAGCAGATGACAAAGAATAGACAGTACAATAGTACATTTCTATTTGATTTTTTTGTCATGCACTATGAACAAGGCAAATTTTTCTTTATTCTTTTACATTCTCCTCGTGCCGTAATACACATAATTTCAGTATTAATTTCAGCTATATTTCATAATAGATAATTTCAGCATTAATTTCTGGAGCCAATATGCAAAAGACTGCACCAGATTTCCCTGAAAGAGATGTGTCCATCAGTTATTTCTGATTCTCTGTTTTTATGGCATTAACTATAAAATGTCTATTTAATGGCTGTAGCCAAAGGCACTTTGATGCTGAGCAATACTCATTTATTCTCTCTGCTTGCTTTTGGGTTTCTGCATCTCCAAAAGAAATGCCCAAAATACATGGCTCATTGCCAAAGTCCCGCTGTGCCATGTGACCAATCCACCAAAGTATCACTATTTTTAACACTTAAAAATTTAGATTTACAAGGCACATGGGTCTAGCCAGAAATTACTTCTTCAGTAACATCAAAGAAACATTAAGAAAAACTATAGTGCTATTTGGAAACTCGCCTTCATTCAATTTGTACTGTTATTTCCCCTTTTCTCACTTAAGTCACTTGAATTGTTACTTTAGGATCTAAAAAATACAACTGACAGTATTCCACTTTGGATTACAGTCTGCAGACATACAAATACAGCTGCTCATGAACCACTGAAATAACGAAAAGAATCTTGAAATACTGAATTGAGAATGTCATTGGACAAAGAGAAATCCAGATTTCCATACCTCTTTCCTCATGGATTGCTGGAAAATGGAACGAATTGAAAGGCAGCACTGGTAGAAATTCTCAATTAACTGAGGGTGGATGGAGCCACCAAGCTGTGCTACTTCTTTGTGAGTTGGAGTAATAAAAATTCCTTGCATTGTCTCCAAAGACAGATAGTGGAAGAGGGTATTCTCAGGACCAGATGTCAGCCTTAAAACACATTGGAGAATTAATTTAATTTAAAAAATTAAAATAATTTGCAGCTTCTGTTTCTTAAGGCAGAATTGTTTTTCTCATTACAGTAGGGTGCAAAATGGGTACAGGCATTCAAAGGGTTCCCATCTCCACACCAAGGAAATCTTGCTAATTTTGCCTGTAATACTCAATCTAAAAAACCAACAACTTGAAAAACTGTTGTGCTAGTTAGGCATCCCACTTCTCAAAAACTGTCCCCAAAAGAGCAAAGTGAAATAAAAGCTTTTTTCACTGTATACCTACCTAGAGGTAGACACACAAGGTAAGTATGTGTGTGGTCCAGAAATTCCCCCTTGAAATTCCAAGGTCACACAGATGTGGGACAGGTGTGCACAATACTGACATATTATTCGAAACAGTTGTCTTTTACTGTATTATTTCAATTTTTTACGTTTAATTAAGCTCTCAGTTTAACAGATTCACTTCTGATAATCTTTGCATAGTAAAGCTTGGGTTGGAATAAAATCATGCAGGGACTTCTGTGATCTGTGCATATTCAAAAAAAAAAATCCAAGCATGGCCTAGAAAATTAAATAGGCAATAAAAAATAATTTCTTACTTGACAGCATTTAGAAGTTCTGTATCTTTCTCTGAAGGGTTCTTTTTAAGGTTTCCTGAATGAAATGGGTTTGGCAGGATGTGTTTTTTTCTAGTGGCCTGAAAAACAAGCAGATAGATGAAATAACAGAGAACACACAGCTAAAGAAAGAATAGAATCCAACAGAAAGGACAATGTAGCATTTTTAATAAGGCCCAGTTATATCAATTTATATAAATGTACCTGATAGCATGTTTTAGACTAAACTTGGTTAGAAGCAGTTGTACAACTGTGCAGCAATTAGTTTTGATAGGTTATTTTTGGGAACATTTTCCTGTTATATCTACTTTTTTTCAACACAGCTGTGCCCACTTCAGTCATGTGAAATCCCCAAATATTTACAAGCAATAAAATAAAGAAGTGTGTGATAGCTCTGAAGCTGACTCAGAGCTTCCCAAGGCAACAAAAGTATTTTCTACAGAATTCAAGGGACTTACTCTTTATAGTGAGCTTTTTATAAAAGTTTCCTAGAGTTTGAATGAGGTGCCCTCTCCCCAGTCCCCCCAGAACCTCACCAATTCTCAGTGCCCATGTTCTGACCTGCTCCCCCACGGGCTGTGGGTTGGTGCTTTCCTCCTCCGGCCCTTGGCTGCCCTGCTCGGCTGCTGCGCCGCTCCTGGGGGGGCTCTGTGTCCGTGTGCTGTGGCAGCTGTCCCCAAAGAGGCTCCTCTTGCTCCCTGCACTGCTCACAGGCTTGCACGAGTTCTGGAGCTTGCTTAGCATGGGCGAGGTGCTCAAGCTCTCCAGTCTGTCCCGTGCTGCAGGAAGGAACGAGTCAGCACAGGCTAAGGGTGGGATGGAGGGAGAATCCAGCCTTTCCTCTATGCTGGCGTCTATTCCTTCCAGCTGCAGGATGGTTGCTTTGACCTGGTCTACATAGATACAGTCTGGTCCTGGATTCCCAACAGCTCTGGATGCACAGCCCCCTGCCTCCAGCAGGACACACAGGACAAAGTGTCTCTGTAAATACAGAGGATGCAAACAGAAAAGACTGCTTACAAACTCATCTGATTGCTTTAAATAAAGTCCACACTTAGAAAACCAACCCCAAACTCTTCTGATGTGAGCTGTCTGAAAGGACAAGATTAGAAGGTAGAAACATTTTTAACTGAAGTGAAAAGGCATAAAAATAATGAGAATTTATATTAAACTTGGCAAGCTTTGGAGATATATAATGCTGCTCCCTGGGAAATTCTATCCCATGAAACAGCTAGAGTTTTGAGTATTCTGAGAAATTACACAAAAAATGCATGGAAAACGTTGATGGAGTGAACAGACAACTCACTACAGCAAAAGGGATCTCAGAGAATGGGTGTGCTGCAGCATTAACTCACCAAGCCGACTATGAGTAGGAAGTATCTTGCTTCAGGTTCCCTGTATCCTGTCACACTTTCCTCTTCACAGGGCTGGAGGTGGTGCTGTGGGAACACCTCCCTCCAAATCACCAACTGCCCAATCCTCTGCTCTGCTGCCAGGGGTAACAGGCAGTAGTGCCGGCAGTAGAGACCCACATCAACAAGGTCTTCCTTTGGCAAGTGATTACCAATCAAGTAACCCTGAATTCAACAGAAAAGAAGTGAGAAATACACCACCACCATGGAGCACTTCAGAGTACTTTTCATACCGAGATAGCCCTGCTCCACATGCACTGACATCTTAAGGTTTTTGGCCACAGACTGTCTATTCGGTGTGCAGTTGTACAACACTGAGTTTTTGGGCCACATCTAAATAATCAAAAGACTAAATATAAACAAATCAACCATCAGCATATATGGAAGTTGTCAAAGGTGAGCTGGGCTTTCCCAGCTTGCAAAACAGCTACAGTGTTAAGGTGCTCCAATTCTCATTTAATTCTCTCTCCAAAAATAGTGAGTGTCACTTTCACTGGTATAAATAAAATTTCCAAAGATCCATAGTACAGTGGTTCCAGCACTAAGGGCTTTACAGTTTACAGAGCTGTCCTGGTAGATACCGTGCAGTTCCACTTCTCTCATAACCCTCCCAGCACAAAGAACAGTTGCCCGATAAAATTCTTAAAATGCTGCAAGTTTTCTTAAAGCAAAGGCTGTTACCTTGCTCTTTATACTATTGATTAATTACACTGTTTGTATTTACCAAATATAAATAAAGTTATGAATGAGGCCAAAATGAAAAAAGCTGTCAGTACAATTTCTCAAGTTGGATATGAAGACAGATTCAAGATAGAGCATCTGCTTTTAAAACATGGGAATAAACAAGAGTACCTATTAGAATATCCTACAGTCTCAGCTGAACTGACTCTTACTATTTTCTTATTAGTCTCTCTTTCCAATCTTTGGATTGTACACCAAGAAATTCCAGTTTTAAAGACGTATTTTTGTTCTTGCTGTTCATACAGTACATATCATTTCATGACATTGATTTTTTTTTGTTACGGTGTTTGAGCTTTAGATCTGTTACTAGAAATACATGCTTAAATCAGTCATATATTCACTTCAGATTTGTGAGATTCTGAAAGACTAAATCAGATTTCTAGATGCATTTTCCTCATCTTTAGATCTTAATCGTTTATACTACCTTGTAAAAGAGACAAGAGCCCAGGATCACATATAATCTTCTCATGTCAAAATAATCTTCAGACTGTTGGGGAGAAAGAAAAGCACTGTGTAAATTCTAATTCAATGTTTTTATTTTATTTATCAAATACAAGTGAATTAATTCTGGTCAGTTGTAATCAATACTTTAATACTTTCATATCTGACCACCTCTTATTACCAGTACAGCAGTTAATACTGAGCAGTTAAGGGAAATACCAAGTTTTTAGCCTCCATTATTGAATTCCATGTCATTACAATTTTCTCTAAAAATTTCAGCTCAAAATAACTAGTTTCTATTTAATTGTTATGTGTTCATAAACTATTTTTGTTAGGGTATGTTCATTCTCACAGCTAACAGCAAAGTAGCTTTAGCATAACTACTGACACCAGGGGCCCTCCTTGAGTAAAACTTACAAGTCAAAGCATTTTTTTCCAGTCTTTGACATTTTACTCAAAATATTCCCATTCATTCATCTTTTAATGCCCAGTGCTCTCCCATCAGCAGCACTGCTTTTAGATGGATATGCTGTATTTTAAATTAAGTAGGTAGAATTTCTGTGCAATAAACTGTAAATTATAAACACTGATTTCTATAAATAATCATCCAGGTTGTTTAGTGCAGGGATTCTTTTGAATAGAATTTTAGAGTAACTGTTCTGGAACATGAACTCAAGAGAGCTCTTTCATTACAAAGTAAAGCTGAAATGTCAATATGTTTACACCCTGCACTGCTGAGAGTTACTTAAGTAAATTACATAACTGTTACCTTTTTTAACAGTATTAAAGCTAAGCAGAATTTGTAATTGCCTTCTGTAAACTGGAAAAATTAAATTCTGATCCATAGATGTTTCCAAGTTTGTTCACAATTGCTTGAGAAGGAGATAGTTATTTACACAAAGAAAAAAATGTAACAACAATTGCCTTGGTTGAAATCAGTGTTTTTGTACACATCCATGGATTTAAATGAAAATCATAGATTTTCAGTGACCAATCCTATAGATTACAATATGTTATAATATTAAGCTTAGAGAGAAATTCAGGATTAAACTGCTTTGACTCCCACTTGATTAAAATAAGTTGATGGATTTTGCAAATAGTGCTTGTTCAAACCACTGAATGTGACACCAAGGCATGGAGATGCTGTGCAAAGCCAATAAAAATAAAATGTTTACCAGCTCTGCAAAGTCAGCTGCTTCCAGATCACTCAGTGCTGTGTCAATTTCCAGCTGAAATAGTCAAAAAATACCTTTTAGCAGAGATTTCCAACACATTAATTTCCAGTAATAGCACATCTTGCTCTGTCTTGCTTGTCTCAGATTGGGATTCACAAGTACAAGGTGAGCAGATAAAAGTTTGCACCTATTTTTTATTAGTAACATCAAGTATCAAGAGATACCACCTGGAGATAGCAGAATTAAGAAAAATCCTTTCTAATTGCTGTCTATTTCCCTGCTCTTTGAACTGTACAATTTCTCTGCTTGAGTGCCTGCTGACCCCAGTGTCTGGTATAAAGGAGATGTCACTCTTGCTTTCAGCGTGCTTTATAACACGAGGTCTGGAGACAAATCTGGCACATTACTGCACCCAACTGAGTTTTCAGAAAAATCTTTTATTCAATGGATTTCAGTTTTTTGTCCCTATGGAAGTCGCCAAAACTCTCCCACACGTTCTTTTTGTTCTATTGAAACTGCTTTAAGCCTCCTTATTTCTGTAACTGCAAGAGCTGTTGTTGGTTAAATCAAGTTTTACTAAGAGTCTTTTCCTTGGTCCTAGGCACTGAAACTCATGACATAAATGTGCTACTTAATGAAAAGAACCTAAATCACATAATTACAAATTTCTTGGGCTGTGTTAACAGGCTCCCTCTAACTGAAATTACAGCCAGTTTTCAAACAGAGAAATGTCAGCAAGCCTGTTGGCACTCGACAACTAACCAGCCTCTCAGCTTTTCCCCAGTCAAAATTCAAATGGCTTTCTGCCTGAAGAACTGACATTTTTAGTTTTATATTCCTTACAGAATAGAAAGAGCTTCATCAAAACACTAACTGGAAATGTCATCTTCTGCAACAACACCACTTTTCTAGTAAATGGGAATGATCTCAAAGAACTCTGGAAAGTGATGTCTATTTTAAGTATCAGTGATGCCGTTTTCTAAGTCCTTTTAAAACTTACTATTTTGTAAGAAAAAAGCAGCCTGTAAGCTAAACTGGAGACCAAAGCACAGCAGAGTCTCCATACAGAAACTTGAGAAGTAAGAAAAAAACCATGGAAAGCATGGAAAGACCTCTGATCAACAAATTGTAAAAAAGTAGTAAAAAACTACAGTGCAAGATGGAAAGAACTAAATAATCATCAGTCTGTGACTAAAGATAAAGGAGAAGACAATTCTTTAGAGAAGAAAAGGGAGAAAGCCACACTGGCAAAGAGAAATCTGTTTGGAAACAACAGCACAGACTGATGCATAATTTGCAACATCCCTGACAACTCTTACTGAACCGTAGCAAACGTGCAATCATTCTGCAAACCCTGTCAAGAGTAAACTGAAAGACTTTAACCCTTCATCCCTTCCCCTCCAAACACTCCCATGAAAATTATACACTGAGGTCTTACTAAACATAAAAACAGAAATGCAGGAAACTCCTAGTTAATGTTATCTTCAAATAAAGACCTATAAATTATAGAATGTGCCACAGCAGAAGAAAAATCATTATGAACATCCAGACTTGGGCCTTTCCCAGATCCATTCTGAGAAGCAATTTTAATTTTCCATCTCACAGCCTCTTGAAGTTCAGTGAGTACAATGTGGTTTCTATTTCTGTTGCTGCTCTTGATGAAGTAAGTGTGGATAATGGAGTTTATGGTCAGCTCAGATCAGAATAATTTTCTAATAATTAGCCTTAACTATATTATCTACAAATGTTACAAAATATCTTGGGTACAAATCGTACAAATATTTTGGGCCTCTCCACGAAACAAAACTCTGAATTTAAAATTTCCCAGGTATTTTATTTGCATTAAATCACAGCACATACTCATTAAAAAAACAACTCTATGGTGACAAGACTAACATTTTAAACTGGAGTCACAGACACTAAAGTAATGAAAGTGAAGTTTATAAGTGGCAGCTAAAATGTTATTAAATGCTGCAATGAAATGTTATTTACTGTGATCTACATTTTGTCTTAAAGCACAACTCAGTTTCTAACACAAAGGTAACCTGGTACAGTGAAATGGTGCAGAAAAACTGTATCTGTCTGGTGTCAACAAATGACATGTGGATATTTATTCTGATTCTGCAACAGCCATTTATAACTCTCCTAAATGATGAGAAGTACATGGGCTTCTAGAATAATATTTCCTGCCTGCCAATGGTCAAAGTTACACATACAGCTATATACCACGGGCTGCTTTCTCTACTCTTCCTACATAACTCTAAAGTCACCAAATTACTGTCACAATAGCAATCCTGTGGGAATGATGGTGTAGCTCCAAACTTGAATTTCATAGGAAAATGGACGGACAGCACTTAGTTAAATCAGACAGGAAGAGCAGAAGACATCTGCATTGACCTTTTGGCCTGTCATGCCCAGGTATTCCTGGAGAGGTGTGCCAAGGACCTGACCTTGATTTCCTGGGGCAGTGTCAGCCAGCGCAGGCCTGGGAGGCTGTCCAGGAACAGGGCACTGCAGGAACGCTGCTGCTGAGCACGGGGGCTGGGGCAGGGCTGCAGCCTCGCAGGATGGAGGGCACGCTGGAAGAACAGGTTGAAAAAATGATCCAGGCGAGAAACATTTTCCACCTGGCAAAAAGCACTGGACAAACATGAACTCCAAGTTAGAATAACACTGAGAAATTTGCAGCTTGTTTATATAACCCTCAGTGCTACACAAGCCTCTTTACAGCACGATGCTACATTTGGATGTATTTTTAACATGGAAAAAACCACTAGGCTGATATCCAGGCAGTACCTACAAACAAAGAGCAAACTAAAGCAGTCTGGTATCACAGTAGATGTCTGAGTGCAACTTAAGGTGAGTGAAACATCAGTCTCATCCTTTTGGAAAGTGAGATTTATTCTTCTTTGTTCACTATGGCATACACACATGAACCCTGAATTAAATGCAAGAATATGAGTAATCCACCTGGGCAATTTTATTTAGGTAACAGACTGAAAATCTCCTGGGTGATTTCCAAATGCAGAGAAAGACACTCACTCTGCCAAATGGAGTTTGGCATCCAGACACTCACTCTGGAGAAGTTCAGAGTGTTTACTCTGTTACACATCTAACACTGATAGACACAGAGGATAACATTTACATAGTGCTGCTGACATCCACAGTGACCTGAATTATGGGAATGATTTCACCTAATCAAGGACAAAACTTTCTCAAGTGACAAAAACTGATTTAACAGTGTCTTACTAGTGTTAAGACTGAAACCAAAAGGCAAGAACAACAGAATTCTTGCTTTTATACAAGTGTAAAGGAACATGCAAAGAAATTCCCTGGAAACATTAAAATTAATCTTATTATTTGTCTTTTTAAGTGAGCACCAATGAAAAATGAGTGACTGAACAAAAAATACTTCTGAAAGAACTCACCTGTCTAAAGAACTGTACATGAATGTCAAGGTCCTGACAACATCTTGAATCATGTTCCTCAGATGAAAAAGTGGCACACTAACAAATAAAAATTAAAACATACAGCTATGGTTATAACATCTTTATGATGAATAAGCACTCCTCCTAGAACGTGCAAATATTTATTATTACTGATGTTATTCAGCAGTCTCTGCAAAGAACTTGAGTTTACCAAATCCTAGGATATTACTCTTTTCTAACTTATAAATATTTCTGGGATCTTTCTCTCTTCAGAGGAAATGAAAAAGAAACTACAACAATGGATATATGAAAGATGTGAATAAAGTCAATCAAAATAGTGGAATCAGACATAAAAACTTGTTACAGTAAAAAGTACATTTTAAGCCCTTTCTTGCCTTTTTTTATTAAAGAGTACACAAAATAAATTTGAGGACACAAAATTTAAAGGAAAACTAAACCTTTCCTTTGTAACTCACTTTTCTTCAGGAAGACCAATTACGAGCAACTTGTCAGATTCTTTCCAGTAAACAACTTGAACCAGTTTTTCACATAAGAAAAGGGAAGAACTAGAAAAATGAAACCAGAAGTATTTCTGTTAACACTAGGAAGTTACAAAGGAGTTGAAAATCATTTCACTGAACTATAAATCCTAGTCACTGCAACCCACTACAACGAAATTCCCCCAAATCAAATTACATTCAGGCTGAGCACTCCAACTTCAGGCATGCTGTTGTAGTTAAAGTGTTATTGTCTCAACAGGTTGAGTTGCTCTGGTTTGTCTAGAACTTGATGCATGACCCATGTTTGCTGTACATGTATGTATAAAGTAATAAAAACAGTAATTACATTTCAAACACTTTTACCTGATAATCTCGGTACCAGTAACACTTTCCAGTATGTCAGACAGTGTGAGAAATATCCCTCTCACACTTTTCAGTTTTTGGGATGCTTCAGATATGGGGTACTGATAAATAATTTCTTGCTGTGAAGAAAGTTAGCTGTTAGTTAAGCAAGCCAAAACCAAAACCCCTCCAAAAAATCCCCATAGAAAACAAGATAATGATTTTTTTTTTGGTGGTAACAGTTGGCTTTTTTAAAAACAAGGAATCTTTCATATGACATTGAAACAAGCAGTGTGCAGCATGGGCATACTGGAAAGGTCTAAAAGGCACATGGATGTTTCTGACAGTTTTAAATTCTCTATTTTATAGAAAAACATGACTTACTTAGAATAATTATTACATGGTGAAACGTAAAATGACAAACAGTGTGGCCACTGCATCTTACAGCTTTAAGTTAATACATCTGATGCCAAGGGAGAGGAAGAAATTCTTTCTTGTGAGGGTGCTGAGGCCCTGGCACAGGTTACCCAGAGAAGCTGTGGATGCCCCATCCCTGGAAGTGTCCAAGGAAGGCTGGATGGGGCTTGGAACAGTGTGGTACAGTGGGAGGGGTCCCTGCCTATGGCTGTGGGCTAGCAACTGGATGATCTTTAATGTCCCCTCCAATCAAATGGTTGCATTCTCTGATCAAGTATTTGTACAGTTCTTTCAATATTGACATTCTGACTTAAACCATCATTGGACATACAGCTCTTCAAACCTAACAGGAGAATATGGAAACTCAAGTCTCTCTGTATAACCCTGCCCAGCTGCTTTACATGGATAGCATAAAACATAACTGATGAATATGCTCAAATTTTAAAACACACCATTAAAATTTCTCTTGAAACATCTGACCAGATACAATTACACAAGTCATTTGAAATTAAAGCTCTATAGCAATAAGTGTTTGTGAGATATTTTTCTTTTTCGAGCCAATTAAAAAAATCATTCTTTTATTCAAGCATTTTCAAAAATGTTGTATTATTTCAGCAACTATAAAAATAGCATAATAAGCAAACATGATTCCCCCTCATTTATTGCTTTCTGCCAAATCACGATGGGCCAAAAATAATGCATTTAATATTAAGCATATCTGCTGCAAAGATTATAGTAAATTATCTTTCTCCACAAACAAATTAAACACAGGCATGATTAACTTCCCTGTTTATGTCACTAAGCACATTCATCCAGTGCCAACACCCACTAGAAAATTTTCCTTCATCAAGACTAAAAGAATGCAAAATTTCATTACTGAAGGACCTGACAAACTCTTCATTCATATCCAATTTAATTAACTCTATTTATAAATACTCATTAGTGACAAGGATCTTTTTTTCTGGAATCAATCCCTCAACTGGAGAAACCCTGCTGTTTTCTAAGTGCATAACTGCAAAGGGCTAGAAAGAGCCTTTTCCCCCCCTCCTGACTATGAACTGGGGCCTTTACACAAAATTTGTTAAGAGAATTATCTGAACACATTCCCAGGGAAAGAAAAGCCAACTGTAACAAATGGGCAGAGCTGTTATCATGTATGGATATAGTGATTTAACAAGGGCCAGCACATGCCACCAGATCTGCTGTCTCCAAAGCAAGCCCAAAGGTCACAGGGAATTAATAAATACAAGCAGCTCATTTCTTAAAGTGTAAATTCTCCCTCACCCAATCCCCAAACCTGGACAGAGTCTTCTAGTAACAGTAGGAGGAATATGAACATTATTCCTTTTAAGGCATGCTATTGCCAAAATCAGGTCAAATTGGACAAAGATGTGAGTTTTGTACACTGCTACAAATAATGTATAATTGTAATACCCACCTTAAACCAAAATACAAAACAAAGGCAGGATTGCCCTTTCTCACTGTGAAGCTGTTACCATAGGGACACCCCCCACAGGTATACACATATCCTAAATGATTTCCAATACTACTCCCCTGTATAGCTGAGCAGACAGAGCTTCTAAGTCTTAAAGCTCATTAATTCTATTTTAGGTGCCAAAAGCTCACAAGTGGAATAGTTATTTACAAGTTCCAGTTGCCACAGTTTACACGGATGTGATCTGCATGCTGTGCCTCCTCTGGATACGGGTAAAGCAGCTTCTTAAGGGATCATTATATTTCTATCGTGCAGGATGGCTTTGGTGTGCCATAACTCCATTTAAAGTACTGTTGAAACTAAATCTGGGACAGTACATTAACAGGATAGAAGCTGCCTGAAGTTCAGAAAATGAAATTAAAGACAAATGCCTTAAAGAAGGCTTTGTTTTGCAAGGAAACGTTATAAAGAGCTTCATTATATCAGCAAAGCATCTCTCAACATATTTGGGGCTGCATAATTGCCAAGACTTCTCAGGAAACAATTATTGCATGTCGTGAAGGGACAGCAAGGGCATTACAATCCCTCTTTTACCTCTGCTCAATGTTCAGGATTAATCCCGTTTCTTGGGAGAATGTAAAACAACAATGAGGCAAGAAACCAGTATCCAATTTACTGTGAAGTGCAGAATTGCTATCAGGCATTTACATGTGTAAGAGAGGAGTCAGAGGCCCTGAAATTATTTTTTTAAATGTTTCATACAGTTTATGTGGTCAAGAAAACATTGGTCTTTGACTAGTACGTATTATGGTATGTAATCTTCTAGGGTTCTCCTTCTCAGCCCTGTCCCTAGAAAATAAAATTAAACCCTATTTTGTGTAGCTGTAACACTTTTTCCCTCTTACACATCACCAAAAGAACGTAGACTTGTACCAGTTAAAATAGTATTAAAAGAAGTAAAGGTATCTCAATCTAAGGATAAATTCCAAGGGAGAGAAAGCAAAGTATTTTCTTTTCTGCTCCCCACTCCATCACTGTCCTGCCATCTTAGTCTCTGGGGACTGGAAAAACCTGTGCTTTGTTTGATGTCTCCTCAGCATTGGGACACAATGCTAAATTTGAATTCACACAAGGGCTTCTATTCCTAAGAAGTTCACTTTGTCCACTTGTCATTTCCAGACTGGGCAAGAGGCCAGCCTCAGCTCTGCCTCCCTGGTGGAGAGAAGTATTTGTAGCTATGGCTACATGCTGAACAACCACACAAACTTACAATGGCTTACATGCACACTGGCAAAACTTTCCTGAAGAACACAAAAAGGAAAGAGACATGAAAAGAAGCTTTACAGGACAAAGGAAAAGTACTTCAGTGGCTCTAAAAACGCTGCCCAAGCAAGAATCAGCAGCTGCCTGCTAACAGCAGAGAGCCAGAGCCCTCTAAGAAAAGGCACATTAGCATGTTCAAACAGGAGGAGCCAGACACATGATGGATGTGCACTGCCAGCAGCTCCTGCTGGGGGATATTTTTTTGACTAGGCAGATCCCGGTGAGCATCCAGAGACAGCTCAAGCACTGGGGAACCACCTCGGCTGCTCCTCACCTGCTTCTGCTCAGCAATGTCAGCACTGATGCCGATTCTTCCCCCCCTGGAATTTCAGGCCTAATTTCTGCCAAAATGGGTATTTTACGGATGATTCACAACTCCACACCATCAAGAGGATTTTTTATTTATCCTTTTACATCAGATGTCCTAGCAGCTGCTGTGCTCAGTGGTTACCTTTCTGCTCAGGTTTATCGAATCAACCACATACCTCATCTTTGGATGTCTCAGAGTCCAGTTTCAGCGTGAGGAACATGACAATGTGAGGCACGTCCTGCACAGCCTGCTGAAGGTCCAAACTGTCCCCTCCCCACAGGAGCCGAACCAGGTTGTTCATACTTGACTGCGTTTGTTTGTTCCTTTGTTGAGAAGCTCCTTCAGGCTCAAATACCGAGGTTTCAAATGTCAGTTTAACCTATTAAGGTAATTAATTACTGTGAGAATGAGGGTGTACTTACAATTACTTTCCAGCACCAGATGAAACATTGAGCCCTTTAAGAGGTTAGGTTTTCTCAGCCTCAGCTTTACAGATGAACATGTAAGCAAACAAAATTTCTGCTGTTTCAAGAAATCCAATTACACATTCAGCACCACATAACCATCTATTACAAAGGACAAAGCCAGCTATTACATGCTCTATGAACCATGTGAGTAAGCATGTGGTTTGCTGTGTTTTCATACTTAATTCTTATGGTTTTGAGAATGGAAAAATATACTTACTGCTCTGGCTTTGTCTGAGCACAAACACCCATGACTGTGGCCTTTGAAACACATACAGTATTTGACATTTTTCAAAATGTCAGCAGTTTCCTAAGAACATATCCTGAAGGCTCTTTCTTGAGCATTTCTTTGCCATTTTGAGTGTGCTGACACATTTGCACGGGGAAACCAAGTTAAGTTTACACTGACTGCAAAAGTCTGTTATATTATAATGGTAGCAATTCTTTCATTTTCAGTATGTTAATTTTCCTTTTTTTAACTGTAAAATCAGAAAATAAGTTTTGTTGCTTTATTGAACAATTTACACAACTACCAAGTAGCCTACATCCCTTACTGTGCTATGTCTTCAGAAGAAAAAGGATCAGAACACAAAAAAGAATATCCTCTCTTAAACAAAACCTTACAAGTTTAGATGATCAAGCTTATTTTGGCAAAAAAATATATGATGTTTACTGTCCCTTATTTCTCAACTAAGTTTAAACCCAGGAGTTCTAGAATAAATGCTTATTTCCTGACACACAAGCAACATCTAATTTTAACTTGATGTGGAAACATATTTCAAAGTTTGCTTTTAAGCCCTCACCTACATAAGTTATGTTTGTTAATTGTCTCAACAGTGATGAAAGTGATTTTTTTTTATACATACATTTTCCTAAGTATGAAATGAGGAGATGTGAGAAACACCTATCTCTTGACTGAGCATAAAATCAATTTCCAAGGAGAAAAAAATAATTTATGTTCTTGGATGAGACCTTATTTTTTATCAGTCTTCAAAGTGACTGAAGATATATTTGGACTAAGTGGGCATGCTCTTAGGTCCCACTTTCACATGTCTTTACTCAAGATTGTTTGTCTGCCTCCAAATAACATGCCTATTGGCTGGGAAATTCTGAACATAACACATCACACCAAATCCTGCTTCTTTGTTAAAATCAGTGGCAGTTTAGCCTGAGGACTGATGCAACAAAATCCATTTTTATTTTTCCCATTTTGAGAAGCCCAAGCAGAGGTAATTTACACATTTAAAAACAGATCATTTTCATAATTGTGTATGTGTACACAAATTTCAGAAGAGGAGTGCCAGCAAGAAATACTGATGCTTTAAAACACCCACTGCCTGTCAAGCTAGCTCAGAGAGAAGTGCCATCTCTTACAGCTACATTTATGTCACTGCTTGCCACCTTCCCCTTCCACTTTACTCCCTCTCCCAACACGTTCCATTAATGTTCTCCTCTCCTATTTGGGCTGCTATCAGCCCTTTATTCTCTTCCTCTTCCCTGCCACAGTACTGCAGTCAGTCCTGCTCTCCTGTCCTGTACTCAACTCATCCCTTGCTCTCTCATCAGTTCAGTTTCGGTTCCTGACACTGCACACGAACAGGGCTCAAGGAGCAGCTGCTTTCTAAGAGCCAGTAACTTGATACTTGACAGTTTCATAAGTGTATGTTTTCTTCTCCAGCATTGTGAGACTCAGTTCTGTTTCTTTGTCATGCCATCTGCACATATTTCAGAATATTTTCCTCATACCCTAACTTTTTACAGATTTTTCTCAAGGCTCAATAGAAATTCTAACTTCCACTGCATCTTGTCTGTGGACATTTAGTCATGACACTTAGGCTACAGTCTCTACACTAATGACACACAGATGTCATTCTTGCTGCAGTCTATCTTTTAGTCTCTCCGTTTTTAAAAAAAACAAACTTAGTCTGTCTTGTCTTAGAGAAACAACCATAAGATCCTCCAGGGAAGAGAATCAAAACAAACTGGACTGAACAGAACTTTAACTTTCTTTCAACTTGGAGTCATCCATGCTGCCTCCCACATCACTGTAATAGAAAAGGACCAAGAGACTGGATATCTACGTATCCTAAGATGTTGTTTTTTTTTGTGGAGAAGAAATGAATCTTCATCCTGAGCAGTGCATAGGATCTGATTAAATATGACTGAAGTCCCCTATTATAAGTACTGACTGTGAAACCTCCCACAGCTTTGATTCCAGTTCTCCTGAAGAAAATCAGTTCAATGCACAACAGAAAATAGAAAAGAAAACGACATGAAGAATGGGAAAAGCATTAATATTCCACTCCATATATCATGCTCATGTACTTAATACTTAGAACACTTCTCAAAAAGAATTTAACCAAATGGCAAGAAGGTGGCAGGAACAGCAAACTGTGATGGACGTGGATCACCATTTTCAGCTTAGGAAAGGTGACAAAGTGGAACATGACAGAACTCTCCACAGCCATGGCAGGGTAAGACATGAACAGTTAACTTTTTCTCATAACACAGGAACAAGGGGGTGTGACATGCACTTGATTACATGGCAATTTGAAAGTCAGTGATCATTAACATAAAACTTCCCAGTTACATGGCTCCAGGATGCTGTGGAGGTCAAAGGAATTTTAAGAAACAAAGGAGAACATAGAAACTATTAACTGATTTTACAAGTCCTTTACTATTAACTACTGGCAGCTGGAAAGTAGTGATTGGAGGGTCACTCTGTATTCAATCTGCTTCTTAATACTACGACACATTTCTCAGTGTAGGAAGAGAAAATGTAGCTGGTGTACCACAGGTCTGCCCCAGAAAGGCATGATTTCATCTGCAAGAAAGCCACATGGCTTGGAAGACAGATTTTATTACAGACAGACCTGAGGGCATTGCCTGCCTTTAAAAGACTGCCTGCTGCTTCCTGTTCTTGGTATCTGTTTGCCATGTGCTTATGGTCTGAACAACTGGAACTCAAAATTTCAGGCTGAAATTTCTGATTTTAGATGTCTGCCTCAGGCTGGATATTTTTAGAAAGTTTTGAGTAAAATGGTTCTGCAGCTTCTGAGTATCAGAGTAAAGAAGAGTATAATCCTTTAGTATATCTTGCCCTTCCTATTCTGTCTTCTCTGTCTCGTGGTGCTAGGAAACAGCAACTATTTCGATTGCAGAAATGTAAAGCAAAGGACTAATGTAGCATTTGGACTTCTATTGCTCAGTAAATGCACTAATCTAGCCCTTACAAGCCTAGATCTGGTTGCCTAAACTGAGGTAAGAAAATCAGAATTCTAGAAATGTGATAATGAGATATATTATGCCACATGGTGCAATTGAATCTAGGTAGTGAAATTTTTGAAATTAATTCCAGCCATTTTTAACATGAATCCAGAAGTGTAGGGACTTCACTTAAGGAAATAACTTATATGTAAGTAAAAAGGCTTTAAACTGCATCTTTTTTGGTATTCTGCAAGGTAAGACGAATGAGAACACAGTAACAATTTTGTTTGTATTATGAAGTGTCAGCTACAATAACCCTCTGTTCCTTCAGCAGCATGACTGCAGTGTACTGCATTGCAAAACCCCAGAAGTCAGTATTTACATCTCCACTGGTCTATTCTAGCCACCACTCGTCTGGCTTGACTCAAACTGCACAGCAGAAAAGGAGTAATTGCACTTTAATGAAAGGATTTGGAAAGCCACCATGACAAACTGTTACACATTTCAAGTAATTGCTGCCTGCTTGACAGATTTACTGACAGTGCAAACACTGACACTGCATCACAAGGAACTGCTCTGGGAAGGGCTGCACTGCATTTTAGCAACAACTAATACCTACACCCTAATCTAGAGAGGATGCAATTACACAAACTGCATCATGTGTGCCTTTTGAACCATTCTGTATTTAATAACAGTTACAGTAACCCCGTATTTGGTCAAAGACAGACAAGAGAAGGTTTTTGTCCCGTGGAGCTCTGCCAGTACCTGACCACAACTCCAGCAGCTCAGGCAAACTTGAGGCTGTCAGAGATCTTGGAGAGCTTCCTGGACTGACATCCCCAGCACTCAACCTCACTGCAGCTGCAGATCTACTCCCACAGGAACTTGCACTACCATAAGTTGCAGACAGAACTTTTGTGTTCAAGAAAACATAAAATTTCCACTTTTAAAAATGTCTGGACTGTAAAATATTCCTATTATTATCATCACCTTGTACATTCTACCTGAAGAAAAACTACCAAGAGACTAATTTTTAACCTGCTCATATCTCTAAGTTTCAACTTTTTCTTGTCTTCCTGTCCATCAGGAAGAAGATTTAAGCAGAATAACTCAAAATATTCCAATTTATGCTAGTAACATCCTAGGTAAGTAACACTCTCCTAGCTTAGGCCTGAAATAGCTATCTAATTCTTCATTACTTATTTAATTCTTCATAAGAGCTCCAAAATTATTCAGCTAGAAGAAAAGATATATGCAGTAGGTTTTGGGGAAAGCAACATCATTCATCAAGTCAGATTTTTTGGAACTTTTTTTTTGTATCAATTTTTATTACTGACTTCTAGCAGTTTCATCACTGTTGAGTTTTGAAAGGTCTTAAAAGTATTCAATCTAACATCTCTTAGAACCCTAAGCATTACTTTTTGTATTTAGATATTAAACCAGCATAAATTTCACCATTTAAATGCTCTTAAATATTTTTAATAGCACTCCTTGTTAATTCAGGCTTGTTTTTACTCCCTTGTGGTTTGTGAGTCTTGTTTATATTGATGAAGATACAATTATTCTATTTCAGTATTTTCAGAGCAATTATTACCACTATAAATATAGTAACTGGCAAAAAAAATCCACTACTATTCTGCTGACATGTTTAAGCTAGACATCAGCACCTACCTATTTTAATAGGATTTTTCTGATTCGATTTTTATCAGAATTAAACTCTGAAATTTCTACTGTGACTGAAGTCAAGCAATGCATTCAAGAGATAATGGAGGAAGTTTTAATAAAAAGGCCACTTAAATTTTGTTTCCAGAGAAAAAAGGTTAGAAGCAGTACTGACTTTTACAGAGGACTTTTGGGATAAATGTTCAACTGTACTGTATACTGTACCTGCATAGGGCCTGGAATGCAAGACAAAACCCTCTCTATGTTTTCAGAATTCACATCGACATCATTTACAGCAACAAGAACATCTCCTGGAGGTGGAACAGACAGGAAACAAGAAATTCAGTTGCTACTGCATCAAAATACAGAGTAAAACAGTGTCTTTTAAAAAAAATAATTTGCCATTCAAGCTGTCATAAATGTCCATTTGTTGTATTTAAGTAGATGTTTGCTACATACAACATTTACCACTTTTAGTCTATTACCTCAGTCTCATTTACTAATGGCATCTTGTGTTTTCTACATCTTTTACCATCACTGGAAATGGGGAAAAAAAGCCCTTAGGCTCCCAAAGACAAAGTCATTAACTGCAAGAGGAGAAGGTTTGCAAAATTAAAGGCACCACCTTAAAAGCAAGCAGGACTAACTTATAGCTTGCAAACTTTAAATCCACCTTCCAGTTTAAAGTACAAAAATCAAACTGGGAAGAAAAATATTCTCAAGAAGCATTCCAGTGGTAATTAATTGATAACCCATGCCTCATCCCTCTCAAAAAGATGCATGTTTAAGCATGAAGTATGTAAGAGGGATGGATATGAGACCTGTGGAAAAGAAAACAAACTTGTGAAGCTAGAAAACATAAAAGTAAAATAACATTGAGAGATAAAACTACACAGACCTGTCAAAAAGAATAGAAATTGGAAAGTAAAAATAAAAGGGTTTTTGACCATTCATTGTTTGGTCTTTCCTTGGAATGTAGGTGAGTGATCCCATCCAAAGTATTCCTTACAGTCCTATTCACCTGTGCTAAAGAAAAAAGAAACCAAATGAGATCAGATAGACAGAAGTAATATTGCAGCAACCACGGGAAATTAAGAATCTGTTGGTTAAAAACAAGGTGAGCAGAGCCTAGGTGAGAAAGCAGCTAGAGTGGAAACTGGAAGGTTCTGCAGACCTTAACCAGAAAATTTCTAAAAAACTTTCCAATAAAGGTGCTTACAGCAAACTACCTGAGATGAGGCAACATAAATTTATGACCAGAATTGTAAGAAGTGACTGCCAGTGGCACCCGGATTTGATGGTTCATTAGTTCCTTCACAGAGCCAAATATTCAGCTTTAGAGTAACAAAACAGGCCTTACTTTCTACTTGACTTTCTTTGGTGGCACTTTCCACCACGAAAACCAAGCTTCATTTTACTTGAGCTGCACAAAGACTCCCCTAGAAAGTCCCTCCACATCCTCTCCAAGGTTAACACAGCCTTCATCACTCAGGCAGTGCAAAGGGATTAGAAAAAGGATATGGATTTGCACCAAAAATGCACGTTTAGCATAGTTATATTTTAAGCCTTGACTTGGCAACAAAGATGTCATCAACTGCAGAACTAAAGCACTGAACCACTGTAAGGTTCAACGTGTATTTCAATTTTCCAGGGAGGAGACTTGCTCAGCTCAAACTGACACAAATGCTAATGTGCCAGTGCTAATGACATGCACACTATGGAAAAGCACAGCCTGAGTCTCTAAGGTCTCTCCATTCCCGAAAATCTATTCAAGGCCACAGAATGTTCAAGTTCAGAAGAGTGACAGTTAGCATTATTTCTATGTTCTACCTTGTTTTAAATACCTTCAAATTGCAGCTGGGATTTTTCCAGGTACAAGGCTGATTGCTCAAAATCAGTACAACACAATCAAGGCCAACAAGAGACAGAACGTTATTCTGAACTAACCATCAGTAAGGAAACACTGAGTATCTCCAAAATGCAAGCAATATTCCTCTTTAATACACCAGGCAACAACCAGTTGCTCACTCTTCTTTTACATTAAAGGGAAATTAATTCCTACTTCTGAATGCAAAACCAAGAAAAGGTTACATTTTACTCTACACATAAAAATGTTTTAACTTTTTCAAGAAATAGCTCTCTCCCTAACCTCTGTGTTTCTTGATGCACAGCACAGTTAAGTTTTAGCCTGTCAAATCTTCAATACAACAGTAATTCAAAGACAGAAAAGCTGGAAGTTAAACAGCATTTAAAGGAACTCACTAAGTCCACGCCAGAGCCCCAGGACATGAAAATTAGTAATGAAAAGCAGAGCACTCAGGCTACTCTAATATAACAAGAATTATAAACAGGATTACTATGCTCTTTGTTAGGAATACTGCATTAAAGATCATTATTCACAACTACAAGAGAAAGCATAAATTGCTCTTGTACTCAAACTCATCTGCTTAAAACAAAAGTTGTGTTGTTTGTTTGACTGGATCCTTAGGAATTCTGTTGTAGAGCCATTCAGAGGAGCTGCACACACTTTGTGAAGACATCCCCACCTTAGCACTTGAGGGAATGTTTTGGAACCACATCTTCCAGGGTGGAATAGACAAAGACACTTGGAAAGGAGAAGAACCATCAGTATTTACATGTTACATACTCCAAATGTTTTATTTATTCAATCCCTAATGTACACATGTAAAACTTTCATTGCAGCAGTAAATATTTATTCCATCCAATTGGTAAAAATGTAATCATGGACCATACATGGAACAGCTTTCCAGAGCACATAGCCCAAGCAGTCCTGTAAGGCTGCCTTCCTTCTGCCAGGAAATGCTGTATCACTATCAAAGAAGAGCAACTTGATACACAACAGAAAATCTTTCCTGATTACTATGGATTTTCCAGAATTGGGGGTGGAGGCAGTGAGGGTGGGTGTTGGCATTTTTTACTACTTTTCTTTTTGCCACACACAACTGCAGTCAAAGAATAGAGACTATGAAGTAATAGAACAAATAACATCACTGGGCAAAGTATGAGCTGAGTAAAATGATGAACCCAGAGAAATCTTAAAGTAGGACATGACCACAAGATCTGGTCAGTGTGATAATTAACTGCAGTGAAAGAGTTAATACATGCAAGTCATACTTTTTTTAAGAGCTTGACATCTACATTTGATTTGAGAATTGTTTCTTGCCCTTTAGCAGTGTGAGAACTTACAGAAAGACAGACTGATTCAGGTCTTCAGACGTTAATAATGTCAAAAAATTAATGCAATTGTATGAAGTTTAATCTAATTTCACTTACCTAATGCTTAAACAATTCAGGTTAAATGATATCAAAGTTTAAAGAGTTTTTGCAATTGTTTAAGTTGGTCTAACTCAATGGTCTGCAGAGTTAAGTCAAACCATCCCAATCTAAAACATCACTGAATTACAGATATAGGGAGAAACATCAAAACAAAGTATCACTCAGTTCCATTTTTAGAGATGCACTGAGCCACTGCAATAGAGGAAAGGAATTTTCTTCAGGCAGCTCCAAGGTATCATTCCTTAAGCCAAAAAACTTGTATTTAGAAAAAAGACATGTCCTCCTGAAAGAAAGTAGTTTAGATTACACATTAGGAAGAGATTCTTTCCTGTGAGGGTGGTGAGGCCCTGGCACAGGTTGCCCAGCAGAGCTGTGGCTGCCCCATCCCTGCGAGTGTTCAAGGCCAGGCTGGATGGGTGTAGTGTGGGGTTAGCACGAGATGAACTTTAGGGACTCTTCCAACCCAAACTGTTCTATGATTCTATGACTCTCTTTAAGAAATGAAGTAAGCTTTACTTGAATCTCATCATAATCAATGATCAAGCTTCTGAGTTCTATCATTTACTGTGGAAAGATTCTCAGTTCACAAAGAAACTGTAAGACATCCATGCATGTTCTCTGCACAATGTTAAGCAGGGCTGAACTTTACTTGAGTGATGAAACAGAGACAAGGCAGGAATTCTTTCTATTTTATCTGTCCTCATCAGATAAACATGACTTCTGTTAACCATCCCTTCCCTAGAGATAAACCTGAAAGCACCATTTCTAAAAGTAGATCCCCATTGGATTAAGCTCAGGAACTCTGACTGGCAAGTGAGCACCACTTCTATACTGTGATGGGAAGTGCACATTATTTTTCTGAAATCATGAGAATCAAGTTGTTTCCACGGGAGAGGATTCCATGACAAAAGTGTCCTCCATCCTGATATTTAGTTTTCTCTGTTCTTGGTATTGACTTTATAAGTTCCCATAGGCCTTTCCAAAAAAGGCAAACTCTGGAATGCATCCCTACTGAAGAAAGGCAGATCAATTACTTTATACATTAACAGACTGCTTTCATCCAAACCAGTGCTGGTTGAAGAGGAGATTAAAAGAACAAAAGCCACATCCCAAACACCACAATGAGAACACAGCAAAGCTTACACAAACTCTGTTTCCATCTGTGAGCCCAACATCTCTACTCTGGAGAGTCTTTTCAACAAATACACCATGTATCGTAATTCCACATAAAAATCTCAAACCCTTGGAGTATTTTGGCCCTTTCAAGAGCTTTTTTTCCTGACAGGACTCCAAGGATATGGACCTTTCAAGTAAAGTTTGCCACAGCAGCTGTAGCATTTGTATACATGTTCAAAACTGGATTATTATAGCCCATCTTTACTATCAAACACAATTAATTCTTGTCAGTGGGCAGTTTTCACAATTTTTTGCCAATGGTACATACTGATAAAATGAGAAGATTCATGCTGAGCTATTTGGTTATGAGAGCAATAAAATACTTTCAAAGAGGATAACAACAGTATGCTTTGCTAGTGAAAAGAGCTTTGCTTTATTTTCAGTGTCATTGGAATTAATTTTTTAACTTGTACTACGGCAAAGATGATGCTCTTCAGCATTTACAAGAACTTTTCCCCAGCATGAATCTAACAGGTTTCAATCTGAAGGGGGGTGGGAACCAAATTATAATGGCATTACCCTTATTTGTCAGGATCTAAATGTGAATGTTTTGAGTCGTTTTTCCACTTTGAAGATACGCTCCAAGTTTTCCACAGCAGACCAAGCTTTGCATAATGTTGCAAATTAACTGAAGCAAGGAAAATGTTTTGCCAAAAATAAAAAAGACTTAAAAAGCAAAAGATAGAAGCAACTGTATTTCATCTCAACCAAAATGAAAGCGGCAATGAGTTTAAAAATCAATGAGGGCTTTCCTGTTTTGAAAATTTAAGATGGATGCTGGCCTGCTAAATGTAAAAACAAAAATACAATAAAAAAGATAAATGAACTGATAAACAACACATGGATAGAGTGCCATCTTTTTGGAGTTACAAAGCAGCAGGGTTTTTTAGCTTGCAAAACTGTTTTATTTACTTTCATATGGTCAGTGCCTGCATTCCACTTGGTTAATAAAGTACAGCAACAAGACTTACGACTTCCATATGCAATCTCAAAACCAAAAATTAAAGTGTATTGCACAAATAATAAACAGATGTTTTAAGTGTTCAAAGCTATAAGGGATACACAATTCAAAACAAATATGAGAAGTCACCTGAGGAAAGTGATTATTAAGGATGGAAAAAGAAGTTACTTCTACTAAAAATGCTGAAGTACAAACCACTTTGTGAGTCAAAATGAATGCTGCAAACTGATCACCAAGAAGACAACCAGATGTCATTTTAAATCATGTATTTTTAAAGGAAAATATAATATGGATTTGCCTCATAAAAGGCAAGCTGGCCTGGACCACTGAAGGTCACTGAAATGTTAAGAAGCTGAACAAGAACAGGTTAATATTTATGTGCATACAGGTCAATGGAGATGAAGAAAGTTCTGACCAGAGCAGCCAGCAGGCATCATGCTGTGCTGATCAGGTATTCATCCTTTGTGATGGCCTAAGAAGCTGCTCACTTTTGTGCTGATTCTTCAGTTTTAGACTGACCACAAAAATGTCCTTTACTGGCTGTTTCCACAATTCTCCACACGACTCCTAAAACCTACTTTGATCAAGAACAACTGAAAGGCAAAGTACTACTGCTATTGTTCTTGAACTTTCTGACAAACTTCAGCTCCTGTGACAATCTGAGGAACTACCTATTGAACTCTAGTTGCTTCTAAATCAGGCTGTAGGTGTACACCACAGCTATCCCATCCTGTGATGTGCAGTACAGAAGCAGTAAACTGGACAGATTTTTGACAAGAACAGAATTTTTTTTACTGTATATTCTTTATGCAGACAAGACTGAAATATGAACATCTAATTTATGCAAAGCATCCCTATTTCTAGACACCACATAAAAATTCCAGAGTACTCAGCTTCACTATAGATATATAATTTGAAAGTATTTTTATATGAAAATTATACATTTTCCAGTGTTGGCACTGAAGACATCTCATTTTCCCAGTTTAGAGCTGAATAACTCCAGTGTGCTTAAAACGATTTCATTTTCAATGTGCAAAAAAACAAGGCAAGGGTTGATGATAACCTAGGACATAATAAAGTGCAAGACTCTTCTTAGATTAAGCTAAATGTTCTTCTATTTGAAAGAAACAAAAAAAAACCAACCCCACAGTGTTCATCCTCACTAGCTCTGGGAAGCATTAAGTGCAGCAGATGAAATACTATCTCTGGTTAGGTCAGCTTCATCTCCTGGATCTGGTACTTGCCTACACTGTTCTGACTTCACACCTTCTCTCACAAAAATCTTATTTACAAATCTGTGTCCTAAAATTAACTTACAGGTTACAAACACCCACTCTTACACTAATTAGATTAAACACCCTTAAGCAGATGAAGTTGAAACTTGCTCTCTCCTCCCCCTCAGCCCACATCCCCCACTTTTTGACTAATCAGTTCTTGCTGGTAAAATTTGAAAGTTATCCAATTTTCCCTCTGGAGTATTCTTTAGCATCTCTACCAAAAACACGTGCTGGAGCAATCAGCCAGTTGAAGCACGATGTGCCTTTTTATACACACAGCACTGGAATTTCAAAAGCACTCATGCTGACTTTGTGGGATTTGTGCTACTTATAGCATTAAGATTTTTAATGATCTTCTAACCAACATCACATCTTTGCTCTCCCACTCTGTGAGCTTCAAGGATAATTAAATAATCTTTCAGCCTTTACAGACGTGGCCTGGTTGTCTCACATTTACTGTCTCCAAGGTTGATGTCCTGTGAGTGCCAAGTTTTGAGTGACCTCAATGCTGCTCCCTCATTACCCCTCACAGCAGCTCATTGCCCTCCATCATTCACCTCTGGGTGCCTGTCAGACCTTCTGGGACCCAAGTTTAACTTACTGCACCAGCAAAATACTGGACAGCCAATTTCTCTTCTGGGTTAGTTTGCTGCCAGGTTATTTCCTCCGCTCATGGAAGTGCCTGAGCAGCCAAACCAAAACAAAGGCTGTACTGGCTCACTGCCTCCCCAAACTGCAACCCTGCCATGGATCTGGAGCCCCCCAAAGTCACAGCTGCTGAGGAAGCTGCTGTTGGACTTGATAAACAGAAAAATAACCAAACAAGGCTGTTTGGTTTAAAGTTTCTAACATAAGAATCTATCTTACTCAGTATTTTTTCCCTCATTTTTATGATACAAAATCCATTGATAACATACAGTAAAGCTTTTTATCTAAGGGGGATGTTCTGGAGAAGAAGGAAATCTAAGTACAGTATCTGGCAGACTACAGGTTTACTTCAGTCCCACTTACCTACTGAGCAAATCCTCAGTTCAAATTCTGAGCTAAAGGTGATGGTGGGATATTTCTTGCTCCAAGCTTCTCAGTCTCTGAACACTGAAGATGGCCATCTCCTTACTGTATTGACACCTTTCATGTTACACCACATGTTCTTAGAATCAGTAATGCAGTAAAACTGACTAGGCAACAAACCATCAGATGCAATGACACTGACTTAAAATAATCCCTCAAGAACTGATGTAATTGCTTACGTCTCAGGAATACTCAATACAGCTGCCTCTAACAGTAAAAAAAACCCATAAATCTTCATATTGAAGGAAGAGTACAGAAGTTAGCTATTCCTTCAGTTACTTACCAATCAGGATTTGACCTGTTTTCATTGCAGAACTACCTGGCACCAAGCCATGTACCACAAGCTTCTCTTCATTGACTCCTCTGGTGGCTTTATCCCTGCTGCCTTGTTTTTCCACTCTTCTGCTGCTCCACGAAGACTGATGGACAATCCCTACTAAGGCCTCCAGCAGCCTCTGCTGCTCTTCTTCCCCAGCACTGTAGAGTTTTCTGGGATTTACATAAACAGACACATCTTTGTATTTTTGCTGAACAGGGACACCCATTTTCTGAGCAGACCGGTGTTTCAATATGGAAGTAGGACCAGAGGGGAGCACATTGCAGCTTCCACTGCCTTTCTTGCCAGAACGTTTTGGTAAAAGACTCTTCTTTTTTAGCATTTTGGTCCATTTCTTCAGTTCATACTTGCTTTGCTTTCGTGATCCCTCTTGAATAATTTCAGCTTCATTTTCACGAAACCTGACATGATTCACTGCTGGCATTTCTGGACAGCTGTTCTGCAGCAGAATTTCTTCTTCACTTTCACTTAATTCTAAATAAAATAATTCTCCATTTTTCTGCACACTATCCAACCACTCAGGCTCAAGGTCACTGGAAAAGAAAAAAGAACGATCTAATAAGTTCTAATAAGAAAGATCACTGTGCAAGTGAGATCTGATTATTTTAAGTACGGAGGGGACAGAGAAAGTGCAAGGGTTGAATAAAAAGCAGGGAAAAAAAATAGTTGCCTCCTGAACACTGACAGCTCAACTGCTTTAAGTCTGCCATGAGGGTTAGAGCTTGTTTTAGATAAATGATGGATATGGCAGGGAAAGACATCCCTCTCACCAAAAAACCAGTTTCTTCCAATGCAATGCATTGCAAAAAGCAGTGTTCTCTTTTCAGAAAACAAACATTTCTTTGACGTGCAAGTTTTAATTAGCAATTATATTCACATGCATGATAGGACTTCCCCTTAAGAGAAAAAATTCCATTCTATTTGTTATCTCCCATTATTTTTTCCCTTGTGCATTTGTAATATATTCATGGCATGATTTTTGAGGTGGTCCTGAAGATGGATTTGTTTATCCTTGAGGGCTCCATCTAACTCAGCATATTCTGTAATGCTATGGGAACACAGATTGCACTGCCAGCCCTTTGGAAAGAGAAGATAAACATTTTAAAAATCACTTAGATTTAACATTAAAAAAAAAAAAACAAAACCAACAAAACAATCTAAGATGAAATCTAGGCAACAGTTTTTAAAAGCAAAGTTCCAAATAGCATATGCAAAAATGCACACTAAAAATGCAAAGAGGCAGCACTGCTACAGAAACAGGATCTGGCAGCTGGTGTGGATCACCCAAAGTCAAGAGTGAGACAGACACTTTTGCAAAGCAAAGGCAAAGCAGCCCTAGGATATAACAGAAACATCATCAGCACAGTGCAAAAGAATTTTTGTCCTAATTTGGCAATGGTGATGTGTCAGCCATGTCCAGTTTTGGATAGTAGGTTTTAATAAAGATGTAATAACTGGAACATACCCAGAGCAGAGAGACAAATGCTAAATAGCCTATAAACACATTTAAAGGGAAGGAGACTGAAGGAAATCATACTCTTCTGGCTGAGGAAAAAAAAAACAACCAAAAAATGCCTGCTGAGGGGCAACAGACCAAATGAGCCTCAAGGTGAACCATGGAGTGTTCCTCCAGATACATGAAGATCAGTAATGGCCAAAGAAAAAAGAGTACTCAGAGGTTTAATTATCTGTTCTGCATGGAAGACTTTCAGGAATAGACAAGACCAGTTAATTCTTCCTAACCAGATGAGGACTCTCTGCTCCATAAAAATCATATAATGGAAAATGAGACTGGAGACTTATATCATAATTATACAGTAGTTTAAAGTTATCACACATGAATACATTTTACACTTGAACTACTTTTACTGAATAAAGAGTGCAAATCTGGTTTAAAGCTAGTAAAAAATATTCAAACAGAGCATTAATTTGAAACACAGACAAATGAAAAAGTTTCAAAGTTTAGCTGAATAGAGAACATTATACAGACATTGCACCAGAGCACCTTTAATGGAGGATCTGGCTGGAGTAACAATACAGAAAACACTGGCATTACTCTCTTTCTGGAGCCCCAGTTATGGAGAAAAGTCTATGGATCTATGGAAGAAACATAGATCCAATCTCCTCTGCATTTATTAGCTTTTTTTGCCCAAATAGATAGTTTAAAAGAAGAGCCACCATTTGTGATAATTTGGCTATACCTGAGGGATAAATCCAAGTTTGTGATTTCTGCTGAGTCTTCCTCCAAATCCTTATGCAAGCAAGTATCAGAATGCTAACAAAACCTACCTAAAGGTAGTCAAGGGCACACTCTTTCTGATCCAACATCTCTCAGAAGGTAGTAGGCAAGAAATAACATGAGAAGAGTTTTTCCTTGGTTTGTTTTTTTAAGGAGTACTCCCACTTTCTGGCATATGTAAGCAAAATTAAACCAATAAAAAAAAACAAACAAAAACCTCCCCCAAAAACCCCAATAAAACCCAACCAAAACAAACAAAAGAAACCAAAATCCCCAAACCCAAACAAAAAAGGAAACACTAGAAATTTACATTAATGGATTAACAAAAACTCCTGTCATGTATGATAGCATTTTTATCCCCTCTTTAAAAGAGACTGTGATCACTGGAAAAACTGTTTCTTCTTTGGGGTAGATGTCAAAATTTCAGCCTGGATGTCAGTACATACACTTATGTTCTCCAGCTTTGTTCTCTATTTTTATTAGAACAATATGGACCAGGGGAAAAAAAATGGTGTGGGCATGTTTACTGTTTACTCTGGGTTCACCCAAACAGAACCACTCTGGAGAGAACTGTACTGTAAAAAACCTCTCATTTTCCCAATACAGATCTACACAGACAACTGGAAAAGCAAATCTGAAACAAGAAGTCTGCACCTAGGACGAGAGATTTTCCCCCTAATGCTGTACTGTCACAAAAAATTTAAACCAAGCAAGGAAGGAAAAAAGGGGGGGAAAAAAAATATCTTATTTTGCTCTTTTCCCTTGTGTCAAAACAAATGCTTACACAATAACCTCAACTTGCCTCTAGGACTGGAAGCTTCAGTCAAGGGAGCTAAAAAACTTGAAGTCCTGCATTTCTGTAAGAGTAGTTTCACTGATCCCACACAGATATTTCGTCCTTGGGGTAAATGGCTGAAAAACGGTGCCGACTGAAATTGTCAATTTATGGAAGAAAGATAAATTACAAAGGAACGATCCAAGTTCTGCTTGTTATACAGATAAATTATTAAAAGTATTGCACATATTATTATGAGTATTAAACATGTGCTGAAATCTGTAGAACAGCTTTATCCCATAAACATATATAACGAATGACAGTAAAATGGCATTTTAGATTGAAGAATTGAGAAAAGAAAAAACCCAAACACACAAGATATATATAAAAAAAATAGCTTCAGGCTGGAATTTTACTGTTGAATTCTGGCTCATAAATATAGGAATAAAGTAAGGTAGGTGTACATACAACAGCTTTTCCTCTGAGCCAGAGGTACAGGGCAACTACAAATTAAACTACACTTGAACACAATTATAACTTCGCCCACTTAATTCTTTTTTCCCCCCTCCGCTGCACAGCACGATGAAAACAACACGCTGAATGAAACGCTATTGATTAGACCTTGAAATACACATCTGAAGTGTCAAACAGAGCTGTTTTAACACAGGGAACCAAGCTGACGTAAGTTTAACTTCATCCGAATTAAAAAATACACAAATAAATTAAAATCCTGGAGGTCGCATTTGTAACTTTAAAACATGTACTATTACAGAACTGCCTTGTGACTTAAAAGAGAAAGCCAACACCTTCCTTGCTTTGGCGTGTGCCAAGTCCCTCTTTGCCCTGCGCCTCCCAGCTGGGATGCCGGGCTCAGTGCAGGGGCAGCCCGCAGCATGGAGGCACCGCCGGACACCTCCCACGGCCACCGCGGCTCGCCCTTCCCGGGCCCGCCCTTACTCGGAGCTGGCAGACAGCGAGGAGCCGCAGGAGCCGCTCTCGCTGCCGGTGCCCGCGGCCTCAGCGCCTTCTCCCCCGGCCGGCTCCATCCCCGCGGCAGCGCCGCTCCCGCCGGGCCCCGCGGACGCCATGACAGCCGCGCGCCGCGCGGGGGCACGTGACGCGCGCCGCGCCCTCCCATTGGCCGGCGCCCCGCGCGCCATGGAAACGGCGGGAAGCGCGAGGGCCCGGCCGTGAGGGCTCGGCCGTGCCTCCGTGAGGGTAAATCCTGCATTGTGAGGGGAATTTCCATGTGCCCAGCCTCCCCCTCCGCCCTCAAACGTCTTTCCCTGGCTCGACAGGAACGCATCATGGAGAATCAGACTTTATTTAGTTGCCTGATTCCAAAGTCCCAGTCGCTGTCCCATAAAAGACACAGTTAGTGAAACTCGAGAGTCCTGAGGTGAGGCTCAGAGCACTGTAACCAAACACTGATCAGGAGGGGGAAACATGAGGTACAAACTGATTCTCGCGTTAACTGGTAAGCAGTGGGATGCCTCTGTGCTTTATTTTTGTGTTATTATAGTAATTTAAGGAGCTGTGAGAAATTAAAGTAGGTTCTTAGGTTTGTCAGGAGAGCAGTGCGGTTCTGAAGAAACAAGGATGTGACAGAGCCAAACAAGCACCATAAAGTATCCCACACAGTCTACACGTGTAAAATCATGCACAGTCAAGAGAGACAAAAAAACCCAAACCATCCTACTCGGTTTTCATGACTTAAATTATTCACATCCATGAAAAACAAGAGCTATGGCAGCCCTGCAGACAACTTGCTGTGTAGCTGTGTCAATAAACCCGTCAGGACACACATGGTGAGCAGGGAAAGGGATGGAGAGTAATTGTTGGAACATCCAGTTTAATATGCTGGATTTAATCTCTGCTCTGTGGGATATTTGCACAGCTTCAGCAGCGAGGTTTTATAGTGCTGGAACACTACGGAGGAGTGACAGAATCCTGGTATGAAATTCCTGTACTTGAAACTGTTTTAGGGAAATGTATAGTAGTAGGTGTGATTTCAAGTGAGTTAACAGACAGAAATGTTTTGGACTCACATATATGTGATTAAGGCTTAAACTGGAGTAAAAATACCTATATTAACTACTGTGGCCATTCTGAAGTCCCTGTACAAGACCTGATTTCACAGATAAATTACTGTTATTTATTTATTACTATTTACTGTTACATGGTTATTAAGACTACAAACCTATTCAGAGGGGAAGGCAGAAACATTTCCTAAAGAAAAAAGTTTGTTCTACTATGCTTTCATTCAGAAGTAGACGAGATACACTGTCCAACCCTCCCTAATTAAGCTTACACTTGCAAGCACTTTTAATACACTGAGCAGCACACTGAAGTGTTTCTGTAGAGAAGTGATAGTCAATGCCAGATGGTGCTGTGTTAGTTAAATTTCACTGAGTTCAAGAGTTGATTAATTGGTTCCAGTTGTTTGCTCAAGAAGTGAGAAATGCAGGCTCTCTCTCACGGAGGCAGTGGTCTTACACCACGCTATTTTATAGGAATAAGCATGTTATGAATGGAAGGATGATGGAAGGCTTTGGTCCTCTGAGAGGAGTAGCTGGGAGCCACCTAAAGATTTTGCTGAAACGAATGTGGAATTTTTGCTGCTGTGGGAACAATTAAAGATTGCAGGATATATCTCACACAGCAGGATCTCACTTTAGTGAAGACACAGATTTTCCCACACAATCCCTCTTGAGAGGAAAGCCTCTCATTTCTTGGGCATAAATATTAGGATAGGACTTGAAATAATTTGTCTTCTGGCAGACACTTTACACTTAATCCGAGTAGCTAGGGCTGATGATCCTCACTAAGGAATCCATGAGCCTTCCATGCCAAGTTGCTGTTTTTAACATGGAGATGGTAAAAATCTGCCCGGGGGCATCAGTGGCATCGACAGCACTGCTCACCCTCACTGGACAGCTGGGTAAGGAGCACTTAGGACTGGCTAATTTAAAGCCTGAAGGTTGTCCTGATAAGCTGTTCCTGCAAAGAACTAAATCCACCTGTGGAAATTTATTTCCTGAAAACGGGTTTCTTGTTACTTTTTGTTTTGGTTTTTGGCTTAACCTTTTTTAGAAACTGTTGTGCTTTAAAAATAACCACCTGCCTTGATCCATGCCTATATTCAGAGGAAACTGAAGTTAAAAGAAGAGAGGGCACAGGACACACTGGTTCCATGCTTCAAATTACAGCTCTTCATTAGTGATAATGAGGTAAGAAGGCCCTAAGTGACTTGTTAATGTTTCATTTTTTGCTTGCTGCTTGTTTTCAGATCACTTAATATTTCCAGGAAGGCTCTACCAACAACTGGACAGACACAAATGATACACTGCAGATAAAACTAAGAGGAAAATAGTTTCATCTTTGTTTTTCAGTTGTGTTTCTTGCTAACACCTGCTTTACCGAAAGAAAAACTAACAAAAACCATGAGTGATATTACATTTCAGCTATTGATTCCAGGAGGTTTTTTTATTCCTCCAGTGCACAGCATGAGCAAAATATGTCAGAAATAATTCCCTCTTTTTTAAAGATTAATGACAGCAACACAGCTTTCCCCTCCCCTGCCCAAGTCTTTCTTAAATGACAAAATACATACTTCACAATGATTCCTTAATAATTAAGATTTTTTTTGATTACAAGGTTTCCATAAAACAATGTAAGACTGTGATTACAGAATCTTCTGTTCACAGCTCCTCTGACAGGACTGTGTAGAGACCATCCACAGCAAAGTGGCCTGAAGAGTGACGTTGGGCTGTCATTTTAATTGGGATATTTACATATAAACAGACTCCACGGAGAATGAAGGCTATCTCTGGGACCAAAGGAAAAGAAATTTTGTGAGTAAACATTCTAGTGCTCAATAAAGGAAATAAAGTATTCTGACTTCTTAAGCTTTCTGTATCCAACTCTGATTTCAGAAGAACACAAAACCGATAGGAAGAAAGCTGTGAAGAATCTGGGAAGAGTAGTACAACCCATCTCATTCTTTTGAAAAACACTTATAGAGTTAAGAGTTCTCTCCAGTTTGAAAAGCAACTGTCATTTTCATTTTTTTCCTACTGCTATTACTTCACCTTAACTGTTTTAAATTTCAATTTTTTTAGGATCACCTGCTATTCATAGCAGGCATGTCAGGCAGGAAAGAAAAGCATTATTTGTAGTCAGTCAACATGCAAATGTTTCAAGCATGAGTATCCTTTTTCCACTTATAGTATCTTAACGTAAGCAATATGATGGGGCAGCATGTTTTTAATCCGGCTCTGAAATAGAACATTTTCTGTTAAGTCACTGAGAAGTCCGTGGGGTTCTGTTTGCACACGAGCACATTTATTGTGCATGAAGCAGCCTCGGAGTGCCATGCCGGAGCAGGCTGATTGCAGCGTGCCCTCCTTGCTGCGCTCTGTGTTTGCATCCCCAGCGCTCACAGGAATGGATTTCACACGGCTCTTCGTCTGACGCCTTGAGCTGGAGTTAAGAACCACTTGTTAGTTTCCATAGCAAGGCCGGCTTGGAGCTGGCACTGGAAGTGCCCGTGCGCTTTCTCTGTGCAGCTGGAGATAAACCAGCGTGGCTGAGGAGCAGGAAACGGACACTTAGCAGAACTGGGGACGAGCCTCTCTTGGATTCTGCACAATGGGGTGCGTTTTTCTTTGTCAAGTTTCTGCGGCTCTCGGCTAGCACATGGAAAATGCCATTAAGAGTGGCTTTCAGAGTCCTGCCTATTGGGCAAAATCCTGTTGTCGAGATGGTCTTTGAGGGGGATACCGTGGAAAATCGCACGTTAGGAATGGTGAATGCAGGAGGAAAAGCAGCTGCTTCTCATACAGCGTGCCGCCTCCTGTACATCTACTTAAGGATTTCTTGCCCATCCCTCTTGGATTTGTGTGCGAGTTAGACTACACTATCGCCTCCCCTTAGAGAAGGGTTCAAAACGCATGGATGCAACAGCATCAATCCATATCAAAGAGTATCAGTACGTTTCTCTGCACATGGAAGAGTTCCGGGCGTAGCTCCCCTCACCTGTACGTCCCCCCCTTCCCCAGGAAGGAGGGAGGGAAGCCCGAGGGCGCCTGGGCTCGCCACTGCCAGCCGCCCCTTGCCTTCCCTGGCCACGCACACAGGGTCAGTCCCTGCTCCCGGCAGCAGGACACGGCCCCTCGCCCTTTTGCCGCCAGGGCAGAACGGGAGCTCGCCGGCGATCCGGCGGCTCCGCTGTCCCTCCGGCTGGCCGGTGCTGCCCTGCGGAGGGACAGAAGTCCCGGAGCCCCCCGAGCTCGGGAAGCGATCTCGGGCAGCCGCCCCCCGGCCGCAGCGGCCGCTCCCCGTCCCCGGCACTGACCTGTGCAGCAGGACGCTCTGCACCGAGTCCAGGTCCTCCAGGTTTCTGGTGACGGGCCGCGGGATGCTGTACCTGCCCGCCCCGAACATCGCGGGCGGCCGCCGCCCCCGCATCGCCCGGCCCGCGGCACCGGGACTGCGGGCGGCCGCGGGCAGGTGGGAGCCCTTGAGCCCCTCAGCCCGCCCGTCCCGTCCCGTCTCGTCCCCGCCGCGCCGCCCGCCCGCGCCCGGGGCCCAGCGGCGCCGCACCGCGGGGCGCGGGGGAAACGCGCCCTGCGCCGCCGGGAGAGCGAGGCTGCTCCTGCAGGGACTGCGCTGGGCCGCGGTATGCTTTCTGTCAGGAGCTTGCAAACCGTGAAAACACGACTTTCACATAAATGCAGTAAAGCAGCTCCTAGCTGCAGCCGTTGATATATTCCCCCACCCCGAGCTTCATCCCCAGTTCTCGCTATGTGAGAAAATAGTTTTTCCCCGTGTATTTTCCTGCTGGTCAAAGTCGTGAATTGCCCAGTAGATCTTCTTTCCTTAAATCACAATATGAATAATTTCCAATCCCACAGAGTCCAATCCAGTCTTTGATTCCCTCTTTCACAAAACATTAGTTACAAGTGGTTTCAGATGATCACAGGACTCCTTACTGGGTTCCCATCTGTAAAATGCTGATGCAGTATATTGAATGAACAGGGACATGAATGTATAAAATCCATATCTTCACTGTTTTTATTCTTTCCTGTGACTTGCCATAATTTATTTTCTCTGCTCTCTTTTATGAGATCAGTTTTCTCTAATGATGAGAATTTCTCAAGATATGGTCATCTCCTCCAGGTTTTCTCCAACAGGTGACATAAGATCAATAGCTAATAAAGACTTGCAATCTTGTAAAACTAAAACCCATTAATTTTAATTTCCCTCAGACATTATTCCCTCAGACATAATGAAGGTAATTACAGCAGCACAGCAATGGAGTAGTTTCCCAGAAAGACCATTAAGAGGAGAACCCGCTGGCATGATACATAATGGATAGTAAACTAGAAAGCACTGAATATTTTAGCACCAAACTCTGGGATGGTGGCCACCACATGGAGCAAAAGCTCTAGCTTTTTTTTGGAGTTTTTGGCTTGAGTAGATGGTGGCAACAACTCAGTTTGGAGAGGATGAATGCAGACTTACCGTGAGTCTGTGGCTGGGATTCTCACCAAGTAGTGTGACTCGAATATTTAGGCCTCTTAACTTTTTTTCCTTTTCTTAAAATCTTGACTCCTTATTTTCTTTGATACCAGCATGAAATTTTAAGAGAAGGACAATCCTCTCTGAATCCTACTCCTGTCAAAGATGCAAAACCACCATCATCCTTTGACAAGGTGAGCAACAGCAGCAGGACTAACAATTGTGACCATAAAATCTTTGGCACCAGGGTTTCAGGGAAGCTGAATGTACACCACGATTTTGTGTCTAAGAAGCAGTGACTGGAGGAGTTTTGGTATGTACAGTATCAAGATCAGCATAATGCTTCCACAGTGGGCACTGAGCAAAGAACTTTTTTCAATACCCACATCTTGATTTCAGAAAGAAATCAAGAATCATTTTGATTTTTCTTAATGGAAAATTTGTGGTGATTGTGTCACCATTGCCTTAGGAAAACACTTAGGCACCATCCATATTTCAGCCTTTGTACCTTTCTTATGCCGTGAGGGAGCAGAGATGTTTAATTTGTACACAACAGGGGTGTGTTTTCCCAATTCACTTAGGACAACACCAACACCACATCTGGGTCTAGAATTTGATAGCAGGAAACAACAAAACCCCCAAACGTTACCATCAAAATTACCCTGTGTGTCCAGAAGGCCTTTCCAAGATTCTTGCCAGCTTTTCTTTTTTCCTTTTACATGGGTAAAATACATTCAACCTGTCAATGTAAGTATAGAGATCCCCAAAATGTGTCAAAATGAGAGAAGGTGACTTAGGTTTTGTGTAGCTTATGAAATGGAAGATCACAAAGCACCACATTGCTGATAAACAGGCCAAATGACTAATTTAAAATCAAATAGAATATTTTTCTAGGTGTGAATTACAACTTCTACCACATTTAGTATGCCTAGACTGAATATTTATGGGTGACACAACTGGAAAATGAAAGAGGAGTGGAGAGTCAAAAGTGATACAGTGGATACTTTCAGAGCCCTGTATTTTTTCTGGATATATTTACACGACCTTAGTTGCACATGAGATTCTAAAGTTAAAAGACAGGGGCCTGAGCTAGCAGTAATCCTGTAACAACTTTTGCAGATACCCCAGCCTTTGACAAGAATTACTTTATTGAGTTTTGTAGATTGCAGTTTCACTGAAATACAAAGTGCAATTACATTGTATTTTCTGCAAGATTTTAGGCCGCCTAAAAGGAAGGTCACTATTCCATTTGAAGTTTGTCAGCTCTTGTATTTGTACACGAATGAGAACATGGCACTGCAGCACATTTTTCTGAATCCAATAAAATACATGCAGTTAGAGAAAGATTATAAAATCCTTCAATGCAGAGAAAACCAAACCATTAGGGATTGGGGGAGGAGGAAATTCAACCAGTTTAAACACAGAAATGACAAAAATAGAGAATTTTAAGAGACACCCTGCCTACAAAGTAACAATGGCATACCTGGGCTCCCCTTCTATTTGTGGTACTTTTGCTGCCTGCTGAACTGCCTTGTGAAAACCCTTCTGCTTTGTTACAGAACAATTCTGATGTTGCTGGTGTAAAAGAAAAAATGAAATAGCAACATACTGTGATGCTGGGTTTATGACATACTCCTCTTTCTGAAATGCTACTGTGTTTTTTTCTCCAGTAGATATTAGGCTCTAACAGATTATGCAACTATTTCCTATGCTGACAAGGTCAGAAGTTTTTGAGTCATAATCCTCTTTTGGAAAAGACTAAAAGAGATGGTAGAGCTACTTTTGCAATATTCAAACACTTTTGATCTCCTTTACTTGGCTGGTGTGCCCAGGGATCAAAGATTCACCAGCATTCACGGGCTGCGCAAGGTGGAAATCAGCTTATTACTTCCTATGTGTGATGTGTCATTTATGTCATGAGTCATGAGATGTTAGCACATGATGGGGAGAGTTGAAATGTTTTGGGAGAGACTTGATTCCTTCAACTGAAGGAAAAAAGTATTTTTTTTTTTTTTTCTGTTTGATTATACCTGTAAGGGACACTGTACTTTACTGTATTCAATTCCCAAAGTAATGGCCATGGCAAATATTTATTAGGGTACAAGGTTACTCTCCTGCTCTGCCATTCCATCTTGAAACATTCCTCAAATCTACAGTGGTTTATCTCTGGTATAACTTGATCTTCTGCTGATTATCACTGGATAGTGATGGCAGTTCTGTGCCGTAGGTATTGTTGCTCTTGGACAACAGGCCAGGTTCTCTCTCACCAGAAGATGCATCCTCAGGCTGCTACTGCCTGTCTGTTGTCATGTTTGAAAGACTGAGGAGTGGGATTGGTAGAGTGTTTTCTGCCTCTTGTCTACAAATAACTGTAAAGATTCTAAAAGGCAGAAGCAACACTCTAATTTTCACTTCTGACACCATCAGATAAGGACATCCATCTCTGGATTTGCTTTTCTTCTCATTGAGGCTAGTGGCATATAAAAAAAAAACCCAAACACTGAGAGATTTTGATGTTACTGCATCACTTAAAGAATAGCTCCTTGTTTTGTGTCTGTATGGAGACAGCTGGGTTCCTCAAATGTCCTCTTACCTTTCTTGTGTGACATCAGGAGGAACAGCTCTGCTGCAATGAGTTTAACGAGCTCTTCTTCTCACACTGCAGGGCCACTAAACATTCTGTGCATTCCAGGCTCTGCCTTAAGTCCAGCCTTGCAGCAGCAAGAGACAAAACCCAGTTTATTTGTAAAACAAATCTCCTACAGTTCTGGGCTCTCTCCAAAAGCAGCCACAGGCAATGCTTTTGGCAAACTGGTGAAGTCAGCAGTACAGGAACTCCTGGAAACACAAATTTATAGTCCATGGGGAAGCCATTAATTCAAGGAGTAAGTGATAAGCTGAAGAGCAGCATAGGATGATGTCACTAATTTCATATCAATCTTTCAGTTCTGCAAAGCAGTAGGTATAGGCTGGCAACACGTGGCTACTTCATGGCCTTTAAAATAACTTGCTGGATTCTTACTCCTTCCTCTAAGACAGTTTTTGTACCAACGAGAAACCTAAACCTAATTGAAAAAGCCACCCTAAAAATGATTACATGATTGATATAGTGCAAAGACTGATAAAATATGATTAGACTTTGTTAAACTGAAGCTGATAAAGATTTTGTAAACTTGTCTAGAAATATGGTTGTTGGCCATGTGCTCTTGTGAGAAATAGATCAGAACTGTAAAAAGGGGCAACTTATGCTTTATATGAACATCTGGACAAAGTATATGTGGCAAACATGCTAAATTAAAAAAATATCTTTGACCCCAAATTTATTTTCTAGAATTGATTTTAAATCTCTTTCTCCCTCTTATCCCCACCTTCTGGACTTTTCTGAGTTTCTGGAGGTACAGACTTTGGCATATTGCTTTGGAACAGCCAAAAAATTAATTCAAAAGTAATAAAAAAATTTACAAGCAAATACATGTACTTTTTATGTGCCACCTCACAAAACAGCAGTTTTGGATCAATGTGAATTTTCTTTTTTTTGTGTGAGAATCTGAAAGAAGCATATGTAGAATTTCTATGGGTTAAACATTTTATAAAACTACTTTAATCATGAGAGAAGTAGTATTATTTTAAAGGCTAAAGACTTTAAAAATGTTCCTATCAAATGTGTTGGGTAATAATCCTCTGCTTCTTAAATATATAAATGCATAACACGAAGAGCAGCCACAACTAATTTACAGCACATGAGAAAATAGATACTCTACTCACTCATTTAGTTTTCATTGGAGGTTATTATTTAAAAAATATAACTATTTTACCAAGCTGCAAAATTTTTAAAAAGCAAAATAGCACCACCTGGTGCTGATCAAAGTTTTTACGATCAGTTCCAATCTCTCAGTTGGAGATTATTGCTGTTCAGATAAACCAGTGGCTTTCACAATATCAATTTGAGGTGAGATAAAGAAATAACCTTATCACTACTTCTCTTATTAATGCTTTGGCTCCTTTTTCTTGTAGACCTTTCTTGACTCTAAATCTTTATCCATTATTTACCAGTTTTTAGGGACTTATAGAAAAAGTTCTTATAGCTTAAACATTCTGGATATGTGTAAGGAGTTATTGATTAAAATATGATTTCTAGGCTTTTCTTCAGCTGGTTTAGATTTGAGCATGATGAGAAACTCCAGATAAAAGTGAACTTCACCACTGTTTTTCTTTGTTTCTAATTATTTCTGGGCTTCCTTGTGGTGCTCAGAAATAAAATCATAATTGAGGTTAAACCGTATATCCTGAGAGGACTTCAGCTGCCTAAAACTTGTCGAAATCAATGGGCAGTTAAGTGCCTGAGAATCCCTAAGAATTCAATTTCTAGGCATTCTATATTTATTTTTGAAAAAAAGTTCCCCATTCATTCCTTCTCAGTGACTGATGGTATCATTACGATCACTTTGTCCCACAAACACCACTTTGTGTGCCACTGTTTTGCTTGTGTTACTTTTAAAAAATGAATTGTGTATCATTTCTTGTGAAGTAAAAAAAAAAAAAATAAAGCAAACACATTCCTGGAATAAACATCAGCACATTCATAAAATAAACAAACCAACAACTAGGTAAACTCTCACAAATGAGTAGGGGATATCTTGGGAGTTTGCCACAACATTGTTTTGTGACTTTTTTCTGTTCTATTTTGATGTATTTGAAGTAGGAAAACCAACTAAAAATGGAATTTTTTTCAGATGGATGAAGCAGAGCTAAGAAATTGCTGACTAGGAATCTAAGAGATCCTAGGGACATATCTTCCTGAGTGTACACAGCAGGAGGATGGGGAGATCTCAGCTACCAAGGCAGAACCTTGCAGAACAAGGGTGATACTGTGTGAGAGAGATGCTTGAACATAAAAGCACCATCAAAGCTGTTTAGCTTGGGCACAGAGCTGTAATGTACATTGCTGCTGCTGTGCTGCATGTCTAATCAAAGCAGTCACTGCTCCAAAAATAATTGTTATTTCTTAGATAGTTTCTAGCTGGATGACAAAATCCTGATGTTCGTGTGGCTTTTATGATTTCTGCCGTTTTGGGAGAGAACTTTGTAAATACATTGTGTCATGTCTTGGCTTGATTGTTGTCTTCCAGCATCAGGACTGTTTCTCACTGTGTGCACACATAAAATTCAGGGCAGTCATGGAGTGGTGGTTTAGGATGGGGTGCTCTCCCTATCTTTGAGATAATGCAATTCTAATCAAACTACAGTGCAATTTAATTTCTTCTGGTCTCTGAAATCTCAGCTATTTGTTTGTCTTCCATCTTATGGAGGATCTATATTTCATGGTGTGGCTATATTTACAATGGGTTTGTTTTCAATATGCACGGAGGGACTTAGAAGTGCAACTAACCAAGCTTGCTAACAAAATTTCACTCTAAATTTTTATTTCCAGGCAAGAAACACTAGAGGGCATTGCAAGTTCTGTGCTCATCCGTGTGGTAACTCCACAGTGCTCTTCTGTAACAGCAGTCTTCTCAGTTAACTAATAAATAACTCAGATTAACTAATAAAAGCATGCTAACATGATGGGAAAAGCTGTGGAGGAAATTTGCAGACTGCAAAAAAAACTTCTGGTACTTAAACGACAAATACAGTGTTTGCTTTGGTCAGGAGGCATACACAGCACACACCATCAAAATCAATATAATGTGAAGCTGCACGTGGATTTCTCTGAAAATGGAAACAAAACTATGTTAAGGACATTCATTTCTGCAAATAGAATTGTGTAACTTGTGCCTGGCAGCTGGCAGCATTATATATTCCAGGCCATGTCTGGTCTGAAATGTAGACTATTTTTTCCCCATATGCATTGTACCAATTCTGTTCAAAATTTTTTAAAAAAATGCTGATAATTTCACGAGGTCAGATTTAAGTGCGTTCAAAATTGTGCTTGTGTCGTTATAAACAGAGAGGAAAAATACAGACAGAATGGATATTAGATTTTAGGAGTAGTTTGGAAGTCAGTGATGAGAGTAGAATTTGCAAGACTATCCTTTGATTTTGCTGCCAAAACATCAGGCTTTTCAGGAGCTTCTATCCCCTGTAAAATGTCACTGATTGTTTTTCCCGGAAATAACAGCGCAGGAAGAATTCCAAGGACGCAGAGAGTTCTCGAGACAGAATTGCTCAATGGGATGCACAGAGGAATGTCTTCCTTTGAGGAGACAAGTTGCTTATCTCTTTATCTGTTTTAGATGCCTGTTTGTGTCTGCATGTTCAGACTTCAAAGAGTTTTGTGTTTGCTTGTTTGCTTTGTTTTGCTTTTGGTTTTGTGTTGGTGTTTTGTTCGTTTGTGGTTTTGTTTGTTTTTTGGTTTGTTTGTTTGGGTTTTTTTGGAAAGTGCAAATAGTGTCACAGTGTCAGAGGTGAGAGAGTGATGCAAGGAAAAGCAGCCTCCTCCTGCTTTCCTGGTTCTGACAGCTTGGCAAACCTGCACAGAACTGTGCAGTGTCACAGGCTTTAGTGTTTAACCAAACGTGGTAAAGCCTGGAAGTTTTTCCTTAGTCATTTCGGTTACTGGTGACTTACCCAGCCCATGTAGCTGTTTAACAGCATCTGTCACAATGGAACTGTTCTCAGGAATGTTGTAGATTTCATATCAAGGAAAAGACATTACTCGTTTTTCTACCTGAGGTTTCTGATTTGGAAATGGAGAACTAGGATGCATACAGACACAGATGTCATTATCAGGAATATTAGAAAATCAGAAAGCCAACTCCAATTAAATTTGCCTCCCATGACTTTAGACCAGTCTCAGCAAAGGCATATTCCTGTTAGAGAATGAAGACATGTAGTGAGGAATCCTAGGGAGTTGTGCAACAGGAAAACAAGCAGACAACACTTCTCTTTTGATTAAAGGTTTTGTGCAAAATCTAGTGTAGGATGTAACATTTGACTTACAGATAAAAGTAATGGTGCCTAAAGCCATACTTTCACAAATAGAAAATATATTATTTGAGGACCTGAATTTTTTACTTTGGCTATTGTATACAATATTGTATACAGTTTCAAAAAAGTATGTTTTGTAGGGTAAAAGAAAGGGAAATGAAATTTTTTCATCACTGGATCAGTGTTTCAAGTTCACCCTCAAAAAATTTGGTAATTCAAAATAAAAAAGAAGAGAAATACGATCAGCTCTGAGAGCCCTTGTGACAAGGTTATAGTGCGTTGTATATTGTATATTTATCTGCTAACAACAGGAATAAAGAACAACTTTCAGCAAGGGAGGACATCAGATGAGCTCTCTCTACCTGTCCTAAGCCCTGGGGCTTACAAAAATGACAGACATCTTATTGCATTATTCACAAGTTGTCAGTAAAATCTGTGAGGCTTGACGTCACACAAAAATGTTTGGAAATTACAGAAAAACTGCAGTGGAAGCTTACAAAATGAGGACCAGAACTCCTGTAGTATTTTCCAGCAGAGCAGCATCAGATTTGTTTGACAGTTCAGGTTTTGTGACTTGCTTGCTTTCTTGTTATGAAAAACTGCTGGAGTGGCCACTAGCTCTAGTTTTTACTGGAACAATTGCACTGTAAGATTTGAAAAGGTTTCCGTTCAGTGTCAGATGCCACGAGTTCTACTGTTTGGTAGCAGCTTTTATGGCAGGGAATTTAGGTGCTGGCAGATCAGCTGTAGCCCAGCACTGATGAGATGAAAGTTACTAAACAAGAGGTCTTCAGGAACTCAAGAACAGTATTTGCACCTTCTGCACCAGAAATACCTTGTGTTTTGTCATTATATTTATCTTTAAATCTTGTTTTCTTTATCTCTCAAATATGTTTTCTGTTCATAATCAGCTGTAGTTAAGAGCTTGGGAAGTTCATCGGTGCTTAATTGTCATCTATTCCAGGTAGTGGCAAATCATAGGATCAATTTTTTCTAGCTATGGCTAGTCAGAAAATTATTTTTGCTTCCTTAGTGGTGAACTTGCCACAGCAATCCATGCATTAATCTGCAGCTTTCAGGTTCCAAACAACATAAACTTTAATACCTACTGTCTACTCTAGCTGGTACACACTGTGGCAGGGTTTCCAGCACATTCCTGGCACAGCCCAGGTAAAACATGGCACAAGTGTTTGTAGCCAGGTTGAAGAGCCAGATGCACAAACAGAACTTGGCCAAAATGAATTAAAGGACTTTTTATTGACTTTTGCTGCTGTCTAACCTGATTACAACACCTTTGACTTCAACGGGAAAACATGTACATTGAGTTGAACATTAAAGTCACTGAGTGCTTTATACTGATGAAATGACATTTTTAAATTAGCAACATAAAGCCTCATTTCCTTCTCGGGAGAATCTCAAGTGCTTTAATCTGTAAATTGGGTGTATATCTTTAATGTGCATAGAACAACTGTGTGACTGCCTGTTAATATTCAGGAATTTATTGAGAAAGAAGAGTGGGATTCATCAGGAAGATTATTAAGAAGAGAAATCAGATCAGCCTATTGCCAATCAGGAAAGTGATATGAAAACTCCAGGCCACATTGAAAGAGACTGCCATGATATATACAGGGAAAAAGGAAATATTCTGTTAATTGGGAACATAGCTTCAAACTCTTTGTAATATCTGCTACCTACTGCACAAACCACTGCAACTTGTGTTCAGTTGGAGCTCTCTTAAGCACAAGTGGTTTATAGGAAGAAAAAATTCAACTGCAGTACAGCAGAGCACATCTCTTCAATTTAAACCAGCAAGCCAAAATAATACCGATACATTCCAGAAACATCTATAAAGGCAGAGCTAATGCAACTCTGCTTTTATTAATGCCCAGTTATGTCAAGATGCATAACAGACCTTCATTATTGTAATAAATCAGTGACAAGGTATGCCATAAAATCATATTGTAGCTTAGCGTTATGTTTTCTGATTGATAACTGATGAGGTCAGGCTATGGATTTACTGGAGATCACTGGAAGGGCAAGGTGCAATCATATTGTTTAGATTATGCACTAGTTTCCATCTCATAGTGAACTCTAAAATACTCCTCATTTTTTTTTCTAAAATGTTATTTGAAACATTTAGAATATTTCTGCATGTATTACACGTAGACATTATTTTAAAACTTCTTTAAAAAACAATGTAATACAGAAACACTTCAAAGCTTGTGGATCTTAGTAGCTCTGGCACCTTTTTTGGCAAGTAGCCCGTAGTGGGGCTGTGCATATCTTTGGATATTTACTGGTTAAAGCATCCAGTTTTCTTCTTTATGTCACTGAAAATGGATGTTCAGGACAGAGAGGAATAGTTAAAGAGCTCTGAAAACAGCAGCTGATCAAGTAACTAAAAGCACGTTCTTAAACTTGGAGAATTGGATTCTCAGCTTTAAGACCTTTCATAAAAAAAGAAATAAAACTTTGTCATTTATATTGCATGAATTCCATAATAAATAAAATTTTAGAATGTATGCAGATTTTTAAAGAGTAGATCAGGATCTGATTAGAAGACAGAGCTTTCAAGAAGAATCTCTGATTTCATGCTAAATATTGAGGAATGCGTTGAGAGAGTGAGTTCAGCATGTTCTTTTGCACCCCAAAACAGAACATAAAGTTAGTAACAAGTTACTTTCCAGAATTCTTTTGAGGTTGGATGTGTCCTGATTGCTCTCATTGTTCTGCAGGGCAGCAGAGGCAGCTCTTTCAGCTCTGTAAAAAGAGAACACGACAAATTGCCCTCTTGCCAGTTAAGGAATTCTGTAAAGGTTAAGGAGTTACATTTCTGGAGAGAATCCCAGTTTGATCTCCTCCACAAAAGAGGCCAACAGTAACAGCAGGGTGTTACTGATTAAAGGCTGGAAAATGCACACAATACGATTTCACAGAAGACTAAAGAAAAATATTCATACTGTGCAATTTTAAAATAAATGAAAGCAAAGATTTAAAACCAGTACCTATTTCATCAATAGTAAGCGATTATTTTTAAGTTAATAGGTCATTATACCTAACAACTTATACTATAGATAACCTCTAAATAATATTTCTATATTTGAGAGCTTTTTTGTTTCCTCAGATATAAAAGTAAACATTCCAGCTCATACTTTGTGCTCTATAATAAAGCGTTTTCCCAAGTACAGGATTTAAAGAAGCAAATTCTGTTTCATCTGCAGATACCACTGAAAACAGCCCCAGCTAGCTGCTTCCCCAGAAATCACGGGAGCTTTTCTTGAGTACTGAGCCGAGGAGAAAGGCCAGGAAACAGCTGACTGCAAATTACTTTGTATGTTGTTCTTTGACCAGAATTGCCTGCAATTACTTTACACTTCATATGTCAGAAAGAAGTTCTGATAACATTTCTCTGTACCATGGGTCATTATCTCTTTTGTCTTATCTGATACAATCCCTGCACATGAACTTTCAAAATCCTTGACATTTTCTACTGATAGCTGTGCTGAGTCACAGAAGGCTTCCTTTGTGCAAAGGTAGTTAACAACCTTGTAGGTATAATGGAAAATAAGAAGCATTTTGAAAGATTTCCTTCCCTACTTTGCTATCTCTTTAGTTGCTGGCCAACATGCTAACTTATAAAAAGGCAGTTTAAGAACTCCTAGGAAGTTAAATGGGACAATATTGTTACCTTCCTGTCCTTATATAGTGAAGAAGAATAACTCATTAGTATTTTGAAGTATGTTTCAGAATTGAGGCATCTATTCCCTTAATGGTGAATGCAGTTAAAAATCTGTGCCCTATCTCCAGTTTAAATTTGTCTTCCTTCAGCTACACCCATTGTCCTCATTGTACTTGTTAAACAGAATTTTTCTTTCTTTTTCTTGAAGATGACAACTGTTCAGTTGTTGGATTTTTGCTCTTCTTTTTTCAAATAGGCTGACCAATGTACATTCTCTCACTCTAAGGTGATGTAAGGAGAACAGAATGTGCCTTCATATCTGTGGCATTACCTTCTCCAGCTCATCCCCCAGACTTCCAGTCTGGCACTCTTCATGGATTCCACACATTTTATCAACTGCAATTTTATATTTACTTCCAGATCATAGATCAAAATATTAAATACCAGTAAACTTAGTCCTAATACCAGGAAAATCCTATCAGATGCAGTTTTATAGAATTAAGATTTCTAATGAATATACACTTTGAGATATATAAACAAATTTTACAAGCTAATTAATACACTATTTTAAAGATTAATTTTTTCAGACATAATTAAAAAATCTACAGATACTGCCATTCAGTTTATAGTGCGGTCCAAAGCCAAATATAAATCAAGGAAAGCTTATTTATTTTACTCTTCTTTACAATGTGAAGTTTTTATTAAATGAGTCTGATATTATTTTAAATTTATGTTTAAAATTTCTTATTAGGAACAGCTTAACCCATCTTGATTAACTGGAATGGGAAGAAAATTTACAAAACTATGGTTGCTATTGATTTGTATCTATAGAGTGAATCTGGAAGCAGAACATCATGGTTTTCAAAATAACTAAAAACCACTTTTACTTCTGAGTATTGAAAGTTCCCATCAGTTTGCAGAGACAAGATGAATGATTTTCCCACAGTGGGTGATATGGTCACCATCAACAGGAGGCTGCAAATGTCAATTTAGATGACTTATTACAGGCCAGATTTGATTTTGTGATGTTTTACATCTTGTACTGGCTGTACTTTGGGTTGTTTTAGCATGTCCACAGACAATGAAGTTGATTCTATAAGGGACAAATACAGCTCTCAGTTTTTACAAGTTCACATATTTATTTTCATGTTGCTGTACTAAACATTATTTAAAAATATGCACAGCATTTGATTACTTAAGCGTTTTTATCTCCTAGTATTCCTATCAGATGTGGAGAGTTGTCAGCATGAAATGGGATCCTGTAACTTCTCAGCCTTATCTAATGAAAAAAAATAATCAGAACACCAGAACATTTTATGGATTTTTATTGTTTGGAGATGCCTGTAATTGCTTTGTATTGCAAAAATACATGCTATGTTCCAACTATGCTCTCCAGAGAGCTGGATCAAGAATTCCTCTTTCTAGCTTTTAGTTCTATTTCTCTGCCTGCTGGGGCTTTTGTTTTAAATTACCCATCCAGTCATTAACTTTTGCAGATTTTTTATATTAAACGCAACAGCTACAAATGCTTTAATTTTATATTTTATTATTTGCTAAAGCCCTCCAGCTGGCCAGATTCCTCCTGTGTCAACATTCTGACACTTTTGTTTAGAAGATATATCAGCATGTACAAGGCAATATCCAATGAAATCTCCATTATCTCTGTTTGACAGGGAATGCTTTGAAAGGCTGTGTATTTTTAATGAATAGGAAAAATCAAAGGCAGAGGAACATCTTGGGCCTTTGCACATAACAAAGGGGGCATATTTATTGACTCGTTAATACTGAATGTCAGATGGCTGCGTTGAGAGTCGGCAGTCTCAAGTGTTCCATCACCTACAGGGAGTATTGAATATAGAATAAACAGTCCAGTATAAACCAAGGGGCCATTTTTCTATCAGAATAGCGGGTGGGTCTATTAAGTTAAATTATTAACAGTGAAACTGAAGTCACAAAGCCTCAGATGAAATTCCAGGCAATAACTCATAATTTTATAGCTTTCTATCCTTGATTATTCCTTCCTCCCCGAACCTTGAACATATTTCTTTCTACAACAAAAATAAGCCACCTTCCTTTCCCCCACAACCCCCCCCCCTTCCTCTTTTGACTTTTTTCAGGCTTGGTATCGATTGTTTTTTTTCCCTCACTTCCCTTGCAGAGGTTTTAAAATCACATCTCCCTCCATTCTATTCCCTTTTTGTCCTGTACCTGTGACACATCATCTTTGTTGTTCTAACACTCAGTATTTGCTGCTCTCATTTCTCATCTTTCCTTAGAGCTCAATTTTTATGATAGAACAGTCATGGAAGCAACTCCAAGAGGTATGATGATTGTGCATGTAAAGGAAAAAACTAGTTATAGTGGTATGATTTGGGAAATGTAATGGCCACGTATTCATTTTCCCAAGTGTATGTAATTTCTTTTGGCTCCACTAGGATATCAGATCTAATTCTTTATGTATATAGAAAGGCCAATCATGCCTGAATTTAAATTATATAAATAAGCCTAATTTCCTGATAAACAAATGAGACAAACGTTAGCTCACAAGATTTTAGGCTCTCAGACTGTTTGGGTTGGATGAGTCTCTGGACATTCCGAAATTGACCGCAGAGTGCAATTAGATTTGTATATATAGAGGAGCGAGACCTTAAATAACTTCAAGTTCTTCCTAACTGGAACTGATCATACTTCCTGATTCTTGAATGCTTAAAACTGGATTGGAACAAGATAGTCTTAAGAAGAAAGCAAGAGATTTCCATGGTGAATCCTATGCACAGGTGTTTACAGGTGTGGAGGATAAGGCACTGAGACCCTGCATTGCATAAAAACTACTTGGAGTCTGGTTTGGTATCAACAGGCCAGAACTAAAATCCTCACTATGGAGAACCAGACTTCTTCCATTGGTAAATATTTCTTTGCTTCAGCAATTTTAGCCCACAGAACTCTCCTGGATCATATTAGAGTTTGCTAGGACAAGAATGGGTATAATGTCTCAGGACAAGAGCAATTACCAGCCCATTTGATACCCTATAGCAAAAGCTCCAGGAAAGTGTATCCTGCAGTTGACCCTGTGATGTCAGCAGCCACTGCATGTGCTCAGGGGGACTCAGCTCTAGTGCTTATTTGATCACAGGCCAGGCCTGCTGATTGCTGAATGTCAAAGAAAACAAGAAAAACTGAGCAGATAACACGAAATTGTGTAGAGGAGGAATTGTTGCTGAGAGAGTTCAAACAGAACATTTTGGACTCGAGTCAAGAAAAAGCTGAGATTATTTGGAAAAGAGTGTAAGGCAAAAGGATATGCCAGCAAAAAGGTCAAAAAGGAAGTTTAAGGCAAAGCAACTTGTCTTAGATATTTGAGAACTTTGAATTTACAGACTAAAGCTTGATATTGTTGCAAAGAACCAGCAGCTTTCTTAATTAAGCCCTATCAGGTTATTGTGTTTATGACTAATGCATCCTGAAGTCCCTACTCAGATAGAAGGCTGGAGTAAAACATGTCCCAGATCATACAAGGTAGTTCTTACATGGAAGCAGTAAGATAGGTGTAACCAGTTTCCAGATGTAGTATTTGCTACATCCTGTACCCTAAGGCACTGTTTACATTTATGTAAATAACATTTATATAAGTAATGAGAACTTACAGTAGTTATGCAGTTAATTTAGAAAAATTAAAGGTCAGGCTGAGAAGGGACAAAATTTGAGATCTAATTATGCTTTCATTAGTCCTTTTAAAGCTTATTCCTTCTGACACAAACTCCCAACTTCTTCCTGTGTTTCAGAAGCACACTTGCAGACATTTTGACCAAAAGAACAGTTCAGCTACAATTTAGCTTGGCCTCATCTGACATTGTGGGGATCATTTACAGGGGTCAGCTGACACTTGCAGAGCTGCCTATTTCAGAGGAATGATAAAGGCACCAGCACATTAATTTGTTTACTATGACCTGGTTACATTTCAGTTAGTAGGGGTTGAAGTGAAAGGGAGGGGAATAGAAAATTTTCTGAAGACTCTCTCTCTTAAGTTGTCACTAAGTGTTCGAGATACAGTCACATAACCTTCAAGTCAAATTCCCATAAATATTGCAGATTGGGGAATTCTGTTGTATATAGTAGTAGTTCTGTGTCTGGGGAGCTTACAAATAAAGCAAATGGAATATACAAATAAAAATGGGAGACATTTCTGTATTTGACCCTGAAAAATCTGTCTCCCAGGATCACGACTATACTGGAGCAGGGTGTCTTGTCCCTCTGTTAAGGTACTGCTACAGAAGCTGTGTGATTTTTCTCTAAGATACTTAGATGTTCCCTGACAAAGAAGGACTGAGAGAGAACAGTTCTCTGACTTGGTGACAAGAACCCTTAGTTTATGAGCAAAGCAGTTCCTGATTCCAATAATTCTTTAAAACGTATTTGTGACAGTTAACTGTTTCCATAGGGGACAAGGGAGATCTAGAACATCTCAAAAAGAGCAACTGGGATCCCTTGTGTTTTAGGGACCATCACAGTCTTCTTCATTTTGTTTGCCTACCCCTAAAATGCTTCCAGGTGAAGTGTTGAGGCAAAAATAGACACTGGAAAAAATCAGGAAGTAAAACTTTATTTTGATAAATAGTAAATTTCACAGGAAGTGTCAGCAAGTTGTGAACATTGGTTGATGAAGAGAGAGCCATTCATTACTAATTTCAACATGACTTCTAAATTTCCCTACAATCATTGCTGCACAAAAAGCCCATCAAGTCTCAGCCAAAAAATTATTATATGTTATATATGTTTTAGTATATGTATTAATTCAGGATTTTACCTGTTTTTAAAAAATAAAATAAAGCCTGAGAATGGTTAGCCTGAAGAGCACAAATGCAGGGCAGAAAAAAATAATTGCTTAACAATACATGTTCCCCTTTTCAAAATGACAAAATTCTTGACTAGTTAGGGTTGTATACACAAGATATAATCATTGGAGTCACAGCTTTGCTCTGTCAAAATTCTCCTTGCAAATAGTATTACATTCCCTTCATGGTCCAGAAACATCAGATTGATAAAATCTGGAGAAGAGAGTGCTAAAGTAGGACTTAAACCAGCTTCATTGTATCACTTAATGATGATTTAAATAGACCATCCAGAGAGAAAACATCGATAGAAATTCTGTGATAAACAGAGCTTTAAATTGATTTAATAAAATCAAATGTCTCAATTGTTATGAAAACATTGCTGAGAGCTGCAAACAGACTCCACTGCCTTGTTTTTAACATTCAGCTGAATTCTATGTGTATTTTAATATTTGTTTGTTCTGAAAACATAGCAACCTGCCTCAGGCAGATCAGTAACAGGCAAACTGGCATAGTCGATTTTATAAGGGATTCTGAACAAGCAGCTGAAAAGCAACTATTTAATAATCAGCAATTCTGTTTCAGAGAACAAAATAAGAGACTCTGAAGCATTCTCTTTACTAGGTTTTATTACTATTTGAATTGCCACAACAGAGGAAAAAAGCCAGGCTTCTTTCTTTGAATGGCCTTGCTGGAGAAATTCTGTTCAAAACTAACAGTAAAGCAGAAATGAGTGTCTTTACACACAGGCCAATTGGCATCATCCTTGCACACACAGAAAACTCAGTAACCATGCTACTTTTGTTTGAAATGCATTAAATATAAGAACAGCAACCTTCACTTCTCTTTCTTTAAGGAAAAACATTATGAAGTTACAGAGATAATTATTTTAAAAAACCACATTCAACAAGTTTCGGTTAGAATTTGCCTTCTTAGGAGACATATTTTTGTGTTGTATATCAAGAATTCATCTTAAAACTCACCCTCAGCTGTGTGTCTGGAGTGATTCTGAAGGTGACAAGGGGCACCCGTTGCTTTTTAAACCCATGTGCAGCTCTTCCAGTGTAAGAGCACAGCTGGCTCACCTCACTCTGCCTCCCACTCTCCTGATTCCAGAGCTCCAAACTTTTTCTCTTTCCCATTACCTTAACTCAGTCCATTTCCTCTTATAACAAGCATGCTAATTGTTTCTGTCAATAGGGTGGGTCAAATGTTTTCCTTTTTAACACCAGTGATTGCCCCGAGGCTGTTTGCAATCAAGAGGGGGAGATGGTGTTTTCTCATCAACACAGTAAGAAAAAAATCTTGGAACACAAATATTTCTGGGGATTTAATGCCTACGTGTATGTCTCTTTCGTGTGTCTGGTATCATACAGCATCTTAATTTTTTTGGACTAGTCTCCTGTAAAAAGTTTTAATTGCTTCTGTATCTAGTTTTATTGCAACAAAAGTTGAGTTAGCTATACTTGTGGTAAGAGTTAAGTATGCATCTAGTACATACATAGGAATAACTAAAAGGAAGTACTGTACTAAAGCATAAATTCTAAAGATTTTGATAGGTGAAAAGACACTATCATAGATTTAGGTGGCTATTTTATAGGACTATGTAAGTTTTTCCATTTACAAAGGCTGTTTTCCTTGAATTTCAATCTTTGAGGAAACATGGGTTTTTTTAGTTTTTGTTAGTGATGCCTGTAGTGAAACTATGAAAATAACGGAGAAGATTTACTATTTCTTATCTGAAGGTGATTTTGATGCAGACTTTTCATTTAGAAGGTGGAAATCAATGTTTCAGTTAGGATTCCTGTGATGACATCATCAGTGAACTTGGGTATATCAAGTAAAATACATGCTTTATCAAGTAAAAATAATTCTGCAAATACTCCCAGATTTTACACTATTGAAAGCTCAGAGGAAGCATCACCCATCACCTGATAGGACAAGAATGAATTCACTTCAGCAAGGGAGTCTGCCTTTCTCTTTGTGGCTTCAAAAATTAAGGGAGTGTCTATCCTTAGAAGAAATACAGAGGCATAGAAGTAAAAAGGTGCAGAAGAATTAAATTTTCTCATTGATCTGAGAATGGTGCATCAGGTTATGTTTTTGCTATACAATGACTTCAAAACCGTGTCAGTGGAACTGATTTAAAGAATATCTGCTATTAAAATTGTGTTGTGACATGATAGTCTGTACTGCCTTGGGGACTGACTTGCTCTTGCATATACTCCTCGTGTATGAATGTTTTTGTACTCTTATATAATATGGTAAGAGAGTATTTTCTGAAAATAAAAAAGCAACTCAAGCCCTGTTCCTGTGTGCCCAAACCAGCAGCCATATGTTTAAAGAACAATAAGCACTGCACCTGATTCTGATTGGGCATTCATTATGATTTTCTTAATAATTAGTTACAACTACTTTAAATGTTTGCTAAGGATTTTACAGTAGGAGGCTGTAAAATTTGAGGTCGTTGGACAAAATGGCACAAAACTGGAAAGGCAGTAGTTCTATAAAAAATTATTAGGTTTGGCAGGAGAGAAAAGGCTTGGAAAGGATGGGAAAAAGTCATGTTCTGTAAGCTCTGTCATTGCTTGGATGTCATTGCTTAGATTCATTGAGAGCATTTTCTGTTTGACAGAGTAAAGTGATACAGGAAATTCCATGGGCTAAAAATAGATTAGTGATACAAAGCTGTCGGTGAGAGTCATTGCAGTACTTGGCTAAAAATACTGGAAATGGGAAGAGATTAGAACTATTTTCTCCTGGCATCTTGTTTAGTTTGTTTCAAAGCTGGCAGTCAGGCATTGCATGGTAGTTTTGTCAAGTCTTTTATGTTGCTTGAAATACAGCTTGAACTTTTTCAGATGGGTAGCAGGTTCTTGAAGAATGAACGGGCTGTCTGTAATTATTAACAGAGCAGTCAGAGGTAGGGATGTGATTGTTTGCTTTGCTTTTGTTGTCATTCTCTGCCCATGCTCATTCTTTGTCCAATAATATCTTGGCTACAACATGAGTTGGACTTTAAAGCCCATTTTAGTGTTTCTCTTCAATAACAGGACTCGTTACTTCCACATCTCTCTGTGTCAAACCAGGTGGTCCTACTCTGGATATTTGGGTGACAACATCCTGCTTCCCAGCTGTGATAATAAATAAGGGGCATAAGATCTGGCACTTGTAAACTCTTTTATTTTGGAAGCTTCTGTCCAACATCTGGATAAAATTATTAAAAAACCAATTCTTCCAAATGAAATATTTTTATCTAAACAGTGATGTGTGCCATGAGTGCAGATAAACTAATAATATTCAGATACACTGATTAACAGCAGCAACCTGAAAATGAATCTATCTCCCTCCGTCTTTTTGTTTGATGTGTGTGCATGGGTTTAGCTCATAAGTTATTAAGTTATGGCTATAAGTTGTACCTCATACTGTATACATTTTAATCAGATTGTGATTCCTTTTTTGGTATTTCGATAAAACACACAAGGATATAAAAATGAGGATGAGTCAGATACCTGAGGTGTAGGTATTTATTGTTATTTTAGGTGCTTTGGGGTATCACAGCTGATTTCCAGCTGCTGATAAGGAAGGACAGCTCTTCCAGCTCAGCTCCTCCTTTTGTCAGACCCAGGCAGGCAAATCTCCTGGATGCCTTAGGATATCCAACATGACAGTGGTCGCTACTCTTCAAGCACATGGATTCTTCCAGTGGCTCTTGCTGGCACTGCTGGCTAATGAGCATTTGTAAAAAAGGGCTGGAGGTGAGGATTTTCCTCTTAGTAGAGCTTCCTACTATGATGGAAAGTTTAATCCCAAATCCAGAGTATGGCTTTGGCAGCACGTCTGATCAATAACCTGAAGCAGTTCTACATATTTTCATACATGTTATAAAGCTGACTTGGCCCAATTGAAATAAACTGAAAACTTTTTTAAGGATCAAATCTCAGAAACACTTTAAATTAAAGTTCCATTTATAAATAGTCTTTTAATATCTGTTACATGGTTTCCAGATGGACTCCTGTTCTTTTATAGCTAATGATCGAGTATGTTGTACTTCTTTCTTATTGCATTGAATTCTGAGCAAGTGATTCCAATTGCGAGAACTATAAATAGGATTTAATCCAAGTAAATATTTTTAAATACGCTTGGTTTATACCTTTTATAGATTATTTGAAGTCTGAATTCTTTCTGTGGTATCAGAGTTTTGTTTGGGTTTAATAGGGCTTTACCACTGTGTCTTAAAGTGGCTCTGGGCCACGTTTGGATTACATCCTGGGCTGCATCCAAAGCCCTATAGGCAGCAGGTCAAGGGAGGGGATCCTTCCCCTCTGCCCTGCTCTGGTGAGACCCCACCTGCAGTGCTGCATCCAGCTCTGGGGTCCTCAGCACAAGACAAACTGTTGGATTGAGTCCAGAGTGGTGTCAAGATGATCAGAGGAGTGGAGCACATCTCCTATGAGGAAAGGCTGAGACAAGTGGGATTGCTCAGCCTGGAAAAGAGAAGGCTTTGGGGTGACCCAACTGCAGCCTTCCAATACCTGAAGGGAGCCTGCAAGAAAGACGGAGCGACACTTTTTACAAGAGCCTGGAGTGACAGGACAAGAATTTTAAACTGAAAGAGAGTAGGTTTAGATTACATATTAGGAGGAAATTCTTTGCTGGGAAGGTGGCGAGGCACTGAAACAAGTTGCTCAGCGAAATTGTGGATGCCTCATACCTGGGGGTGTTCAAGGCTGGGTTGGATGGGGCTCTGAGCAAACTGATCTAGTGGAAGGTGTCCCTGCCCATGGCAATGGGCTGGAATTAGGTGACATTTAAGGTCCCTTCCAACCTAGAGCTTCTATGAAAATGGGATGAGAGTTGTAGTTCCCATACACTCTCTTCCCAGGAGATTTACAAAAAAGTAATTTTAATCAGTTTGATTGACACTCTTTTAACAAGTCCTGAATATTTCCATCTTCTTTATGGATAAGTTTAAAGATAGGATGCATGTATGTGTACCTCTGGTCAATGTCTAACTGTCAGATGCATGGTATGATGGAAATAATGTGTGTTATGAATTCACAGTTCAGTCTTGAAGCTAGAGATTTGTATTGATACAATCTTGGTTAAGTTGGTAAATGCACCTGTCACTTTGCCCATTTATTAATGATTTCCTTCTGAAAATTCTATAGATTTTTCATTACTGCCAGTGTATGGAAATTGACTGATTCATATTGTAGTTTATTTGTCTTTTTAAATGAGTGTTTGAATTACAGTTTACTTTGGATTTAATTAGAGTTTGCTTTTTCTCACAACAGAAAAATATTTTTGGGGGTAATATAAGACTACTTTTTTATTTTCCCTTTTATTGGACTAGTAATTTAAGCTATGTCATCAACAAAGTCTAGATCTTCAAAATCTATATCATATATCTGTATTTCTAATATTAAAGTCAGTGACAGTACCAAACATGACAGCATCATTATTTAATATCAATCTATATGATTAGCCATTCCTTCAAGCCTATGTTGATCTATGCAAGCCCCACTGTAATGATGGCAATAATTTCAATAACAATTCAAGATGTTCTGTACTGGTTTGTGATAGAAGCTCTCCATGTGCTGGAGAAATCTGTGAAGTTTGTGCTGAGTGGTAAAAACAGCATTTGATGCTCTCTTTGATGTTTATACTGAGGGTAAAAATCTGTCCAACACATGAGATGCAGCTTGTTCTTGCCGTTTGTTCTTGCTTGATTTCAGCTCTAAAAGAAATAAAAAAGAAGAAAGGTTCTTAAAAGGACTATGCACTAAGTTTTGCTCACCTCAATCACTGTTACACTAAGTCACACTCATGTGAAATACTTTTTCTGGTATCTCAATTTCAAGTCCTGTTACACCAAAAGTTTTTCTTGGTTCCATATCATTTGACTACATTCTTCACTTTCATAAACTTCAACTGTTTTGAGGTCTTCTAATTATCACTTTGTGATGTGACGTGTTTAATGTTTAGCTCTGGGAATGTAATCTCGTTGGTGAAGTGTCTTGTGATGCTTGCTGAGTTAATCTTTGAAAAGTAACACTTTTTGAGGGTTTTTTTCTGTGTTAAAGCTTTTTTGTGTTTATTAGTGACATTTCCAGATAGTGTAAACTGGCTTAGTGTAACTTTATTCAACTGATAAAATGATTTACTATTCCTTCTTTCAGCAACCACTTCAACCTTTTTGGCAGTATTGCCCACATACTTCCTCTTGCCTTTTACCTCCATTTTCTGGTGCCCTCTCCTTTGTGTGGGAGCCAGCTGCAGCTCTGTCATGCCTGTGATACTGCCATGTGAAAAAGAGTGTCACATATTCGTGATGCCTTCTTGTCATGACCTTGGGTGTATAATAGCTGAAATCTGCTCTTCAGTTTAATTTGAAGTTGCTGCTCTAATGGTTTATATTTCAACTCTTTGATAGTGCCTTTTGGTGGAATGGCTTTTCCTTAGTTGTGAAACCTAAAAAGCAAGTGAAATTTTGCCAGGCTTTCCACACTCCCATTTTGAGACTGGCTGAGTTTGTTTGTAGCACTCAGCCTCACTTTCCATGTCCTCACCCTTTATTCAAAAATAGGTTATAAAATACACCGAGTTTTGCTATTAAAATATAATTTATTTACTTTCTTGGTTAAAGTTATTGCACTGAGAGGATAGCCACACTCTTTTGTTGTGCTCCCACAAAAGCCTGTGACAGATAATCTTATGTAGAATATTGGCAGTACTTTTGTGGCCATGTTGTTTGTTTAATTGAAATTGAGACGCCTGCCGTTTGAGAGTTTGATCTGCAAGCCAAGGGACAGAAACACCATTTCACTAAATTTTAGAGAAATTTTTTTGTCTAGTACAAAATACAGAAAGACTTGAAGAAACAGGAGGTGATCTGGTACTCACTGTTGCTGTAGCAAGTGTTCCATAGGGTAAGGATACCTGGATTTTCTTCTGCATTGAAACCTGGCAAATGGCTACAGCCCAGCAGTTTGAGCTAAGGTGCTTTCTTTGGAATTTGATTTAGAAATAGACTAAGACATCAGGGATGTGGAAAGGTGTTTACCTGCAGCATTGTTTTCCACTTTCTCTTAAGGGGCTGTGTTACTTGGATAGTAGTTAAGTCTGGCTTGCAAGGGAGATTAAAAACTTTTTTACCTCTTTTGACTTGTCAGTCATTCTATAATACTTAAGTAAAACATTATTAGGCAGCATCATTATATACGTGACACTTTCAGTGTATAGCATTCAATATTAAAACGTGCACCTTCATATATCCTCATCATAAAAATGAGTATCCTGTCTTGAGACATCTGAAAAATAAAAGAGCATTTTAAAGGGGTTCATTAAAGTTCTAATATTCACCATCAGATATGGTTTTATGTTAAGAAATGGCATGTCTTTCATTATTCATGTAGATCTACCTTAGTTCCTTAAGGTTTCTTTCTGAAGAGAAAATTGGTTTAGCAATAAAATATGAATCAAATATTAAAATATTTGAGGACTCATAAAAAAGAGGTGAGATTCGTGTGCAGTAACCCTCCCTGCCTTCACAATAAAATTATTGAAAGATTATTATACATGAGTCATCCCCATTTACAACTCTCAAAAAAAAATAGGCAAATAATCAGCTGATCTACTGGGAATTTCCTAGCAGGTAATTAGGTGGCTAGAAAGAACAAACAGGGAATTTTCAAGATAAATCCTATTAAAGCAATCTAATTTTCATCTCTGGCAGGATTCCTTGTGTAGATTAGAAACAGCATGTCACATGCACCTTAGAAAAGCTTTTCAGGTTGTCTCAGATGACATTCAGGCTAAACAAATGAGTACAATTTGGTGCAGATTAAATTACTCCCATGTGAGTCCAGATTTTTCTGGGAAGTAATATTCTATGTGTCAAAGATTCCAGGCAAAATGGAAAAATACACCGAGTGGAGCTCCTCAGGTGTCTCTCCTGTGTTGATTGTTCATCGTTTCACCAATAACTTGAGTGATGGAATAGAATATTTTATTGACATTCCAGGAGAAAATAATCTTAGATTTAATTTTTTCATACTAGAATTAACAGATACTTTAAAATTCTAAGATTATCTTGATAATTTGTAGCAAAGCTTTGTGTATTTAAAAGTACAATTCACTCATGATGTGCAAAACGCACTGAACTGAAGTAGGAATAATCAGAGACTGTGTTTTTATGGGATCAAATATTGAATTAGTGGTATTCTCTAGTTAAGGCAGATAAACATAGAGCAAGTCTCAAAGAGAACCTGTTGTGGATTTTTAAGAACAGGTTAGAAAAACATGTATGAGAGATGGTTTATATCTGTTTAATGCTGCCTCCTGGCAATGGGGTGGATCAGACAGCTTCCCAAGCCCCCAGTCTCCTATGGAGTGTATTATCCAATGAACCCAGTATGCTGGCAGTAGTCAAAGCTGTGAGGACTGGATCTGATCTAATGTCACTCAGCTGCCTTTAGTGAATGGTTTACATGTCTGTAATTGAGCTACAAGTGAACCTCTCTTTGTGGGTTTTTCAGAAAATCTTGGTGTTTGTCTAATTTGCCTTGAACACAAGGTGCAAAATGCCCACTGGAGTTATCCGGCCTTGAGATAAAATAAACACTTGAAAGTTTCATTCTATTTCATTTATCAGATTAATTTCATTTATGGATCCACATCAGTGAATGTATCGATACCCTGTGGTTTTTGCATCCATGGCTGGGTGTTGGTGGCAGCAGGGATGACCTGCATTATTCTGCGGGATGCTGGTTGCTGTTCTTTGTTCTGAAGACTGTTGACAGATGAATTAATTTCCCTCTATTGTTTTCTTTCTTTAATGGCATACCCAGCTAATTCTTTTTTCTTCTCACTTCAAAGCTGCATGCTTTCTGACAGGCCAAAGATTTGCTGATGGCAACACTCTTGAAATTAACTGGTCTTGGTGGGAACAGACAATAATGATACATTTTAATTCCTCAGTTGTCTTAGAGCTAGCACTCTTGTACAAAGGTTCTATTTCTGTATTGGCAGCTCATGAAACCACAGCCAAGTAGAGGAGGAAAGTTTGGGACAGGACTGCAGTGCACCCAGATTTTTGTGATCCATTTTTCCTATGATAAAGCTCTCCCCTCAAATATGAGAAGAGCGCTCAGCTACAAAATGCACCTTTTCTGTGCTGAGCAAGTTTACCTGCTCTGAGGGGGTGACACTCCTGTCTCAGCCCTCAAAACAGCAGCCAGCACAATGGGAACAGGAGCTTTTCTCCCAGCTGCTCAGCCTTTCAAAGTGAAGCAGCATACACTAACCACGGACAAAAGAGATCTGTCCACTCCAGCACCTTTCAAGGATCCTTGTACCAATCTGTAACCCCCACTGAACATTTCCCATTTAAAGTGGACCTAGATCATCACATCCACTGTCCCAGATTCTTTCAAACCTGTCACCACTCTGAAGTTATGCACCAGCAGTCTGGGAACACTGTAACAGAAATTATTTTCTCAGGTTGTGAATGAAAATTTCTATGAACCTCTGGCATCTTTCCTAAATTGTATGACTTTGCACAAGCCTGACTTCTGTCATATATGTGGGGACAATTCAGCAAAATCGCTGGACTTGGCTTTTTAGGTGGAAGTCTTTCTGTATCACCCTTAACATTTTGGTCTTGCAGTCCCCTCCTGAAGCTGAAGATGTGATTCACATTGCTGTGAACCTGGAAATCCCCATAATGTATGCATATGCATTCAAGTGAAAAACTGCATATTTTTGGCAACTGCAGCCTTTCCTAATAAGAATTTATAAGATAAACACCTCTATATTTGGAAGCTAACCTCCCTTTCATCCTCCTTGAAGAGGTCAGACCTTAGAACATGTGTGCAGTGAAATTTCTAATATTTACAGGAGTACTTACAGATGTTTGCATTAAAATATAAGCCGTAATAATTCAATTCATACCAACAGATGATGTCAAAAGCCATATCCTATGATGGGCAAAGGGGAGTATTGCACAGAAGTGCTCCAGGATCCTGGATTCCCTCTCCTACTAGGCAAGCAGTACCTCCAGATGAACATCACCACCTTTGCACAAGTTCCTTGGCACTCAGTGGCACTTTAAGGAGTACAAAAAACATTCTCACATTCGCTTTCTTGTGTGTCCCACTTCTGTGGAGAATATGTAGGTGTCTGCTGAGATTTTTGTGTCCTTACAGCCCATGAAAGCTCTTACTGATGTGTGCTGAAACCTTTAGTTCAGTGGCACTTAGCCTGGCAGTTCAAAAGGAAAAGTTTGATAGGAAGCAGAAAAATTGGAAGTAAAAATGAGTCAGGAATATTTTAAATTCCAAAAGTCCAGTTGAATTGCCTGCACTAAATGAAACAGTTTTGTAGGTTTTAAAAACTGAAATAGGCTAGAGATTTTTTAATTTGAAAAGGTGAAAGAATTTTAAGATCCAATCTCTATTGTGTGCCATGGATATTGAGGTAATCTGTGGCTTTTGAACTAATTTTATTAAAACACTATCAGATCTCTTCACTTTTTACCTGTGTCACCCTATTTGGGGCACATGGGAAAATCCAGGAATAAGAGCAGCAAATTCCAGTCCATGGTGGGAAGAAGAGTCATAACACTTGAGCTTAAAAGCCCAATCTGTTCTGATATTATTTTTTCAATTTTAATGGAAAGGATCACACCAGGACCCTGTGTCTGAGGAAGCCACAGGGACATGACTGTGCCACCTGATGAGGAATTGCAGGCTACACCAGTTAGCACTGACAGCAGGATAAAGCTTCCATTGCCCTCTTCCAAAGAAATGGTGATCAAATCAATCCCAAGACTGCATGGTATGTTCTCCTCCGAGATAAAAAAACCAAAATCCAGGATTTTTTCTTCTTGCAATAATATTTTTACCCTTTCATGTGAGAAACTTGAAAAAAAAAAGGTAAAATAAAAAAATTTTCTGACTCAAGCTGCAGTGGAACTTGGAAGTAAATGTGGATTTATGTCCCGTGGTACTTTGCAAGCAGAAGTTCTGCTTTCCATTTTCAGATGGTTGATTGCTAGTTGTGTTGTAGAGTCTAGCTGTGAACTTTGGCTTTGCTTTGGCCTAGACATGTGGCATCGAGCTTGTTCCAGTGCAGAGTATGTAAAGCATTCAGCTCTATAAATCTGCAGTCTCAGAGGAGCCATCTTTCCATATCTGACATTAATGAGGCACACCTGCACAGTGTTTGACTATCTCTGTACCATTCCATGTATCATGGCTGGCTGATTCCAGCAGTGCACCACAACTAAGACAATAAAAAAAGGGAACAGTTTGCTCATTAGGAGTGCAACAGTTTCAGTGTTTTGGCTTTCAGTCTTCAGAACATCTGTTGAACAGCACTAGGTTTGATCAATGTCTAAATATCTACACATACATTTACGAAAACAATAATGCAATTTAAGTTTCTTCTTCAGTATTGTGGGAGGGGAAGGTGCATAATTTCACATGTGTTCTGAAACCTGGTAAAAAGAGATGCTGTATTTTGTGTATATATAATATCCCTGTTTAATTAACCAACCAAGTAAACATGAAGATGTTTGACTGATTATGTGTCCATGTGAGAAAGAAATTCACAAGGATCAAAGATAAATTTAAAAATCATGGGATGAAGAAAGGAATGCAGGACTTACAGAGCCAGCAGGTATCTATAACATCACCTGCTTTCTGTTAGGGTGAATCTTCTGTCCTAATGCCTGGCTTTAGACTTCTATTTGGGCAGAAATGCTTTTGTACAGAGCAGAGTGATTCTGCTCTAGACCTTGCAGAACTGGAGATCAGATAAACATTTCCAAATTTGGGAAAATGCAAACTGGATCAAAGATCCTTGACAGTGAAGGCAAAACTGGGTTAGAGCTTCTCAACAGTGCAAGCAAAGTTCAGTTTTGTGGAGATGTGATTCTGGCAGAGGTGGTGAAAAGCTGTTGGGTGAAAAGCAGCTGGATAGGATCAATGAGAACTGGAGCAGATAAAGAGGGTGCAAATGAGAAGAGTGCTGAAGAAAAGAGGGAAGTTGAGAAGGAGAGAAAAAGGTGTTGGGAGTTAGTAGAGAGAGAGAGAGATAACTAGTAAAGAATCTGAGTGGGTAAGAAATCAGAGGTGTTTTAAGGGGTTGATAAAGTTGTGTAATTGCTTTTTCCCCCCTCCCCTGCCTTTGTGAAATTATGTAGTCTTCTCTGGCCCTTGCATCCATGCTCTTTTTCTAGAGGGTTTCAAAATCTGTTCTAATCACCAAAACTTCCTTTTCTCCACTAAGCTTCATTCCTCCTCCTCTGCAGAGTTTTGCCTGCCTGTAAGAATGAGGAAGGCCAGAGAGCCACTGTTGCTTCTGCTAATTGAAGAAAGGGGGCAGAAGGGGAAATCAGCTCTTGCAACTACCCCTCAGTGTGATAATTGCTGTCCCATAGGGAATGGCTCCCTCATGTTATGGTATCCATAGCATCAGCTCTGTTCTCCTAGGGCTCTGATGCACATAAAATGAGGAACAGGGCTGCAGCCTTCACCTTCTTCAGCAGCATTACCCAGGAGAACTGCAAAAATACTGCTGCAAAGGACTATTTTTCTGAGGGGGGGGAAATCTTTGTCATTGGTTTTGATTCAGTCAGAAGAAGGAAAAACTTTTAAAAGCAGGGAGCCATGGAATAGAGAAGCATGAATACCTGTTTGCTTGGAGAGATTGTTATTGTGTGGAATGTAGCTCTTACAGGAATGATTCCATCAAAGAACTCATTAAAACAATTGATTTACTGAAGTGTATTGGTGAACCTGAGACTTTGTTGTTTTGTATCAATTAATTCAGTGGAGTAACACCATGTGCACTTGCAGGTTGATGAGATCACGAATTAGAAACCCGTTTGTCCCTTAATACAGAGAAATGTAAAGGAAGAAAAGCCTGGCTTTGGAATTACTATGGAATTTACATAGGTAGAAAGATTTAGCTCTAGGAGGCTAATGCTAATAACATTTGGGTTACTTTTGCTGCTTCCTTTTTTACTTGCTAAATATCTAATTGCTTATCTTTAACTGTTTATGTTTGAGTAGTTTGCATACATTTATAAGAACTAGGATATGAAAAATTTTGAGGATTTTTTTGCTCTGTGCTGAGACTCCTTCACCATATACCTGTCAATGTAGATGCAGTGCTTATCCGAAATATATTTCTGGGAAGGCTTAAAGAATTTTTGATTTTAATGTTACAGAAACACATTTTAATAGATATTTTCTTCTTTTGCATATAAAAGTTCAAAGTATCTTCTGACCTTACTATTAGCTGTGATTTTTCTGGGTTTTTTCCACCAATGTATCTATTCACTAAAAAAATTAACCTAAAACTACTATTGCTTGAGAGGCAAGGGTGACTATTTATCTTACATAAAACTCATGTAAATATTTCTACAGGGAAATAGAAAATAAATTACATTTCTGTAGAAAAATAGATAACATGCTGAAGTGGAAATGTAAATGTCAGTATAGGCTGCTGCTTTTTGCTTATCTGTGTGTTCTACTTAGAAACAGAAGTAAAGAAATCCCAGGCTGTGTGAACCGTCAGGGAATTGCTGTAGCACTGGATTGCTTTTGAAGAATAATTTAGGCTGACACTGGAAAGCAGCATGCTCTCCTTTTCTTTCTCTACAGTTATCCTTGCCTTCCCACCTCTTTTCAACATGATTTAAATGCTTGCTGTCAATTACAAAAATCCTTATGTACACTTGTGCTCCAGTTGTATTTTTTTCCAAAGTCAAACAGTCTCTGTTCCTCTTTTAGTAAGTGTTTTAACTGTTGTGAAATTAGGGGTAGGATTCTCATCTACCAGAGAAGTAGATCTACCCTTCCTGGAAGTTTCTGACTCCTTCTGCACTTTGGACCACTTGCCTTGCACAAAAACAATAGGAAGCATAAAGAATTAACTGAATACAGTAATGACATCCTCTTGACTTAAAAACATGAATGTTTTGTCTCTAATGCTGGATATGTGGAAGGCAGTCATCTTCAAGAGGTGATGAATTGAATAGTATTTCAATGGCTTTGAAACTCAATACTTTTGTTTACTCCTGTAGCTCTATTACATCATGATATTTCATATCAGTTTAAACAAAAAAATGAAGAAATACTTCTTAAAAGTTCTTGTTCCTTTTGTGTTCAACAAAATTACTTATCAACAGAGACAGTCACGATTTTCTTTTTTGGTGAACTAGAATCCACTGAAATGTTTGCCCTGAAAAAATATCCCAGAGAGCACATGAGTCCAGCAATAGAACAGTTACCTTTTGCAACTTCTGCAAAACCCAGGAGACTGCTGCTCTGTTACAGCCTCTCTTTCCTGGTAATGTGAGCCACAGAATGCAAATCAGAAAATTAAAAGTTAGACAAAATTACATTACAGCACACCTATAAAAACTGCTTTGGTCAAGGGTCTCTGAGAAGAACTTGTCTCCAGCACTTGTGACCTGCCAGATCTTGCTGAGGGATTGTTTTCAGTATTCAGCTCAAAAGGCAGAGAAAATGGCTTTGGAAACTGGACATGGTCAATGAACAAACGGCTAAAATGAAGCTACAAACCAAGAGACAGAAGTATCTACTGAATATGATTACATCTCTCTGTCAGCAAAATTCTGAGGATTATTCAGCAAAATAATGCCTAGCTGCTAGATACATCTGTGGATATCCTTTTAAATTCTGTTTGCTCTTTGGAACTAGAACTCTAATTTATATGGTCTGGTCATTTTGTTTTAGGTAACATAGCAAAATTGGTATAGCATTAATATATTTATCATACATTGTAATTAATCAAATTAACATTAACTTCTGTTAACATTAATTATCTGTTGAGCTTCAGGAGAATTAAGGTGGGTCTGCCTGTGTAGCTCTGAAGATGGTGTCTGGAATTTCAAACATGACAACCCTGGTGGGAATAGCTGGATTTCTCTTTGATTTCAAATCTCCTGTTTTAAATTACAATTTTCCACAGTAATCTATGTGCAGCATTCTCTCAGCATGGTAAAAGTATTAGTAATTAAATATTTGTGGATGGCTCTGTTTAAGAACCAACAGAAGATCAGCAGCATGACATTAATCTCCTCTCAAGCTTTCATAAATGTGACCTTCAGAAATTCCTTCCCCTTTTTTTCACATATCATGCAACAGATTTTATTTTGCACTCATTTTCCTCCTGAAACTAAATGAGTATTATATCACTGGAATTGAAATGAGGCTTATAATCAAGATAAATTCATTTCAAATATGTTTTAAAAAACGGTTTCTCTTCAGAAATACATACTGTACAAAAGAAGCACATAAAATAGCAAGTTAAATACACTGGGGTAATTAACAAAGTAAAATTAAATTACATTATGTTCAGATTCGTATGTCAGTAAAAGGTTTTGCCAATTCATTTCCTCACTTAAATTTGTCGTCTCAGCTCATTTATTAAATTCTGGTCTTTCTGGCATCTGTTAGCTAAGAACATAGACCTCAACAATAGCATATTCAGGAAAACCTTTGCTCTCTTGTCACTGGCTGCAAAAATGCTTATGCTGTATTTGGATCTTTTTTCAGGGTGAGATTTTTAACTCCAAGACACTAAAAGAAACTCTCATGGGTGCCATTTTTCAAAATGATTGAATCTGATTGCAGAAAATGGACTGTTAAAATATCCCCATCCTTTAAGTCACATAGAAGATCATCAAAGGATTTGACTTTTGCTTTATTGCTTGGGAAGGAGATTTGGTAACATATTTCTATTGTTCAACTTATTTTGTAAACATTCCATTCATCTGCTTTTGACACAAATGATGTGATAAGTTGTACCCTGCCTGTATCCTCATACTCCCTCTTACTCTGGGTGCTTTTTGACCTCCCAAAGTGCTTTTAAAAATATTGTCTCAGTGACCTTATTACCAACCAAATTCTTATTTTGACTGTGAGCTACCCAGTCCTGCCATGACTGTACTATCACATGGTAATGCCAGCCAAAAGTAGTTTAGTTTTTTGTTTTTTTTTTTTTTTTTTAATTTCCACAGAATAGATACGTGTATAATAAAATTGGTATTAAATAAAAAAAAATAAGAAAATACCACAGATCTCTGCAGGAGGGATCTTGTCACTCTCTGAAATCTCTTGCAGTTGAAGGAGACTTTTAACTTTTTTGTTGTATATGAAAGTTGTTAAAGACATACAAAATTTAGAAACCTCTTAGAAATATATAAAAGTGTGTAGTGACAGGACAAGGGGGAATAGCTTCAAACTGAAAGGGAGTAGGTTTAGATTGGATATTAAGAAGAAATTCTTTACTTTGAGGGTGCTTAGGCCCTGGCACACTTTGCTCAGAGAAGCTGTGGGATGCCTCATCCCTGGAAGTGTTCAAGGCCAGGTTAAATGGAGCTTTAAGCAGCCTGGTCTAGTGGAAGGTGTCCCTGCTCATCCAAAGGAGTTGGAATGAAATGATCTTTAAGGTCCCTTCCAACCCTAACCATTCTATGACTCTATAATATACACTATAGTAATTTACACATTTACACATATGTATTATTATATAGAAATTCTTCTGTATTATACAGATAAAGATTGTACAGGGTCTGTGCTTTTTGCTTCTGTGTGGATGTATCAGTAGCTCAGTCAATTCTTCTGACCCTATGCAGAAAATAGACCAAGGATTCTTCAGGGTAGGAAAAGGCACATGGCCCAAACAGAGGGATTTGTGAAAGTTAACGTGAACAGATTTCCAGGATGGAAAAACATCCTGTTCTGATCCTTCAGTCCTCACTCATTTGTTTACATTGAAGAAAATAGGGATAGTTAGTAAGATTAAGAAATACTTGAATGAATAAAGGTCCTGTGATTTTTACTAGAGAAATTGTAGGAACAGGCAGTGGTAATATTGGATTAAAGATTTTATTTACACATTATTGAGGCTGAAATTTATTGAAGAAGGTAAATTTGATGAATTGGGTTATTGGAACTCAACCTGTATGTGCCTTCTAAATTCTTAGTCTGACATCAACTGAGCATCAATGAATTTATGCTGATTTACTTAAACTGAGGGTATTTCCCTCTCCTTTGAGCTGTGAATTGCAGTATCTACACATCTTGGTTTGCACCAGGGGAAAAAAAAACTTAAATATTTTGCTCCTCTGGGCACTACAAATGGTCTAATAGTATTTTTACCCATACAGTGCTGCAAGCAGTAATTATCCATATTTTTCCCTCAAATGTTGCCTAGAGGGTTGTTGCTTTACACAGTTCATGAACAGAAGTGAAGCCAAAACCTCAGCAAGAAAATAATTTCCGCTTATTTGTGTGTGAAAGCTTAATGTATTCTGGTATGGAAATCTTAATTTGATACTTCAACAGACAGAAAATTTCCTTGGGAATGTTATTTTCGGTAATTTTTGGGGAATGGTTATTTTAAGAAGTTGATGGAAGTTGCACTTATACAGAAGTAGAATTCAGCCCTGAAATTTAACAATTTATCCAAAATTTAGAAATTACAGTGGTATTGTTGAGTAAAAACCAATTCTTCTTCCAGTGTGATCTATGTGTGTAAGCTTCTGAAATATGTCTGTCTTGTTTACCTTCTCTGTAATCAAACTTCATAATATTTTAGCCATATTTAGAAGTTGCTCTTACTGACTGTAGAAACTTTTGCTCGAGAAAATCAGTTAAAAAGGCAAAAGTCTTTTAGTACAGCTCATATTAAGAGCAGCCTATATTTTCATGATGATACTGAAACACTATATTTCTATTTGGCACTCTTCCCTGTTTACTTTTCCTGTCTTGGCTCAATAGTTGGTCCTTTTCACTCTGTGTAGCTTTCCTTTCTTTCACAGCAACAGGGATGTGAAACACACTTTATTTTACTGTTTAGTAAATATTTAGGTTGTTTTAGATCACAAACAGATAAGGACTTCAGAACTGATGCTCCACCTGTTGGCGAAAATGCAAACTATAAAATGCACGTAGAAATCAACATAAAATAAATAGACATCATTTTAGAAGAGAAGTCAGATTATTTTGGACCCAATAGTGGAAGGACAGAAAATTTTTTGGCTGTTGGCTCGAGTTTGACTTATGTAGGAGGGGTCATCCCCTCTCTCCCCACAATGTGCCTATCTGGGCATCCTTGTTCTTCTTCAGTGCATTCAAAAGAGCTGTTTTCTCTAAAGCTGTTGTTCCATGAATCTAAAAGTCTGGAAAACTATTGGGATGAGTTTCCTGTCCTGCGTAGCCACACCAGGATGTTCAGCTCTATAAATTTGAAGAGAACATCTCCATTGCCCAGAAATGCATCCAGTTTGAAAATTCAGTGAACCAGTCAAAATTGCACTGGAAGATCCCACAAGATGAAGTAGTCTTAAAGCAAATTCTGTAAATCTTAGCTGATCAGAGCATTTTTCCAATAGTTCTTTCAACAGAAATTGATAAGAACTGAAAAGGAACCTTACTGTCCCTAAAATGTAAAAAACAAGGGTTTATATTTTATACCTCAGCTCTTGCCTGCGGTAGGTAGAGACTGGTGGGGTTGTTTTGCCAACTAAATTCATCTTTGTGATTAGAAGCAGAACTGCTGCAAGGAAAGGAAACGTCACCGCTACTGAGTTTTGTGACACTGCCATGTGCTAATGAATATCCATGTGCCTAACCCCCAAACACAGGAGTTATTTGGGTTTGATTTACATGTATGTGTTGGATTTATTGGTAGATTAAGCACTCCTAGAGCAGATATGTTTCTAAATTCTCCTGTGTCCTAGAGAATATCTTACTCAGTCACTTTCACGGGTTTGTTCTAGATTGAAATTTTAACAACTCTCACCCTTGGGAAAAAAGGAGGCATGTGGGCAGAAAAAAAGCAGCAAAGTGCAAAATTACATCCTCCTTTACTTAGGAAATGATCTTTATTGCCAGCTAGAGTAGAGTTAAAGCTCCACTTACTCAAGTAGCTCTTCCTAACTGAATCAATCTCATTGATGTCCCCTATTTTTACTGATAAGAAAGGCTACTTCAGATGCCTGTGGTTTTCATGTCATGATAATTAAAATCTTCCATTTGCTCTGCTCACAAACAGCAACAGTTGATTGAAGTTGAACCACTGAAAAATAAGATCTCTTGAGTAAGCATTAGCAACTACAGAAAAATATTTTCTGCTAATAGTTTTCTGTCATGATGCAAGACTTTTCCAAGGCTGGATCCATTTCCCTTCATTTTTCTACATTTCTCTCTATATTAGCCACACTTTTGGCATGGTGAAAGTTCTAGGTGACCTCAAGGGTGTTCATGTCACAGATAAAGGTGTTTTACACCTCTTTGTGTTACAATAAAATACCAGGTTGACCTCCTGATATTTTCTCTAGTGATTCCTCAGATTTAAAGAGATGTTTCCCTTCCCTGGAATGTAGCATTTTTCGAGTAAAGGAGGATTCCTTTAAATTTCAATATTCCTTTGCAAAGCTTCCCTAATTAGATGCACTGTGCTAAACTTGGCTTTGTGGTACTATCAGGTACTATCACTACTTTGTGGTACTGTCTTTCCTTGAGGCATCATAAGTAGCAGTTATGAATACAATACCTAATGCTACATTGACCTAACAATCCAAAATGAGTATTTTGAAATTAGCAAGCACTGACATATTGTTGCTTTGTCTGCACCTCACCCCATCCAGTTTCCAGATCATAGCATCTGTTCTAGCAGTCAAGGTGTTGATATTGGTAGTGGGAGCAGATCCAAGTTTAGCAGCAGAAAGCAGTTTGTACTAAGCAATAAATAATTCTTATTTATTTATTTTGTAAAATCACTTTTCAGAGAGGAACCAAACATTTCTTCGTGTCCATTTGTGTTAGTAATGCATGTTTTTGCTTCTGCTGACATTGGCAAATGAAGACAGGTTAATTTGAAAAGGTGTGCTAACCAATCACCATTAAGGTGATTATTTTCAGCTGAGGAACAGGAAATTTTGGATAATTATGAGGCTGATAACCAGCAACAACAATAAAGAATGTAAAAACCACTATGAGGCTTTCAGGACACAAAATGGTTTTGATGTCTCTCTGTCACATATAATGATTTGGAATATGTGCTAAACAGAGTTTTTTTTTTTTACCTTATATTTTTCCTCCCCCCCCCTTTTTCCCCTGAAAGCTGTGTTAATTCTTACAGCCAGAGGGAGTCAAATGGACCTTCTTGTGGGTGTGGCCTGACATTGTTTTCTGTGGCTTAAAACAAAGCAGTGAAAGACATTCCCTTTTGCTAATTTTCCAATGCGTTTCTGGAAACTCAGACCATGAAGTTTGCCTCAAGAAATTGGTTCAATGTGGCTAAGACCCTTGTTTACTTGTTCTTAATTAAGTAAGCATTAATAAGCTGTTCCATTTCCACACAGATTGCCCAGAGAGGGTATTTTTGCTCTCTTTGGGTAACTTTGGCAGTAGTATATTAAATCATTTTTATAATTCAAGGGTAAAACTGTATTGGAACTGAAAGATCTGATATTTAGAAAATATGTATTCTTAATTCCAGTTCTGCTTTACAACTAGTTTCCTAGTCTCACTGAAGAATGAGTGTTAGTTTTGCTACCTTTGGAAACATTAGAAAGAATTAAATGGAGTGTTTATTGGACCTTTGGTATGAAAAGTTTGAGATGCCATGGAGAGCACGCTGAAGTATTCTCAGTGAGCGTTTCTGCTGCACCGTTCTTGGGAGCAGAACTGAATTAGTTGCCTTTGATGTTGGTGATATCTGTTTATCCTTGAATTAGTTCTGCAAGTTTAGATTTCCTTCTGGTACCAGCACTGTGCCAGCAGTGACCTAGCAGCACCTGTTCTGCAGCTCAGCTTGTACCCTTTATCAGAATCTTTTACCTTTCTGCCCACAATGACACCACTTTCAATGCAGATGTTGGTCCAGCTGTGACTGGCAGTCATGCCGTGACTGGCAGCTCGCTGGAGCCAGGCATTAAAATACCCATCTGCTTTTGATTGCTTGCAGGATGTTCTTCCTCTGAACTGAGGAGTAGTCTCTCATTTTTAGTTTGGAGTTGTCCATTTGCTGCTGTAGGGGAAGCTGCCATTCCTTAGTGAAAACTGGACTTAGCCTGTGAAGAACCACGAAACAGATGAGGGATGGACAAACTGAAGGACTTAATCCTTTCCTTCTCCTCGCAACACAGGGCAAAAATACTCTGGAAACGGACTCACCCCAGTCTGTATTACCTGTAGTGCAGCTGAGATGACAGTGATAGGGGCCCAAAATGTGTGAGAATGACTGAAGGTCTGTGCACAATACAGCCTCAGACCTGGCCACCAGCAGTACCACTCCAGGAGCAGCAGCTCCTGGAAGGAATTAAATCTTCTGTCTTGGCTACAGCTGAATCAATTTTGGAAGTCTCTCTTCATGTTCCGTACTTCTTTCTTTACTTCTCCTTGCTTTTGTGTCCTGCCAATGTGGTGTTTATGTTATCAAACCAAGTTAGCCACTGAGAATTTTATCTAAGCTGTGGTTTGAATTTCAGTTTGTTGTGATGTCTGGAATTGGTGTAGATAAAGCACGGACTTTATTTTCTGGACTTCATTTTACATGGCTGACATTTCACAGTCTAGATCAGCATACTTACTTGTCTAGCTCTTAAAATTATCTTTGTTAAGAGAACATTTAGGAATGGTGGCTAGATGGCTATAAGATTTCTGTGTATAATAGTCACAACCCAGACTTTGTTTTTAAAAAAAATTTGTTTTGTTTTGTTCCTAAAATGAAGTAACAGGGATGATACAGAACCACGAGAGGGCACTCTGGCTCTTTGAGTGCTCCTTATTAAACTTTTACCCCTGAAGACTGCAAAAGAGAATAAAATCTTCAGAAGAAAAATGCTGATTTATTTCTTATAGAAGAAATTACAAACAGGTATATATTTAATAGATCATCAATAGTCTTATCACAGTCTTGGTATTAATTATGAACGAAGATGATATCACTGGTTTTGGAATGCATTTGTAAAATAGGAAGACGCACCATGGATCTTTCCTGACAGTTACTTTTTGCATTTGAAAACAAATGAATTTTCCAGTTTATGTATTTTTCTTAACACTGTCAGTCTGATAATTCTACTGAGTAAAATACACAGAAACAACGGTTTGGGTTTGTTCTTGTTTGTTGGTTTTTTTTTATTGTTTAAAGACATCTACCCTTAAGTACACATGATGGCTTCACTTAAAGCAGCCTGACTTAACAGAGAATGGTGTTCAGTGTTTGCCTCTGTGTGTATTTGGCCATTATGATTTAAATAGAACCAGTGTATTAATTGAGAGATCTGAAAGGAACACACAAAATTCTCATCCTGGGGGTTTTCTACTTCTGAGTCAATAGCAAAGGTTACAGTGATAATGAACCTTTTGTAGACTTTCTCACTCAGCCAGATTCTTTCATCTGTTTTTAGACTTGGTATGGACCCTTCTGAAGAGATTCTGCTAGAAGTGCTTTCCTTCTGTGAGTTACACCATACCAGACTCCCCAATAACAAAACTTCTGACTCTTTTTCACCGTTTTGCAGTTCCATTTCCACTTGGTCATTTCAGTGAAGGCAGCCAGCTGTTTGGAGTTAACCAAACAATACAAAAATCTCCCCTCTTCATGTGCCTTTGACCTCTGTCACTTCAGAAGCAATTGTAATAAGAATCACCACAATCTCAACCCCAGAAGTCGCAGGGCTGGAAGGCATTGCACATTTTGTTTGTCTGTTCCTGGCTTTCAGCACAGCACTGCCTCCACGACAAAGAAAGATGGGCTCGGTGAGAACCCCTGGTTGTTGCACGCAGACTTAGCTGCTCTTAGCGAGGCTCTGACAGGCAGAAGGCAGTTCCTGACTCAGCCCCAGACCCCATCTTTTGCAGATTATAGGCTCTCTTCCTGGCCAGTTACCAAGAAATCCTTCCCTACAAGCCTGATTCCTATTACTAGCACAAGGGGGGCAGAGCCCAGAGCACTGCATTAACCCATCCCTGGCCAGAGGATGGTTTGCATATTCTATCATCTTGCTTTATTTTCTGTCAAAGCTTCTGATTAGGAGTGTGTGCCTGTCTTCATACTTATCAAATGGACACAACCAAATTACAGAAAGTTTTCTTTATATTAGTTTGAAAACACAGAGGGTCCCGATTTTTTACAGTGGCAGAAAGGAAGAATAGCAGTTGTTGAAGAAATAGTTAAAATACATTGTCAGTGCCTCAAGTTCACAAAACACTGAGTAGGAACTGTGGGGTTGAGGGGAAGGTTTGTTTTCATGGCCTGTGGAGGGCTGGCAGTTTGAAGTTATTTGCTCTGCATAAATATGGCAACATTTGTAAGCTACTCCAGATCACTTGCTGGAATGTAAAGTCAGCAAAATTCTGCACTTCAGAAAATGATTGTACAGCAGGACTCCTGTAGAGGAAGTATTTTGTGTCTCAATCAGACAATGTGTTCAGCTGTTTAGTTGCTTTAATGGTGCTCCTTAAGGCATGAATTGTGGTGAATTTCCTCACTTTCCGTTTCTTCCTCATAGAAAAGTCTGTGTCCTGAGCTGCTTCTCTTTATTGTCACGACTGAGCCATACACACACTTTGGGGATGGTTGTTATTTCACAGGATGATTCACTGTATTTACCAGTTGGGAGAAATCGTGCCTTCATCTCAAATTTCCTCTCCCTAGTATTCACTGGCAGCCAGGAGTCATGGTCAAGGGCTGGATTCAAAACTCAGCTGTAAATAAAAGATCAGAGCCAACCTAGTAGCTGGTATCCAAACTGGTGTCCAAAGCAGCAACTGTGCTGAGCACAGAGCTGCCCACCATTGGCATGGGGGAAAGATAAAGACAGAGTGAATGCTGTATTTGAATTGTCATATGGTTCAAGGAGCTTTCCCACCCACTTGAGACCTTCACTCAGGATTGCTGCCTTTGAGGGGGTGAGACTTGGTACATTCCTGGTTTGTGGCACCTGGCCAGGATGTATGGAGACTTCTGCAGTTCCTTTGTCTGCCTGTGAGGATTCAAACTTCTCACCCACATGCCTCAGTTCTTTTCCATGTCCCAGGCCTGTTCCTGTCTATTATTCAACAACTGTTTCGTGCAAAATACAGTGGACCATCTGGCAAAAAAAGCACTCTCTTCTTCAGCTCTGCTAATTGTACCAGATGCCTTCCATGGATTCTCCAAACCACAGTAGGTTTAGTTCTTGAAATGCTGATGATACATAAAGATAGCAGAAAGTAATATAATGTGGTAAATTGCTTTTTGGAGTGATTTCATGGAATATAAAATACTTAAAGATATAAAATGTACCAAAAACACGTGTCAGACAAACGAGAACACAGGAAATCTGAGGTAATTTCCCTTTGGGATACTGAAAATATTACAGGCTATGTGGCTGCTGTGCTCCCCAGGAGACTGCAGTGACATTTGTGGAACCACTTCTTGGTGCTCTCTGAATTCACACTGTATTCTCTTTTTTGAAGTTGGACACCTTTAGTTTTTTTTCCTCTAACACTAAGTGAAATAAGCCTGTTAAATACTTTTTTGGAGGAGTAATGTCCTGTCCAGTATTTGAAAGGCTGGCTGTGAGTGAAGTTCCTATTGATATATATTTGACTCACACTTGAGAACTCAGATATTCTGGTAACTAGGTCACTTTGGCATCAGTCTTGTGAAACTGTGACAGTTTTTGTGGCTTCTCTGCTGAGTTTCACACTCAACAGCTTATATCCTGCTTATACATGCCAAACATCTGCGCCTATTACTTTCCTTTGTGTTATTTTGAAAATCTCCCAGTTCCTGACATTAGAATGGGAGGCTGAGAACCTAGTGAGATCAATTAGTGTTCTAACTATTGGGGAAGAACTTTTGACGAAAAATAGTACTGGCCACTGTTAGTTCAGGTTCACAGATACTGAAACTCTGATATTCTGCAGAATTTTAAGGAGTGTAATCAACCTCAGGGTTATAGCTAAGCTACTGAAATAAGCAGCAAATGCTGGCTGCTGCTTTGAGGCTACTGAAGACTGAGTTGCTTTTCCCTGCTTCAGTTCCTGACTGATATGGAAGATACAAAATAACCTTAGATGAGGATCACAAAGCAGCCTAACTAAATCTGTGTATTTAGAAGATTATCCAAAATCAGAATGTTGAAATGACACTTTCAAAGGTACCTTTTCCATGTGTCCTGAAGCTCCATCCTTTCTTTCATCATGGGAGGAAAGGAGTGCTGATGGAGTCATCTGTAATCAGAACACAATTATGCTGACAGTCCTGGGAGATAAATATGGCTGAGGACCTCTGGAAAAGGGGTTGATGCCATGGATTATTCTTAGGAAGAGATGTATTGTCCAAGACCATCAGTGAAACGTGTAGATACTTTTGTAAGACTTCCAAATTTCAGCAAAATTGTTATACCCTGAATAATGGTAGATTCAGGCTTTGCCAAAATGCAGCTGGGCAAATCTGTTACTTCCCATATGGAAAGCAACTGTTCAAGCAAGTTATATAATTATACATTATAACATTGCTTCTGTCCAAAACCTAGGGCTGCTGCAGACATAAGCCAAGATTTTTTTTCTTTTCTTGCTATAACTAGATTTTTTTTTTTTTTGGTGTGTGTGTGTTATTCAATTAAAGCCATAAGGGAGTAAACAATTCCATTCTTTTCTCTTTCCACCCTCACCATTCCCATATCTGATGATTTACCATTAACTATTCTGGAACATGAGTTGGCAGTTTTGGCCTTGTTGCTCTGTGTTGGTTTTCCTGGATTGAGGCTAATGAAACAAGAGGCATTTTCCTGCTGTAGTAAGCCTGATTACCCCACCCTGCACTTCCAAACATGGATTATGAAATGATATCATAACTTGAAGAAGTCAATGTAAATTAAAGAAAGCAATTTGGAAAACAAACAGATCTTCCTCTCATTTTGCCTAAAAAGCTCTAACAGTGGTCAGAACTTAGTGCTTGTCTTTTGAACCCTCTGCAAATATTTGCCTTACGCAGCAGAGGTCCACATTAAAAACTTATATCCCCAAAAATGGGGAGCAAAATGCCTGTATTTAGAAGAATATTAGCCTAATTAACTTAGAACTCTACTAGATATGGTAACCTGAGAAGGTAGGGCTGCAAGACCTATTCACTCTCTTGCCAAGATCTGTGCTGCTTTTTAGGTGGTGATGACTCAGAGACCAGAGGACATTTGGATTTCATGTCAACAGGTGACTTTCACTTTACCACAGCAATTTTCTGCCAGCTTTGATCTGGTGTCATTGTGATCTGGGTTAAGCCTAACCCAGCAAAAAGCTCTGCGTGTTTAACCTGGATCACAGGTAGATAATGGGATTAATCCAAGTAATTGCACTGCAGCCCAAAGACTTGTGGTGGCCTGAGGGATGGAGTGGTGCAGGAGGTGACAAAGTGGCCTTCCATGTCAGGTCCAATTTATGATAGTTTAAAATGCTTTGTAGGCCTTCAGATTTACTGTGTTTCCGTATGACATATTTCCATAAGAAATAAAATACATTGGGTACAGAGCTGAGAGGCAAAAAAATGAGCAAATTTAAGACATTATAGCAGTACTGTGCTGATTTAAGGTACCAGTTTTGCTACAGGAAACTTGGAAATTCATTGTTCGTCACTGGTAACAACACTGCCTTTTCAAGACATGGCATCCAATGCATTTGGAACATGCTAATTAAAAAAAAAAAGGCATTTATTTTAAAAAGGAGTAAAGTAAATAGAATTGCTGTTCATATGTGAATGAGTGAGTTTGTGCTCCTGTGATTGAGAAGAAGGTAAATGTTGGGAGGTGGTGTGGATGTGTGAGTTACTTGGGGAGCTGTATGGAGGAAATGTGAGGAGTCAGACACAGCAATTGTTTTCAGCTGGAGGCAGATGTAGTTGTTTTCTCCTGACAGAGACATCACTGGACACATTTGCTCTGAACAGTTGAGGACAGCTGGAATTCCAAAGCCAATGCTTAGAGGTTTGGTGCCTGTGCTTGTCCTGGGACTCATGGCAGGACCTTACCAAACACCAGTTGTGGTGTAAAATGTGGTGGTTCTCTCTGTGGAGCAGGGAGTGTTTTCCTCTGCTGCTCTTCTGTTTGGATTTTCCTGAGCTTGACCAGCTTGGTCTGTGAGAACTCTGCAGTTCCTGGCTGCAGGTACTGAGCCAGGTCAAATCCTCACTCCAGATTAGGATGAGATAGGGAATTGCATCCCCTTCTGGGGCTTCCCAGGACAGGAAGGAGATACACTGAGCCTGGGCTCTCTCTGAGTGGCTGAGGGAGGCACTGGGGGATTCTGGACATGGGGAATGCTGCAGGACACAGCTGCACTCCATCTGGAACATGGACAAGCAGACCAGCCCTGTACCTCTCTGGGATGCCCCAGTGCTAGCAAACACCAGGGAAGCACCACACAGCATTGCTTGCCTTTCTTCACCCAGAAAAACCCAAATGGGTAAGCCTGAGGAGGAATTAGTGAAGGGTTTATTTACCTTCAGAAATAGAGAAATGAGTATGCTTAGGATTTTTGTGAAAACTCTTGTCATCTCGAATAAGCTTTAGGTTTCAATAGTAATGCTGAGTTTTTGTGAGGCACAGTTTCCCTCAATTTAAACCACTGTTTTTCATAGGAAATTTAATTAAAAAACATGTATGTCTTACTAAATGGAAGCCTGTACTAGAAAAACAGTGGAGGTTTTCTGAAGCCAGTACTTGTCTGGTTCTGGCATTAGCAAAAGAATTGCTTTTAAGAGTTCTCATCTTATGAGAGCAAAACAGAACCAGGATCTAAAATCTTAAGATTTGTTTTAGAACCCCATCATTATTTTCTAAGTTGAATCTTAATGGAAAAATGATGTCTAAAACTTATAACAATCTCTGAAAAAAACCTTTTATTTAAGAATATTTCAGGTTTTAATCTCACTTTTTGTTTGTTATACTGCTACAAACTGATGCCTGATGTTGTACATGAATCTTAATGTAGTGGCCACTTCCTGGGATGCTTCCCACCTTGACTTTAATGCTGGACATCAACTTATGGATATGATTTGGCCTTTGAACTTTCTTATGAAATAAAATTAAAATAACCTCTACATATTTCCATTTATATTTTCCCTCAGACAACAAAACTATTTTTTTAGTTTGAGAAGTAAAAGATATGTTATTTTAAAGAAAATTCCATGGTATTTGAAATAAAATATTTAAAAGTAGCTGATTTCTCAGCTGCTTAACAGTTATGAGGGTCAGTTATAATTTTTCCAGTAGCCAACTCCATGACCAGTTTCTTTTCAAGCCTCTGACTTATTCTCTGAGCATTAATCACTTTTAAGAAAAATAAAACCTCTTTTTAATTGTTGGAACTGCATTTTTTCAATTTTATTCACTTCAGCAAGTGGAAGGCTCCCATGGTTCTCACTTACTTTTCTTTAAAGCAAGTTTTGACACTTTAAATGGACCACTGTTTAATAAATTAGGATTTTTATTAAATGACTTCACAAAACATTAAGTTTTCATAATTTTTAAACCTGCTGTTGAAAAAGAGAGGTGCTAGTGGAAAACAAAGCTGGCTTAGCACAGACCGTCAGCTGGTCATGCTAGTCTGGGTGGGACTCTGACCAAACTCACCGCCATCACAGCCTGGTTAGTGGCTCTTACTCCTGAAGGAATGCCCTGCAATTCCCTCTCATCCCTCAGCTCCTGTGAAAGGTGCCCATTCCTGAAACCTCATTAGATGTTCTGAGACTTCTAATTCCCAGACTTCTCTGTGAGGGTTTTCACAGTGGGGCTTAAGAACTCACTGAACTGGTGAGGTTAACAAGGACACTCTTCCCATTATCCTGCAAACTGCTGGATCACTCAACAAGTACTTTAAAAATGTCCTGATCATTATTTCCTTCTTCTCTTCTTCCCAGACTTTGCTGAAAAATTCTGCTTGATAGAGGCCATGATATTTCCCAGTGCTGCATCTTCCTGACAGGCTTGTCTCTGTAAGTTCATGGCATACATTCCTTCAGGATTTTTCAAGTTTGAAATTAGATACATTTATAGTTCTAAATCCTTCTGTTGCTTACGTGAATATGCTACAATAATTCATTTTCCTGCTGAAAACCTCAGGGCATAGTGGGATATGACTGGAATTGTATTGTCTGGAAGTCAGCGCAGAGCAGAAATGACAGTGCAGTGCCCAATGGAAATGAAATATTTTATGGAATTGCTCTATGCAGCAGTGAAACAAGAACAAGGAGAGAAGCTTGAGAGCCAGGAAATAGGGAGCCCTGAAGAAGAGACCTTACAGAAAGAGGAGTTTGGGTACTCAAAAGGAGTGGGGTATGATAATCTCCCATTTCCATGGCTCTCTGTATCACAAACAGTTGTTATGTTTAAGTAACTGTTTCTCAGTTCCCCTGACATTATGCATCCTCTCCAACTATTGCTTCATACAGGTTTTGCTATTAGCAGGACAGAAATTGAATAACTATTGTACAACTGTAACATCATCGGAAATCTGTGTTGCTCAACATAAATTCGTTCTGAGCATTCCAGACTGCAGTGTGTGAAGAGAGATCTGAGCTGTCTGGGGAATCCAATCCATGGGAAAAAAATAGGGACACTAAAACTCCTAAAAACATGAACAGCTTTTCAAAATCATAGTTTGGGTCTGTTTTTTCTTCACCTAGCTGTTTTCTTTGTGGCTTAATTTTGTTTTTTTTTTTCACATTCTACTCCATATGTGCGTTTCTCCCTGTCCCTATTGTGTTCTTGCAGCTGTAGAGCTGACAGTGGTTATTATGCAATTTATCCCTTAACACTTAAAAAAAAAATATAGTAGAGTTCCACAGTAATTTTATTTGTTAAGTAGCAACAATAATTTTGTATGTTAAAGGCTTTCTGATTTCTGAAGTTCTAAGTCTTTTTATTACCAAGTTTTTCAAGGTCTGAAAAGCTGGTTTAAAAATCCTGAAAGATTTTGATGTAAACCCTCAGTTCCAGAAGCAAGGGCTATGTGCAAAACACTAAGTTTTGATTGCAAGTTTCACAGGAATATTTGTACAGTATTTAGTAACTAAAGTCTGAGTACTCCAATGCTTTTGTCCCTCAAAAATTACAGGGAATTTGAGCTTTGGGGTTTTTAGCTACTGATCAACTTGAAATCTGATAAGGAAATAGAAGAAAAGAGAGAATTTGAGGCCCTGTGCAAAAAGTACCAAGACATTATGAAGTTAAATCTACCTAATTTTTTGGATGTCAGATTCTAGTTCTCAGCAGAAAATCATTATAGCTTTTACAGGTAGGGGTGTGAAGTTTTTAAGGATTTTGTGTGCTTGTTTCCAAAAGGGAAATAAAATGTGAAATTAAAACTCTGAAACCCTTTACAAAACAGACAATGACAAAACATCTATGTTCTCTTGGGGATTTTTTCTCCTCTCTCCTTTTATATCACACAGTTTCCTTTCTTGGTAAAGGTTTCTTCTGTATCTCTATTTTTTTCTATGGCAGTTTATCTTCATACTATGAGATCAGCTGTCAAACATGGTTTGGAATGCCAAGATAAATGGTCTTCCTGCCCCTTATTGATTAATTCACCACCACAACACAGACCAGCCATTGTGCACATCATTTAATTATTTACTTCTAATATTGATGGAATATAAATTAAAAGCTAGAGACGATGCCAAGGAGGAGAATATTTGTGAAACAAAGCCAGGCAATGTAGAAGAAAGATACTAGCATTCCTCTTTTAGTTTTTATCCTAAAATACTCAACTGGATAAAAATTACTTGTAATACAGCACCAGACTTTATAAATGTGCTGTTACTGGACCCTTGGGTAGCATTACTTGATTTGATTAATAGCTAAAAACCACAATGTTAGATTAGTAGTTAAATTGCTATTATGTATCGTTAATTCACACAATCAAAATACTTAGCAGATTAATTAATTCCCAAAAAGACCTTGTAAAAGAGATATCAGCATTCTGTCCATCAAGAAAATGACTGGTTTTATGGGGTAGGAAAAGTTCCTCTTCGGGATTTTTTTAGAGCAGATGATTCTAGAGTGCATCAAAGACTATGGATGTTGAACTCCAGAACACAAGTTATCACAGACTTTCTCTGGTGTGGTGGCAACATTATCTGAATTTTGAAATGAAGAACTGATTTTGAATTTATTCACTTGTTTTGCCTGGTGCCTGCTTATTATATGAACATCTGCCATATGGTTGTGGGATAACTGTGGGATAATGCTGTGTGAATACGTGAATATATAATTCTTCTCCTCCAAATATTTTGCAACAAGCCATAGAGAATCTATTCATTGCTGGCTTAGTGACAGGAGGTCCTGTTCAGAAGTGCAGGAAATATCACGTGGCATGCTTGGTGAAATTCTCATATGCAGGAATGGTAAAGTCAACTGATTTGCCTGCAACTGGTGATAGGGCACTTTTGCACCTTCATCAGTCAAACACATGCACGACAGAGTTGTTTTTTTAATCAGTTTAAAGTTTATTTTATTCAGAGCAACCTGTGACGGGCCTTTGGAATGGCTCCAAGTATGTCTGTGAGCTTAGTTTGTGTTTCTGACATCAAAAGTATCTGCAAACTAGATGATCAGGAGCTGCACCAAGAGCAGCTCATCTGACCTGTGCAGACATGGGAACACTGACCCCCTGTTCTGCAGCCCAGGGCTGTGAATATGAGGGTTACAGGGCTTCCAAATCTGAAACCACCATTTTCCAGGCATCTGATAAATTGCAGGGAATTGCAGTACACAATGAGTTACTATGGTTTAGTGAATACATGCTGTAAGAAATCTGGGCACTTCTCCATTTCAGATCTGTTTGGCTTCGAGCCTCTGGATGGAGCACAGCCTCCCTCTTCCCCTTCCTTGAAAATCAACCCAGATCAATGCTTTCTTTGTGGAGGTTAAATTGCACGGTTTAGTTACCTCCCCTGAACTGAAGGTGGTTCTAGACACAAACAAAAGGAAAACTATAAAACACAATAAAGAGAAAATATGAAACACATTACTTTTCTTAAAAGCATTTTTAATATGTAAACAATGCAGAAGCTGTTGTGAATAGTGGCTGCAAGTCTGACAGTTAACCTCTGAGGTCACAGACTCTTCCCAGGTTTCCTGCTAAAATATGAATGAGTTAGAAAGGAGTTCTTTGAGTTCTTAGCATATAATGGTCTATTGCTTCAAATTTCTATATTTGGTGGGATGCTCTGGGGCTGAAAGCAAGTCTCACACCTGGTGATTTGGCTGTGCTGAAGTGGGGGAGTTGGTGATTTTTAAGGACTCCACAATGAGGCCTCTTTTCAGTCTTACTGAACTGCTGTGTATTTGAAGGACTTTTGAAATTTGTCAATTTGCATCTGCAGTGTTTTCCTCAAGTGACCAATGACACTTAAGACAGCCTTTCCTTCTTCTGTGAATTCCCAGGACTTTGCCCTTTTTGAAAAAATTCTTGTGATTCATGATCTCTTCCAAGCAGCACATGTGCAGGGAGTGAAGAGACAGTGGGAAGTGGAATAACCCTGCTTTATAGGTTATGGTTTGTAGTAGCCTGTTTCCAGAGTCAGGAGGTAGTCTTAACTCTTCAGTTGCATGTGAGATAAATTTTAGTCCTTCTTCACACGTTTCTGTCTTGCCAGTTCCAGCTTTATGTAGCTCCAGGGGTGATGACTTGACCACTTTCTTGGAAAGCCTGTTCCAGTGCTTGATACCCATTGATATGGACAAGACTTTAGGTGTCAAAAAAGAGGGATCAAATGTGGAAACAGATAATACCCCTCCAGTTTCCAAGCCATTTAATCAATACTTTTTAGTGGACATCAGCCAAATATTTTTTTCTGTGCTATCCACCTTTTCAAACATCTGTGTGATTGTTTGGGAGCTTTTTTTTTAGGAGAGCGACCATTACAGTGGTCTTAGGGACAACTGAACAGTCAGTGGAATCAAACAGAACTCATCACACCCTCATAAAAGTCTTACCCTCATCAAAGTCTCCCCTCACCATCCCCTGAGGAACCTGAGGGAAGACTACCACCATTCTGCTAAGCTCCTGTCATCCAGGCTTCCACCCCAATGAATGAATTCATTATCCACTGGGGACATCCATCTCGTTTGTACAGAAGGAAATCGCTGGAACCCAGCCCAGAATTTGGGCCAGTGTATCTATTTAGACATAAACATTTACACAGAGATGAAAAGGCAAAACTTATTCCTCCTGTCAGACCACTGAAGCCTATGGAAACACAAAGGGATTCAACTGATCTAAGGGTTGCACTGAGGAGAGGAAAAGCTACCAAAATTGAAGATAAAAGTAAAAAGCCTCTCTGGACTTCCTTTTTAGATGTTTCCTTTACTCTTTCAAGACTCTTTAAATCATTCTCTTTTGTGGCTAGATCAATCAGAAATAACTGTGCTTACCATTTTTCTTCCAACCAAAGTATTTGAAGGAACTCCCTTAGCCATATTGCCTGGTGGATGGGTTATATTGGTCACGAAAATATCCTATTTTCCAGGTAAGAAATTTGAGAAGCTGCAAAGAAATCATCAGCAACTAAACAGGCTCCAGTTGTACTATTCTGCTGCTGGTAAATTTGTTCATAATAGGAGTGGATGGATCTCATTTGTCAGTCAATGGGGCAGCACAGTGAATGACTTTTTGCAGGTAAAAACAGTACAGGAGAGAAAATCCTGTGTTAGGTTTTTCACATAACAGCTCTGTCTTGTATGTTTGGTTAGAAAAATATAACTGGTCTGCTTCTCTTTCTTGTTGAAAGCCTTAGAATTGGCTGGGGTTTAGTGTTGCTGAATCTGAAGATTAGAGAAAATCTTCTAATAGCAAAAATAGTGGACGAGGCCTGGAGCCTGTTACTGCTTTGAACACTAGGTGAAAGCAAATGACATTGTTGTAATTAGAGGCTATATTATACTTTATGTAATGGCAGTCAGCTGTGGATGCTATTTTGGTACATTCTGAAACCCCCAAGGTACTAGATATGGACTGGCAAGGATCAGAGAAAAGAGAGTTATATCTTTTGTGTTCATGGCTTATAGTTTGGAATTTCTGTTTTAAGTGTAACTTTGGCTTCTCCTAAGTGCAGAAAATTTTGGATGGTAAGCTTGAAGGATGCAGGAAATTTGGTAGTCTTTTTCATGCTTAGATACAGGAATAAACTTGGAAGAATTCAAAAGAAAATGGAATGCAATACCATAGAAGTAGCAGGTTAAACATATGTTCCTTGGTTCATACCATGGCCTGACTGTCGTGTATATAACTTTTTAAAATCAGAGGTAATACTGCTGGGTCATAAATCCTGTTCTGGAGTATCATGTGCATAACTCCAGCTGATGTCAATGGAAGACAGAATCTGACCCACTCTATCCGACACGTGAGAAGGAAAAATGAATCATGAAATTAAAATAATGTCTCCTTGAGTTGGCTGTAGATCTCTCCATAAACCATGTGTCTCTTGAAATGATTTGTATGAACTATTATGGTGTTTTGTGGATTACAAAACCACTGAAGAAGGAGACCAAAATAGTTAGGGGTGGTGATTCTGAGTTCATCTGCCCAAGTTGACATGTGGATTCGTTTCTCAGCTGTAGAAGGATCCACAGAAATCTATACATTGGAGGAAATCACTGCAGAAGTTCCTGTTGGACAACTATCAGTCAAACCAGTCTAAATCAGGGATTCCCTCCAACTCTTGAGGGCTGGTTAACAAGACAGTCTCCTCAGCTCAGTCCTTCTCAAGCTGGATCTCCCAAGCTGAGTATCAGGTTGTACCTGTGAGCCAGTTTCTGTCTGTGCTCCAGTGAAATTGCAGACGAAGCTCCATTGCTTTCTACTGGCACAACAAATGTCTGTGGTCAACTATGGATATTTTTATACTTAAGCCACTGTACGTGCACTCACACTTGAGCCTTGGTAAAACTGGGTCAAATGCTTTATTTTGCACATGTATGCTGGTGTCAAGCATTGAAAAGTTTTGTAAACTTTGGATAATTAGCAGTCCACTACAAACAGCAATTAAAATACTTCTGAATCTTTGCCATTTGGATTTTCATTCATATTCAGAATCATTCAGCTGGTTTCCTGCAACAGTTAGAAGTTTAGGAGTATCTAGTTGCAAATTTGTCTTGGGCAAACACTCTTGTCTTACATTTTTGTGCCTGATCTATCTAAATACCCCACATCTTTTCAGAATAATTTACTGGGACATGGATGTGCCAAATGGAAAAAAACCCCGTAACTTTCTGTATTTCATCACCTCTCAAATAATTTCTTCAGGTAATCCAGCTCTTGAAGTCAAGTATCACATGGCTGGTGTCCACTCTCTGCTTACCAGCAGATCAATCCAATAAATGTGAAGTATTTGAGGTCAAGAGGAATTGAAAGTGTGCAATTCAGTAGTGCAGGCAAAGTTCTAGGCAAGCTTGTTGTGCTCAATTTTCTTGTCAGAAACCCTGTAAATTATAATAATTAAATTATAAAACCACTGTGACAGCTTTGATCCAGTTGCCTAGACAAAACCCAAAGCAAAACATGAACTGAGGGACATCTCAGCTTCTGGGAAAGAAGGTGATCTACCCGAGTTTTCCTTGAATGGAACAGACACTTAGCTAGAGATTTAAAAAGATTTGAAGCTTGAGGGGTATCGGCTGCTTTACGTTTCCGACTCTTGAGACAATTTCATGCTTCTCTGCCTGCAAGATTCTGGATGCACATCTGAGCGCTGTGTCTGGAAGTTCTGAGGCTCTTTACAACCCTGAGAACCTAGAGAATAAAGGAAGGAAACAACATATATTTCTTGAATGAAGTGGCTAAACAGCACTTGTGAGTCATGATATGAAAGGAAATAATTTGAATTAGGTGAGATGTGCATGGCAGCGTAACGGAAAGAGAGTCTTCTCATTTTCATCAGCTAATAATCAAAACATTTTGACACAACTTCCAAAGGAGGCCAAAAATATGGAAACAATTATTTAGAGAAGAATACAGCAAAATGATGTATATGCTTGTATTTTGCATCTTAAGGTAAACTGTACTTTTTTGTTTCCAGATGGATATCCCAGGCAAATATATTGACCCAGAAAAAAGAAAGCAAGACTTCTGAATGATGTAAACAATCTAATATGTATATATATGTATATATAAAAATATATATTTTTAGTTACATACTTAAGTTACCATATTAATTCCAGTGCTTAACAATTCTTCTCATTTACATAAAGAAAGTTTCTAAAAAGTCAAAAAGTGCATGACTTCTTTCATGTAATATTTGGCAGCCATTTTGACCTTTTTCCTTCTGCTGGGGTTTCAATGTCAATGGCAACATTGTGAAAATAACAGATTTTAAATATGAATTAGTTTTTTATTCAAAGCAGTGTCACCTGCCAAGTCTGAGGTTTAAAAATCCCAGACATAATTTTTTACCTGGGTGAAAAGAAAGCATCTTAAACTATATTGTGATCTAGTAACTTAGAAGATTTCAGAATCCTATTTTGTCATACTTGGCAAAGATCTCTCCAGACTCAGACCAAACAAAGGGAACTGCCCTGAAAAAACTTTTTCTAAAATTATGAATTAGAATCGGATTTTTATAAATGCATATAGTCACATGAACGATATATTATTGCTATTTTCTTATTCTTAATTTTACATCATTTTTCCTTGTTCATCATTCACTTGTTTGCAAAAACATTTGCTAAATGACTATGGACTTTGAATGGAGGAGGACAGACGGATTATGTGTTTCTGCTGATTCGAAACGACACACTGCAGACAAAATACCATCAGTGCAGAGATACATTTCATATTCCTCCAAGGAACTGAACACAGCCCTCAAAGTTAAAGTTCAGTTGCTTTTATTTCTAGTCATATAACATACTTCGTGATTGCTGAGTCCACACTTTTTCTCTTCCTAAATTGTGTACCATATTAGAAACACCTTTGTACATGTTAGATATCTACAATAAAAGGCAAACATAAAGGTATAGCAACAGCCTTGTATCAATATTGTAGATTGTGGGAATGAAGAAGATGTTGTAATGAAGAGCATGGAATCTCTTCTTGCAGAATATCAGATCTAACTTCCTTATGAAGTTACTGAATTGGCAAATGGGACACCAGAGTCCTTTATCCCCAGAGCAGAAATGACATGCCAGTCAAAATACCAGTACGGAAATAGAAACCAGAAAGACAGAGCTGGTCCACTGCTCAAAGAGGAAGAAAAGCTAAAAATAGATGCCACCAAAGATGGTTGAAGAATTAATGAAGTTTTGCTTCAGTCTTCACTAAGAGGATAAGAAAGCTAGCATGCTATCAACAGCAAAGGGAAAAGTTTTCATGTTAGAGAAGGAAGGAAGAAAGAAAAAAGGAGAGGATGGCTGGCAATCAAATTTAGATGGATTTTGAAATAATTTGTAAGTGCCACATTTCCTCTGTGAGCACTCAGGTAGCTCGATGAGAAATGTCAGCATCAACAGTGGTTGGCTCTGAGAGCTTGCAGAAGGATGAGTGGGATCCAGACAAAGACCATGAAAGACCATGACAGTTCATAAACTCACGAGTTGCTGCTGACTTCTCTGCTTTATTCCCAGCTGGAAAGGGCATTCCATCATCTCTCAGGGCTCTTTTTTTAGAAAGCTTTCCCCCTCTTTTGCAAATAAAGTGGGTTTTGGTTTCTTGCCAGCCCTTCTCAACTGCCTCTGGAATAACCCAGTTGCACTTGCCCAGTTGAGCTTGATGGGAGTCAACTGCACCTCATTATCTCTGCTCAGGAAAATTCATCAAATTCTAGGCCATTGTTTGTCTTGGCAGAGGGTGCTTTTTATAAGAGCAGGGGCATGACAGCACCAATCCTGAGGATACCAACCCTCATGTACAGTCAGTCATGTTTCACAAGGTGCCAAAGAAAATAATTATAATTTACTTGAAATGATTGGTAGAGAGCATGCAGATTTTCTTCCCAAGAACTCTGCCATTTGGCTGTTTCCCTGCAACAAACACTACATTTGTCTGTGAAAACAATACATAGGATAAAAAAACATAATAATTATTTATTTTGCTTTGTTTGCACAAAGCAGGATCCCACTTAATGTATTCCTCCTGATAGTTCAGGAATGCCCTGTGCATATATTAATAGCAAGGAGTATTTTTTTGCAGTTTGTCACTTCTTCGTTGTATCCTGATAATTTCGAGTTACAGTAGCTGCAGAAGGTATGTTTCTTAATATCCTTTTGACTCCTGGTTTCCTTGAACCTGCTGTTCACCTGCTTATGGTAAAGTCGAGCTGCATGTCTTCTCCTTTTCTGGGGTGCATTAGGAAGAGCACTGTCAGCAGGCAAAGGGAGGTGATCCTGCCCCTCTGCTCAGCCCTGATGAGGCCACAGCTGGATGCTGTGTCCAGTTTGGGCTCCCCAGTACAAGGGAGACATGGAGCTCCTGGAGCAGGTCCAGTGGAGGGCATAGAAGATGACAAAGAGACTACTGGATCATCTCTCTTAGGAGGAAAGGCTGAGAGAGTTCAGCCTTGAGAAGAGATGACTGAGAGGGAACCTCACCAATGTCTGCCAGTACCTGAAGGGAGGTGCTGAGGGCATGGAGCAGGCTCTGTTCAGTGGTGCTGGGCAATAGGACAAGAGGCAAGGGACAGAAACTGATGCACAGGAAGCTCCACCTGAACACAAGAAGAACTTCTTCACTGTGAAAGTGACTGAGTGCTGGAACAGATTTTCTAGAGAGGGTGTGGAGATACGCCAGAGCTGTCTGGACACAATCTGTGCCATGTGCTCCAGGATGACCTTGCTTTAGCAGGGAGGTTGGATCAGATGACCCATTGTGGTTCCCTCCAACCTGGCCCATTCTATGATTCTGTAAAAAAGTGATGGCATTTTTGATACGACACATAATTAATACATTTTATCAGTGCTAAAAATGACCAGTATGGTTGACAAGTATCTGCAGCTACACTAAATAACTTGAAGCGTGTGCATAAACTGTAAAACTCATCATTGCATACCTACAAAATTAATAATACAGAAAAGGATGATTTGTAATCAATAGCAATATCACATGGGGAAAAACAATGTGCTTTGAGGCAGAAGGCAGGCACTGGCTGGTGCCTGGCTCTTCTAGGGATGGCTTGGATGTGGCTTGATATAATTTCTGGTAAGAGGTTTTAGGGTTTTGGAACTGCATTTGGGACTAAACTAAGCCCTGCTCTCACTCATGAAAGCATGTCTGTGCCAGAGAATGCCTTAGAAAAGAAGATATCCCTAATGAGCTCTGCACAGTAGTGCAGAATGATGGAAGAAGTTTTGTCCTATAGAGACCAGATTTAGAAAGAGTGAAATAGACCCTTTAATTTTATCATGATCCTTCAGTATGATGAATGTTCTGCTTTTTACTTTGTGCATCTGTATAAAATGTTCTTTGGACCCTGATGTATGAGGGCATGTTTCAATCCAGACTAACATCAACACAATTCCTAAATGAAAAATTCTACAGGCAGTCGTTGCACTGATGGTCAAACCACACACAGTTTTCCTGTTTCTTTTGTCCTTTTCCTTCCTGACATTTTAAAGAAATATTTTCCTAACTCTATATTTGGATTCACCTGGTTGTTGAAGTTTTTCTTCCTGCTTGTTCTGGAGAACTGTATGGAGATGGTTGGCTGTTGAGAAACTGCTATAGCTGAAATGGGGAAGAGGTAGTGGAATTAACATAGTCTTAATATTTAAAGGAGAAAAAAGGGAGACAGTAAGGAAAGTGCCATTACAACAGTATCTCCTGTCTATTTTTACTGACTTTTTAACATACACTCTTTAAAAGATATATAGATATATATAAGATATCTAGAATTGATTTTAGTATTTTTTACTTTGATCCTTAATACCTCAAACTAAAAATATACAAATTGCTGTTAGCTGCATGAAATAATAAAATTTCTGCATCTTGTATTAATAAAACCCCTCCAACCTACTGTAGATTAAATAAAATAGAAATATTTAGAATTCCTATTTATCACATTTTGTTGACGTGCTTTTTGAAAACATGACCACATTTTGCTTATAATGCCTTGAATAGATTATCTATTTTACTCTTTGATTATGTTGACCCTCTAGCTCAGAATAAATTATCTCTGAGGTGATATTATCTGATTTAGCCTCTTTAAACAGATTTAACATGTATTTTTCTCACATACCTTGTTTGAAGATGTGTGCAGAATGAAAACTTCAATGCATATGTCTTTTTTCAATGTATTTAGTTTTCTATAGTAGCATATTCTGTCTGTGGTAAGTAGCTCTGGAGCAGGAGTTCTAAGTATCTGGAGTTTGCTCTAATGCAGCATTCCAATACTTAATAAATGGATTTTACTACCTTGCTTTTTGACACTGACTGTATTATGCCTCTGAGCATTTTGAATATACATATCCTGTGAGTCTTTGTTGCTGTAAGCCTTGTGCAAACCAGGATGCTTTAAATATATTCATTAATGATGTAAATAGGAGGGACTGAGTGCATCCTGACCAGCTGGGTCTGGTGGAAGGTGTCCCTGCCCACAGTAGGGAGGGTTGAAAAGAGGTGCTCTTTAAAGTCCTGTTCAATCAAAAAAATCCATTATTCTATGGCTATTTGAGTCAGGTATGTGTGAGACACTTTTTCTCATAATTCAGTGAGGTGAGTCTGTGTGTGGGGAGGGATAGGTGAAAAAAGTCAGTGAAGTTAAACAAAGCACATGTTTAACCAGGACATATTTAATCACCACTAAAGTTGTTTCAGGTTTTATTGGCCACCATGTACCTAAACTGCACTCCAGTAACTGAACTTGGGTTGTCTGATGGCTTCTCCTGTTGTGATGGTTAAAGATCTGGTTTAAAATGATCCATTTCTTCTTGTGGCTTGATTTAAAGGTTGATTTTGGCTCCGGAATTAGTCCCGTGTGTTTTGAAATGTGAGCCTGAAAGCAGGTTGAAAGCCCATGTAAATTTGGTACCAGGTTGCTCACCTTTGACAGGGAGAGGCCACCGAGTGCAGTAAACAGTGCTGAAATGTGGCTGTGTGTGACAGGAGTCACTGTACTGTAATTCTAAGTTATGAGACCCAGTGACAAACAACGTGGTCTACACTGAGTGTGCCTAATCTAACTCTGTTCCCCAAAATGGCTCTTTAAACTTACAACTTCACTGTTCATAAATAACATACACATTCTTAATCTAAGCAGAAGCAAATGGATGATATATGGCATATGTTATATTACACATAGCTCTTTTACTGCTGCTGTTAATGTTGCCCAATAAGTGTTTATAAGGCAGTCTAATAATGGGAAACATTTTTCATTAGTCGACATGCTTGCTTTTTAAACAGTTGGTGTTCCAGTCCTTAATGTTTTAGCCTCCCCTTTTCTGGTGGTTAGTAGATTTTAGCCACCTAAATGGAATTGTGTCTGTTTACTTTAGGATAAACTTATGCTACAGTGGTAGGTGTTTTTCTTGTCATTAGAACATGAATACTTAGGTTTTTATCTGGTGTATATAATAGAAGTATTGGTATTAGTAATTTAGATAACTTCTTGTGGTATATAAGAAGTAATATAAGAAGTAATTTAGGTAACTGTTCAATGAAAATTAAGAAGGAAATTAAAGGAAGAAGAAAATGAAGAATGACAACAGTGTTTCCCTTTGTTGTAAGGTTTGTGACATCATTCTTCAGAAAACAGTGAAAAGGTGTCACAGCAGCCTGAGTTCTCTCATTTAACTGAGCAATTCAATGCCAGTGACAAGATTCAGAAAGTAACATGAAGACCCCTGGAGACTACTGGAGGACAGGTGATGATTTATGTTGTAAAATTTCACTATAAAGAATTTTATTAGCTTTTTAGAGACAAGCTCAAAACCTTGTTCTTCTTGATTCCTCTTCCTCCTAGGAAAAGTATAATGGTTTTGGTTTGTATTCATCCAGTGGAAAAAGTAATCACAAAAACAGCACAATAGAGGGAGTTGAATGTTCAGGGAGTGACAGAATTTGTAATTTCCTCGTCTATGTGAAATCTGAGCAGGGAAAAATCCATCTTGTTCTTGTTTCTAGAAGGAGCAATATTGAAACACTCATTTTTGTCTTTCAGGCATAGATACAGAGAAATGGAAATACTTCTGGTGAGATAGGGGCTAGAGAAGAAGCATTTCCTGGACCAGGACTATTAGTACTCACAGATTCTTGTGACAATTGTGATAGATGAAAAAGGTATAAATGATAAATATGATCCCAAAGAACACTGCTGTAAAGGTAAACTTGCAGCCCATATGTCACGGAATCATTCTAAGTGCCAAGAAATTCTCTTTCCTTCAATTAATGAATCTTAAATTTGTTTGGTTTGATTTTTCTTTTGCATAATTTTATAGCTGAGTCCGTGCCTTCTCAACCAGAGGTAATTTGGGGGACACTCATGTTTTAAAGACCACATTTGAGGAAAAAGTCCAGATATACAACAAAGCAGACAGACTCTTTCCAAAATGGGAACAAAAGAAATGGTTTCCCTCTGTGTAGTTCTTCAAGGGTGAAATTTACCCTGACCGGAGATATTAAGAGGGATTTTAGTGCTGTCTGATCCTTGAACTAATATGCCAGAGAGGTGAAGGGGAGGTTTTTGGGTTTTTTTCTTATTTCCTGCACAAAAAGAAAGCAAAACAATCAGTGTGTTATAATTATTGGAAATGCCCAGAGGATACCATGTCTTTGAAAAGGCCAAAATGAAGATGCCCTCTGCTGATAGCTTTTATAACAATTGTAAAATATCTCTATTAGTAAATATAATAGTTTAGCCAGAGAAAATTTACAAGAAAAATTGGAGTAAAATATATAGCTAGTTGGGAATGGGGTGACTGAGATACTTGCTAGGAAATGTGTGCCTGTATTAGGTTATGAAATCAGGATAGAGCCTGGCTGAATTTATTCCAGAAGTAAGAAGAGTGGACTGCCCCACTAAACTATGATCTGAACAAATCAACCACAGAGGTCTCTGTGTGTATTAAAACCCTACAGGTACAGTGAACAAATGATTCCCTTAAATATAATTATCTCGAATACCTTTTTCTTCAAGGTGAAAGCAGAAGGACAAAGTGACTGTCATAAAATAATTGACAGGACTTAATTTCAAAGTGATATAGAAAAACAGAGACTATCGTGGACCCAAGCAGGAGTACTAATAACATGCCAGAAGGAAATCTATTCTTAGCCCTCATCTAAAAAAAAAAAAGGACAGAAAGAGGTTCCAGTTCTGACCAGCACTGAACATAAGATGAGAAATGTGAAATCTGTGGAAAGAAGTAATAAACCCAAATGCTGGCTTTAAATTTAGTAATGGGCTGAAAAACTCAAAACAATGAAGTGCAGTGTGCTTTGTAGCTGCTTATTTTCACTAAGCTGTGTAGGTAAGTCTCTGATTTCACCACACTTAATTTTCAAAGACCCTAGAGCCCTCTGTTTAATTTAGCGGACTTACAGGTTTTGAATAATATCTCATATAAAATATCTCCATGGAGCTTGGCAGGAGATGCAGAAAAATGTTCAAAAACAGACGTTAGTCTTCTGAAATCAATAGTTATACTCACCAGCGAATTATATTGCTCAAGATAATCTGTTTCTCAACACGGAGGAAATAAGAATCAGAAGTCTATTTTTTTGTTGATCTACATTTAATTTAACAACTTGGCACCCTAAGGGTCCTCATAAATAAATAAATAGATGCTGATAAATAAATCAGGGCCTAACCAAAGACTACTGAGAGGAATAGAAAGACTTTTGTTTTGATACATGTATACATGAACAGTTATTAATCTGTTGATAGGTATTTCAGAAGTTGTGAGTGATGGATCAGATGCAGCGCTGTTACAAAACAGAAGTCTGCTGTGTCTGATATTTTTATTGGGTCAGGTTGGTAGCAATATGGAAATATTTAGCATGTAAGAGAAAATTTTGGTGAGCATGTCCTGACTCATAATTTAGGTTCCAGTTGCTGAAAGGCAAAGCAGATGGATCCTGATGGAAGGGGCAGAGGGGCAGAGCAGGCAGCAGAGCCAAAGCTCCCATGTCCTCCCCAGGAATGCTGCAAGGGTCAAGGGGATGGGCCAGCATCAGCAGCACCTAAAACTGCAGGAGGTGGGAAAAGCTGGTCTAGGTGCTCTGTACAACTGTTAGCTTAAAGTTACAGGGAATTGTTTTAATTTGCTCTGTTTCCCTTGTACCTCCTTTTCACCATTATCATCTTGTATGGAATTTCATGAATGAAAATTTCATGAATAAAATCACAAAGGAATGGACTTCTTTGTTACATCTGATGAGCCCAACTTATTTTAAGCTGTCTGGAAAGATTTCTGTGGATGACTGCATAACCACATGAATTGTAAAGTTAGGAGATGCTAGTAAAAACAGAGGACCAATATAATTAATGTAGTATTCCTTTTCATTAACCAGTACTGTTTGAAGGATGAATTTTGTTCCTGTTTTTTAAAAGATTCAAGGGAAGATTTTTATTCTTCAAGTGCACTTACCCAACAAACACATTAATTAAACTTGTTTTTTTTCTTCCCATCCTGACTCTGTGAGATTAATTGGCTACTATTTTAATTCTTCAGGCTGCTTAATGTAGTTACACAAGAGATGTGTTTCAGTCTTTATCTTATTTTCAGTTTTTTTTTTTTAATGTTGAAATGGAACCTTTAAATAATAAGAGAGTTGTGAAAAAAGTACATTTAAAAAATAAAACTAAATATTCTTTTTGTTTTTAAATACAAAGAAACCCAAGATTGCCAGCCTTGTAGTTACCAGTTTGCTCCAATATCTATCTGTCCATCCATGAAAGAGTATTTGCAAAGGTACCCCAAGCACTGTATAACAGACATGAGAGATATCCACTCCTGGATTAAGATTTCTGGCTTTGGGAGGCATGATGCAACTATCTCCTTATTGTCTATTAATCCCAGAAAGAGCTGGCAAACTCTGCTAACGTGATAATGGAAAGCTGTTGGGTATGATTGTGTTTCAAATTAGGTGATGCCTAACAATGAGGTAATCTCTCAAGCACTGGAATTCCAAACAGTCCTAGAGCTTGTGGGAAAAGTTCCTCTTAATGAGGCAATATTTCCAGCACTTGTCAGTGTGCAGGAAGTGCATCCAGCACGTGTGCCAGCACCCAAAGGCTCCAGATACAGCTGTATGTTACAGCATCTGGTTTTAAGAACAAGTAACAATTGTGTTTCAGATATTGTCCCAGACAATGATTATGTCATATTCATCTATATACTGCTGCGACTAAAAGCACATGGAGCAGCTACCAGTGCTGAACTGTTTGCCAAATATCCACATACCTATCCATGTGACATGGCCAGCTCTACATTTGTTAAATGCCAAGACAGGTGCTACCATGATAACTTTCCATTTGCAAAGCTCCTATGGGCTTTGGAGGCCATAAGAACTACTTGATGTCACAATTCGTTGCTGCCTTTGTGAAAATTTCCCTCAATATTTTCAAATCTGATGTGGTTTCAGCTGTAAACAGGGAGGTTTTCTTTCTGAATTATGGGTAAATGAAATGCTTTAAAAATGTCTTCAGCAAACTGATAAATGGGCAAAACAATATTACAGACTTATCTTTATATGTGCTCAGGAAACAGGCTATCAAGATGAATTCCCACTGCCACTGCCCTTTGAAGATTCATGTTAGAAAGCTAAAGGGTGTAGAAATCACTCTTAAACTCACACAAGGAATGTAAATTTAATTTGTTACATCTACTGTCCCACAGGTTTACTTGTTATGCTCTATCATCTTTAATCAAAACAACAGGTTAAGTTTAAATGTAATCAGTCATGATCCTTGGACTTCTTTTTAAGAGCCCAAATAGCAATCGACTGAGAAGCAATGTCATTTGAATTTTAGAAAATCCTTAATTTCTTGATCCTTCTTTTGTAGTCAGGACAAAGAAACATTTATTCAGGTGTTTTCTTGTTTTTTTTTGTTTTTTTTTTTTTTTGCTACCAAAGGGATAAAAGGCTGTACATGCTTATTGAAAAAATAGGAATTCTAGCTTCTTTTCATTAATTTCAGGCCAAGCACAATGCAACAGCTGTTGTAGGTAATTTTTTTCCTTTAGAAAAGGGAGTGGGTGAGTAGAATTTAGACAGAAATCTCTTATTAAGTGCTGAGGGGAAGGCACCCTGAAATTTTGCAGAGTGCAGGTAGTTTCACTTGCTTTTCTGGGCATGAAGCAATGAGGTATTTTTGCAAAGAATGAGCAAATTCTCCTAAAATAATAGAATACGTTGGATAACAAAGGTTTTGGTAGGCAATTTTTATCATAGCCATGCACTGAGCCCTTCACTTGGCCTATGTCAGAGCAGTCTTATGCTGTGCTAACTTGTGCAAATTGTTAAATATTCCTTGGAGATAAGGAGTCATTGGGATTTTCTGGATTGAAGGAAACTTTGGCCACTTTTACTTTCCTTTGATTGTACACTACTCCACCCTAAAACACTGATGAGCCTCTTGTGCCTGGTTATGTTGACTGTAAGACCTTTTATGTCAAGCAGTTACAAAATTGTCATAATGTAACCCCAAATTGGGGCTATTTCACTGGGATAATCTGTGATAATTGACATAACACCTGTTTGCTCTCACTAGAGTCCACAGTTGCATAAGGTTCCAATTACTTCAGAATTTGGCCCCAAGTTTCTGGGAAAGTGGTGACTCTGTATAAGCTGCTGTACGTTTGTTCATGGCCTGTGTACCTGAAATATATTCATTCTTTTTTTTCTTGAAAATCACATTGGAAAGTATTGGTGACTCCTTTTTTGACTATTGAATGCTGGAGAGACCTGTGAGGGAAACACTGTGGAGGAGGCCAGCAGAGGTTTGCTCAGAAAATGGATAATGCATTGGCTTTGGCTCTGCACTTCTTGGGGGCTCAGGATTAAAAGTTGCTTGGGGAAGCTTGTTACTATTTAAAAGTTGCCAGTTCTGCGGGTTTCCTGTGGAATTGCACTAGTTTTAGCAGCAGCTGTGGCTAATTTTCAGGAGCCAGAGGTTGCCATTTGGGGGGCTTTATAAAATGCTGACAGAGAGCTTTGGCTCTCTGGTTGGTGCAGTGATTTCCACTGTAAATTCTGATAATGTCTCTGAGAACTGATTAGAGGAATGAATCAGGACTGTGCATTGGCAAGCCAGTGCTTCAGTTTTCTGTCATGGGCCCTGGGAGCTCCTCAAGGACAGTGTTTCCAAGTGCCAGTGACAAGCACAGATGGTTGTGTGAAGTGCTGAGGGATTTTGCAGTCCTCTAGGCAGTTAGTACAGCCCCACTGAAATAAAGGGAGATTTTAATGCTTGTCTTGCAAGTGTTACTGGCCAAAGGAGGGTACTTTAGAATCCCCAGGCTCTAAAGGTAAAAAAACATTTACCACTCCAGGCAAGAAGCCTAACCACTAATATAAGAAAACAATTAACCCTAGAAAATATTTAGGTTCTTTTAACAGTCTAGTTCAGGATTATTATTCATCTGAGATTGATCACAAGAACTGTCATGATACCACAGTGTCTGTATGGTGAATGACTGATGCAAATCTGAAGAGGTGAAGAGGGATACTAGACCTGTTCTCTGTTGAAATGGCAGACAGAGTAGATTCGTCCTACACCAGAGTGAAAATGATATGGCAGGACAGGATAGAAGATGCATGTCTGGAAATCGTTCTCTTCTTTGTGGCTGACAGTAGCAATTCCAAGTGTAGGCTCAGTGAGGAGACAAGAAAAGGCAGAATAGCATTTAGGATTTCATAATTGTGACTATTGAATAGCAGCAACAACAGTAACCACAGCTATAAATACCTGTCTCCAAACTTGCCCTGTACAGGTAATTAGATTCTGGGGAGCACAGAAACTTTTCTGCATAATTTCTTCTCAAGTCATAAAAAGAACACTTTACTTTCAGTGGCATTGCTAGTCCCATTGTGTTGGATTTCCCGAATTATTCATCCAATCTTGTTCTTCCAAGGGATGCTCATAGAATATGTTTGAAAAAAAGTATAAGCAAGTACTTGCAGGTAAAGAATACTGTGAGTCCATTAAAACTTGCATGGTCTTCATGGTATTAACTGCATCTGTGATCACAGGACTGTCAGAAAACTGCAAACCAAGAGATGCTGGAATGTTTTATAAGGGCCGAGACACTGGCTGCATGTACAAGAGATGAAATTGTTGAGGTCCCTTGATTAAAGTTAGTGCTTTAGCTGCATGATTTAATGAAGTAAAAATATGTCTGTCTAAAGCTTGATAGAAATAATAATGATGTGGTGCAAAATAACTTTCCAAAGTACAATGGAAATAAAATTAAATTGAATTAGGAAAGAAAGGAAAAGAAAATGTTTCCCCAGCAGAGATAAAGTGCACAATTCTAGGGGTTATTTTCACATACTTTTGGCTGTTAAATTTCATTTTCTTTGGCAGCTTTATCTGGTCCCTTCTGTAAAGCTTGCTAGAAGAAGTTCCTGTGCAGTGTGTATGTTTGAATTCTAGTGAGGCATCTTGACACAGTTTGGCTGCCATGTGACAATATTTCAGACTGGTCTTTGATGAATTCCAGAGCGTTATATAAATATCTGGATCCCAAATAAAGGTGTCAAGACACTTTGGAGAGCCTGCAAAAATAAATCAGTGAGCATTTTGAGACATTCTCATCCATGATGTCTCTGACTTCATACCTAGCAGAAGCAAAGGTCTTCCTTTTCTCTCTGCTTCCAGTGAAAGTTTGTTTGTGTATCTTAAAAAGGAAAGGAAAATACTTTGATCTTTCTGAGACAAACCAGTCTCCTTGATTCCTTAGCTGTGACCTGGAAGATAACTATGCAAATACATCTTCTCTTGGTTTTATAGTCTTTAATAGTGCCTGTGGTCTCAGTGTTAGAAAATAAAAGAAGTAAAGGTAGATTTTACTCTCAGCAGAGAAGCTTCTCTCTTTCCCTGAGTTTCTCTGGATGTGATGTTTTTAATGAGAGCACTGGTTATGAAGAAGAGTTTCCTAGAAAGGATTTTGTAGCACATTGAATTTGATTTTTAGTCCAAAATGTCAGGTGTTGCCTTAGTGACAAGAAGCTCTCCAGCTGAGGACCTGCTGTCAAATCCCTCTTCCTTATGTTCCATGGCCAAGGGCTGGGCTAGGCTGGTTACAGACCACAGTAAGTGTGGAGTGCCTGGGGAGTGAGGTTTGTCATCCAGAGATCTGAGGCAATTCCATCATTGTCTGGCTCACTACTAGTCTGGCTTTTTATTTGCCTTTTCCCCACCCCACCAAAATTGTTTTTATGTGAAAAGAAATATTATCTCTGATACAGCTGTAGTGATACTAGGACAGGGTGGTATTAACAATCAGTTGGATGATTTCCATGGAACAGGACACTGATATGTTTGAAAAGGCTATAAAAATATGAGATGGAAGCTGACAAAGACAATTTTGTATGTTTTAAATGCACTGAATAACTCCTCTGTACCTCCACCAACCTTGTCACTGCACCTTCATGGCATACTTAGGGGTAGTTTGCTGCAGGTCCTGCTTAAATCCTGTCCTATTTGCAGAGATTTGCTCATTGGTGAGACAGATCCATATATATCCATATAGGTATCCTGTCCATAAATGGAGTCAGTTTGGCAAGCCAGTTTGCTGCTCCCTAATCCTTCAATTGTCTTGGTTGAGCTACTGCATTTTTCCTTCTGCTCTCTAAAGGATTTGCCTGAGAGAGGCATGTATGGGCCAGTACACTGATGACTGGGGACAGGACAGGTGGAAAGATGTAATCCAGTGGGAAGCTGCCCAGTTTCTTTCACATACCACCAAATCACCAAAAGCTTCTTTCCTTCTGCCAAGCACTTCCCTCTCAGCCATCCTTTCTTTCCTACACGTCTATTTTGTTTCAGTCTGTTGACATTGTTAGCAAAGAGTCAGTCTCTGCAGGTTGGTCTGGATCCACATGAAATATATAAAAGGAATGTTCAGTTAAAGTAAAGCAGCACTGTGCCTAGTGAGAATGAATAGAGCGAATCATCCTCTGAAAGGTTTGAAGACACAGACCTTTGACATGATTATTTTAACACGTGTGTAGAAGGCAGGGAAAAGAACACCACACTAAAGCCTGATGCAAGGAATTTCTGTTAAAGCGATAACGTGTTTTTATTTAAATCTCTTGCAGAAGTGGACGAATTTTCTTATGGTTTTAAGATGCTCAAAAGAATGTAATTGTTAATTAGACAGTTTAGTGGCGTGAGGGGGAGGGAGTTTTTTCAAAGTGGGATCACTTCCATTTTATAGCATTCTTCAATAAACATTATTCCTGAATCTGCTCTATTTGCAGCCTGGTTTCCTCATCAGGAAAAAAGAACTCTCAGAGGTAGTTTCCTCATATCTATTTGCATCTGTATATACAAATACATACTCCTTATATCTGTATATATATATATATATCTTGATCCAGATATTAATATTAATATTAATATTAATATTAATATTAATATTAATGTTCATTAAAGTGATTTTTTAATCATAGGTCCTTACGAGTTTCTATGAGGTAAACAAATTTGGAGGAACAAGATGATTTAACAGGAGTGGAAAATGATTCAGAGCTCAAGAGATCTATTGCTATTGTCACCACAGGTATGATTTGCACAAGGATTTATTATTCTAAAAACACATTAAAAGAGGTGAAAGTTGTCTGGCTTCAAAAATGCTGGTCACCAATTCATTGGAATTAGATAATTTCCAAGGTTCTCCAAGTGGTTTGTTTAGGAATTATTGTTTCAGTTTTTTAGGATGTTACTATTTCGAGCTTCAGTTCCTTGCTATAATTATTTTGAATACAGATTCCTGTTGAGACTGTGGCACCATTATCTTCGACCTGTAAGTGTAAAACTTTCATGAATTTATTTTTGTGGATGCTGCAGAGTCCATTCTATGCGTGCTGTGCAGTTTTGGAATAGTTTTGGTGTTTTTATGTGAATGCACAGGTATTGAATGCTAGTGGTCATTGCTTCAGTCCCCTCGAAAGAATGCTGAGCAGCTGTTAAATGACAATTATGCTTCTTAAGCATCTCACCAAGCTCTGGGGAGAAGGCTGCAAATGAATTTTCATTAGTGAAGTATGAGTCATTAGAATGATTGTGCTATAGGTCATAGTTGTGAAGGAATTTTAAAATTTCTACCATAGAGGGCATTTGCTGATGCTTCTTTCTCAGTGAGGTCTAAATTCTCCTAAGGTTCTCTTTAGATTCTCCTGTGAGAATTTAAAACAGATTTTTTAGGACAGCTACTGTAAAATTCCATGGCCTTTCTTTCACTGAACAAGTACATCCCCTTTCTTGTAATTTCTGCCTGAATCTTAGCTACAGACTTAGCAGTTTAGGAACATACTTTATACTTTTCTGCATAACCATAAAGCTACAGGTATATTAGTTGTTGAACTATGTCTTTGAAGCAGAAAATGCTTTTCCTGTAATCCAGGCTTGCCAAGTTTTCACATATTAATAACCATCATATAATCAAGACTGCTGTGATTTTTTTTTCTCTTGATTTTCTTGCTTTTTCTTGGTGTCTTATACTGCATTTGTAACTGCAAAACTGGAAGGTAAGTCGGGTTCCTTATCAAGTGATTATTTTATTCTGCATTGTTGTTAGCAGTAAAAAGTTGCCATTTTTTACTGCTTTAAGTGCTCAGACAGGTGACCTCTGATAGATGCAGTGCTTTAAACCAGGGCCATCTCCAGGTGTCTGCTGCATTTCTCTGCTGCAAGGTGCCCACCTGCATGGAGCAGGAACAGTCAGCTGCTCCTCCTGGCAGCCAGGAGACACCTAACGGGACAGGAATGTGCCACCACCTCCCTTGGCACTTTGAAGCTCAAATTTTGGCCGTGAACTACTGTAGGTGAGGAATTCTGCATGTGAGAAACAGGGTATAAAAGGTTGTACTGGGGAAGAATAATGTACTGATGGCTGAAACTGTTGCCCATGATAGCTGTGTGTCCTCTGTCTGTGTGTGAAGCAGCCTGGGATGTTTGCAGAGAGGAAGTATGTAAGTTTTTATTGTAAAACAACAAACTGATGGTGTCAGTCAGAGAGCACCATCCAGAGGTGCTAAGCACTGATGGACAAGTCATGTCTGGTAGAGGGTTGGGCCAGACACCTGGAACTCCTCATGACAAGAACAGGAAGGTTCCTACACCAGCTTTATTTAGAATGCTCTATTTTTTGCTTTGTGCCACATTTTGTAGAATAATTAGCTGGTGATTTGGCTATTTTAGTGCTTAATAGTAGGGAGCAGTTTCTGAATGGCTTTGGTAATGTGGAATTGTTAAAATACACAGAATCAAAAGGCTGAAGAAACTATGTGATTATATTTTGATAAAACTGAATAAAACTATTTGTCAGATGCATATATTGCACATATACTTTTCTACTTTAACAGACAAAGATTCATATAGCTGTAAACTTGATTTTTAGGGTGTGAAAGAAATTATGTTTTTAAAATATTGTGTGCTTGTTATTAAATTAGGTATTTCCATATTCTTTTTCATCACTTATCTCTTCATCATTTAGATCAATTCAGTCACCCATTTGGTAATAAATTCTTCATTCTTAGGAATACTGCATGATTTTAATTCATACACTTCTGTTTAGTAATTAGGTCTCCATTACTCATGTAGACTATCAACTTTCAAAATTACTTCAGTAAAAATTAAAAATACATAATGAATTCAATAATGTAATGACCTATTTGTTTTCCAGCATTTTTAATGTTCCTGAACCAAATGCTTAAACTATTGTATCTTAACATTCTTACCTCTAATGGCTACATTTCTTTACTGTGGTCATAAACTAAAAGTGAAAATACCTTCCTCTATTCAAAAGTCTTTCCTCTTAACAAAACAGCAGAACATGTAATAATCTAGAAAAGGGAACAAGTAATGTTGAGCCTGAAACCCTACACCTCCTTAGTTGGGAAAATTTTCACTCAGTGTGCAGGTTTTGCCACTCAGGCCCATCTTTAGACATCATAAAACTTTACTGTCATGCACTTTTTAAAATGACACAATTATGAATGTAAAAGCAGGGATTTAATGCTAGGTAAGGAAAATGGTTTCCCAGACTCTGTTATCAATGAGAAAACACTCAGAGAAGGCAGTAAAAGCAGAGAGGCAGTAGGTGAAGTTGAGGTGTGATGACATTTGGGAATATGGATCTGGCCTAACAAAGGGAAAGGGAGATAGAAAGAAACGGTGCCTCTTCCTTTGTGCTGACAGAGGGAGCTGGAGTCATTGACACAGTTTCCTTGGAAAGATTTTAATCTATTCTGCAGTATCTTTTGTTTTTAAAGATAGATTCGCCATCATATGGGAGATGTGATGGGCCCTCACTTTCCATTCCACCACAAGCAGCTCAGGGATCTTCTGAGCAGCAGCTGTACTGAAAGCAGTCTGAGGAACAGGAAAACTGAGGAGACAAAGAAAATAGGAAGAAGTTGTTGAATGTATACTCAGTGTAATATGTTATACAAAGTATTTATTGTATCAGGATGTGTTTTATTACCTCATAAAATTCAGTCATATGGATAATTTGAGCAATTAAACTGACTCAGGCCAGTGTCTTTGTTAGCATTGTAACAGCTTAAAACTTATTTCCACAGGTGTTTCAGAAGACCCACAGAGGTTGCATGACTGAAACATTAACATATTATTCTAATAATATGATGCTGCTCTGTCTGACTCCAGAGCTTTTAACTTGAATACTTTTCAGGTTACTGAATCACCAAAAAGGATTTTTTTGTTCATACTTTCACACTGGTTCTTTTTATTTTAATGTGAAGTAGTGATATAATGAATAAATTATAACCAGATGAAAGCCTGTCATTTGACACTTCAGCCCAGGATGATGATGGCACCTGGCAAAGTAAACATTTCCCAACTATGTGCTATCTGTAGGAAGGACAGGGACTTAGGGGGTGGGCTGAGGGGACATTTGGTACGAGCAGGAATGAAAAAGCCCTGCTGGACAAGCAAATAAATTGTTACTGACAGAGGAACTGGAGACCAGCTCATACCTTCTGGGTGGGGACTGATGAGGCGCTCCTTATGGAACTGTGGTTTGGATTATTTTTAGGGAAATGAGGGGTTTAAACGAAGCGTGTACATGAGGCCACCTCGCTGTGTTATCAGGAGGTAATTCAAGCTGACAGTCACTCCCTCGTTCAAGACAAACACGGGGAAGGGGTTTTGTTGCCGGGCTTTTGCTGATTGCAGGCGCAGCTCCCAGTCCCCAGAGCAGAGTTTTCAACAGGCACGGTGGGAGTTCTGGAGCTGCCTATCCGGCAGGGCGCTGTGTTTGATTCAGACACATCTGTAACACTTATTGTAGCTGATGAAGAATTATTCCTGCTGCCAAGATCATTTCAGCCAGTGTGATGAGGGCTGATGAAGGAGGTGTGAGCTGGGAAATCTTACTTGAGTTGGAAATCTTGCAAGGTTCTAATGACCATGAGGTTGGGGTGCCTCACTGCTTTCACACCTGGTGCCAGATATTTGGTTTTGCATTTGCCAGTGAGTGAGCTGCAGCCAAGAATCTCCTAATAATTTCTTTTTATTTTTGCAAAGACCACCCATAACTTCTGCTAAGGGAGAAAAAGATTTTTGCTAGTAACGGTTTTGTCAGCATTATACTTTTCATATATTTCAAAGGCTGACCAGCTTGTCTCTTTCTTGCTATTTTGTGGTGCACTAGAGACTGCCTGGGTGCTACTACAGTCTTTTAGAGAAGTTCATAATCTATTTTGCTATTTTGCCCACAAAAGACTGGTGGATACACGTCTATTTTGAGAACTTGTGTCTGTGAGCATAAGATGATATTTTGGTTGTGCAGATGAGACAGCTTCTTGTGCAGGTGCTTTAAAAGGTCATAAATGCAAAACTTAGGAATTGGAACTCTGGAAAATGTCAACCTCCAGTGATGTACTTAGGATCCTATAAAGCAATATGCAAGTTTTAGTGACAGGACAAGAGGGAGTGGCTTCCAACTGGAAGAGAGTAGGTTTAGATTAGATAAAGCAAGAAATTCTTAACTGTGAGGGTGGTGAGGCCCTGGCACAGGGTGCCCAGAGAAGCTGTGGATGCTCCATCCCTGGGAGTGTTCAAGGCCAGGTTGGAGAGAGCTTTGAGCAACCTGGTCTAGTGGAAGGTGTTGCTACCCATGGCAGGGGGGGACATAACTAGATGATCTTTAAGGTCCCTTCCAACTCAGGCCATTCTATGATTCTCCAAAAATCTCCTGTTCCTATTGATAAGGTGATGCTGACTTTTATTTGTTTGTCTGAAAGGCTGAGCAAAAATGAGTATTCTGTGACTATTTCTAGCTTTTTAGAGACATAGAGAAATGTAGAGTTAGAGCACTGCCACAAAGTCAATCTTTCCCCTATAGTTGTTTGATCCTGGTTAGAGAATTAGATTATGAATCTTAAAAGTAGTTAAAAAATATACTGAGCCCATGTCAGTGAAAATGCTCCTACTAGCATGGCAGTTTTATGTCAAACAATTGCATTGTTTGTTGATGTTTTATATGGTTATCCTGGAACCAAACAAATTTAATCTCTGAACATACTTCGATATTTAACCTGACTGAGCATTCTCTTTGAGATAGCAGATTATGACTTAAGTGAACTTGTATTACCTGTGATAAGTTTCATTCAAAGGAAATACTTTTTCTCTCACAAATGATCATAATTTCCTTTCAGAAGAAGGATACCCAGATATTCTGTGATTAGTTACTAACTCATGTGGTAGGTTTTAAGCTTAAAGCACTCTGAAATTGCAGTATTTTTTTTTCAGAAAGTAAGAGGAAATAGTTATCTTGTTATTTTTCAAGGAGTAATATCAATTCTGCTTGAAGTTATCATTAATAAAAATTAAAGCTTTTGGTTATATTGGTTTGGGTTTTTTTGTGTTCACCAGATCCCCTGATAGATGTCTGGGCTAATTCAGATTATCTTTGTGGAATAAAATGGATGTCACAGCAGCGAGGGGTTACAGGGATAGCTGTGGTCCAGAGTCAGAGTAGAAGTAGCTTAGATACTTGATTAAATTAGCAGGAATGCTTGATCTGATCTAGGGTCTCATATGCTGAGGGCAGGGAAGACTATTGTGGGACATTGCCATGAAGGTCACAGTAAAAATTCAATTTGTATTTTGCAAATCCTTTTGTGAGGGTATGATTCTTAATTTACTGATGGGAAATGGAGACACTGAGCAGGCAGATCATGAACCTGCTTTGTGATTTCTAAATTAGCAATGACATTTTAATAAACAGTTGTGATTCAATAGCAGACACCCTAAAAGTGACAAGATTTGTCTTTGTTTTTCCTTGTCCAAGAAAGACACTGCAGTAACAGAAATTTAGGATGATTCAAACTGAATCACAGTTTACTGTATAGGTACCATTGCTAGGTATAGCTGCTATTTAGCAAACAAAATATTGTTGGATCCATTCTCTTATTCCTTATTTTGTTGGAAGCATACAGATTTAATTTTTATGTACTTTCTGTTGAACATGATCGCTCTTAATTTACTGTTCAGGAAGTGAAAAAGCAAAACCCAGACACACAAACTGCTACAACTGCCTGGACTACGAAATGTTATTACTCAACATGTTGAATAACAAACCCCAGTTCAAGCGCTATTGACCAACTCTATCAGGAGCTGTGTAGATAATATATTGTAAAGTGAAAAAGTGTAATAAGGTTTTATAGTTTGGAGACAAATATGTGTTACAGAGAGCTGTTGCTTGTTCCTTAAGGCTGTCTTGGATTTACATTGAGATGGATACAGCTGACTGTGGTGACAATTTGTTGTTGAAGTCCTAGGAGGGGATTAATTTGTGTATGAAATTTTCTGGAATTGAGCTGCATGGTGCAGAAGCACCATACAGTTCTCTTGGTAGTCCTGCATATCCCCTCTCTCTCTGAGTCACTGTGTATGCTCTTGACAGATCACACTGGCCTTGATGTTTCTAGTCAGTTTTTGCTACTGAAGATGTACAAATATTTTTTTATTAGTAGTGCTGGTGTGCACAAGAAAAGGATCACCCACAGACCAGCACAGTAAGTAAATTAACGAATTACAATATTTGCTTTTCACAAGTGCTTGATTTATGAGAGGATCTAAAACCCTCATAGTGGGGAAACATTTGCCAGTTTACAGGCTTTGGACCAGCCCTGCCAACCATTGTATCCACACAGATGTGCTTGGTTAACCTGGTGTAACACTAATCTCTCTTACCTTTCCCTCACTATCTCTTTTTTTCTTCCTCTTCTGAATCTCTTTGCGTGTTAGCTGGACTGTGATGATTGCATGCTATGAAGATGCAATTAGTGCTACTTCCAGAGGTTGTGACTCTTGCTGAGTCCTCGTGGCTGCTCTTCAAAGTATTATCAAAGCTCTTGGCTGGGTGGCCCAAACAGTCTGATCCTCTGAGATTAGCAAGCATCAGTCATTATTGGTCATCAGTGCGTGTCCCCAGAAGTGGGGCTTCCTCTGTGAGGCAAGGACTCCACACTAAAAGTTCACTGAGCTTCTTCAGAGTCCCTGCCCCTGTTACCTCATTTCTGTCTTTCTGTAGTATGTGTTCCTTCAATTTTGCCAATTGAACTTCAGTCCTCTAAAGGTAAGGTCAGTTTTTATGCCAAGCTAAAAGATATTCTGCTGCCCAAAGGAGTAATCTCAGTCTCTGAGGCCCTTATCTGACCTCTTCCTTTTAAGTCGGGATCAGAAAATACACTGTCTCATACTAAAGCTCTTCAATCCCTATTTTGGATGCTTAAGTCTCACTGTCAAAAATGCTGAGTGTGCTACAGCGCCTGTTTAAACTCGGATGCAGCAGGGCCTGGCTGTGGTGTGTAACGAGCCACCTAGAAAGAAAGAAACCACAGACACAGCTTTGGGTTATTTAAAACTCTTTGCTTGGCTGAGCAGCAGTGTTGCTGGATATGCCAAGACCTGTTAATTTATATTTACTATTCTCATCTGTTAAAGCAATAGTAATAACAGAAAAAGTTAATTGTATGATCATCAGACATTAATTTTTCACCCTGACTGGATGTTAACCCTGGCACCAGCCACCTCACCCAGTGCAAGAGCAACCCAAGTGTCCTCAGTAGCTGAGGAGATGTCAACACCCACCATATCCATGAGCAAATTGTCTTTAGCTGGTTTATCTGTAATGTGTAATCCCAGTCAGTGGGTATGCTTGCACTACTAATCATCTTTCACCTTGGACTTTCCCCTCCTGTCCTCTCCTACCCCTCTACCCTTCAGGAGATGTGTAATCTTTCAGAGACTGAAAGGAGTCTTGCTAGAAGATAGGTTGAGGTAGAAAAGAAACAAAGTAAAACGGACAGAAATCAAGCTGTAAGAAAATCCTGCTGTGTGTTTTTGTTGTTTGGGTTTTTTAAATCTCATGTTGGTACAGTTTGCACTTCAGCATGATTGAAGATTATACTCTCACATCTCAAGAGTACAGAAATGTTAGCAAAAGAAGTGTTCTATTTGGCCTCTATATTCAAGGATCTTGAAAACACCCAAACCTATTTTTTTTACAAAGGGAACGTTCTTCAGAAGCAAACAAACCTTTAAACCTATCCTCTTCCTATGGGGCTTTCACTGGAAACATTGAGTCTAAATATCATCACTGGTGTGACCATTTCTGTGCAGCTCCTTAATAGGCACCAGGAGAGCCAGGGCTGTGGTGGTGAAGTTTTGGCAGCCACATGAGGCTTGAAAGCCTGCAGGGTAGGAAGAACAGCATGGCTTATTTTAGACTAGAGATGAGCATACAATTTTTTAAATAAGCTTGGGTTTTAGTTCTTGTTTTTTTTTCTTACTAAAAAACTCTTAATGGCTTCATTCACTGAAATTCTAATTGCTTTAGGAACATTTTCCACACTGACTTATCATTATGCAGCAGAGGATATATTTAGAGGTTATTTTTGGGACTGAAAGGGTTAAAAATATCCTGAACTGCTAGTTCCCACTGTTTTACTCTGTAAATAACCCTTTTCTCCCTGTCAAATTATGTGGTTTTTAAGTTATAAAATTATAACCTTGTAACAATTTTGAGTATTTAAATGTTAGGAAGTGTCATAGTTGAGAGATGGTAGAGCTTTAATTTGTTTCATTGCTGAGCAACTATTATAGTGCTGTTTTTAATTATACTGTCACATATGTTGGTCATCTTATTGTTTAGTTTCACGTCCTTGTTCCAAAATGTGAGGTCAAGAGATCTTTGGAGCCAAATGCCTTGCCACGAGATTTCATTTAAAACACAAGTTGCTAAAAAGTCAATGTAAATTAAATGTATGTTTACAGTGAAACATCTAAAGGAACTTCATGAGAAAGTATTGCCCAGCTTAGGAAAGGTGTAAGATAGGAGTAGAGCACACCTGGAAAACATGGGCTGAACTCTTTTCCTAGCAGGCTGGTGATGTAGCCATCCTGTCTTGCTAAATTCTACAGTGGGTACACCTTTCAGGGACATGTCTTGACTTCAGCTCCCCAGGTACAGCAGCTAATAGTGGGAATGTTGACAATATCCTGAATCCATGAGAAGAACAAAAAAAATGGAAACAACCAATGTTAATGGTTTCCCTTTTCCCTGAAAACTGGGTCATAGAAAGTATTTCTGAAAAACTTCCTTGCTCATAGTAAGTGAAAATCAGTGCAAAAAGTTCTGCAGAGCAAGACAATTTTCATGAGATGTTGTGAGTAAAAAATACTTAAATTCTGTTTTAAGAGAGTAATGTAAAATCATTATTGATTTAATTTAGAAAATCTAATGCAGAGGAAATGGACAGACCTAGATAGATACTGTTTGTTTTTCTTGCTTACTTTTTTCTTCCTGTACCCATCTTTCTTTGCCCTTGTTAAAAATACTCAGTGTATGCATACCATTTGCCTTTCTGACATCAAAGAGTCTGGTTCTGCTGCTCGGGCCATCTATAAGATTATACCGACCAGAACATAGCAGGCTCATGCCAGACACTTGACCCTGCAAGGCAGTCCCAGGCCAGGCTGGATTTAAACCCAGCTCACCGTGTTTAAACACGGCCGTTCGCAGCCAGCGCGCGGCCGAACAAACGCGCATTGTTGTCACAATTGGAACCACATGCTGAGTAATGGAGCAGGGGCGCAGCTTTCCTCAGAGTGTGCGGACAGTCGGAACGGGAATGGGTTTTTTCATTTCTGTCTGCGCGTCTCAGGGCTCCCTTACTTTGTTTTCTTAGTGAAACTCAGACAGATCAGACGTGTAGGATTAATGGAGTTGGGCACTGACAGACCAGCTCTGTTCCAGCTGCAGTGACTGTGGAAGAATTGGATCTGGACCCTCTTAACCAGTCCTCCAAGAGTAAGATTTCAGTTACCATGACCAGTCGCCAAAGACTATTTCATTTTAACCCATGTCAAATCTGAGCTTACCTATGGGGCTCAACCACAGCCTGCCGAGCCAAGCGTATCCGAATGCAAACTCATTTCACTGGCTGTTTGTTACTGTTTGGAAAATCCAGCCACATAAGGTATGGGACAATCTCCACCAAATGAAACTGTTCAGGCTTCATTGCATGTGAAATACTGCATGCTGCTTCCTCCCAGCTTGCAGCCAGTGCGCCAGTTCCTGTTTATTAGAAAATGAAATGAGGGCAGGATAAAAGCATTTGGACAATGTTCTCAAGAACATGGCGTTGTCCTGTGCAGGGCCAGGAGCTGGACTTTGATCTTTGTACCACCCCCTTTTCCCTGCAGCTCTCTGGCCACTGGCAATTGCCTGCTCCTCGTCTGTCAAATCCAGAGGGAGGATGAAGGGAGCTTTGCAGGGGGTGTGCTCTGAATTCTAACAAGTTTCTGGGGAGTCTGACGTGTCAGTGTGTTGAAAAGTCTTGGCATTTGGTTCATGTTGTGTGAACCATCAGCATCCTCTCTGGGTAGGACACAACTGCTTTTGAAATAACCATTGCAGAGCGTGGGCAGCAGCACTCCTCTCTTGTGTAAGCTCCATTCTAAACTCAGAGGAGAACTTTTTCATCTTGAAAGTTCAGAGTAACTCTTACTTTTTTGAGTTTTTTTAAAATATTGTAAAGAAAACAGCGCACCATTCTTCTGTGCTGCAAGGAGAAATCTGCCCCCTGCAAGAGGAATATGCACATATACATAAATGAAGTTTTCTCTGCACTTGTAAAAGAGTACGTGCACCAAGTGATTAGTAAGAATGGACTTGGTTTCTTGATCTCAGATCTCTTATATGTGAATCATACTTGTTTTTTTAAATTCTCCTGACTTGGATTTATTAGGTTTTTGTGCGCCCAATCAGCCATTCATTTGCCATTATGTTCGATACTATGAGAAGAAAAAGTCTTATAGGAAAAAAAGGGAGAGAAGCTGAAGTGCCCTGATGGAAACATGCTAAATAAACCACCACTACAGGTTTGCAGCCTTCATACTTCTTCACCCTGGAGCCCACACTCATGGGTAGGAAGTGAGGCCAAGCTCACTGGAAAGGAGGCCAAGCTACTGCACTTCTAACTTGCCAAGATGAGGAATGGAAGGAACGAAGGTTTCAGGCTGGTCAAAGTTTTTTAACTGTGTTTTTTTTTTCCTTTGTTTTTGTCTTTGCTTCTGGTTCCAGAAGCAGCTGAGAGAAAGATGAGCTTTCCTCAAAATGCTTGTTTGCTTTTTCCTGACTTTGCTCATTAGCTGCTGGGCTGAATTCCTGAGGCTCTCCTATCGGGTAGGAAGAATAATGTGTGGAGGCAGCAATTATTTGTCAAGTACTGGCAATGTACTTGGCATGCTGCAAAGCATGGATAGGAAAGCTTTACCTACTCTGGACAGCTGTAGTTTAGGTTATAGACCAAAATATGAAGACAAATTGCTCAGGGAGCAAATGCGGATATTTTAAAAATCCTTTAACTCGGTGTTTTTAAGGAAGAGTGAAGGTTTTCATGAAGAGAGGACAGGTCTTTATGTACCAAGGCTGTTTGTTTGCTGGACAGGCCTGGTTACAGCAGTTTAAAATTGAGAGGGCTGTTGTGAAGCATTTAGGCAGTTAGGAGAATGTGAGACTTGTGGAGAATTTATGCCACGGGTAAACAACTTGGGAGTTAGAAAGCAAAGGTTAACTTTCAGACAATATGAATTGAGTTGCTGAAAAGAGGTGCAGTGATTGAGATGATTTTGACAGGAGTTAGGAGGAAGACAATCAGAAAACTTAAGTGTTTTTAAAATCAGGTGTGAATTAAATTTTCTAAAATCATTCACCCTATTTTCCTTTTCCTCCCATCTCCTTCTCTTCCATCCCCTTTCATGTGCTAAATGACTCTGGTGGAACTGTGCTGTAGGTACAGCATATTGTGATTAAATGCTCTGTAATGCTTTCTGAGATACATTGGACCAAAAAGTATAAATGGAATGCCAGTTGCATAAAATAAATCTGAATTCTTGCTGCACCATGGTGAGGCAGCTCAGTTACAGCTTCGACCACCCATGAATGCTCAGCACACAGCAGGGGTACTTTTGGACTTGCATCTCACCTATTATCTTGGTAGTAGGGTATGAATCTCTTTGAATGTGAAAGCCTGGTTTTGTTTAAGTGAAGAACATAAGAAAAGGCTCTATCCTTGTTTTGTTTTTTCCCTTGAGCAGATGAAAGGTGGATAGAAACGATTGTAAATTTTAGGAAGGAAAGAAGTGGAAAAAAGGCTAATGCTTGCTGAGCAGAAATTTTATTTTCCCAGCCATGCTACCCAAATGTTAAGACTCTGTGTCACTGCTTGATCTATATAAATTCACTGTCAGAACAAAGGACACTTTCTGGAAGGGAAACAAGACAGTATTATACCATTCAGCAACTAATGGTATGGTAACAGAAGAAAGAGAATAGCTACTTCCTGCCAACATTCATACTCCAAAGATGTATGCATGAGGTGGTAGGTGAGCATTCAGTTCTTGCTGCAGCTGGCTCTTGCTGATGACTTATCCATCTTGTGGGTAAACTGCATGAAAGACTCAGACACAAAAGTGGGGGGCTGGCAGGTTAGCTCAAGGAGAGTGATAATGACAATGACTGCAGAGGTCACCTGGAAGCAACTGAGTAGAGCCAGTGTGGCTGTTGTGAGAGCATGAGCATGCTAGGATTGCTGGGAAATGGGGGATATATTCCAAGGACCATTTCTAGGTACCACTAAGCTAGGAACCACCTGCTGGTTCACACTGGCTCCATTCTCCAGTCTCTATTAGCTCCACATTCACTGATTGCTCTTACTCTGATTTCTTTCTGTTCGGCTTTTCCTTTTCTTTTAATGGAAATGTCATTGATTCTTTGCCTACCCCTTCTGCCTTCTTTACCTTCCCAGCTGGGGAACTGTTCTTACAATCAGGACAGGAGTTTTGATTTCCCCAACACCTTGATACCACACAGTCCTTGCTGTCCTCATCTCTGGTCAAAGCCATCTCTGGCCCTGCACTAACGCTGCTAACTGCAAGTGTGGCACAGTGATTTTACTGAGTTGTAGTGCTGCAAGGTACTGCTGTGGATATTTCCTATGGAGAGCTTCAGGGATGGGACTGGATGTGGGATTGATTTCACTGCTCCCTCACTTGCCCATCTGCTGATGCTGAGGTTTCTCTTATGCTCTTCCTGAGAGATTAGTGGTGAACATGTCATCATCCCCACATTTAAATGAACTGTTTCCTGAGGATTTGAAATGCCTTGGCCTAAAATGAGAACAATAATTGCCTCATTTCCCACCACATAAGATCCCAATCCTCTTCTTGGCACAGGTATGGCATGTAGCAAATGTTTCTGTAGAAGACTTAAACCATTCTGCTCTTTGAAGCCCTGTCATTGCTGGCTGTCTATTGCTGGAATAATTAAAATATTTCTTAGTAAAATATGTTTGATCAGAGTGTAATTTGATACACTGCCTAGTCTACACTGGTGAAAAAGGATGAAGTTTCCTCCTGACAACTAGAAGAATAAAACAGATACCTGACAGTCTTTAGCTGCTTTGTGGATGCTGCACAAAGTGTCAGAAGGATCTGCCTGTGCTGTGTGAATTACAGGTTGTGTGACTTGGAAGGTTGCTTCTGTTCTGCTTATGTCCTTTCATTTCAGCCAACTGTCTGTGGTTGTCAGCCCCATTCACCTCCTGTGCTCTTAATTCTTGTGATGCCAGTTTGGCTTCTTTATTATCTTCATTTTTAGCTGCCTCCCATTTCCTCATTTCTGGCCTTTGATTTCATATGGGGTAACACAGAAAGGCTAGTTCTCTTTCTTTGGACTATTTCATCTTGACACCAACTTGTGGCACCACCGAGGCCATGGGGAGTTTTTACTTGATCCTGCAGCACATGTCATCAGTCTCTCTCCTTTTTACCATGTTGTTTCAATCTTTATTGCTATTTTATGTCTCATGAGACCCTTGAAATACAGAGTTGTTGCCTTGCCCTATGCCCAAGAGCTCTCCTGGCACCTCCAGTGTTCACCCCAAAACACATTTTCCCTGTAATCTCCTTTTGCCAGAGGATTCAAACAGAGCCTGTCACTTGCAGAGATAGAGAACCTTGTGGCTGTATGGGAACACCTAGGGCTTGGTGGCCACCTTGCAAATAGCTAAGGCACAAATTTTCAGGGTGACCATTCCCAAAGAAAGAAGTGCCTTATGGTTCAACCCTCCTTGAAATAATGCCTAACAAAAATTAATCTACAAGTCAGTAAGTATTTGTTTACAAATCCTAAACAGATGGCACAAATGCATACTTGTACGAGCAGAAGGGAACGGAGCAAACCCCAACATATTCTCCAAGCAGCATTTAATTCAGATTTGGTGGTTTCCTTTACTCCATATGACTTAACTGACAAGTTGGCAAATGCCTGGCAGCATTTATAACTGAGGCCTCTGTTTTCACTAAGTCTTTAAGTCTTCAGGTTACACTCACTGAGTGGAGCCTGAAGCAGGCGGATTCCTTTTCCATATTTGGACCCTGCACACCTTTTGAATCATTTTAGTGGAAAGATTTTCCCCTGACCTGCTAATTTATCATTCATTAACTCAAGAAGGAAGGGTTTTGCCTTTTTTCCTAACAAGCCACTGCTTACTGCCTTATGCGTTGGAGGTGCCAATTCCTCTTGTTCATCACTTGGACACTTCTTAATTGCCCAGCCAGGTAAAAATCTTTTCCATACTCATGCTATTAACTCTTTAAGGTGTAACTCTGCTCCCTGATGCATCCCAGTGCTTGGAATATCCAAATCCCAGACAGAAGTTTTTTCACTTAATTTGATGACCATATTTTATAGACTACTATAGTTGTAATTGATTCAAACAACTTATTACTGGCTCTTTTTGAGATCAAGCCCAAAGGTAATCAATAAGTCAGTACTATTAATAAATGTGAGGTGCCTTGCCTCCTTACTTCCTCTAAATTTAGGCTTTTGAGAAATTTAGGCTTTTGAGAAACACTCTAACAAATTCCTATCCTTTTTTCTTCCCCCTCAACATAATAACCCTTTTTCTTTCTGCTAACGCTCTTTCCTTTCTTGCACACACTTCTTTATTCTTTCTTCTTCCCTATTTCCTGTCTTACTTCTTTTTCCTAATCTATTCCCTTCTGCCAGACTCTGATTCATGATCCCTGTGAGGTGAAGCTGCATTGGCTGAGGAGATGTGGGGGAGGCCATCTCTTCAGCCCTTTAACTCCAGCAGGGATTGTGAATCAGAGCTCTCTGCTGCTGTAGCTCAGTCTCACATAGTAATGTAAACTGGAGCTGATGGCAACTCCACTAATGTGACAGCCTGAGCTGCCTCAGCTGAGCAGTAGATGTACCACCTGTTCTGCTGCTTCTGTGGTGGGGATTGCAGCCTCTGGCAGAGTCAAAAAATAGGTAACTGTGCATCCTCCTCTCTCTCCTCCAGGAGCTGCCAGAGCATGAGAGTCCGGGTCTTTGGACTTTCCTTTCTTTCTTCCAAAAAATTGATTCTACAGCCTCTTCAAAATTATCATTCCTTGCACAATCTCATGATCCAAGAGCACCAAGTCAAAAAGTCCATTCTCACCTCAAGCCACCGTACCTGAGCACAGGAAAAATAAACCCATTGGCTAAAGTATACTGCTGTGTACCTCCAGGGATGGCAATGAAAACCCAGCAAATTCTTTATCCACACTTAATTAAGGACTGTTGTTACATTCCTGTCTACCCCTCATATTCCCTGTTATCACCCCTCCAGCTGTCAGAGATGGAGTGGAATTAAATGGTCTTTAAGGTCCCTTCCAACCTGATTCATTCTAGAGTTCTACAGTTCTCCAGAGATGGCATTGCATGGACACCACATCAAAGCTCTCCTTTGCTACCCTGTTTCTTCTTTAGCCAAATTAACCCCTGCCCTCATAGCAATGATGATACATTAAATATAATAAGCTTGCATTGATTTTATTCCCCTCTTTCTTATTGTTTAGGCTGAGCTATGGATACTTGATTGCTTGCTGCCCTGTGCCTGTGAGGAGCCTTGCATCCCTCTGACCATATCCTGACCCTGTGCCTCAGGCTGGTGTTAAAATCCACACCTGAAGTTCTTGTTAGCAGATCCCTTGGGGTGCATTAGAGTGAAACAACGCTGAGTGACCAGTGTATACATATATAAATATATGCCAGGTTTATTCTGGAACAACTTGGTCACAAAGGAAAGGAGGTATGTAGCTGTTTTGGTTAATAAAATTGGAAATGTGACAACTTAAAATGTATGAAAATACCACTTAAGAGATATAAGATTCAAAGTGGGTATAAGGAACAACTTTTTAATCTTGGGGGCAGGCAACAGAGCAGGCTGCTCTTCGTCCTTGTGAGTGTTCAGAAATTGGCTGGATCGTCCTGGTCTAACTTCAGGCTGATTCTGCTTTGAACAGGAGGTTGGATGACAGAACTCCTGAGGTACCTTCCAACCTGAATTTTCCTATGGTTCTTGTGTCTCCTGTTGTTCTCCAAGACTGCTGAATTTACCTCACCTTATCAAATTAGGAGAGGATAATAATTTAAAATCAAATGGTTTGCTCTGAAGAAGGGAAGTGGCAAGATGCAGAGATTGAATATGTCCCATTATTTGGTTTCCTTATTAATGGAATCTATCATTTGCCTTTTGAAGCTTCACGAGTGTAGTAGAGAGATAGGGGAAAAAATTGAAAAGAAAATGTGGAAATTGGAATATTTTTCTTCCCATGTGTTTTGGTGCATTTTCCTAGGTACAAGTTGGCTGCTGTAATTTGAATTCTTTTATGAATTAAACCAGAAGTAAATGGTATCTGAGTATATTTTGTACTTTTATGTGTGGAGGCAGATAGGAGACTATTCAGGATATTGCTGATGTTCAGCATGCTTAATTGTTTGTAAATGTTTTGTTTTTAAAAAATTTCCCCTTATTTTTACCTCTCATTATTTCTTATAGTTTCTGCAGAAAATCGAGATGGTTCAGCTCCCCTTTTATGTAGTCAAACGCATCTATTTTATTTTCTGAAGAAGAAAAAAGAGAAAGTACCAAGAATTAAGTTGAGATGACAGATGTTTATGTGGCTAAACCCTGTTTGGTTTAAATAACATAGCAAGGAGTAGGAAGGAATGCAACCTTTTAAGCTTTTCTTGTTTACAGATATGAGGAGAGAGAACAGTAAATAAGTCTGAGTTACAGTATGCCTTTAAAAAATCACATGATATATCACCACCATATGGTAGCCTGCATGCCCTTTCCCAGAGGGATATGCCACTGGGAAGGGATTTATAGGCTGCTAGCTCATAATGCAGTGATATTTACAGTGGGTTACCAAATTTGCTGTAACTATTCCTAGAATTCCCTCTGGAACAGGACCCATGGCTAGCCAATGGTGGTACTGGTTGTGCTGCTCGATTTTCTTTCAGCATCTCAGTCCTTACAAAGTTTGCTGAGCACGGGACTCATTCAAATCCTGCAAGGAAGCACAGTACTCTTGAGAAATGTTTGCTCCGTATTTACTTCAATGGCTGTTTCTGGGAAATATGAACTCTAAACAAATCTGTACTGCCAGCACTAGAAGGAAACAAGGTGTGCTGTGACTGCATGCAGGTCTTGGCTGTTAGATAGTGGATATAATCTAATTGCAGGTGTTTAGAGTGTACTTTTATAGGGAAAATAAACTTTCTAAGTCTGCTGTAGCATTTGATTTGAGATTTAAATGTCAGTGTTTATCAGCAGCGAGTTAAAATATTTAGTGTCACCTCATTTTTGGGAGCAACTAATTGCAACAAATTGATCATCACTTATTTGCCAAGAAAGTTGTTAGGAAGCATCTGAGGAGACAAGAACAGATCTATTGTTTTCATGGTGCAAAACCCTCAGTTATTTACCCTTTAGTTATTTTTACTTTATTTTTACATGGCTAAGCCATGTCAATTCCAGGAAATGGTGCATTTGCCATCAAGCTTTCAAACTGCAATTCTATTTTTTAGCTAATAAAATTATCTCTGGTAAAGAACATGGGAGGGGTTAAAGGAAAACCAAGGATGATAATCTGAACGGCAACAGCTGAAACTTGAAACAAAAACATCATTGTAACAGTTCAAATAAATTGTTGGTACAGTGCACATATAATAAATCAGCTCTGTAAAATAAATTATAACAAATTCTGTCCCAGTTTTCCCTGTGATTTGGGCTCTATATAAGCTAGAAATGTGGGATATTTTCTTTATTTTTAAGATGTGCCTTCTAAGTCTTGTTGTTTTTAGATGTATTTATCTGACCCTTTTAGGCCTCATTCTGCATCATACTTAGTTTTCTGCCTATGATAAGACTGATTTCTACAAAATGTGTTACTTGAAGCATGTGTGTAAATATTCACTGAAAGGTTTAAATTTTATTAAAGATTGATAAAGGACCAAAAACATACGGTGAGTGTGTTACACTGCAGATTCTTCTGGGTTTAACCATTAGTGCCTGATGCTGTGAACAAAACCTTGTAAGTGTGTGAACTTTTGTGGCTTTAATGATTTTATATGCCATGTAGGCTGCTGCATGAAAAAAATTGATATAATTGATATAAATGGCTATTTTTCAATGTACAATTGTGTAAAATATACCTAGAAGCCAGACTTGCAGGCAAAGGTAAGAGCTGGGGTGGTAAAACTAGAAAAAAAAGCCAAGTGTGAGAGATCAGAGACTTTTCATCTACAGCTGAAAAGCTTTTCAGGCTCACAGAGTTTGTCAAGTGGTCTTGTACAATACACACCCCTCTCTAGAGAACATGATTCCTAGCCTTTCTAAAGAGAACTAATTTCAATTTTAAAATAACCAGGCTAAATTACATTGGACTCCTTTCAATGATGATGATTTCTGTCATGGTGAAAATGCTGCTGGAGCCAAGTTATGATTTTGTGGGTGTGAGAGCAATACCCTTGAAGCAGAGGTTTGTACCTGACTACATTTGGGCTACCTTTTCAGGACAGGATCCAGAATCTACCTTTTGGGTTGCGATTTAATGGGTTTTTTTCTGTACTAATAATTGCTACTGTTACTGCTTTTCATTCCACATGTGCTCTACAGGCAAATATAGACAACTAACATTTTTGATTTTAACTCTTATTACATTTTAAGCCTGGTCATGATCTACCACCTAAGTGGTGGTAGTACTTGTGAGTGCTGGAAAAATCTCTTGCAGGTAACTACTTGAAGTGGGACAGGGAAAAAAGGGACAGCTCCTTCTGAGCTGCTTTAGAAGGAAAATGGAGATAAAGATCACCTCATTCATACATGGGAGAAAAGCAGGGAAAGAGGACTTCAGTGCATAACAGAAAGAGCTTTAAATGGTCATTTGAGGTAGATATGTATACAGAAGCAATTGAAAAAAAAATCATGTGTGTAGTGTTTATTTTATATAGAGTAAGGCAAATTAATCAGCAACAAAATAATCTAGATGACTGCTATCTTGTATATATATGCTTCAAGCCTATAACTCCTGATGAAACTCTTTTGGCTTCATGCATAAAACTCCACAATAGGCTTGGTGGCAGCAGGACAGAAAAGTGTGATGGCAGTGCAGGGAATTGCTTTATATGGCAGAAAATAAAGCTCTAGCTGGGGAGGGGATTTTCAGAGCATCATGCCAATGTATTTCAGTGATCCAGAGCCCTGATTTAGCCATCAAAGGTGATTCCTGATGACATTTCTGCTATTGCTGATAGCTATACTTGCCAGCCCAAGACACTATCATATAATTTTCCCTGATGAAGAGAACCCTGGGAAAAGTTAGATGGAGGTATCTGATCAATGGCTGGGTTTTATTGATGATCATGGCGTATGAGAATTCATGGAGCCAGATTCATGGCAGCTTTCTTCTTGGCAGCTTTAAGGATTAAAGCCTGTAAAGATGGTTTGGTTACGTGATTAAACAATTCAGTTGATTTTAATGTAGAGTTAAGTAACTAAAGAGTCTGAAGTCAATCACTTCAGCACACCTTTAAAATACTAATAGATTTCCTTTGTGTTGCTGGGAGATGTGGAAATTTTATTCTGGGAGTAAGACAAAAATCTGCTGGAAAAAGAAGACCTCCATTCAAATTTTATTTAAACGAAAAAAAAAAATGATTTTCCTTGCAATAAGCCTCTACTCCAATTCTGTAACCTTGATATTTCTTTTTCTACTGTATTAAACTGATCTCATCTTCCTGTACACAGTCCCTAAACAATTTTACCATTAGATCTTATTTCCTAGGCTAATTTTATGAAGGTATTCATTGCTCTTCAAAAATACAAACCAACATTGTTGTATGAAGCCACTTGTGCCTTGCTGATTGATTTCTTTAAGGAGAGAGTTTCTGTGACCCCAGAAACAGCTTAATTAGGCATCAGAGAAGCCTTGACTGCTCTGCAGTCTTCACACCATTATGAAGACAAGTTGGATGTCTTGCTTTGGACCTATTATAAGTTTTCACTTTTATAGTTTCATTTGTTCTTTAAGCCTCTGTTGCTGATGCCCATGAAAAGAACCAAACTGTGCTTTTTCCTTCCCCCTTTTATCATGGAAACAAGCTGGTAGACTAATATAAATTTGGAGACAGAAGATATTCTGGATTTTTGCAAATAAAACCCTCATGCCGTTGCTGTTTGAGGGAGTTTGGAGTAACTTCACTTTATTTCCCAGAATTTTTTGTAAAGTTTCATGTTATAAATTGGACAGGAATTTGAAGGTGATTGAGCTACTAATTTTGTGGTATTATAACCTAGAAGCCTTGCAGGCTCTGGAGAGAAGGAAGAGGATCCTCAGCTCCCACTACATCTCCAGCTATTATAGGGATTTCTAATATTGTTCTGTTTTTCTAGGCTCTAGTAAGACAAAATCTGGAAATCACTTAGGCCTGTTTGGAAGGAGCCTATTTGCTTTTATTATCAGTTTGTTTAATTTAAGTGTGTTTTTCCAATGCTTTTGGGAAATTTCATTCTTACAGTCTATATGGCTGGTTAGTTTCAAACTCAGTCTAGACAGCCAGGAGTGCATGTCTTGTCATTCTTCCTGCCAGTTCATGGTATTTGTAAAGCATTCCTCACAAGATGACATGAATAACACTTTCTTTCAGATTTTCAGTCTGTCTTGGACTTGACCTCTGGTATTCTTGGCTCTATACAATGTTAGCAACTTCTGTTTCACTAAGATAAGCAAGGGACTCGCATGAACACAGAGATGTGTGTTTTCCCTGGAATTTATAATTCAATTTACATGGTGGAGCTTAGTTTGGATTTAGATGCTAAACTTGTGTGGACATAGAAAGGCTTTTAAAAATTAACTTCACAGCTGTACTTATCAGAGACTGCCAGTCAAATCAGTCTGTTTTGATTTCTCTGAAGTGAGCCTTGTTTGAGTTTGTCAGTGGATTCAGTGAAATTGAGTTTGAAAACCAGAATTTGTCTGTTTGGAAGGCTGCACTTCCATGAGATGGTCAATCTCTTTCTAGGACAGTCTTCTTTGTGTAGGGTTTTTTGTTTGTTTTTGTTTTTAGATGCCACATGCATCAGTGTACTAAAATTCTACCTTTAAGGGCTAACTTTTATCTTGAGAAAACCTTTTCTGGATCAAGTATATTTTACTACCCACAGGCAGCATAAACAATGACCTGAGTAATGTGAAAGGATTGCTGGATGAATATAAATAGGATAATACACTCATGTGCTCTGTGGGTTATTAGACACATAGAACTTCCATCGACGTGTGTACTTAGAAAAATAACTTTTCTTTACCTTTTGAAGTTCTGTAGTTGTGTGAAACTTTCCATTGATATTTCCTGATGTAGCTTCATGAGTCCTGCCAGTGGAAAGGGCTTTTCCCTTCTATGTAATAAATGTAGCCAGTGGCTCACTGTGCTTGGCCTTGCACCAGGGAAGCTCTCTTCTCTCAGCTTTTTTTAAACAGAAAGTGATATTGATGCTGTGTGTGATTTAGTGCACTGTGGAAGTCTCACTGCTTCACTTCCAGAAGGCCTGAGGCTCTGGAGTACAGACTTCAGTGAGCAGTTATTGCAGCCCAGGAGAATGTCAAAATATGCACCCTTTGAAACGTGTTTCAAAGCGTGTATTTTGTTTGAGCAGGATCTTACAGCCTTTGTATGTGGATTGCTGGATTTTCTGGTGGAAGTTCAGCATCTTTGTCTTGAGAAATGCTTCCTGTGCTTGTGGTACTATTACCGGGCATCTCACCTGCTGGATGTTTCCTGTTTAAATTCAAATAATAGCTCTGTGAGCCAGTTATTGTCTGGTTAGCTGCAACATGAGCTGTTTTATACTGTGAACTGCGTAGGTTTTAGTTTAAAGATCCATTCCTTTAAAGACTGCATTTTCCATGGGGTAGGAAATGGCCTTATGGTCAGTTTTCACCACCAGGTTACACATGCCCTTATGTGGGTGTATTTGTACCCAAGTCTGTGAGACTCACCCTCTTTCAGCTGAATTAAGTTGTGTACATTTTTGAAGCAGTTTTTAGAGTCATGAATAGATGCAGAAATGGAGTGGGCAGTGAAATGTTCAGTAAAAGCCTAACTCAAGTGAACCAGTTAAGCATATTCAGTACCTCCAGGATTCTGAATGTGCTGACTAAACAGAACCACACAGCATATATGAATGCAGGCAATGCCTTTGGCAATTTGCCAAAAGTGTCAAGTTAGTAATTCCCGTTAGGATTTCTAGAATTCTCAGGGTGGCTTCAGTCATATTGCAGCTATGTTTTTTCCTATAAATGAAAGACTGGGCACCACTTTAAAATTAGTGTGTTGTGAAACTGAGCTGAAATCCTGGATTTGACTTTATTGTACTCTTAATTGCCAGTGGCCATTAACAGCCTTTTTGCCTTGGAGAAGTTGCTGATTATAGCCCTAAAGTTTTGAATGTTGCCTATATTAGTTAAGTCTTGGTAGAGGAAGTCAGTCCTGATTCTACTGATGGCTGATATTTCTCTGTTTTCAGCTCTGCTTTTAAGGATCAAAGAGTGCTAGATGATGATGAATTTCCTGAGTTACTGTACAGCTCTCAGAGGTTTTACTTGTCACACACATTTTCACTGAAATCTGCTAGGGACCAGGAACTAGAGGTCAGAAGGCCCTGAAGTCTTTTCCAGCTCAGGTTGCCTTCAATGTCTTTGGCTTTGTCAATGTGAGGTCCTAGCACCCACAAAATCTCTCTTCTCTCCTGCATTAAGTTTTGAGAAGCTCTTCCTGACTTACAGGTCTCCTGTTTCCCCTTTTATTCTGTGTTTGGGAATGTCTCACTCCCCAAACATTTTTCTTCGTTATGCTTTGCTGTACCATGGAGAATAAGTATCATTTTGTATGTCTCTCAGCCCAGATAAACCTATTAATCTTGAAAAATATTGTGTTCTAAGGCAATGATGAGATGAACAGAGAGCAGCAGTGTTCCTCTGCAAAATAATCTCTCACATTTGTTCTCTCAAAATTATCTTGAAACCTTCCTTTGAAGGATTCTTTTCTCCATGATAGGAAATTTTCTAAGCTTTTCTGGTTTTCCTTTTCCATAGGGCATCTCTATTTTCTTTGAGCTTCCCTGAAGCTGAGCCAGGTAGTGTCAGTTTGCTTTTACTTTGAGAGTCTTTTCACATTCATGTATTTCCTTCTCAGAAATGAGTGAAATTGTGGGAAAGGAATTCCAAGCATAAGTATTGTCTCTTTCCACTCATTTGTAAGGTTATGATTTGGAAAAATCCTTTATTACGTTGTTTCTCAAATGAACTGCTGGGAAATGTGGACAGTGGGGCCAGGTATATTAAACAGGTATATAACAGTTGACAAATCACTTACATTGATAACCACTAACATTTTTCAGGAAGAAAAAGCTGCAGTATAAATTCAAAAGTATGGATAAGTATGTACATAGGATAAAGGTACTTATTTCACTATATATGTGGCTTTTATTGTTTGAAAAGGGTAAAAAAGGAAGTTTTCCTTTTGCCTTGGTTCACATGGAAATGAATTTGGTAGTTATGAGCTGCTGTACTGTAGTCCACAGGCCCCTGTGCTTTGTGACAGACTGTATACGCCTGTGATCTGGAAGTGGTCTCATTTACATATATTAAAAAATCTTGTACTTCTACCTCACAGACAAACCTTCTGAATTCTAGGTGCCCAAAGGCAGGCTTTCTTACCCATGCAGGAATTGACTTTTCATTGTCATAAATCACCTAAGCTCCAAGGAGCTCTCCCGTTGGAGCTGATGGCTCACTCATCTGTTACCTACTAGAGCTAAAATCAGAGTATTTTTTTTGGATTTTTCCCCCTCATTCCCCTGTCCTCAGTCAAATTCCTGAACACAATGTACACCAATTAATTGATGGCAGGTTCCAATTAGAAGTTCTGAGCAGACTTCAGAGTCTGAGGCACGTGAGACCAGAATCAGATCGTGAACAGAATTCAGGTACATTGCTCGTGTACTCTGGAGCTGAGCTCACCTGTGAGCTTCAGCCCTGAGCTGATGTGACACCATTTAAGGAGGCAATAGCTGCAGTTCTTAGCAAGGCGGTTGCTCCCCACCCCCAGCTTTTAAATTTGTGATGTCTGAAACTGATTTCAGTTTATCCAGTTATGAGAAAGCTGCATTAGCTGTTACTTTCCTTGTACAGGTGAAAAAGCTTAAGCTCTGTGGAAGTGATCTTCTGCTTTTTCACAGATTTCTTGTACAAGCCAGAGACCAACTCCTATATCTTAACTCAAATAGATGAGAACAATCAAGAAAATCTATGACCCAGTTGCATTTCAAAGCTATTATTTTCACCTTCCAGAAGCAGTTTTCATTTATCAGTGGTAAGCAGCCATCTTAAAGCACAATAAAACGTGTGATGAGGGGAAAGAGAAGCTATCTTGTTTAAGTGGCGATAAATTTCAAGCTTTTGCTTGGAAATCTTTCTCAAAGACTATCACAGTGATGAAATGCCATCAAACCACAATAATCTGAACCTGTTGCCTTCTGCATCAGGAATAGACTGAGAAAAAGGCTATGTTCCCATCCTTGCTGTTGAAACTAGTGCTTAGCTATTGCCAATTCCTTTTTCTCCTGTTCATACCAGGAGAGCTCAAAATTTCTGTCAGATATAACTTGGAAATGAGTCTGACATTTGAAATCCTTTCCCTGCCAAAATCCAATCTGAAAGAAACAACCCCTCTGAGCAGACACTAATTAGATGACAAATTTAGAAGCTAACAGAATGCACAGTCTAGTAAAGACAACTCAGTCTTTGATGCTGCCTCAGAGTAACTTTCAAATGGACGGACACCTGTGAGGTGTGACACCCTGCTTGCATTACATGCTTTTATTGGTCTAGGTGAGAAAGGAAATGTGTCATTGCACCCTAAGAAGGCACCTTTCACAGTATTCTCATCTTACAGTAAAAATGTGCAAAACACCATATGCTTTTCCCTCAGGTTGTGAATGGAAACATGTTTTATTATTGGACTTTGTAATGGTTATGTTCTTGGAGAATGAGCTAGTTCCCAGGGATGGCTGTAGGAGTGAATGATGTTTGAAGAGGCAAACTTCTGCTTTATTATTCTACTTCTAAAAGGTATCACAATGCAGTCAAGGTAGTAAAAGTCCTTTTGTGATCAGGTTTAACTGTAGATTAGCGGCAGAGGCCTCTTTACTCATTTGACTCATGACTCCAATGAGTCATTTCTTTGTTATCCTCACTTTTACACAGTTGGATTCTTTCTTTCTTTGGCTTTTCAGTGTACCTTCTTAATTTCTTAATCCTTCCTCTTACTTTGTTTCCTTTAAGTTTTGTTTGATCTGCATATTTTAAGATGATTTAATTTATCTAAAGGGTTGAATGGAAAAACTCTTATTTTTGTGAGACAGATGAAGTATGCAAACAGTTAACAAATCACATTATGCTCATAGGATGATCTGGAGCAGAGAGCAGAATATACAGCCTCAATAATGAACAAATTGTCCAAAGAAATCCATTGAAATGTTGTTTTTAAGGAGGAAATAATTATGGAAAGAGTGACTTTCCGTGCTGATCTCATTCCACCAAAGCTCAGCCTAGAGTTAAAAACTGTCTCATTTGTTTAGTGCTGTGTTTGGTAATAACAATTCTGTCTGATGCTCAGTTTCTATGGAGAGATGTTTGCTTTCCTTTTGTTTGATAACTCACCTCATATTTAGGTCAGATTAATTGTCTGAAAGAGTTGGGAACTTTTGTCATGGCCAGGGATACCTGTGGTGAGCTTTACTAATGAAGAGATCCCCTCTATTAACCAGTACACCTACACTGGAATATGGAAGCAGCTTCTCACACTGACAGTGAGGAATTGCTACTCTAACATTAACCATTAGAAAACAAACAAAAAAAAAAAGGATCAGGCATAAAGAAACATTTCATCCAAACGAATTTGTTTTCCTAGCCTTCTGAATGGATTCATGACTTAAGCTGTTTAGCAGATTGACTTGCTTAAGAAATACAAGTGGTTTCTAGCTGACACATAGGATTTTATGAAGTGATTGATCACAGCTGCCAATTGCCAAGGTCAGTGGGATGTTCTGTCTTGGCAGCCCCCACAGTATGTGCATGTGAAAAAGGGGGGATGAGGGAAGTGGCAGTGGAGGGGGTGAATGGTTTGCAATTCAGTTAATGTGCAAACGTGTCTGCTTTGTAAAGACAAACTTTGTGCTGGTCAGGCTTTTACTGTATCTTGGTTTTTTTTGGTGTGTATTTATTCTGTTAAGGTTTTGAAGTAAAAATCAGAAGCCTGGTCAAAGAATGGGAGAAGAAATATGGAATAACTGTTGTGTGCATTTTTTCCACCATTATTCCTAAGTGAAAAATAGTCATTTAACTTTTGTAATTTGTCAGTTTCTATAAGGAGGTAAGAAACCAGGGATGTAATCTTGCTCTTGTTGAATTCCAAGGGATTTTATCGTTCATTTCTGTTGGAGAACAATCATGCCTTAAGTCAGCAGATGAAATAAATAATGTTTAAGTCTTTAGCTTGCTATTAAGTCATGATTATTCATCTTGTCATTCAGTGGGAGATTGGCAGATCAGATGCTTTATTCCCAAGTGTTGCTGTGGACTTGAAGCAAAAAACTCGAGCAACTACCCTGTCATCATCTTTACCCCCATAAACCAGAGAAAATAATTTCATCTGATCCTCATACTGAGAAAAAGAGCCTGCAGAAGTTTGGGAACGTTGCGAGATAGAACGGGAATGCCTACTTTGAAAGGGTTATGTAGTGGCCTAGGCATATTTAATTATTGGAAGGGCAGAAAAACAAGGAGGATACAGGCATAGATAACTGAAGTATGTTTGACCTCCGTTAGATGTGATTTTCAGTGATTTAAGCCACATTTGTTATGCTCATAGCCTCATCCAGTGCTATTTGAATCAAGAGTCCATCTGCAGGCTTTGCTGTAAGAATGGAAAAGTTAAATGAAATAGTGACAAAACTATAAAGAAGTAATTTTTTGCTGTTTACAATATTTTCTTGAACTGACAAATGCTTGTACTGTAGTTTCAATACTCCTCATATTCTTCATTTTGTTTTGTCTCAGTAACTCCTGCAGGAACCAAGATCAAAAATTTTAGGAAATTCCCTATACACTTAGAAAACACCCAGTATTTAACAGTTATTAAAGCCCTTTGAGTTCCCAGCATTAAAACACTCCCAGCAAAAGAAATTTTATTAGAAACAGAGCTATTTGTAGTTTTGGTCTTAAACCGAGACTTTGTCAACTTTACATAGGGCTAAGAACTGGCTAACATGAAAAATCCCAAACATCTGAGATACCACAATTTTACATTAGGTAAGAACATTCTTGTCTGTTTATACAAAAATATGAGATAGAGGAAAAAGAGTATTCCAGGCTCCTATGCCTGTTCTCTGGGCATAATTGGGAATAGAAAGATGGCAGTTGTGCACCACTGCTAAAATAACAGCAAAGACATAAAGTAGAGGGAGGGAGTTTTATCTTTGTTCTGAGATGATTCAGTAACTTATTTTTTTTTCTTCTGAGCAGTGAGCTGTTGAGTATGCCAGTAAGAACCAGTCCATGAAGCTTGTGAACCCCAGAATTTTCTGTAAGCCTTTCTATCTGTCTCTGATCACAGCTGTATGGAATTACTCTTTGTCTAGAACTGCTTTTTATTTTTTAAAAAAACCAGACAGCCCTCCCTACATGAACCATACAGTTTTTCAACAGGTTTTACTCTGAAGGCAGGGCAGCAGAACCCCTGAAAGTAAAGTTTTAAGTGGTCAGGATGGAAGCACATGATATATGTGGGGCTTGTTCTATTGGGACTCCACACTGACCTGCCAAAATTAAGCAGGAAATGGAAACAGAGAAGAAAAATTCTTGGCTTCTGAGTCAGACTAGAGGGTTAAATCACAGCCAAACCATTGATGCCCTCTAAATCTTTCTAGATAGGATGGTGGAAATTGGATGTGATGGAACAGAGCTCTTGGTCAGTGGAAAGTTCTTGTCTGGAGTCATGTGAGGTTTTATCTGAAAGGCTTGTCCAAAATATCAGTGTTTCTCATGTCCCAAGCTGAACTGTAGAAATGTTGCTCAGTTGAGGTCATTGAAACCCAGAGGGAAAGCTGCTTTAGAGACACCTTGCAGGATAATATTCTGAGATAATTATCCTTTTGATGCCTTGGTCTGAAACTCCTGCTGCTCATCAACACAAGACCCAGGGTGCCTGAGATCTGTCAAACAAGAGGGTCTACCTTAGCTGAAAAACAGTGTGAATCCACCACCTGTACAGGGTGTACAGGGCTAAAAAGCAAAGCAAAAGAAAGCAGAGACTCAGATTAGGTCTGTTAGTGATTTGAGAGCTGCAGTATTTAAGAAAAAAAAAAAAGTGAGCTGATTTTCTAGAAACCAGCTGTCCTGACAGTCTGGCCAATGCAAAGTGACATGAGAATGCTACCTCCCAACACTTCTCTTTTGGAAATTAATTTTTAATTCCCAGTTGACAGTCAGCATTCCCAGGAAACCTGTCAGTTGAAGAATGAGAAATGATTGCCCAGAAGATCCTATTTTTTAAATTTTTTTAATTCCTCTGAGAGAAATGTCAAATATTAAAGGGTCTTTGTATTGGATCTGCAGAGCACTACTGAAGGTACCAGTTCTCTGAGCTGGAGACTTCTGACCTTACCTGTCTTAAGAGGACTTGCTGGAGATTTCTTTGAGTTACCTCTGAAGGTTTGATCTGACAGCCACGATTCTCATATTTAGAAACAGAATAAAGAGTAATGTGAACACTGGGTATCTGTGTTTCACTTCTTATGGTGACCTGGAATGTTCTGTTTTACTGATTATCTTAAGCATGTATTTCTGTTTGTTTTTGGGTAGCATAGCCTTTCTTGGTGACATGTTACAGTTTCTAGGTGGAGGAAGGAGATAAAATAGCAGAGTTTTTGAGTTGTATGGCACCAGTATTATACAATGTCATTTGATGTTTTGCTCACTTTCAGCAGGTCTGGATAAATTGCAAGATCTGTGTAAAACTTGTAGCAATGTGCTGTGGTATGCCTAGGTTAGGTTCTGTTACAGAAAAACACATTGTAATCTGACAAATGAAAAGAGTAGCCAAATAATATCAAACAATATTTCAGTATATGAAACCAAGTGTATCATACAAAGGCGTAAAAGGTTCAGTAATTTTTTAAACTTCTTTTATAGATTGTTTGATGCCACATTAATCTTCTGAAAGAACCTGAAATGATGGATTTGTGTTCTGAAATTAGGAAAATTAGTGACCTTTGCACTCATTAAATATTTCCTTAGAATCAGTTTGGAACATTATCAGTCTTGGGGAACTTGATCTACCAAAGACATTATAGTACTCTACCAAATAAAACACTCTTCAAGCGTTTGTACTTTGTGCAAAATAATTCTAATGCTGCGTGCACGTATTTGTTACTTCATTCTCCAGACCCAGCAGAAAAGGCTGTTCTTAACTTGTGGTTGCTAGCATAATGTTACTTGTGGTTTTACTACCATGGAGTAGAATCCTAGGGAAGAGAAGGGATATTTGCAGACTAAGAGCAGAAAATATGGAACAATTTGCTTTGATTTATGCTTACAAGTTTGAATTAGAACTATAACTTTAGTATTCCTGAAGACAAGGCCTTGAAAAACAGCTTACTGCCTTAAGAAAATGATCTCTTTTAATTAGAGTAACTTGATCCATAGTTAATTCTTGATTCATAATTTGATTTATAGTACTGTTTAGTGTGTAGAGTGGAAGAAAATGAGTTCTTATTACCAGATAGGTCAGAATGATCTCTGTCTGATATTTTCTCTGAACTCACAGCATCTTTATTTTGGAAAAGATCTTTAAGATTGCTGAGTCCAACATTAAATCAACACAAGTCTGTCACTAAACCATGCCCCTCAGTGCCATATATACGTGTCTTTCAAATACCTTTAGGGTTGGTGACTCCACCACCTCCCTGGTCAGTAATTCCAATGTTTGACAACCCTTTCAGTGAAGAAAACTTTTCCACTTCCCGATTTAAACCTCTCCTGGTGCAATTTGAGACCGTTTTCTCTTGCTTGTTACTTTGGAGAAGAGATCAATCCCCACCTGGCTACAGCCTGATTTCAGGGAGCTGCAGAGAGTGATGAGGTCCCCCCTGAGCCTCCTTTTCTCCAGGCTCAACACCCCCAGCTCCCTCAGCCTCTCCTCACAGGACCTGTGTTCCACATCCTTCTCTGGGCTCACTCCAGCACCTCAATGTCCTTCCCGAACTGAGGGACCCAGAACTGGACACAGCACTTGAGTTGTGGCCTCTACCACGTGGTAACAGAAGAAATATAAGCCCTTCCTAGTGTATATATGCCCTTCTGTGTGTATCTGGAGTCTCCTGCCTCTCAAACCAATCAGTAATTGGCTGTATTTTTCCATAAATTTTAATTATGAGAACAATTAGAGCGATGTATCTTTTGATGTGTTGCACTATGAGAGAACAACTCCAAAGGGACTTGGATTGTTCGTATAATGCTACAGAGTATTTTACAGCTGGAACAGTAATGTGCTTTATTTAACATCTACTGTGCTTCATGTGTGATTCATTCAACTGATGCCAGCCCTTTCAACTTGTCTCTCACTTGAAGACGCTTTAAAAGGTAAGGAAAAAAAAAATGAAGTTTTCATGAATACGCCCATCCAGAAACAGAGGCAACAAAACCTCACATATTTCTGTTTCTTTCCTTGGGTAAAGTGGTAATATTGTCTGTTCCCAGAGTTTCTTACTGGAATAGTGAGGAGTTGATAGTGCAGGGTGTGACGTGCCACATATTTGTGGAGGTGTGAAGGGAAAGGGAGTAGCTCATGTTAAATCAACTGATATAATTGCAGAAAATCTCAGAACAAGAAAGCTTGTCAGCTTTAATGCTTGCAGTTTTGTCTAATCAAAGATGTTATCTCTTCATACAAATCCTGCTTTTATGTTTTTCCTCTGACTTGTGGCAATGCCACCACTGTGGCTACTCAGTGCAATGACAAATGCATAAACTTAGTTTGATTTCTTACTTACAAAGTTACTTCTGGTGTTGTGCATTTCTTATTTCTTAAACAAGCATCCCCTGTGCTTGCTGAAACCTGATAGTAAAAATGAGCTCATCAGGAGCTCAGCTGAGATCAGAACATGAATGAGGCATATTAATATACCTGTCTTGTGCAAGGAAAAGATTAATGCAATACTCTTTTATTTTCCTAAATAAAAGGAAATGTAGCTAAATACAAGTACCTGCAACCTTCTAGCCATTTGACAGAGCTGCTCTTTTTGCACCCCAAGTTTTGACTCTGAAGTTCTCATCAGCCCCCATGCCTTGTAGATATTTTTCTAAATCTTAGTACAGAGCATCTTCCTTTAATTTATACTTGCTGTTGAATATTTAAATATTTCAACAGTTAGTTTGGTGCAAGTGTAAGGTTTCACTCTCATTTCCCCAGATTTGAACTGTACATAGCTAGAACTGTGATTGAAATTAATCCAGTGCATTTCAGGCATGCCAGAAAGAGGAGAAATGTCAATTTTAAACTAAAAATATCTGTCTTAAGCTCAGTTTTCAATTAAAAAAAATTCTTCCTGATATTCAATGCACACAGTTTTGTATCACCAAGTACGCAGCAATGGTTGCTCTCTTCCCCTCTTCTCCCTTCAGCCCTGACACACTTACCCAGAGAGCTGCTCAGTGCTTTGCAAATGACTTTGAAAAATAAAAGATGAAAATTACTGATTAATGTTTTATCTCCAGTTACAGGTCAGTGGGGAATAGAGCTCTGATTATCATATTCCATATTATTTCTGTTTGTGAGACAATTTTGTACTATATTCCACTAACAGACATTGAGATAATTACTGGTGCAATCTCAGTTTACCCTTCTATCTCCTCAAAATAGATATTGAATATGTTTGGGTAATTAAATATCTTATCAATATAATATTTTTATCTACTTTTGATGCAGCAGTCTATAATAAAGAACTGTGCTGTATAGAAGAAACCCAACAATTACCAGCAACAAGAATTAGTGCTACTAAGACTTGAGGAATCTTGAGATGCAAAGAATGCCAAGCAAAAAAGATCGTACAGATGTTGAAGAAATGTTATATGGCATGAAGAGCTGAGGAGCTTGTGATTTCATTTGATCTACACTGGCGTTGGCTAGAACCCTTGCAAAAAATTACATGTGCATTTAAAAAATATTTTGTCCTTACTGGAATTCAGCTCTTGGTGGTTTTCCTAGATGGATTGTGGTTGGTGTGTGAAACTTCCAATAGCATGGTCTAATCAATACCATCAGGGTCAACATACTTCCCTTATGCCTCTTGTGTTCCAGCTGAGGTTTGAGATTATTAATGGGTACAGTTTTCTGGAAACAACTTGATAGTTATTTTCTGAACTTCCATGTGATATGGCCACTTCTGAGCTGTATTAACATTTCCATTTCATTAATCATTGTGACCTAAGATGGGCAGGTCCTTATGCAATTTCCTAATTTTTTCCCTTTTTTTCCCCTTCTCAAGTGCTTGATCTTGGAAAGTAGAGGCATATGAACCACTTGCATGCTAATGAAAACCAGCCTACTTTCTCAAGGGAGTGTAACAAATCCAAAATAAGGTTTGATTTTTCGTCTTTTCCACTATTGGGGACTTTCATTTGTGTAACTTCTAACAATGTTTCACACTGATACTTTGTGTACACAGTCACTGCCTAGGAGCAAATGTTTTAATGCATGATATCTGGAAAAAAGATGTCGCACTCTCCTAATTCCAAGCATAAAAGAAATTTTCAGATGGCACAATGGTTTTATGAAGGAAAAGAACAGTGGTTTTATTGGAGAAAAGACATACTTGGAAAGAACAATCCACAAAGTGTGTGGGTGGGGGACAGTAACTGAGTGTTTAATAGATGGGAAGTGACCTTGGAATGTTCCTTGGATCAATTTCCTAAGTGTTTGTCTGTCTTAGGGTTGGTAGTCCCCATTAGCCATAGGATCCCTTTCTTGCCATTTCTTGCTAGAGTTCATTGTATCATCATTCAATGTACAAGAGTTTGGGGTTGCCAGTTTTAGTGATGAAATATAATTTAGGAGATAAAACTGAAGTTCCAGTGCAAGCCACATACGGAGGCAGAGAGCAAAACCTTTTTGAAGCACAAATATTTTTGGGGACAATGAGGAATAACATCACGTTTGTTGTAAATGTTTCTTTATGGTTCTTATTCTGTACAATTTCTTGTAAATAGAGATGAATTCTTATTATTTAACATAAAAATATTCCCCAAATCTTGCTGAAACACCTTTCATGCTTGATTGCAATATGAAGTTAATTGAGAACTTGTGAACCTGACCCTTTTTTCTGTGTTAAAATACCATTTTTAATTGTATGATAGCACATAATTTTATTATCAGCTGCTTCAGTTAATTCCCTTATAAAATACTTTTTGTGGGGTATTTTTTTTGTATAAATTCAGTAATCTTTCTCCAGACTGTTTTTACATCTCCCCAAATTTATTTAAATGCACCCCCAACTTTTGAGTTTTAATTAGACCAAAGCTAGAATCAACAATACATGTGTGGCCCTATGCTAACTTCTGCATTAATTGTCAATTTTAATTTTTCTGACAGCTGCTTTGCTGTTGAGCAGATATTTTCATTGAAAAATTCAATAATGCCTAAACCCTTTGATATGTGAGTCCTAATTTAGTTTCATTCATTTCAATGTACATTCACTTGTTTCTCTGTTCTGAATTTTGTCAGTGATATTAACACCATCCAATTTTGACTTCTGCAGTTTATTAAAAGGATCTGAAACCCACCAAGTTATATCTTGGGATAAGTAATTCTGAAGAGCTTGGTACAATACAAAGCTTACTGGTAACTCTTTCTCAAAACAAGAATTTTGCATGTTATCTCTGCTTGCAGGGCCTCTTGTGGTGTGTTGAGTGTTTTTACTGCATTAAGAAATAAAGGAAAGTAAATTTATCTTCCTCACACTTGAAAACTATATGAGAGTGTCTACAAAGAGTGCAGGGAAATCTTTTTCCTTTGCTAACTCTTTTAGTTCATGGGAGAAGATCTGAGTCAGTACAGTATAACCTTGAAGAAAATGTAATCTCAAAGGATAGATTACCCCCAATCTGATTTCTTTACTCAGATCCCTCTTCATTTAATCCCTCTGCCTTAACATTAGAACAAGGATGTGCTCTGAACTCTTTTATTGGACTCCTAACAGAAAAGAATATGTAGAAAAGGCTTTAACCTGATTTTCCAAGCACATGTACCAGAACCAGAAAGCATTAGGACTTCTCTGACTACAGGAAAACAGAAAAGAAGTGTATGAATTATGTTTGCAAGTTAATCTGAGGAAGAAAGCATTTAAGAAAACTTAGTAGTTAAAAAACCAAACAAAACAGAAACCTGAAAAAATTTAGAGGAAACACTTTTACTGGGTCTTAATGATTATCAGACATTTAAGGAATTACCTAAATGCAGGTTTTCATGATTCAAAGGAAGATTTTGGTACAGGAAAGATTTAGTGAGGGGGAAATACAGCACAGGAGTTCTGACTTCCAATGAGACAAACCACCAGTATCACTCACAAGTGTTTTGCTTCCTTGATGGCAAGGCTGAAATAAATCTTCATGGTGGTTTGTCCTTATGTGGAAAAATTTTCTAGTATACTTTATGAGGCTGACTTCAAAAGAAGTAACTGTGGCCTCACCATGTAAATATTTGCTGTTTGGGTAGTCCCTCTTAAAAGAGTAATCTTCATGTCATGACTTTCAGTGCTTCATTGTTTTCCACAACTTTCTGTACTCTGATTAATTTTGTTTAAGTGCACAAATGCCATTTGCAACAGGCTGCAATTGCTGATGAAGTTTTGGTTTTGATTGGGGTAGGAATGTTCTTACTCAGTTCCTACCCCTCTTATTCAGCCCTGGAACTGAAAAAAAGCCACGAAGGCAAGTCACCACAGAGACCTGATTGTGTTTATACTTTATTCTAGGAATAACATCATGCTTGTGCTCCAGCTCCTCTAGCATCCAAACAGCTGGGAATTCGAGGCTGGGAATACAGAGAGGCTTAGAGGGCATCTCATACTGCAGTCTGCTTTTTGGGCTGTGCTCCTGCTCAGGATGTAGATGAGGCCAGAGTTCTTGAGTGTTTTTCTGGGACAAAGGAAATAAATATGTGAATGTATAGATATGTATGCATGTGTTTGTGTCGATTTGAACACAAATATGCAGTAAAATATCTTCACATTAGCAGAGCAGCTTTGCCTGCCTTGTTCTTCATGTTCCCCTATAACTGTGTGTGCAATAAGAATAGGAGGAGCTTATAGGATTACAGCCCTGGGAAGCATCCTGAGAGCTTGCCAAGCAGAAGAGCAGTTATTCAATATTACCTCTGTTTAGAACCAATTATATCCAGGAAAATGCAATTCAGATCAGACCCTTCTAGAGCTTCTCAAGTTCTCTTGTTAACTGTTTCAAAGGCAGTCAACGCATCTGTCATCATTTGCTCTTGTACCCTTGCCATCACTGTGCTGGTGCTGGGCAAAATACCAAAATTTGGAGGTGGGGAGAGGTTCAAGGAGAAGGCCTGTAAAGTTGACACTTGCATAAGAATGGAAATCTTGTGATATTCCATCTTTTTTGTTTGTATCTGGGGAAGGGTGGTTCCTGTGTGTGCTTTTGGCAATTCACTCTGAATTCTGTGGTTGTAAAATACCAAGATGATTGAAAGATTTGCGGGTTTAAGTTACTACGTTTTAAATCCAGAGATAATGAAATATGTGACAAGCTTATATAAGAACGGTTTTCCAGTCAATTATAAAAGCAATTATAGATTTTTTCCCCCAATTTCTACTAATTTCTAAGGTGTTATTTTAAATATCATTAAGTTATTACCACTGTCGTCAAATAACAGCAGCTCCAGTAGCCTGGTCCATCCACTGCCTTTTGAAGGAAGAAAAATGCCCCAAAATGCTGCACTAGTGGGGAGCTGAAACAGCTATTTGCTGTGTTGGGGGTAAAGGAAGATGGGATTCTCTGGGCTTTTAATTTCTAGGTCTGTTTACCAGCAATACATAGGAAAAGGCCAGCCCAAAATTGAAACGTGGTAGCTTGAAGTCATAGATCCTAATTGTGTACCATGAAACTGAGCAGGCAGTGTGCCTCACCCATGTGAAGTCCCTATTAAAAGCTCCAAAGTATTTTCTAGAAATCAGCTACTTCCTTTGGAACAGGAAAAAAAAAAAGGAGGCAGGATCTCAGAAGTGCATTGTATCTTGTGGATGGATGACACAGTGACATATGAGACTAGCCCTGCTTTTGCTATTATAAATTCCCAGCAGTGGCAGGGAGTTGGAATGTGCTTCTCCACAAGGCATGCAGGCTGCCCACACTTGAGGTTGGGAAGGATTGGGCCCAGAGTGGTGGTTTTTTGCTATAGAACTTCTTCAGCTCTCTTTGGCCTAAAAATATTTTCTTTATGCAGGAAAAATAAATTGTTAATAACATTGGAGCTGAACTACAGTAAAAAAGTGTGCCTTTAAAGATGATACAGTGGCCCCATTGCTTTAAATTTAAGATGATGAGAAGACTTTAGGTGGGAAGATTTTGACTGATGATTCAAGGTGTGTGTGAGTAGGGGTAAGTAAAAAAGAATCAGAAAGGAATAAAGAAGGAAAATATGAAAAGGAAATGAAAGGTGAGATTTGGCAGACATTTTGGGACCAATGGAAGAAACAGACCTTGGGGATGAAGAGGATGGAAGGAAAGGAAAAATGGATTGCAAAGAAAAGAAAAAACAAGCCAAACCAAAAACCCTGGAAGGTTCATAAGCTTCTCTGGAACAAGAAACAAAATTGACATACGAACTGCATAGGAACAGTCTGAATATATATGGCATGGGGTGTGGAACTGGGATGTTGGAAGTGGAACTGCCTGTATTAAGAACCATCCTGTATAAATGCTTCCATCCTCACTGAGAAATTGAGAGTTTTCTTGTCTATCCTGTTCTTGCAATTATTTAAATTTTGTCTATCTCACATCACTCAAATGTTATTTTGGTTTATGTGTGGCTCATCAGATTTTTCCACTGCTTATATCGTTTACAGTTGTCACTGAAGATGGCTAGGTATAGTCTAGTAATGTTGGTGGAGAGCCTAGGAAAATACAACTCGACTCTAAAATATCTATTTTTTTTTTTTTTAATAAAAGACCTTAAAGGAAATGGTGAATAATGGAATAAATCATGCTCTATTAACAAGACTCTTTTGCTGTCAAAGCCCCCATTAGACACACATACCACTAACAAGATTGCTACATTAAAAACTATGTAAACTGAGATGCTGCTTTCCTTCAGTGGAAAAGAAAGATATGCATTGAAGCCAGCTTGACATTGGCAATGCACAGTGCATCATGCAATAATTATTGTACTCCAAGCCCCAGTACAAAAATCTAGTTTGCTTAATCTGTCATGTGGAGTGACCAACTGTACTTCAGCAGCCCTTGCCTTAAAAGGGAAGTATGTGGGAAGATGCTTTGCTGTTATTTCAGGCTAAGCTTTCAGGGAGGGATGTGAAATGGTGCCAGGCTAGATTTTGGTGTAAGTCATCTTTAAAATGTGGGATAGATTGCCTTTTTTTTTTTTTAATGTCTTCAGCAAGCTGTCCTTCAAGAGCCCCAGGTTCTCTGGGGTGGTACTCTTCCACAGAAGATTTGCTAGGAGCTGAAGTCCTTGCCTGTCTCGTGGGCCTTTTGGTTTGGGAAGCCCAAACTCTTTAATGTCAAGCCTGGAGACCACCTGTGATCCAGCAGCACCTCCCAGGGAGCAGAGTGTTCCTTCCAGTGCCGTGTCCTTTCATCTTGGATAGCTTTGTCCTCTATAAACTCCCTTCCTTCCAATGTGTGGTCTCTGAAACCTACTTTAACAAGGAAGAAAGTTTTTAGGAGTTGAGCAAAATCGGGTTTGGTTTGAACTTGCAGAACTTCTGAAGGGTCCTTAAATACTTTAATATTACTAACCTAGGGGGTGTATATCTTAAAATCTGCTGTGAAATTTTAGGGGCAAATTCTATAGATTTGTCCCAGTCTTCCACTCATCACTTTGAAATCCTAACTTGCACTTTTGTTTTCTTTGCAGCATTTTGGTCACATTTACTGAGCATAAGGCTACACTCTAAGTGAAATCCATTATTAACAGTTATGGCCAGTGAGTGGTGTGCAATTTTGTAATATTTTTTGCCAAGTAGGGTGATACATTTTTATGGTGATAGATCTAGTCTGTTATTTAATCCAGAATTAATTAATGATGACCACAATACCACATGTATTCTCACCTCCACTTCTTTAGTTGAATGGAACTGTATGGCACAAGGGCAGAGGCTTTTAACACAAGAAAAGGAGAACTCTTTCCCGGGGCATGGCCAAGACTGGTGAAGTTCTCCAGCTGATCTGTCTCTTAGACTAGGTCTTTGCCCTGAGACAAACGAGGCAATGTGCTAGGAACAAAAAGGATTGTTTAGATCAAAGGCAGGGAATTTAACATAGCAGGTACTTGCCATGTTGAGTAAAGAATTATTGGAAGACGTTCAGATACTTTGATCATGAAAGGAAGAAATGCCAGATAAAGAGTACCTAGGTGATTTAAAGCCTGTTATGGGGTCAGTTTTGAACAGTATTTTGTCGAATATAAAAATCTGGATAAATAAAGAAATATTTTCGTACACTTTTGCGGGATGGAGTTTAAAAATGGTTAGCATGTTGGCAGAAAAAAATGGAAAAACTGAACTATGTGTTGATAGAAGGTAAAGTCAAATGCTAAGAACTACTCACTTTGTTCCCCCCCTTTGATTTATTCCACTTTAAAGTGTAAGTTTTTAGCAATCACGGTTTATCTGATGAGATTTATACCTCAAATTACTTCATTTCAAGGCAAACAAATAGCTGCACAGCAGAGGCCAGGAATCTCCCACCGAAATAACTGAGTGGTCTTGCAAGTGAGATCTCTTCTCTGCTGCACATGTCTGTGTTTCCCCTTGTGCATGGTGCTGTTTGGCTGAGTTCAAAAGGAGAGCATCGGGGAGAATAATGAAGAAGCTCAAGTAGATGAAAAATTGGTGTGTTAAAATAGGGTTAAAAGAATAGAAAAATGTCAAAAAGGTAGCAGAGTTCTAGGAAGTTTTAGGAGACTTAGGACAAGTTGAGGATTGTAGTCTCTGAGGAATATAAAGTGGGAAGAGGATGGAGTTGCAGGAGGAATGAGGAAATGGTCTCCTTCAAAAGGTTTTAGTCCAGGAAGTTATTGTATGTACCTTGTGCTTGTTGTTATTCTCTAGCCTGGATGGACGGTGACATGGAGTTGACTGAAGGTGTGAAGATAACTGGGAATGTGGAATGAGAGGAGAGGAATTAATGTGTGCTTGTAACTCCCCTTCATCCATACTTTGCTGATTATTGCAGTATGAAATCCTGGTACTGATTGGGAAATGTGCACAGTGTAAGATAGGCATGTCCAGAGTTTTATACAAATAAAATAATCTGGCTTGTTTTTTAGCATATAGGATGCTGATTTTCTCCAGCTTGTTTTGGTTTTTGATCTCACTGAATGAATATACCAGAGTGAAAGTAAATGGATTAACACTTGCAGAGCTTCAAGCCTAAGTCCTTTAATCTTATTGTGCCAAAACGTGTGTAGTTTTCCCCTATAAATTCAGTTGTGGTTTTGTGTGCTTGTTGCATGGGTACATCACTGTGTTAGGCATGTTATAATGACAATTCAAGTGACAGTGCTGCCTCTGGTAGCAAACATCCCTGTAGAAGAAACATACAGGTTTTTATAAGTGTGATGCAGAGGAGCACTTTCTGAGTTCATTAGAGAAAGTTGTAATTAGCTTAACCAACCATCAAGCTTAACTTGATGAAACTCTCTAGAAAAACAGTCTGAGGATAAAAATTCTATCACCAGGTGAATGTGTGTGAGCTCCCCTCTAGCATCCTTATAGGCAAACTATATTCCCAAGCTTTAAACTATTAACCTCCCTCCTATTTTTAAAGACCTTTAGTGACTGAGTTTATAAGAGAAGAAGGAACAGTTAGGAAAACAAGCAGAGCTTATTTTTCCAATATAACAAAAAATTCAAACTGTTGTCTGCAGTTTTACCAGAGGCTCTCATGTGTCTGTTTGTGTGAGATGCTCCAAACTTTTGTGGTTTCAGTGGAACAAAAAAGGACCTGAGATTTTCAGATTTCTTTCAGCCAAAGCATACGATAGGCATCCACAGGGGCAGGGGAGCAAGCCATGAAAAATAAGCTTCTGTGAGGCTTGGAAGCCTGACATACTTTTTCCCTGTCAGAACCTTTGGGCTTAATTCTGCTTTGTCTCACACCCAGTTGAATCCAATTGATTTTTTTTAGTTGGGATGCTTCTGGTGTGAGCCACATGAGTGTGGTTGTTTGTTTGGAAATAGTCCTGAAGAAACTGGAGATACTATGGTTATGAACTTGTGTGTTACTGATACTCCAGGAAGTGCTACATTTCATCAAGTCTGCTTAGGGAATAAGAAAATGAACTCCATTATTTTTAGAAAAATGCCAGATGTTGTCATAATATGTCACACACTTCTGTCACTGAAATGCTTTTTAACAGTGCTAATGTGTGGTATTATGCTGATGTTGTACAAATAACTAGATGTCAACCTCCATATCCTCAGCAGACTTTTATATCTGTGCATCTGCTTAGCTATTAGAGTTATAAAAAAAATAAATATATATTCTTTTAAAAAGGAAGAGGAAATAGGAACCTGCTGAGGAAGCACAGGTAATAGTGTTCTGGTTTGAATCAGCAAGGGGGAATTCAGAAAACCAGAATAAGGAAGGAAATCTTTTTTATGGGCCATGGAAGGACATATGCATGCCTGCTCAAGAGTTACTGGTCTGTATGTGTGTGTATATATATATATATATATATATATATATATACACACATTACCAACTATTACCAATATTGCTTATGTAAACCATATCCCCCTATCCTCATATTGAGAGAAAAGTGCCATCATCATTGCAATTTCAAACTTAGGTAATTTGATCATTTGAAAGATTGCAAAATGGGCATGTAAGATGCATCATTTTTTTTTTACAGAAGAAAATTGACCATAACCTCATAAGTGGAACATAGGACATTTAAGGCTCTATGTATTGTAATACTGGCATGTAGATTATATTGAAACATTTGGACAGAGAATTATTAGGTGATTCATTCTTGCAAAAGAGATTCCCTTCTGCCTTTTATTGTTGTTGCTACAGCCATGATGCTGAGGGTTGCTCTTACCCAGCTGACTTTTCGCCTCTTGAGGACTGAGCACTTCCATAGAAAAGTAATACTGTTTATTTAGCAAGTTTGGATGAAAACCTTAATTTCCAATGACATTTTTGGAAGGTGGTAGTTAGCTCTACTGAGAATTTTTGGTGGGCAGCTTGGTATAACCACTACAAATGGCAAGGAAATGTTATTGCTATAGCATCACCCAAATGAAAGCCTCACATTTTGATCTGAGGACCGAGATCTGTGCAAATATTTACACGTAATCCTCCTCCTGAAATTATTGTAAACCTTGTTCCTTTGTGCAGCTGGTCCTAACAGAATGGCAGAAAGAAAAGAGGAACTAAAGAGGAGGCAAAAGGAAAAGATGGGAAGTGAATTTGTGAAGAGGCTCAAATCAGCACTTTACCTGAAACCCTGGCTGCTCTTTGCTGTCCAGAACTGTGATAACTCTGCTGTGTGTTGGATACTTTACAGTTCATAGTTTCAACTTTTGCCAGATAATGTTGGCTCTGCTGATCTAGTTCTCTTGCATTCCTTCATGCACCTTCCAGCATGGTGTAATTTGTCTTAAAGCTTTTCTGTAAGATCCTCAGAGCAATGATTAATCTTTTCTGCTTTTAACTTCTCACCCAGAATCTGAGGCAATGCAGTCTTTTTTCTATTTCTGCCCAAAATTCTGAACATCACAACCCTTGAATTAAAATGAATTGTTCAGCACTAGAGATGTAAGTTAATGATCTCAGATGAAAGTTAACTCTTTTTACAAATTTTAAGGTTTGTCTATAGCTGAAGAGCCAAACCCCATTTTAAGGCCTAATTATTATTTAAGTAGTCCAGTCCTGCTGACATACTTGTGTGGATAGCAATCATGTTAATGGTTGCTTTCATGAAGCATTTGCATCAAGGAAAACTCCTCGTGTGGGAATTTGGTCTTGTAAATAAATTACATGGTCTTTTCCAATACAACTTGGTTAATCCTGTCTTAGGTTATAGGAGAAATACTATTCACTTGGGGAAAACAAAATGATCTCAGAAGTGGAATCAAGGTAAACTTAAACCAGGATCATATTACTTAGTTGGTTTTGGCTTGAGACTTGTAATTTCAAGAAAACAAAGGAGAGACAGCCTTGGACCTTTGCTAGATAATTGACAAATCTCAGCAAGTGACACTTTTATTTAATTGAATCCATATAATTAGAGAAATTTGCTTTGCACATATCTCCTTGGAGATCATCTCTTTACACTGTATTCCCCTTTGACCTTAATGTAAAAAAACATGGATTGAAGCTAAACAGACAACACTCAGGCTAGATGGGCTACTTGAATGTTTTGGGAATTACAGTGAGGTGCATCTGAGGTGCTTGGGTAGTGTTTTACTTGTGGTAGAGCCAAGCTTTCCTGCTATTGCCAAGAAAGGCTTGCAATTTTATATTTGTTTTCTTTTTTCATTTTTTTAAGCTTTTCAGAATGCACATTTTAATCCCTTTGGTAGAGTTTCAGAGAGCTGCTAAAACATTTGAACTTCATCTTTCCTTGACTTGCCAGGCTTCACTTAAAAAAACTGTGGTGAACTCGTTGGCGTTTCTGATTTCCTATCAACCCATTCTATTTGTTCCTAACACTGAACTCTGATTTTTTTTTGTTTTTTATTTTTTGGACAGAGAATTTTTTAAAGGATGTATAATTTTGGTTTGTATTTTTTTACTCAAGTTGTTCTAGGCTGGTTAATTTTTAGCACGGTTAGTTTTTGATTATGGTGTTCTTGTTTCTGCTGTGAGGTTTGTTAAGCAATGTTTTATGAAAACCAGCAGTGTGATCAAGACTCTTCATGGAGCCCTTGCTCCCTGTAAAGATGTCTGAAATGATGTTTCTCCATGCCTAACATGTAGAAAAATGCTCAACAATTTAAATGTTGTTTAGGTCTGGATATGTTCAGTACCCTGTATATTTGGAACAGATCCTGCCATGTTTCTTCTGCCTCTTCTTTTAATCAAGTCACCTATATTTTTTAGACCTCTCTGACAGCTTGGAAGATTCTGGGGTAAAGCATGTAGTGAATATGATACTACTCCCCAAAACAGAGTTTTCTCTTGGTTCTCAGTCACTGGGAATTTTAGTGGACATTGATCCAAGTGAGATAGCTCGTTTTCTCTTGGGGACATTGTCATGTTTCTGTGTGGTGTTGGCAGAGGGAAAGGGTCTGGAGCTAGGTGTGGGTATCCTGAAGCAAAACCCCCATCAAAAATCTTTACATTTTGGGAAACTGGGGAAATACAGACACATCAGGTTTTGTTAGAAATATTATTTTTGCCATGGAAACCCATCGTTTCCATTGTGAAAAAGTGTTTTCTCTAGATAAGATGGTGACAGCCATAGCTCAAACTGAACTTGAGGAACATTGCTCTCGTGAAACAGTTCCACCCTTGGATCATTTTATGATTTGCTTGTTGCTCAGCAGAATCTCATCTCAGAGACACCAAGCCTTTGGAAAATGGGCTGCTGCCACTGTGATAGGTTCATATAATTTCTCATATTATTGAGATGATGTTGCACTTTAGACCTTCACAACCAAGAAAAGCAAAGGTGGATTGGCTATGTAATAGTGCAAGGCAGTGATGTGAAGTCCTCTATAGCAGGACAGTAGGATATTGCTTTGAAATAAATACCTTCTTCTTCATACAGGCTAAAGTGGATCACCTAGTGAATGTATTTTATAGCAGTCCTGCTGTTACTTCCCATTTTCTTCATCTCCACTGTGTTTCTGAGCCCAGTCTGACAGAGCTGGGAGAATTGGAGCAATAATGATTGCTAGTTATCGACACACCCACCATCAGGCAAAGGTGATCTTGACATTGTCACTCCTTTTCTGTTACTTCTCTTGCAAATATTCTGATCTTTGGTATTGTTCTGTACAAGTGACATTTTTATCCAATCTTATATGACACCTATTTTTCTGATTTCTCTTTCATATTTGTCCTTAAAACTTTTCAAATTGCATGCTTTTGCACGTAAATCCAGTTATAGAGATGAAACAGGTTTACTTTGTTAAAAAAAAAATCCATAAAGTTTTCCATTAAAAAATTGGTTTCTTTTCCCCCTGGACTTGTAGTTGGAAAATAAATATTTTTTCTTGGACTAAAACTTGAATTAGAGGGAACCGTTGAGTTTGAACCAATAAAAATTGGTTGGTTTGCCTGATTTGGTACGTAACTTCAGTGCCTTTGTGGGACTGTAGTTGGGAATCTGCATCCACCATTTCTGTCTTCAGGTTTAGAGCCCACAGAGAAGAATACAGGCACGGGGTCCTTCAACTGCAATTTGCCTGTCCAGGGCAAAACAGAGTTGCCTCCAAGTGAGAATTCAAACTGTGCCCTTTTTACAGGGACACTGAGGATCTGACAGCATGTTACCTGTGTTTCTGTTCCCATCTGGTGAATTCTTCCATTTCTCTTCTGGAATTCACCAATAGCTTTTGAACATTAATAGGTTTTGGGATTTTATTCAGGAGGCAGTTAGCTTCCCAAGTATTTCCTCCCCACTTTTATAGTTTTTGAGAGAACTTTCTACTCTCCTTTCATCACCCTGCAGACAAATGGTTTTGTGGTGTACTTGAACAATGCCAGACCTGTCAGAAAGAGGAGCTCTATTTGCCAGGAAGTCTGGCATGTAGGTCCATTTTTGGGTTCAGCCCTTTCAACCACAAAACTGGAAGCATCAATTTCCAGCATCAAACCTAAAGCCGCATTTGCCCTGGTGAAGAGGAGCACCATTCAGGTGCACAACCTGTGCTTTCAGCTCAAATGGGGAGGAATCTGCAGCAGGAAAAAGACTGAAATGTTGGGAAAAGTGGGAAGTTGCTGTTGTAGGCTGTGCTATTAGTGGCTCTTCTGACAAGATACCATACAGGGGCCAGACCAGAAAGTGGGCAGATGTGAAGAATTATATAGGAAAAAATTACTTGGCTTGATTCCCCGTTTTTCCCTACCCGGATGCTTTGACAGGAATTTGTGTGCTGCTTGTATTACATTTGTACTGACTGCTAGGAGAGAGTGTTGGGTTTTTTTTAACATTGCCTTTCCACAAACATGTGCTGAATTTCTACACTGGAACGTAAACTTATTTTATTTTCATATTTTCATATGTATATTTTTCTTTGCATCACTGAAGTTTGAATTTCAAAGTTTGTCTGCTCTTGTCCATCTTGCCATGAGCAGGGAAGTCAGGTAATCAGAATTTTTCAAGTATTACAGTGTCAGTAACAGCTTGTAAGCAGTAGATGGCACAGGAGAGGTACGAATAAACTGAGAACAGCCCCTTCTTACAAGTCTCTGCCTGTATCTTTAAGCAGTTTAGGAATACAAATAACCAAATTAGGAAGGTTTGTATCTAGCCTGTAGAGTGGCTGTTATGCTTGTTAACTTGATCTTTTATCCTAGATTAACTGAAGTCTTTGAATTGTAAGTATAATACCTTTTCACGGTGGGATATTTAGAAAATGAGTTCTCTCCTTATGTTGTACTGTCTGCTAAGTGAAAACTAGATGCTATATGCATGGAATAAAAGTTACAGGGATCATATGCTTATACACTTTTCATCCTTCATGGCTTTCCCAATAAGTACATGCTGAATTCTTGTAGCTATTGTGTCAGGAAACAAATCTCAGGAACATAAACCTTACACTGCTTTCTGCTTCGCAGCTCCCAAGGTTGTGATCAAAAGTGTTTCTCAGTTCCTGTGCTGTGTAACATATGTCCCAGGAAGTGAATAGGTATTTCTAAGAACACAAATGCCTGTTTTATTTCCTTTGATTGAGGAGTGAAAAGTTACAGTGTAAACAAGGCTCCAGGTACTGGGCTAATTATCATAAAAATATCTCCATCTGTTTCTTACAGCAGATTTCTCAACTTTATTTTTTTTGTTATCTCTTTTCATTTGTGTTGAGGGGAAAAGCTTCAGGAAGGTCCTGGAAGGGGGACGCCACAAGGGAGCATGATCTGTCAGTTTGTGTAGGCTTGGGAGCAGGGAACTCCTCACACTTCTGCTACTGACTTAATGTGACCTCGGGCAAGCCACGATTCCTTTGTGGGCCTTGCCCCTTCTTGCCTTTCACCGGGCATTCAAAATTTTGTCATTCAAAATTGTGTAAAATGCTACTGTTCTGATTTGACACCCTTTTTATCTGTTCACTGTGTTGCACGAGTGTAAAGAAGGGTCAGGTCCTATTTGCTTTCTCTCATTTCTGTCTTATGGGGATGATTACTTGCTGCTGTTGGTACAGCACCAGTAGATTAAAAAAAGACTTGACTTTTGTGTCTCAATGCACAAGATAGAAACCTGAGAATGCAGAAAGTTTTCTCATCTCTGCTGTGCTTTTGAGGTCAGTTCTTCTATGTTATATTAGGCAGAAAGGCCTCACACTTCTCAGATATTTACAGCAAAAAGAGAATTTTTTGAGTATGAGGGAATAGAGAAACGAGGCACAGAATTTCAGATTTCTTGTGTAGAAAAGGAAACTTAAAGAAACCTCAACCCCAAACCAACAAAACCAAAACACCTTCTCCCCACTAGATGCTAGCAGAGGAATCATGGAAGAGATAGAAAGATATTGCTGGATTTTATGGAGGTTGAGCTCTGTTTTCTTTTGTCAGTGAAATACTCAGACTAATCTGTAAATAGCATCTGTTTATCATTAATTGCTGTGACTCTGCCATTCCTGCCTCCCACTAGGTCTTCCATGAAAAAGAAGATGGTCTTGTCCAAAAAAAACTCCATGGTGGAGGAGGGGAATATAAACAATTAGCAACAGTGTAGGGCACCACCAGTATTTAAAAAAATGTAAACAGCAATGGACAAGAATGTCCTGAGATGCTGTGTAAGAGGAAATCAGTTGTTGCAGCAGAAACTGAATAAAGGCAATATAGCAATTCCAGTTTTGTGGATTGTTTTCCAAATGCCCTTTCAAATCGCAATACAGATGAAATGAGGGTGAAATTCCTCTTCGTGGCAGATGGGAAGTGGTGTCCTGTCTGGGAGAATCTGTCTTGATGGCAGAAGCAGTCACCCACCCTGTGCTGGATGAGACAGGCTGCTTTCCTTGCTCCTTACTTGTTGTCCTGCTTCCATATGGCTCGTGCTTTTGGACTGTGAGCCTTGGCCATGTTGCCATACTTGATTGGAAAACAGATGATCTGGAACACGGTAGGTATTTTCATTATGCCAAAATAGTAATAACAATTGGTGTGCTGTGACACTGGTTTCTGCAGAGTTGTGTTTATAGCATCAAGTGACCAAGCATGTTTTGATAAAAAGCTTTTCAGAATGAACTTTGTACACTCAGCTGACACCTTTGCATTTAAAAAAATATTGGATGTGGCACTCGGTGCCATGGTTTAGGTGAGGTGTTAGGGCATGGGTTGGATTTGATGATGTCGAAGGTCTCTTCCAACCTAGTGATTCTGTGATTTTATTCCAGGTCTTTTTTCTGATTTTTTTAAAATTTTTGAACCCTGGTCAGAAAAAAAGAAGCTGGATGAGAATAGCCCTCAGATTTTTATTTTAGTCATGATGAAATATTAAGAAAAATACACAGAACTGAATTCCTGAATGAGATTGACTGATGACCTAAGTTCTTTGGTTTTCCTTATATGTTATTTAACCAAGACTCAGGGGAGATAATTGGCCAGGTTCAGTGACTTAAAACAGTCTCAAGTGCACCAAAGTTAAAGACACAGCATGTTAAACACTTCTAGTCAAAGTGCTGTGACTGTAGCCTCTTCTTGCATGTCTATAGTCTATTATAAATGGATTTTTCTCTTGTGTCTTGTAGCTTTAATGCTGATCTGGTAGTGTTATCCTGAAATAAATCTATTAAAAGAGAGTCCTTAGAGCCAGCTCTGCTTTCATACACCTAGAAATTGTTCCTCTGTTTCCCTGCATGCTACACTTATTCTCATTTATGGAATGCCCCCCCATAACCATTAAGAGCCCAGGGTCAGTATCCGGATTCTGGGAAATTCAGGTTGACTCAACCCATCAGCTCCAAAGGGGAATAGTATGCAAGTGAGACCCGTGCTTCTGCAGTTTCTATTTTGTCCCAATAGCCTGTTAGCAAACTTAAAAGGAACTTGAAATTTATTGGGGACTTCATCTGACTTGCAGACAGTGACACAAATTAAGATGGTGCCTGTTACCTGTGACAGTGGTGGAAACAGAGCACAGTTCTCTTGGCTCTGCTAATTCAGGGAGGGTGGTTCTCAGCTTGGGATTGATGATGCAGGGTCAGACCAGGACTTCACCCATCTACTGTGCTGTTCCTGACTGGCTTTTCTGTGCAATTAAGGAATAACAAAATCATTTCTGTCCCCACCCACCCAGCTTCAACCAATTTCTGCTCGGCCACTATTTAATGACTTAGAGATCCTGTCTGGTTCTTTGTATTTCATAGCTACAAACAGACCAATTTTCTGTGAATTTCTTGTCTCCCCTTTGAGTCTATTTATGTATTTGGCTTTTTCCACCATCCTGTGGCAGTGAGTTCCACAGTTTATGTTGTCTGAAAAGTGTTTTCTTCTTTTTGCTTTGAACCAGGTATGTGATAATTGCATAAATGCTCCCCAGTTCTCATTTAGCGAGGAGAAATTGAGTATTTGCATCCTATGAATTTCTCTACACCATTTTTACAGACTTGTTACATGATCCAGTAAAGAGCTGTCTGTATTCCATATTGAGTCCTTACCTTTTATAGCCTCTCCTCTCACAGGAAAAGATGTTTCATATCTCTGATTCACAAGGCCACAGTTTTCTGTGCTTTTTGGACTAGTCAAAGTAAGCAAAGTGACTCCATGTTCTACTTGTTGCCTAGGAATGGCTTAATTAGAGCATATTATTAAGGGTATGTACATTCATTTGTACTTCTCTACCATGCAACTCAAGATTGTGTTTTTTTTTTTCCTATCAGTCTTCTCCAGTTAGCTTTAGTGCTAGAAAATGCTTCACTTTGTTAATATGCTTGGCTGAAATGTGCAAACCTTACTGTTTTCCCCCTCATTCTTACCATACTGAGCAATTAAAATCTCAGTTGCTCCCACAAGGAAGTTCTACAATTTACTCAAAATTAAATCTGACCGTCTATACCTATTGTTTGTCCTTAGTGTTTGATCAAGAGTCACTGTGAAAGAGTACATTCTCTCTTGTTCAATTGCCTTTGGTGTAATGTTTGTTAAAAAATCAAAACAAAAAAGCCACTCTGGAAATTAAAAAATGTATCTACTGTGTGATCCTTGCATATATATTCAAGTGTCCTTGAGAAACTCTAGCACTTATTTTGAATATCCCAGAATATATCACATTCCTTCATAATTTTTTATTCTTTATTATAGTTTCCATAAATATAATGTGGAAGTCAGATTCTAGGAGCCTGTGAGTCATAATGTTTCTCAGATCTGTTGCTGAAGATCAATGTCCTTGAATTTTTGACTGAGCTTGTATGGTACAGGTTTGGAACAGGAAACTCCCACTCTGCTGGATCAATAGAATTAATCTTTGAAGTGGTGGAAAGTTTGGTATGATTTCAAAGGTCATGTTTTCTCAGTTTAGCTGTCTTGGGTTTAGTAGCAAACTTCATCCTGACTTTCATCAAAAGCAGCAGTATTAGCACTGTCAAGCTATTTCACCAAAGCCACTGATGTTAGTACTTGAAGAGTGTTGTGGTACAGGGGGACTGACGTGTTCTTTTGTCAGAGCCCAACAATTAAGAAGGTTCTTGGATTAATTTTAAGTGAAAATGATACTTTTTTGCTGGAAGGATTTTTGAATAAGGGCAGGTAAGCTAGAAAGTTACAATATTGTATCTGCTCATGTTGTGAGAATGGAAAATACCAGGGATGATAATAGAAGTGGAACACATAAAAATAAAGGATTTTTTATTTAAGTTGAAGAAGCAATTTGCTTTTGCTTGTCCTCCATTTGGCTGTAGATGAGAGGCATTGCTAAAAACGCTTCATTATCTGTGAGCTAGTAAAGCTTTTCTTTCATCAAATAACACTCACTTGATGGCGGAAAAAATATTTCCCTACTTTGAAGAGGATGGCAACACACTGTCATATGGATTCAGAAAGTGACAGTGCTGACATAATGGGTTTTTCTTTGTGTAACTTACTTTCTTTAGCATGAGCAGCATTTGAAACAAATAGTTCTGGGTTTGTATATAGAGACAAATTCAGCTCTTTGGATGCCAAATCAGGGGCAGCAGTTTAAGGGTATTATCCAGAGGTGCTACAAATATGCAGAGTATGTTGGTTTAGAGTGGTTTTGGAGGCTAGAGGAATAAAATGATTCTGGCAAGGGTGAGTGTCATGAGGCATGGGGGAACAAGTTCTGTGATGTGTATTTTGCAGTATGGCTGTTTATTACACTGGCTGTAGCCAAGACACTTCAGTCAAATGCTAGTCAGGCCTTTTTCTTGGCCATCCTCACTCTTTCTCTCTGCTCTTGTATTCACATATAATCAAATAGTTTTATTCCAGAAAGTATTAAGTTAGTATCAGAAAGTATTAAGTTCCTGTTCTGGAGCCTTATACCTGTCAGCACATTAAAAGTTGCTCAATTAAAAATTTTTACTAAGGGGTGTGGAAGTGCAGAGGCTTGACTTTGAAGAGCTGACTAAGAGGAAAGAGTTGTTTTTTTCCTTGAAAAACCCCACTCAACCAACCAACAACAATACAAAACCAAGAAACACAAAAGCAAAATCAAAACCCCCAAAACCACAAACAAAATAAAAATAAAAAAAAAAAAATCCCTTGAGCTGTTATTATAATGACAAAAGTGTTTTTGGCATTTGCTCAATAAGCAGTACAAAAGATTGATATTCACTTTGTCTTCTACTCATGTTTTCTACTTGAAAATGTACAGCCACTGGAGATACATAAGGCAGTCCTGAACCATCTAATATATTGTGGAATGCACCTTTTTTTGGATCACCATTATTAGAAACCAAACAATAACTAAATATCTCAGAAGAAAACATCTGAGGTTTCTGTCTCTTCCTCAATGATGGAGTTTCTTAGTTTGGTAACTCCTAAAAAGCTGTATATGCTTAGAACCTGTCAAACCCAAACTTGTCTTCAAGTAACAGAATACTGTGACATCTGTGCTTTAAGAATACTTTATTTTGGTCATATGAAAGGGTATAGAAATGAAAGAATTGTACTAATTTGTCCACTGTTGTTGCAGTTTAAGAAAACGATTTATTTTCTTGTCTCATGTAGGTCTAAGTAGGTCTTAAGGTTTCACCTGGATCTTGAAGGCACAGACATTTATATTGTGTGTGGCCAAACTGAAGAAGGGTGGAAATCCTAAAATCCCTCTGCAGCGAGGTCTTGACTTTCAAGATTGGGCAAACAAAAGTCATCATAGGGGGGTAGTTGGAATAAACAGAAGGAAAACCAAATAGTCCAATAAGAACAAAAAATGTCACTAACCTTTGAATCAAAAAGGAGCAGGTCCCATTATTGTGTTACCCCTCAAAGAACTGTCTTGCTGACTTATCCTGCCCTGCTTGTCTTTTTAGTCTAGCCAACTTCCTATGGAGGAACAACCTTCTCTCCTTCCTCTTGGCTGAATCCCTGTCGAAGGCTTTCAGCTGGAAATCCTGGGGTGGTTGAAATTAATATACTCAACATGGCTAGTCAGAGTACCTAATGACTTTCTGCCTGAAACCAGCATGGCCTTCGTTTTTGGATCTCATCTCTTTGGGCAGGAGAGTGCTGCTCAGATCTCTGGAGGGGGCTTGCCTAGCCAAGATGAACACTTCTGCAGCTGATGGGGAAGATAAGCACATGTGTGCATCAGGACATCGTATGTACATATGGATGTGATATGTATGGTAGCTGCCAGCACAGAAAGCGAAATGTAGAGAGCAGCATTCTCAGTCTTGGTCTTTCATGAAACAGATTTTTGGGGAAAGGTTATAAAATAACTCCATTTTCTTACCTAGTTTGATGAGTTAGCAGGAGCGGACTTGCTTAATTATTGTGAGTTTGGAAGCATCCCTATCCTGGGTTATTCAATGTGAAAAAAAATTATAAATTTTCTCATAAAGTTTAATTAAATTAAAATTTCAGCTTTGAATTTAAAGTGGAGGGTGGCTTATGCCTGCTTGATGCCAGTTGTTGTTTGTGTATAGTAATAATCTTTGATCTTTTCATCTAGGTAATATTTGTTTTCACTGCTAGGTGAAGGGAGATTGTTTTAAAAATTGTGTTCAGAATGCCTGTATGAAAATTGCAGAGAGATTAATTCATGCCTAGAGGGTTTATGTCAGTATTAAGTGACAATTCTAACAACTTTGATTTTGTGTGTTGAGATGTGTAGGCTGGTGGTGTAAACCTTCTTCTCCTTAAGTCTTGAACTCAAAGGAAGGAGAACCACCTAAACTACATGCAGCTTCTCTCCTCTCTATTGAGAGTGGATACAATCCTTTTCCCTCCCTTCTCTTGGAGAATCAGAGCTTCTCTACTACTCCTTTCTTTGTGATTGTGGTGGTAGAGTCTTTCCTCCTGCATTTAATTTAGCTGATGGCACAACGTATCCTGATAAATGGTGAAGACTGCTATTGACTGTTGGTTTTGATATCCTCAGAGGATGAGCCTATAGTTTAGGTACTTAGTTCTTTCTGGCTTTTTGGTTGTTTTGGTTTTTTTTCACCCAGCCAATTAACATGGAAGCTGTGTGGGAACTGGAACATCCACACGGTGGAAATTTTAATGTTTCCAACTAATTTTTCTTTGCAAAACTGAGCTCAGGATGTCTGCCAAGAAGACTGCCCCCTCGGGAGCTTGGCTGTGGGTGGGCTGGCTAGTCTGTTGGATCTGGCTTTCATTGAAAGATTTTTGACAGTATCAGTTCCTGTAGAAGTTTGTTTCTACAAATCAGCATTTTTCTATTGGAATAAAAAAAATTTCTTTCTAGAATTTCTCACTATAGTTAATGAAAAAGAAACATTAAAGGGCAACTGAGGAATTTTATTGCCTCACCTGACAATGCCCTCTAAATATGGAATAAAATTGCCTGTATTGGTCCAACTGGCAGGCTGTAAGCCTAGGGCTGATTTCTTTTGAATAAGCTGCCAAGGTAGATAACTGGAGAAAGTGCCTTCCTTGCCCTCATCTGGTGTAGAAGACTATGTTGCAGTAGGTAAAGAAATAAAAGAGGAAGAGTGGAAAGAGGAGATCAAGTTCCCGTTTGCTCATGCAGATCATGAGCTGCTGTGTAGAGCATTGATCTTGGAAAGGTTTCTTGTGAGATGTGGGCAAACGGTTCCTGATGCCATTTTCTGTTCCCTACAATTTTGTGGCACGCATGCAAAAAGCCAGTGCTGCTGGGGAAGGAAATCTCTGCCTCTCAGAGGAGCCCTTTGGCCCCAGGGTGGAGGTGTGTTCTTTGGTGTCCAGTCAGGCAGTTTAACAGTGGGCAGCTGGCAGCTCAGTCCTGCCTCGTGCTGCTCCCACTGTGTGACTGGGCTGAGAAATTCCCTTTTCTGCTGTCAGCTCATGGAGGTGCCTTGGAACTCCCCCCACCATCAAATAGACTGAGTCATCCTGGACCTTCCCAATCCCAGTAGCAGTGCTGCATGGATCTCTTGTTTGTTCTTCTGCTGGAAGGTAAAAGTTAATAAGACAGCAAAAAGCTTTTATAGCTAAGGTTAGAAAAAATGAATGTGGGAAGAAGTGAAGCTTTTTAAAACCACTAGGTTAAAAGATCCATCACAGATAGGAATACAAAGTGAAAGATGTCGTTTGATTACCATTAAATCTTCCAGAAAAAACCATGTTTGCGTTTTGAGTTTATTTGGTTTTTCAAGTTTGGTCCATTTGTGTTTAAGAACATCCAGCACTGGAAGAACAGTAACTGTACATAAACTCTCCCCTATTTTGTTAAATAAACGTAAATTGCATGTTCCTTTGACTTCCATAACCTTATAATAAATTACTGGCTTGTGAAGGATCAGATCCAATGTATCCTTCATCAATGAAATCTCCACAAGTGCCCCAAAGCATAATATATTTCCATGCTGTTGCGCTTGGCCCAAGTCAAGCTGTGCTGGTAAAGCTGCCTTTGGCTGCGTGCAAGGCTCATAATCCAAAGGTTATGGCTCTGCCAAGTCTAATGGGACTCGGGCACAGCATGAAAACACTCTGTTCCAGCATATGCCTGGCTGCAAGAAGGGAACCCAGCTCCACAGGTCCTGCCCAGTAAACATTTGGAGCAGATTGCAGCACCCTTTTATCACTGCCTTAGTGAGAATCATCAGGAGCTCTCAAGAACTCATTAATTATATTTCTCTGAGCATAGTGTTTTGGCATTTGAGTACAGCTAATTACAAGCAGATCTTAATCTTGGAGTTTTTTTCCTTGTAATTAATTATTTCTTCATTATCTTTAAACTATTTGACTAAGCAGTTTACATCCTGCTCTTGCTTCTTTAGCAGATGTCTTGAGAAAACAGATGTTTCTGTTTTCAGGAGAAGAAGGTTCATCCTTTTCTAGATGGAAGAAAACTCTGCAGTTTAATTGTTAGCATGGAAAATATAAGGCAACAAGCACATGGGGGTTTTTTGTGCTAAGCTAAATATCTAACCCTGTGACTGGAATATATGTATATAAACACATATATAAAATTAATATTCCAGTAATAAATATTTCTTCTATATGTGTATATAAAATATATATAGTATATTAAAAATACACACCTTGAAGATTTTCGCCTGCTCTGAGTTCATAAATATTTTGACTGATGTTTTAAAAAGACACATAGATTTTCCAGTATCTTTAAAGAGATACTAGATTGTTAAACCTAGTCTCACTAAAACTGGTGGCAGGCTTGATAGTTTAACATTTCTGAATTGATTAATTTGTTTAGATAGTGTTAAACCATGTGCTTGGTGGATATTGATGGTGAAAGAGTTAACTTTTTAAGATGATTTTATTTTAAAATGTTGCCTACAAGTAGTTTCTCATCTTATTATTTAAAACTGCTTTTACTGACAAATTAGCTTCTGTGGCCAAAAGATAACTGAGGTTAGTCCTTAATAGATATTTGGAGATAATCTTTGTTAATTAGGATTTATTAGCCTACAGCCACTGCTTGATTAGTCTAAGTTAATTAAACTCTTAAATCTGTCTGACTAATCAAGAGGAGCAGTTCTACCTAAAGCAGCAGTTCCTCATAAGTGGAATCAACGGGCAGTTAGTCTGCCTGTGGATTTCTGGATTGAATCCAATAAATTGAAATTCGCTCGTGTAGATTTTGTGGTTTTGGATAACAAAGGCATCAGATGTGCTGTAGTAAGTTCTGTTTCCATATGCCCCGTTTTTGAGGCTGTGACAATAACATAGATTAGTCCAGTCACTGACCTGACACACAATGAGAATTTTTCATTAAAACTTTCTTATCACAGTAAGGAGTAACCAATCAACAGTTGACTGCAGTGTGTTGGGCCACTCTGAATCAGAATGATGGGTATTTTCTTGTATTCCTTAATGAAAAAAAACCCCTTATGCTGCTGCCTTTTGTCAAATCAGGATGAAATAAACCCAAACACTGACACTATTCCCTTCTGGTCTGCATGTTTTACACACATTTTGCAAGCCTGGGTGTTAGCTGTGATTCAGGTGCTCAGTGGTACACGTGGTGACTCCTCCTTTGACCCCAAACTCAACATGAATAATGTGTTTAAATGCCTTAATAGCTTTTGAGTTCATCTCTTGAATTTTAGAGGAGTTTTGATTCTGCTCTTCCACAGCTAGAAATTTCAGTGGGATATCTGGAGACAAATTGACTTCTCTAATTTTGTTTTCAAATTGTCAACAGACAAAAGACTTCTTGGCCTCATGTAGAGTCTGTGGAAAGTTATTTGTATTTAGCACAGGGGTTGCAGTAGCAATGCCCTCACCTTTAGGAAAAAGTGTTTGGCTTTTTTACAGCTGGTAATCAGCAGAAAATCCACTGCTGGTTGTGTGAGGGATCCTCCTGGCAGGCAGGATTTGCTCTAGCAGGGGTTGGCACTTCTCAGTTCTCATTTTCTCTATTCTCTTCTCTTCTCTTCTGCAGGCCTTTCAGACTGATTAAAGACTTCTTAGTTCTGTGTGTTTCTCATACCATACTCATCCTTGCAAATGTGTGTCACAGGAGAATTCAGTCAGTGGTACAATGCAATTGCATACTCTGGTTTCATGCATTGTTCTGGTTTTGCCTGTTCCACTATGAGATGTTTTCCGGGTTTTTGATCTAAAATACACTTCGGTAGAGATGAAGCCAGGAGTCGGTATTTAGAAAATCTCAGATTGTGTTTATAGAATATTGTTAAGAAATTAAAAACTTTGAGAAACTGCTTTGCTACTTCTGTGAGCCAGGCTTTGACATAAGGTTTGCAGGCACCTGGAGAGCAGTTCCTTGTCCTCAGGCCCTTTTTAAAATGGGAAGGTGGGTGTTTGCAGTGCTGTTGGATGAGGCTGTTGATACCATGTGTGACCTCGGGTACTTTGTTGGGATGGGATGGATCTGATGAGGCCTGCAGCTCTCAGAATGCTGTGGGAAGTATCTGTCTAAAAGGTTAGAGAGAATTGCTGCCAGCACAGAGGGAGAGTGCTCCTCAGAAGGGATGTGTGCACACAGATGTTTGGCTCTCTCTGAAAGTTCACTTGATTTAGCATTGAAATGTGGTGTTAATAAACTGAGCAGAGTTGTAACTGATGTGTTGGCCAACTGGTGGCTTAATATGATCCTAATTAGCAAGGTCCATCATCAGATAAATGTGGCTAGGTTTGCTCTGATGTGTTCGTTCTATCATCTAAGAACACAGAGATCTTTTCCTGACACTGTTGATGTGCAAAACTTCTCTGAGCTTGCCTCAAATTAGAGTGCTTTGTGTGGGTCTGTGCTGGTTGGTGCTGCCCTTAAATACAGTGGAAAAAGACATGGCATGCTTTTTTAAGGATCTTGTGCCTGGTTTTACTATGACCCCTCTCTAAAGCAATTTGAGAAAATTCCTCTGTCTTTCCAGACTTTAAGATGGAAATGTTGCCAGTTCATTTTGTTTGTTGCTATTATCATTATCTAAAAATGAATGAAGAGGAATGAAAGAGTTGTGAAGAACATACTGGCATCGTGAAATTGTGGTTTGTGTTTACAAGTCATTTAAGTAAATCTTATTAAGTTTAAAGAAGGACATTTTAAAAGTATTTTTTATTCTTAAAGGCTGGCTGACTAATTAAAAAAGAAATCTTATTTTTTCCTCCACATTGTGACTGAAGGTGTTTGACTGCATAAAATAAGCAGTGAAGCCATTTGTCCTCTAGTGGTATCAAGTCCTTTTGCTGATGTGTTTTCCTTATGTGCTACAGGAATGCTTCTGTTTTGAGTTGCAAACTAAATTGAGAGGGTTTTTTATAGCTTTAAATCAATTAAACATCCTCACTAGGTTTTTATGGACTAGGTTGTATTCCTTTATTGCCTCTTAAGCCTGATATTTCATTGCTGACTCCTAGGAACCCAAGAGAACATACAATTTTTTTTCCTTAAGCAACCATTTCAGAAGGCAGGAGACTAGAATATGAGGAAAGCAAACCCTGTATTTAGTCAGCATTGAAAATTATTATTCCTTATAATTTGAAAGAGTGTGACTAATACAGTATTCATTACAGATTTACCTTTTGTCTTCTCCTTCCATTTTTATTGACATCTACAATGTAATATCTGTTAACATTTTGCATAAGTTTTGCAGAACTCAGACTTAAAAGTTGGAAAAATACTTCAAATTTTTCATGTCTTTTATATTTGGGGAAAAAGCATGAGATATTGACAGGGTACTCAGCTCAAGTGCAGGAAATGGAGCAGGAGTTCTGAATCCTGGAGTTTATACTCTCATTCAGGATAAAACTTGTACAGCTGAGGTAAGTTTTTCTAGTTAAACACCACATTTACTTAAACACTGCAGCCTAACTCATTTTGCCTTCTGTTCTGCTTTGCAGATGAACTCCATTACTGGAGTTCATGTCCCTTACAGTAATGACTGAAAGAAATGGAGAGAGATTGGAATACCTTCATATATGAGCCTTTGTGTGGTAACTTGGGAAACCACCCAGAACAGAGGCAGGGTGTTGTTTTCACCTGAACCCTGGACACTGTGATACATGAAATCAAGCTAACTAATATTCACAGACAGTCAGCCTTCACTTGGTATTTATATTTTGTATCTGAGGACTTGTACATGATTAAATGCAATCCAGATGATGTGAAGCTGGTTCATGGCCTCATCCATCGTTTCTTTTGAAAACTTCCAGGAGTTTATAGATACTTGTTGCCTGCCTTTTCTTTGTGTTAATCTTGCCAGTTGATATTTGTGTCTTCAACGCAGATACTTCCAAGGATTGAATGTTGCCACGAAATGAAAGGAGATCCTTCCAAGTCTAGGCTTCATATACTTGAGCAGAGCATTACTATTGATTGTCCAGTGCCTGTTGTGTGGGGAAACAGGGGAATCAGAGTTGCTGCTTTTGCTCTTGCATCCTTCATGAGTAATAATCTCAATAACAGATAATTAGAATTTCCAAAGTAATACAAAATGCCAAAGAGGCGCTAGAAACAGTGAGTGACTACAGTGACTCAAAGCTGGAAATGTCTTCTATTTTAAAATGTGGTTTTCCTGGGGAAAAGAAAAAACTCACCAAGGAAACAGTTCTGAAGGATATGGGTTATGGTTTAAGTTTATGACTTTTAATATTTTTTAGATTTTAAATATATTACCTCAGGAAAAAAAAAAAACCAACCCCCATAATCTCAAGATTCTGAGTCTCTCCTGAGATGGAAATGTAGGAATGTTATTTTTATACTGGACTCAAGCTAAGTCCACAATTCTTCTCCCAGAGTGAAGCTGCACATTCATTTGTTTCTGAAGAAATCAACAATTCATGAAATTATTGAATTGGAAAACCCATTCTTTGAGTTCCTTTTGCAGTTTGGTATTGCAGCACAAACTTGTCAAATGTAACCTCTGTTTCAGTTCCTTTCACAAACGTTTCTTGCTTTCCGTCAGGAGATCTAGGAAAATTAAACAAACAGAACCTCATTTGTTTTATTCAGTTATGTAAGTCATAGTTTTATTTCTGCTTGAATATAACCTTTAATGAGGTAGGGGAGGATGCTATTCATTATCACCTTAGGAAATAGTAAGATTTCATCTTCTTTTCTCAAAGAGACATTTTGAAAGGCTGTGCTGCCCACCCACATGTTATATATTGAATAGACCACATGTTATTTATTGAAGAGAATTACTGTGATTGGGAGGAATTCTTGTCATGGTATTAATACTGTTTGTTGCAGCCAGCACTAGATGGTGCAGAGGTTATACCTTGATGCTGACTAAAGAGGCTTTTTTTCTTTCTTGTTTGTATTTTGGGAGTGTGTTTGTTCAGCTGTTGTTGTTGTTTTGGTTTTTTTTCTTGGCTTGGTTCACAATAACTCTTGAGACTGACAGAATTGCTGAAGGAGGTAATTACAGGAGAAGACCCCCCAATACTCAGCTTAAGCCAGTTTATTCAGGTCTGTATCCATCACATTCAGGCACATAACAGTATCTGGTATGTAAGGAATAAGTGAATTAATAAAAAGTTACACTTGAAAAAGCATTTTATAAATATGGGAGTAGATATCTTGGGTTTTGTTATTTTTGTATATATTACCTCATTAACATGAAACAGCCTGATTCCCTTTTGTGAAATTCTGGTGAAATTCCAGTTAAACTGTTTAATTGTGTTGGCTTCCTATAGAATTAACAGCAGTTTTCATAAAGGATCAGGCCTTATAATAGCACGAAACAATTATCTGAAGGTATTGGTCAACACATGACTCAGGTATGTATACTTGTAGGCTGAGGAGAAAGGAATTTTAGTAAAACTGCATTTCTGATTAAGAGTTTTTATTTGTTTTTAAGATGTAGCAGTATTTACCCAGAGTGTCACTACATGTAGCCCAAAAGGTGCACGTGGAGTGTTTGCACTGCTGTGCAGGGGGCTTTGGGTGGGAAATTATTTTTTTGGCTGGCTGCTATTGCTCAGACCTTATGACCTAATACAAATGAGTGCTCTTTCTTCTGGTACTTAGGATGCAAATATGTAGTTTTAAAATTATTCAGCCAACCCCTGAACTAACTACCAAAAAAAAAAAGCAAGGCAGAAATATAGCTCTGCTTGGAATTAGTTTGGGTATCGAGGCATAAGAATCTTTGTCTGTTGTGACAGATGCTCAGGGAAAAGAAATTCACCAGCAGCTTCTTTTTCACTAACCTAAACCAGGATTATACAAGTAAGATAAATCTTATCTCCCCTAACTGCTTGATTTCCCACTTAAACCCCTATTTAAAGGTTTTTGAGGATTTACGAAGATTTAAGAAAAAATAACCTCAAACCCTACAGCAAATACCATCTGAAAACCCCAAAGCCTAACCCAGACATTTGATTATTGCCCTGGAAGAGGCAATACAGCATAGCTGCACCACTAACTCCTGAGACAGCCTTGGAGGATCCATGGCCTCAGCCTAAACAGCCTGGGAGAGAGATGATGCTGCTGCATCCTCACAAGGCTCTGCTCAATCCATTCTCTTTCATTGAAACAAAATGAGCAGAGGGCTCAGCCACAGACAAGTAATGTAGAATTATTCCACAATCCTCTTATAACATGCTTAACCTTTACTAGATCTCTTAATTTGGTTTAATTCAATCCTAATCTTCATTTAGATCAAAATAATTCTTATCTGAGAGGTGATGAGGAAGAACATCTTAGGTAGGGTAAGGTAGAGTAACTCTTAATGGCTTCACTATGTAATCAAGGGCTTTCATCACCAGTAACTGTAGACTAGAGTGTGTTTTTCTTGCTGTGACTACTCTGTAAATAGATACTTCCACAACAATTGTCCTGCCCTCTTTTTGAGTTGAATAATAAGTGCACAGCGCTTCAAGATCTTGTGAGAAGTGTACTTTCTGGCCTGAACCTCATGAAGAGATTTACAGGCATCTGAATGTGTCCATTTGTGTTGCTAGCCGTATGCACATTAATCAAGTTATGGTCACTTTTCAGACAATCATAGAATCTCACGGGGTTTTAAGGGACCTTAGAGATCATCTAGTCCCAGCTCCCCCTGCCATGGGCAGACACATCTCCTACTAGACCACATTGCTCAAGACCTTATCCAGCCTGGATTTGAGCACTGCCAGGGTTAGGGTACCCACAACCTCCCTGGGCAGTCTGTTCTGGTGTCTCACCACCCTTGCAGTAAAAAATTTCTTCCTAATATCTAACCTCAATTCCCGCCTTTCAATTTGTATCCAGAATTCTTGTCCCATCACTACAGTTCCTGATGAAGAGTCCCTCTCCCACTTCCCTTTAGGCTCCCTTCAGATACTGGAAGGTTGCTCTGAGGTCTCCATTCAGTCTTCTCCAGGCTGAGCAGCCCCAACTTTCTCAGCCTGTCCTCACAGGGCAGGTGCTCCAGTCCTCATCAACACTGTGACCCTCGCCGGGACTTGCTCCAACAGTTCTGTGTCCCTCTTATGTCAGGGAACTGTACAGAATGTTCCAGGGGGGTCTTACCAGAGCATGATTTCCCCTTTGTAAAGTCATAGGGGCTGTTAACAATCACCTCTTCATTTTCCATGTGCCTTACCATAGTTTCCAGGGGAATCTGCTCCATGACCTTGCAGAGAGGTGAGACTGACTGGTCTGTAGACCCCTGGGTCTTCTGCTTTCCCCTTTCTAAAACCAGAGAGGATTATATTTCCCCTTTTCCTGCTGTCAGGAACTTCACCTGATAGCCATAATTTTTCAGAAATGGATAGTGGCTTAGCAACTCTGCCAGTTCCTTCAGGATGTGTGGATGAATCTTATCAGGTCCCATGGACTTGTGCACATTCAGATTCCTTATGTGGTCTCAAACCTGATCCTCTCCTACAGTGGGCTCAGAGTCTTCATTCCCCCAGTCTCTGCAGTTGCCTTTCCTGATTTGGGTGGCATGGCTGGCTCCTCATCCTCCCCCAGGCAGAGTTCCATACTCTCCAGCTGGTCATTGACATAGAGGGCTACATCCTCTCCAGGTCTCCCTAGTCTCCCTATGCTGATACACCTAAATCCTTCCATTCCAACACTGCAGTCTCAGGAGCCATCCCACCACATCTCTGTGAGGCCAGTGATACACCCATGCAGGCATGTGCAGGTCTCCAGTTGCCCACTTGTTCCCCAAACTGTGTGCATTTGTGTATAGACATCTGGAAATGGATAAAAGGATTTACCCAGTCTTTAAGGCAGTCATTCACTGAGCTGTGTGTATGCATAGCTACAGGAATCCTCCAAAATAAATGTGTAGAGCCCTGTATGCCATTACATGAAGCTTGTTCAATTGATCATAATATTGCTGAGTGTATTCTGGATAGAACATCAAGCCAATAGCAGGAAAAATTATCTCTATTAAGATAGGCTAAACTTTTTTGTTGACAGCTGATGATCAGAAGTTTGGTCATCAAACCCAAAATTTAGCATTTCAGAATGACCAGAAGAAATTTGAACAGATAGTATCTAGTGATGGAGGCTGTTAGAGTTGGTTCTGCCCCCTTTGAACTTCATACGGTTACCTATCTAATGTGACTAATTATCTACAAGTCAGTGACTTTGTTGTCTTCCTTCTGCAGAGAGCTGAGGCATAGATGGGAAGCACCCTTTTGGAGGCTCCCTAGGTTTGTTATTGTGACTGTGACTTGTGTAGCAGCCATGTGGGCAGACTAGAGAAGATGAGGCTGATGAGGATTTATCACATGATGTTACATTGCCCCTTCTGTGTACTTTTATATGTTTCCCACGACAATAGAGTTGTCTCCTCCCACTGTCCAGAAATACTGACACACAGCAAAGAGATTTACTGTTTCTTCTCAGTTGCCCCCAGCTGTAAACATCCTTAGAAACCATGTTGTGTCTTTGGATGAAAAATTATTGTAAATAAACAGGCTGCTTGGGAGACAGAAGACGACTTTTAAAACTATGATTTAGTTCCTACCAGTTCATTTTTCCGATTCAGATTGTGTTTACCCTGATATGCACATGATGCAATATACCACAGACTTGTCTTCTACTCCACCCCATTGAACATAAACCAGACTTTTTGGAGACCAAAGTCATAAAAATTGCAAAAGGCAGTTATTTAAGTCATTGGAGTAGTATGTCTTTTAAGGTAGGTTCATTCCCAAGTGTAGATTAACTATGGGGTTTGGATTTTTTTTTTTAATGATATTTTGGAATGAACAAATCTTTGCATTTCAGTTTTAATAGGGGATTTTGATAGGGAATTTAATAGACATCTGCAGTAGAACAAACTTCTGGCAGAATATTGAATACTATCTGTTTGAGATATTTGCTGTGTCTGAATTTCTCATCTGACTTCTTCACCTGCAACCCTCTGTCCCTAGGAGTTAGGAACAAAAGGCACTGGGCCAGGTTAGCTCCCATCCTTTCAGAAGTTTCTTTTTTCCTCTTGTCTATCTTCATTTTTCCTGTCCAAGAGGATCCCACAATTTGCATTTTTTTTCTTCCTTTCTGGCCTCTGTGTAATTTTGCATCTCTGCAAGTAGACAATGAAGACATCAGTGAGCACTGCAAACATTCAACCCCTTCATTCATTTCAGTAACACATTGCATTTTAGAACTACCTTTTACAATTGAAAATGATAAATGAATCAAGGTACAAGATCAATCTGCAAAGGCCCCTGAGGCTACTAGAGCAGCAAACAGCTGCCCCAAAATACCAGTGCAAAGCAGGAGAGAGCAAGGTGTTGTTATAAGAAATACGGTGGAGGAAAAGTGAGCACATCGCATGGAGGAGCAAAGGGAAACCTCAAAGATGTCCCAGCCTGAATCTTTTGAGATAATCTTCAACCAGTATTTTATACCTGCTCTTCTAAGGCTTTCACGATGCTGTTTTTTTAAATGCAAATGCAAGCAGGTGAAGTTCAAACTGAATGAGGATATGACTTGTGTGGGGTCATGGCAAGTGAAGTGTACACGTGGTAGCTGTAACCCCTCAACTGGCAACTTAAACCTGATGGCCACATCACAACAGTCAATAATCTGGAACTACACCTAGGTAGTCTGAAAAAAAAAATGAATTTTTTATGTACATAGTATATTGAAATGGAAAATGAATTATAAAAATGTGCCAATCAAAGAAATGTGGAACATCAAATTAATTAATTGTACCGAAAAATAAATTTCACACCTGAATTGGTAGCTTGATGGTTCTCTCCATCTGTAGACCATTTGCTTAATTACAACCTCATGAAGCCTGTCTATTGTACAGTGACCTGCCTCAGGTTAAATTAGTTTCAGTGTGTTTTATAATGAAGAGGCATTTCTGACACTGGTTTCAGTCCTTGTTGTGACAGGACTGACAGAAGAGATAGTGCTGGTAACAGTCACTTCCAGGTGTGCCTTGAGAAGACAGCTGTGATGTAAAAGGGTGAAGGGGAGGATTCTGACACCAAGTGTACAAACCAAAAGGCATGCAAGAATATTGCTTTAGACTGAAAATAGAATTGTCATGATTTTCTTTCTCTTGGGTGTACTTTAGGCTGTATCTACTGTTCTGGCAGTCGCTGTGGCACCTGGAGTTAATGCTGCTCATGCCTCAGCTTCCCAGGGGGAAAAGGGAAGGTTGCATGTGCCAGTCTCCTCTTTTCTGGTTTCTACTTGTCCATATCCTGGTTTCTATGGAATGGGATGGAGATTTAGGGCACTTAAGTCAGGTCTCAGCCCTTTATTTAAAGCTCATCAATCAATTGTAACTGTTCAGTGCACTGGTTTACATACCCAAACATATGCTCATGAAACTACCTGTAATTTGAAACTTGGCCTGACGTTTTTCAGGTTCTGAAATCCATCTAGAATATGTTTGCAGAAGGAATATTTCTGCAGCTGTGTGTTAGATAAACAGATAGATGGATCTTAAAGAAAAGGAAAAAAAGGTGGAATATTGAAAGAATTTGTATTGAAAGAGAAAACTGTCTAGTATTTCCTAATTAAAAACTTATAGGTGGCATTTCATCAAAGAGCAAATGCTCTTTCTTTACTTATAAAAGAAACAAAAACTTCTCACAGAAAGACTTCTTCTGCTAATTTGTCTTTTGACAAATATTAGTGAGGGGAGAAGATTGAATCAGACAGGTTAGTGTGTAGTTTGAACAAAAAAAAATCTTGAGATTCTTCAGGACTAACACTTAGCTTGGAATGAAGCTGCCTGTTTTCTGCTTTGTCATATTGTTTGTAAGTTAGTTGATTCTTTTTGGTGGCTTCCTCTTTGGTGAAGACATTTTATTAGAAACAAGACAGAAACCATTATAACTGTATTAAAAGTACTTTGCACACTCAGTTCCTCTCCAGTACACCAATTTTAAATATTTTTTTTCAAGCCTACACTTTCCAATCCTCCCCTAATGTACCGCAGTAACTCTTAGTAGTTGAAGCAGAATTTTGAGTCAATCCAGGTACAGTGATAGCAATCCTGTGCAGTGCAGGATCTGTGCACTCAAAGATGACACCACGAAGTATCTTGTGATGCAGAAAGTGTTTTGGCAGACAGGGAGGACAGGCTAAAACACTTGTTAAATACTCTTCAGTATCAAGTGATAACATCTCTGTTGTGTGCTTTGGGATGTCTGTAGACGCATTAAAATCGACTTAAAAATTGTCAAATCTCAAACCCCTTGATTCTAATACATATTTTAAATACTGCTAATGTAGTTCATTAGTATTTTGAGAAATCAAGCAGACTTTTCAACACTCAGCCACAGAGTTTGGAAATATTCAAATATTTCTATGTTTAGAGGCCTCTGTGGCCACAAGGAAAAATATGCTAATTTCAACCAGATCTTTGTGTTCTCACTGAAGTAGTAGCTAGTATATTACAGGCATATACAAAACTATTCTCCTCCCAAGAGATATTTTAGCTGTGAATGACTCTTGGAAAACAACATTAACTTGCTGCCACAACCGGATGAACTATAAAAATGAGTACAGATAATACTGTGTTATGTTTTCTTGCTTCTGCAGCAGCCAGCTTGCATTTTTGCCTCTAATTTCTTACAAAGAAAATAGCTTTCAGGGCTTTGCTTCTAGAAGTTGTGGTGGAATTGCTTTTATGATCTCTTCCATTTTCTTGCTGCCATACATCTGGCAGTCAGGCGTGAGCCTCTAAGGACTCTGTGGACTCCACTCAAGCCTTTGGCTGTTGCCACTACCTTTTTGGTGGTTGCAATTAACCTTACTGTTCCTCATAAAGTGTTTTCACTTTTTTCTCCCCTTCTGGAAAACAACATTTATTTTTTAAATGGATGTTTGCTTTCTTTGTGAAATGTTGTTGCTTCAGCTACTGTAATGGTCAAGCCTTGGTCATAATTTTACTGATGGGATGTACAAGATTCACACTGTACCACCACACAAGTATGAGTAGTTATTCTGAGTGAGCCACTCCTGAGAGATGTGGATCTGAACTCAATGTTTGGTTTCTATCTCAAATCTAATTGCAACTAAATTTCAGTTGAGTTTTCATTTGATTCCAGTAAAACTTCCTGTTCAGTTCCATTTAGGCTGAAAGAGGGGCTTCTAGGGAGTTCTGGAACAGACTTTACTCAGAGATTTCTTCCTTCCTAAAGGAGCTGGCTTGCCACTCTCCTTCAGGAGCCTACCTTGGACATGCATGTCATGCCTTTTCAGTGATGCCCATACAGCAAATGTTTGCTGTTTGCATTAAAGAACCTTCTCAGAAATAATTTTTGCCTGCCTCATATTCTAGTATTGAGTTTACAAGCACCTGGTGGAATATCCTGTGTCAGCAGCCAAAGGTTCAAATGTGAAGTCTCATCCCAGATTTTAATTTCAGGTGGGCAATTCAGTGTGATCACCGTGGGCAATGCGACTGGAGAACTTTGTTCTGTTCTTTCTTTTTTTGACTCATCATGTGTTATGACCAGATTGCCTCAAGATGAACAGTATGCTGAAACCAAGATTTAATTAACATTGGTTAACACTTTCCTGCAAAAGCTTATGTTTGTGATTGAGCTTTCCCTTTACTCCTGTTAGTAATGAATGAACTTGGACAGACTCTAAAACTAAGTGACAGAGTGGTCACCCCACCAGGAGCTTGATGTCTGGCAGATTGGGAATACTCTCAGCTGCATCTCTGCCATTAAATCTGCCCTGGCTGTGGCCTTTGTGAGCAGCTGGGAAGCCTCAAACCACAGTCAGAGCCACAGCCCTGTGCTTCAGAACTCCCTTGTGATAAAAGGAGCTGGGATTAGTGTGTGGAGCCCAGAGCTGAGCAACCAGGCTGAGCCTTCTCATGACAGGGACAAAAAATGGGGGCCCAAGGAGCCCCTAGTCCCTCCCTAGCCCATGTAATTCTTTTACTTCTGGAGTTTGTTTGTGTCTTTGCCTTGTGAAGGGAAGTATGGGAAATTCAGGAGACCTGATCACATTATGGTTTAGTCCAAGTGAGACAGAGATCTGCTGTAGTCAGGCTGCCTCACTGTTCTGTGGCAGGGAGTATTTCTCTTAATTTTGCTCTCAAGAGAAGGCAGTCTACAACCTGTTTTTTTGTTGGTTTTTTTTTTAATTCACTGTGAGGTCATTTTATTAAAGAGAATAGATGTTGATGAAGACAAAGGAAGAAAATTAGTGTCAAGTATGTTCCTTAATTTTTTTTTGATTGTTACCAAGCAAACTTTCAATGACTTTTCAAATCTTGGAGCAACTTATAGAAAACTCTTGGTTCAATGTAGGTTTACATGGGATTTGGAAATCATTCATTCAAACCCTTCAACTTTGAGAACTGAAAACAAAGTTTGGCAGAAAGGTGTTTCCTTGAGAGTAAATTTTTTTTAAGGCCTCATGTTAGAACTTTTATGGCTTAGGTTCATCTTTCCTCAAAGCAGTGCTGAATAGATGGTGGTGGCTGCAAAGCTGCATTCCACAGAGCAGAGTCTCCAGGAGCCCACTCCGAGCATCCCTCTGTCTTCCATCAGCTCTGAGTTTTCTCCAGTTTTGTGCCACAGCCTGTCCCAAAAGCTTGGTAAACGTTCCTTGTTCAGTGATAGTGAGATTAGTGGAGCCTGGGATGGTTCTTGAAATGTTCTTGGCAAGGAAAGCCTTACTTAATGAAAATTAATTTTTTCCACTTTGTAGGTGCTATTAGAAATGGAATGTGTATACTTCATACATTGTTTTACTTACAGTGTAAAAAATGGTGCCATTCCATTCAAGAAAGTAATGAAAAACCTGCCCAGATTTTGTTCTTGTTGTTGTGCTAGGAAGGGATGTTCTGACAACTCCTATTATTATTACTTTTTTTTTTTTTTTTTTTTTTTAGGTCTGTGATCTAAAAACTGAATCCAACTAACAACCTTTCCCCCAGCTCCCTAAAACCCAAACACATATTTGAAAATGAAAAGCTCTGGCATTTGAGTGAGAAGTCCATCTACATCATTTGGAAGGACTTTTTACTGCGGAAAGTTGCTACAAATAACTTTGCCTTGTCACAATGGTTAAATTCCCCAAAAGTGGAATGGTTTTTGTAATTCACTGCAAAATCATCACTGAGTGTTTCTCCTCAAGCTTCAGACTTACTAGGCCCACAACATGTCCTAGAGTTTGGCTGGAGCACCTTCAGTGTCTTGTGAAGCCAGCACATGCTGGGCTTGATTTTATTTCTTGCTTGTGGCACACCCAATGTTACCTTGTATGATCTTCTTTTGCAAAAAAGTGTGAAGTCTCCCTCTAGATGTCCCATTGACATCTGTCTCATACTTGTGTTCATAACAATTTCTCTGTTTGAAATTCAGTCAAGGCTTCAGGCTTTCCCAGATTTTGTCAGAGATGAAGGCAGTGACTTTAGGTTTTTTATGGAGACAAATCCTTCATGACCACCACAAAATAAAAGCTTGTAAATACAAAGAAAGCAAATTTTTCTTCTGAACTCTTTGTGAAAGAGGGAGAAAAGGATTCCATAAAACATTTCTATCTGCTGGAAAGCTGCTTAACTGTCTTAAAGCTATGGCCTTCTAAGCATATTTTCTTGCTGTTGCCTTACTTTTAGAGGTTATGAAGACTTTTGTGTGTGAGAAGCTGAGTTCTGCCCTTCAGAGCAGGAGCTGAGGGCAGAGAACATTACTGACAGATTTGTTGTCCGTGGAGTCAATGGCTGCAACTTCTACTTGAGATACAAATATATACTTGACATACAAATATATAGGTTCTGCTTGGCAGAAAGAATAGGTAGATGGGGAATTTTGACCCTGAAAATCTGTATTGTGTAGTAGAAAGTTTACCTGGATGTGAGACCAAGTGCTCCCTGCTTTTTGGGCTTGTTTTTGTTTTTTTTTTTTTTTTGTCAGGCTGACGCATACATCTCTTCTTGCTAGCTTATCTCTTGCAACGTTTTCTTTTGAAAGACTGATTACTTCATAATCAGACAAATAGAATATAAAAGTAGGTCTCATTTTGACTAAAAGGGAAATTAGTTTTCCATTTTGTGGGAAAAACTGAGCCATGGAAATGCACATAGATTTTCTGTATCAAATGAACAGTAGTAATAATAATTATTTTTTCTGACTTTTTGTGGGGTTTTTTCCCTCTCTGTTCCTTGAATATTTTAGATTGTCAGGATTCCAAATATAAGGATTATCTGAATAAGAATTTTGATCTTTTTTCCAGTTTACTTATTCTTTCCATTCATCCGCAGTCTTGAGCATTATACGAGAATATGGAGCTGTAGCACATTATATTTTCAAATTCAAATAAACAGGGTTTATTGATCTTAAAAAAATACTCTTGGCATAGAATTGAGATTTCTCTCATTCATAAGCTGCTGTGGCTCTGAAAGATTTGATGCTTTTGATAAGAACAAAGGTGCAACCCAGTATTATTTTACCTCTCTGGATTTCCGAGGGCATGTGGCTTTGGGAAGTGGCACTGATAGTGGTTTTTTGAGTGAATGCTTTGGTCTGCTGAAAACGTGTGCGATTTCCATTCCGGACTGCAGCAGAAAACAAAAGAGCACTGAAATCTTAATCAGTGACTTTTCCCCCTGTGACAACAGCTGTATTCCTTCAACTCCTCTCCTTCCGTAGGAACCTCACTGGGATGCCAGGATGCCCTGCCGGTTCACCAGAAACCGCAGACACATTGTCTGTTGCATTAAGAGGCAAAGAGTGTGTGTCACTGCTGCAGTCTAAAGCTGCTGATTGGCACTTGGAAATATCCAGTTATTTTGAGAGTTGTAATGAAATTAGTTCAGCAGCAATTTCTATGCTAAGTGGATGGGAGAGCCTGCATGTCTGTTGCTGTGTTTATAAAGAAAGGCTTGTTTGTGTATCTATAATTTTTTCTGAGTGCTTACATCTTGCTGTGACATTTACCTTATTTTTATGCGTGTGGGAACTTAGTGATCTTTCATTAATTTACAGTTCTTTTTAAGTGTTCAAGAGCACAGCAGGACCCTGGGAGAAGTCTTTAAAAACCCCCAAAATCAACCCACAGAACACCCAACAAATTTAAGCTGTATTTTATTTGCACTTCAGAAGTTAAAACCAGGTCTCAGGCTTATTGTTCTAGCCTAAATGCCACTCTGTGCTGATGGCTCTGTTAACCATGTTGGATGTGGCAAACTGGCTTGTAAGAATTCCCTCTCCAGAAAGGTGTAACCAGTAATAACCTTTCATATGTGCTGTATAACAGAATGTAATTTGCAAACAGCCTGACTTTACATGGAGTGTAAATTAGCTGACTACAATCTTCATGGTGAGAATGGCTTACAAGGCATGAAAGCACAGGAGACCAGGCACGTATATTGTCTCCTAAAGTAACCTTATAAACTTTCTTTTCCACAAAACAAAAAGTCCAGATTGTTTTAAGTATGATGTGGGAGTGATACTCTGGTATCTGAAGGATATTGGGTTGGGCTTTACTGGACTTGAACCTGTTCTTAGAGATGAACAGAATTCAGTATTTCAGTTCACGGAAACTTTGAAATATTCCTACAGAGGGGAAATTCTTAATGAGGGGTCAGGCCTGTGAGCCAGCCAATTGGGAAATGCTGCTGAATCATGTAAATGGCACTTAGATCTGGTCAAAGCTATTAATATTCTCCATTCTAGTATATTCAATGATTCTGCAAACTACAGTAACTCAGCCAAGCTTCTTCCTTACTTCAATGCATTCTAGTCACTGCCTTCAAATTTTGGCTGAGCTTCCTTGTTGTCATACAAAATGCACTGTTGTGTTTATTTTGTTTACATTTTTCTATCTGGAAAAGCTCTGGCACATGGAGAACTACAATTCATGTCATCACACCAACATCTAAACCCTCATGCAGCAGCACCACAGTGCTCTTGAGAAACAGTTTTGCTTCTGAAGGCACAGTGTAAGGGAGAGGCAGAGATATGTATAAAAAAAAGGAAAAAAAAGTATATGGAGACAAATCCAGGATGAAACTAAAACCACATGGTGTTAGAGAGTGAGAATTACTACAGCAGGCCTTTGACAAGAGAGGACTGGTCTGGACATGCAGGTAATTGAAGACAGACAAAAGGATGGTTTTAAGCACAGTTTTATTAGGTTAATAGAGCAGGAATATTTCCGATAAGTCCAACATGGTGTTACAGGATTCTTACCACATAACTCATAACTCAGGACCACTGTTCTTTGGTTTACTCACAGGATTTAGCCTGTAACTGGAGCAAAAGCCAGAACATAAAGAATATTGCCTAAAATAGCACAAAACCTAATTTTTTTTTTGCTTGACCAAAGTTTTACTTAAGTTATGCTTTAAACTGCAGACACAGTGGAAAGTACAGGTAGTGGAAAAGCAGAATAACAAATGAGGAAATCTCAGGTAATGGTATTTTTATTTCACCTCTGCATGGGTGTGCTTGAAGCAAAATCTGATACTAGCTAAAAGTCAGAAGCTCATATGACTGAATAATAAAGTGTGTTATGCTTCAGTAGTGATAGGCTACTTAGGCAAAATATTTTTGAACAGTTGATTAAGAATATGACTCAGGGATTCCAGTGCTTTATTAACAATATAAAAAGGCTAACTAGGAGAGAGATCAGGGTCTTATCAACAGTGTTCTCTGCAGTCTCCTTTCTGCCATCTCAAAGGTTCTTGCTGACCTTCACATTTGTTTTAGTTGCTGTTCATTAGTGAAGCAGATAATAAACCATATGTTTGTATTATAAATCCTATAGATTCATGTGCAGTCTTAAAAAGTATTGTAGCTGGCTTTTTAGAGTCAGAACTCATTGTTTTGGAGAGTGCATTAAAATACAAATGATAGATCTAGAGGTTCAGTCTTTAGGGGTCCTTTCACATTTACATGATACAAGTTAGGAAAGAGTGAAACTCAAGCTTTCCAGACCCTTAACTGTTTCTTCTCTAGTCTCAAAGTCACCCAGGAAAGTATTCTATCTCCTTCTTCTGAGAGATTTTATGCGTTTTATTTTGCTTATTTTTTTTTAATCCTACGGGATGGGATGCTGGCTGATCTCAGAACAAGAAAAAAAAAATTAGAGTAGATAAATTTAATTTGTGTCATGAATAATGAGTAAACTATCAAGTACCATATTTCTAAGTCCCTACATCTGTGAACCTCTCTGCCAGTGTTTAACTGATTACACAAGAAAGTTTGTAATTTTTTCTTTTCTTTTTTTTGGACTGTTTCAATAGATGTTCTTGATCTCTAAAGCAGTGGCTGGGTTAGTATAAAACCCCAAGCAAACAGATCCACCCCCCCACATTCTTAAAGCTGGGGTCAAACCCTATGTCTGCATCAGAGAATCTGGAAGTGGTTTTAAAGTTTGTAGCTCCATTTAGGTTTCTTGGGCAAGTCCCTTCTTGCTGACTCACCACCACCCTGATATCTGAGGGTGAGAGCCATGGATAAGAAATGTAAATGTAAGTTTAGTGCTTAGTAAAAGATGCCTTCCCCAAAGTGCTGGGGTGCAGGCCCCCCACGTTCCACCCTGGGAAATGCTTTAACTGGGGTGTCACTGCCATGTTCACTACAATGGTGAAGATTCACCATGAGAGCAGTGGCTTTCTTTTCCCATTTACCAAGTGTTAAACATGATTTGGGGCCTGATACCATTCTCAGGAAAACATTGTTCAGTTTGTGCTTTATTGTTTTACTTTTATCTGTTTAAAGTCGTGATTTGGCTTTAGGATGTGACATATATTGCTGTAGTGTGGGCTACACCTGTGCTGGGCTTTTATGCTAAGCACTTGTGTAGTGCCAGACTTGTCTTGTCTAAGATGGAATTCCTTGAGAGATCATTGCCCTAGGCAGTGGGAAGAGCTTGGACCTGTATGGAAGCTGGATGACTGTGAGATGGCTTTGTCTTCCCAAATACCCATCGTTCTGAGCTGCCTTAGGATGAGTGGAATAGGACAGATATGAGAGAAGAGGGTGCACCAGTTGAAGTTCAAGGAAATGATTGGTAGATAAAATGTGTTGAACTTTGTGTCTCAATTTGAAAGATATGTGGGCTGAGTAAATCCAGAAGTTTGAGTCTAGCAAACATCAAGCCTTTCCCTGCTGATCAGTAATTTGAAAACTTCTTTCCAAGAAAAAATTGAGTGTCAAAAACTTTCTTCCTAAAAGGCATTTCTGGCCTGTCTGCCTCTGACCTGCCTATAATTTACCCTTTCCTGGGGTGAACAAAGAACATTTAGGGAACATTCTGGGTTCCTTCCAAACTATAAAGGAACTACCACAGGTGAACCTGGTTAAATGTCAGTGATCTGCTGTACTAATTGCAAGAGCTCTAAAATTTTAATTCATTACTCATAATTTCTAAATCATAAAATCTTTTGGATTCCAAAAATTCACAAAGTAGTTTCTGGTGTAAATGGCAGATTATTCATTAAAACAAGATGAGAAGAGTATCATCATGGTTGACTTTGAATTATAGCTTAATTGTTGGAAATTATTTTAGTTATATACATAAGAAAGATTAACTTTTAGAGAGGGCTTGAGAATTCCTTGTTAATTTTGTGCATTGTGTGCAAAAAGAACCTTTCCCAGAAACTTTGAGGTTAACCCTACCCATGGCAGCTCTGTGAAAAACTGTTGCCACTCAGTTCAACCATTTGCAGAATTTCTTTGAAGTGATGGTTTGTGCCACATTCATCCCCCCTGGAGAAGTTACTGAGGCCATGAAATGAGGAATATGGCCCCAAGTTCTGCAGGTTTGCTAAGGAACATTGCCATATGGGGCAGTGTGCTACCAAAATGGTTTAAAAGGCATCTGAGCCAGAGCAGGGGAAATAAAAATACTTGCATTTGCAAACTGTGATTGTGAATGTTGGTGTGTATAAGTCTCTAGATATCAAAAGAATTCACTGTATTCCCTGTTGCTTCTAAGTTCTTTTAAACTTTCTAAATCCTTTCTTATCCCTTTGATCTGAAACAGGATAAATCTGATCTGAATAAAAGCTTTTTGTCTATAGAATAATAATAAAAATATAATTTTTTCTGAGGCTTTAAGTGTGAAAGCTTTTGGGGTTTTGTATGGTTCATATTTTGAATTTGTAATAACTTTGCCTCCCTCCATCCCCCCGTTTTTATTTTTTCCTTCTTTTTCTTTTCTTATAGATCACTTTTTTATACTGCTTAGGCTTCTTTCCATGCATTTTTACAGTATGTGTGTGTAGTTAAGAAGACCATAAACTGGAAAAGAGAGGAGAGGGTTAAATATAAATTTCAGTTAATGAGGTGCTCTAAACTAGGAATATCATCCTCAACTCAAAAATATATCATTAAGTTATTAAGAAAGGAAATCTTTGGAAATGCTGTTATCCCTGGCTGGTCCTAGGTGTGACATTGAGTGCAGCATAGCTTTAAATACTCTCTACACTGCTTCACTGAATGTATTTCAAGTACTTGTCAGTCAGTTTTTGACTCTTTGGCCATAGTCCACCCAATGTGATATCCAATTGCTTGTGAATGGATCCAGTGTTTGTACCTGCAGAAATCTGCTTCTTTGGCTTTTACAACTATTCCTGTTTTTTTTTTATTTTGCATGCAACAAGGCTTCCTGACATCTGCTTCAAATAAATTTTTTCTTATAATATTCAAATATGCCCCCTTGTCCTGTCATGTGTATTAAACTGAAAATAATTCTTGAATAGACATCCATATCATGTAGGATTTTGTGTGCTTTTTATAAGCCATCTGGATTTGATCCTGCTGTAGAGAGGCAGGATGCTTTGTTTCTTGACAAAGTTTTCTATCAGAAACGCTGTCAGGAAGGAATCCATGGGCCTTTCTTCCTTTCAAACCTGAGATAGCACTGAGTCTGTCTAGAGCTTTACTTCAGTGGCTTTTTAAAAGTCAGAAATCCACAACCACAAAGGGCTTGAATAACCTAACTAACTCAGGAAGGGGTTTCAGTAATGGTGCCTCAGACTTCCATTTATAGAGGCTGCAGAGCAGCTGCAGGCAGTTTGCCAGGGCAGCAAATTAATATTATTTAACATTTCTGAAACTTTTAATTAAGCTTGTTTCAGGCTTGCAGGCAAACTGGATCATATATTCCCATCCCCCACTTAAGAATGTTCTTGGCTTCTCGATGAGCTCTCCTAAGTGGTCCCAGTTCTTATAATTATGTCATCCTAATGAGCTGTGCAAAACATGGTGTGTTTTGTTCTGGGGGCTTCATGTGCAGCAATTTTGCTCTCAGTCCATGTGGGTCTGCACCCCGTGATTTTTATTTTGAGTTCCAAGTTCATGGGGAAAGAAAAAATAGAAAAAGCACTGTTTCATAGGGGTTTATGTGGGTTCCATAAACTGGCCCATATTCTCTCTAAAGATGTGTGAATCTTAGTTAACCTTTTATGAAAAGTTTTGTATTTGTAAAGAAATTCAAAAGGGGCATATTGTGTAGTTTATGACTTCATTGTGAACATTTTTTACAGCTGTAATCCTTCCTTCTGAATGTTGTTATGGCTGCTGCTCTTGCTGTATGACTAAGGTAACAAAATGGTTCCTCTTGTAAAAGCCTTATTTGCAGATGGCTTGTGAAACATTCAGCTTTGCAGATGAATTGTTCTATATCTTGGATTGTGGCCATGTATGCATGTATGCATTTTTTTGGAAGGCTTGAGCAAAACTGGTTCAATCACTTGTATGAGAGTGGGTAGGAAAACCCAAGTCCAGACTTTGGAGCAAGGTTGGAAAGCTACTTTTACAAGGAAGTATTTTATACTCTAAAAGAAGTGCCTGAATATGTTTTAGAGGGGTTATTTCTGGTTAAATTATAAGCCAAATCCAGGCAAACCTGGAAAATGCACCTGTGGAGTGAAAGTGAGCAGAAAAGCTTCCATTCTTTCTGGATATTTTATTAATCTTTCATAAATCTATGACTTGTCAAAGGAGGTGCTCCTCATGTTACATCCTTCAGCAAAGTAATCCATTACTTAAGAAAGGTGCAGGGAGCAATAAACATAGAGTAGCTTTTTTCTTGGTCAAAACATGAAGGATTGTCAAAGCCAAAGCTTCTCAAATGTTTCTGTGTCAAAGCAGAGTCCAACTGGAAATGTTTCAATCAAAAGAAGAATTGCATATGGAGGAAAACAGATGAGATCCTTCTCCCTCCTGCCTCATTCTGGGAATGGATTTATATTGTACGAAAGCTCTAATTCCAATCGCTTTTCTGAAGAATACGTCATTGTTGTTATAACAAGTAGAGGAGCTCCAACAGAAGCAACCCAAGTTTGGTGTCAGAATAGTGAGGTCCTTGCAGATGATCAGCTTGCATGTGGAAGAGCAGTGGTGGCCTGCATCAGGAGCCTTTTCAGGGAGTAGCCTCAGGAACAGCCTCCAGTAAGACTGGAAAGGTCTGTTCATTCCATAATAAGGAAATGCACATTTTTTGAAGCTGGTTTACTGGGTGGTTCAGAAGTACTGCTTAGGCTGTGATACTGCTCTTGCTTCACTTTATATCTAGAAAAAGTGTTAGTGATGGGGAGCTGATTTTGTTTTTTCCAGACTATGCTTTCATTTGTGTTTTATTGTGGTGCTTTATTGTGGCTGATATAATTCAAGAACTATGAATGTAACAGTTAATTTGTTGAATAGCTTAGCAACCGTCCTTGTTTCAGAAAATAATGAAAACATTAGTTGTCATACAAAGGACATTGGATTCTTCTGCCCAGTAAAACTCAGCTAGATGAAATACTAAAACTTTTAAAGTTTGATTAGTAACTTATGGCGTGATAATAGGACTTTGTTAGCAAAATGATGCAGCTAGAAAAAAAAAGTTATTTCATTAGGACAGTATTCTGATATTTTTATATGTTTTTTAAAAATGTGTCTATTGTTTTTTAAAACAGGAGAAGAGAATTAAGGTTTTGCTGTTCCAACTCATGTAAAAGTTGCTAAGTTAAGGAGCTGGTGGAGCCTGTAATGTTTTGTGCTGGCCTTTCCAGGAAATTTTGCAAGAATGCCTCATATGAAGTGATGAGGAAGCAGCGTCCTGGTCTTGTCCTGTAAAATCCTGAGCTATTAATATTCTCAGCATTCTGGTAACTAGCAATAGAAAGGTTTTGGTATAAAATCAGTTTCGCTGGAGTGGTTCTTGTTTATGTTGTGATGATGTTAGAATGTATTATGCACATATCCATTTAAAAAATAGGATGAATGACTTCAGACTGGCCTGAAAATACAAACCATCCTTATTCGAGAGCAGCTCTGTAAAACAGGAATGCACACCTCATTTTAGGTCGAAGCATTTGTAAAGAAAGTGTCCAAGGCACCTGCAGAAAATTAAAGCACTTACTCCCCCTGTACACAAAAATTTCAAGAGGTAATTACCTTCAGTGTGAAACATAATACAGCTCCCATTAGATGGAACACATGGAGTGATAATTGAATAGAAGCGTGGGGAGCGCTTCTGAGAATTAATAGGGCTGTTGAAAGCAGTAATGGGGGTGTTTCCTTTGCCTTTATGTGCAGCTATCCCTATCCTTATCTTTCGGGGTTTATGATGAGGCTGTTGTCATTCCACTCAGCAGACAGACATGACTGTCTCCTGCCAGCTGCTTTGTTTCTGCGGGGCTGGCTCTGCCTTTGGAGGCTCCCACTTCTCCTCTCATCCTGCCCGGCTCCCCTGCGCTCCGTTCTTGGTCTCTGTGCCAAGGGCTGGCGCGGAAATCTCTGCTTTGCTGTGACTGCAAGGACGGGAGTGAGAAACTGGGGCTGCTGGGTTCAGCATCTCACTTTGTTAAACCGTCCTTTTATCCTTCGGGGAACTTCCTCTGAGGAGATGGAGCTGAAAGTTAAGATTCCATTCTTTGTTCTGGCAGCTGAGGCACAAATATCCAGTTTCCTCTCTTATTGTTTGACGTTTTGTTTATGTCTGTTACAGAAATAGAGTGAACGGTCTTTGTGTGCAGGTTTTCTGCTCCCTCCAACTACTGAATGACAATCAGGTTCGGTTCGAAGCTTGCACTGGTATTTCCTCTGTTCCTGCTCGTTTTGGAGATCTCTGCCAAGTGGAAAAATTGTGTGCCTGCCCAGCTATAGTGACTGCTTACCATAGGTTTTGTAGCTATTCAGTTCCATCTGATGGAAGAAGGTGCGAGGTGTACTAACAGCCTTTGGCACTCACAGAGCTCTCACTCGTACTTGAAGAGGCAGATGGTGCCCTGGCTGATGGCCCTCCATAACAGGGGTGTCCTGCCATGCAACCTTCTGGGCCACCTTGGCTCTGCTCCTGAGCTATTCACTGCAATTGCCTGGACTCCTGCTTGATTTGAATGTTAAAACCTATTTCAACATGAATGGAAATCTCTAGCCTGCAGTAGTGACTGTAAGTTTGCCCATGTACTTCAAGTTGCAGTGAAATTTTGGAAGGGTTTATCCACTGATTAATGGATGTTTTCAGAAGTTCTGTTGTGGAGTTAATTGCCAGTTTGCAGCCCTGTCGGGTAGGATTTGAATTGTCCCCAAGCCTCCCAGGAGAGAGATTACAATTTCAGATGTCACAGAAATACCTCAGGTTCTGTGCCTCACATCAATCAATGAGCTCCTATGGTTTACTATGTCATGACATACTGTTGGTTGTGTTTGGGATGAAATTCAGGATCCATCCAAGCCTTTGGCTACCTAAGAAGGAAAATAACCCTGTGATGCTTTGCTTTTCCCCTTCTCTTGTTTTTCCCTGCAACATATATAATGATTTGTCTCAAGGGATGGGGTGGAGGTGGGAGTCCTCATGTACAGAGCTTCGTATTTTTTGGGCCAGACTTATGTAAGCTATGACTTCTCCTTTTGCCAGCCTTAAACATTGGAATGGTCAAAATGCCTGCTTCTGTCAGTTCTGATGTAAGTCAACAAAATACATTTGCACTCCCCCAAAATGCATTTCTTGTTCCACTGCTAGCAGTAATGCTGGGTAATTTTCAGGGTAGAGTTGCATTTCATAATGTCTAGATAAAACCTGGTTCATTTGCGAGGAAAAAATTGGTTTTGCCAAACCAGACTTACAAACCAAGCATGGAGCTGGAAACCTGGATGCTAACTTTTTTTGGTGTGTTGTTCTCACAGGTAACCCTGAATTAATGCCTATTGTATATATAGAGAACGATTTGACATGTATGACAGCTCTGGTACAAATCAATTCCCAGCCAGAACAAATAGTTTTTTAAATGTTTAGGTTCAGTAAATTATAACAATCCACAGTTCCATTTCAGTCTGTAGTTCTTCCCTCAAAAACTTCTAAGATACTTTGATTAATATCTTGACTTTCCTTACAGACTTCTCTCCATGTGAAATTAGAGACTCAGACATTTAATACACTTGTAATTCAGCATTTCCTTTTAAATAGTGGTTTAAAGATCAAAAGAGCTGTGAGCCTGTGTTGTCTGTATTTTTCCGGAATGGGAAACTTTCCTTCCACTGCTTTAATTGTCAGCTTTTCCTGTCCTTTTCTTGCCCTCACTTTATTTCAATGTAACTGCTTGCATTTAATTTAGATGGTAAAGTTGCTTGTATCGTTGCCTACGTTTTTGACCACCATTTTGGGTGAAGTAAAGGTGACATATATCAAATAGAATCAAGCTGGATTCTGAAATTTTAGTACAGGTTTGAACTTGATTGTTCCTCAGACAATTCAGTTCTAGGAAATTTTAAGAAGGATAAAGTAATGTAGTTTTGAGCTTCTGATTGCTTTTCTGTATTACTGTGTTTCTTGTTGATCACTTTTTGTCTGAAAGTGGCAAAATAATAATTCAGCTGACCTTTTGGTTTGTATTCTGCTCCTAAAGGAGATTGTTAGTGGTGGGGTTTTGCCGCCTGTACTTTATTCTGTGGCATAAAATAAATTCTGCTTAACATTTGGCATGGCAGTTACTTGCAATTGTGAGGATACTCTTCGGGATTTTAAGATTCCTGAACAGATATTTGCTGAAAAATTAGTTTAACATAAAGAAAATGGTATTTGGACAGCACAGCATGCTCTCACTGCTGCAGCCATTCAGAAACGTGTTGTTGTAGTTGAAAGTCCATCATCTGGGAAGCTGCCTGTACTATGGTTGAGTTTCTAACTGAATTTAAAATAAAGACCTGTGTTCACAGAAAGCTTTATTAGCATGGAATTTCTCTAGTATAATTATTGTAGTCACACTAGATGGTGTGACTCTGATTTTCCTCAAAATGAGGGTAATAGTCTGATTTGTACTCAAAGTAGCAAGGCAGGATAAAACTGCCTGGGGCAGCTCCTGTGTCTCTTCTGACCTTCAGCAGCCCAGCAACATCTTGTTCCTGTGGACCCCAAGGCTCTTCACTGCTCATGTTACCATTTATAAATCTGCCAATCAGTGCTCAAGCAGTTTGTTGGAAGTAGTTTAATTAGATTTCTCCTATCTCAGCTACTCCAGAAAAACAAACCTGCTTATCCCTTTCAGTTGTGATTCTGGGGAAATGTTCTTTCTCTATTTGGATGAGTACAGATTCTGTTATGAGATATCTCAGGTGGTGTTGCAGTGTTTACATTTCCCACCTTGGAAAAAGCCTTCAAATAACTTCCAGCTCACAGCAGAGCATGAGGCTCATGTCATTAACATGGGTATGGATAGGTAATTCCTGGAAGTGGCTGCCCTCCCTGCAATGCCTCCAGAATTTTTCCTTCACCTGTGATTACTTCTCCTTCATAAACTTTTTTAAAAGATACTGATGTAGTATTCAGCAAAATGAGACACTAACCTGGCTATTAGAAAGACAGTCACACAAGTAATTATGAACTATAAAACATAACCTTGACAAGGAATAAATGCTGGCTAGGACAACTTTTCCTCTCTGGATCACAGACAGGTGCTATCCTAATGGAAACTCCAAAAGTGAGGAGAGACCGAAGAATCATTTCAGAATCTGATTTAAGAACCAAATGGCTGCAGTTCAGTTGGAAAGTTAAAAGTAATCCCAAAAGCTGAATTAGTGGGCAAACAAAATGCTGGTCAAAGGTGCATAATAAAAATGAATGTTGTTACAGAGTTAGATAGTTTTCCATGAGAACTTGCAAGAATTGTGTGGATATGATTTGTTTTTGCACATGCATGTACGTGTTCTTTAGCTTTTCAGTATGGTACCTTTCCAATAGAGAAGTAAAAGCAGTTTTGATAAATGGAGTTTTCAGGGATATGGTGTGTAAACCATCTGAGTGTAAGATTTCTTAATTACTTTTACAGGATCTATGAAAACCAAAGTATTTTGCCCAAGAACTGATTTGAATGTCATGACTGAGCACTTTCTGAGTCTGTCCTGGTCATTTGTCCTAGCACAGAGAAAACGACATTCTAAACAACATGAAAATTTTAGTCAACTTTAGAATATATGGAAAGAGCTGAAAATGGAGCTTTCTAAGTAGTTTTTTATTTACAGCATGCCAGCCTTTTGGTACTGGCAGTGTTATTATTCTTTTTGTGGTTGTTTTGAACTGCTTTCTGAATAACACACAAGGTTTCTGTGTCTAAATATGTATATATAGTTGTGGCGTTTGTACTTATATACGCGCCCTCACCAAAAAACAGACGTGCCCCCTATAAAACCCATTAATTTTCATACTCTTTCCCATCTTTTATTACTGTTTGTTTTGAATGGCTCCATTGTTTTTACCTGAGTGTTGTGCTGGTTGCTCTCATGATACATTTAAAAAAAAAAATAAAGACATAGGGAGGGACCTTCCAGACATCTGTTTTAAATTAAAGTTGCTTTAATTTCTCCATATGCCATCTTCTCTCAATCATCTGTGCTAATCCTCTGTCAACATGTGCAGGATTTCATACATTGTCTCATAGGCACATCTTTAGCTTGTATTTGCAACTAGTTCATAAACATGTTTGCTTTAACATAGTCTTAGATTGCACTTCTTTTGTTTTAAATCCAGAATCAAAGGCACAGTGTCCTTTCAGTGTCATTTCACTCTGTTCAGCATCTTTTAATAAAATACAAGTTAAACAAGCCCAGCTGGCAGTTCACAGGATATGTTTGGACATTCTTTGTACTTAGGCTAACTGGACTGATTCTTGGATGCAGTTGAAATTGTGCAAATCCACATAAACTTTGAAGCTATCCTTCAGATGGTTTCAGAAGAAAAATGGTTGCACCTCAAAGTATCAGAGGCATTGTCTGGTCTTGATGTTCCTTAAAATTTTCTCCTCTTCCACAGCCATGCTGACTGGATGACAGGTTAAATATCAGGCAGTATTCTGCAGTATGCCATACAATAAACTTTGTCATTTTTAGATCTGTTCTGAACTGATTGGTTGTCTAATTCTATTTAGAGGAGAGACTTTCTTTTAAGTCAGCAAAAAACTCTGAGTTGTGATTTTATGTTCTTATGTAGAAAAACAGTACTTTTAAAATTAAATAGCTTGACTTTATTTTTGTTTTAACTTATTGGAGGTTGAGGTACTACAGTTTATGGCACACACAATAATGCCTGGGTATAAAATACTTCCACCTAGTCTGGAGGTGCAACTCCTTTAGGTGAGTTCCAGAAGTGATCTGAATGTTGGCATCTGTCTGGCCTGAATGAGAATATCTGTGAGCTGAATTGAGGAATAGGTGAATATTCTGTAGGAATTCAGAATGAAGTGCTTTGGTCAGCCAGGATTGTGTTTTATCAGAGACCGCTAAACTGGTCTTGGAAAGCAATTAACTACTAAAATACAAAGATAAACATTTTGCTTGCATCCCTTTGCATAATGTGAATGACTGAAACGTTTTAAGTATTTGAAAGGTGACAGTGTGAGCTGGAGTTTCCCTAGGAGCAGAGGCTTGCTAGCACAGCAGGTTTAGCTCCTGGAAGTTCATAGAAATGCAAATTACATGCCAAATTACAAAATGAAAACAAAAAGAAGTGCTAAGCTACTGAAGTGGCTCAGCATGCTAATGACAGGCTTCATTAGGATGTCCTAACATGGACAATTGCTGCAACCCTGAGCAGAATAGATATAATGATTCTTCATTCACAAGAGAGTAAGCACTGTGTAGTAGGGAATTATTGTGAGCTGTTTTCTTCAGAGTCTATTTTGAACAGGCTTGACAGAATGAAACCTTCTTAAAGGGTATGGTTTTGAATGATATATGTAAACAAATGTCTTTTTTTACTGCTAGTTTTTTGTAACCTGACATCCGCAATGATTTTTATGTGCAAATTATTTTGGCAAGAGGTCAGCTTCAGAAAGCAAGAAAGGATGAAAAGATGCAAGACCCACAAACAGTAAATGTGAAACTCTTTAGGTATCATCCATAAAATAGTGACTTATTCAGGAGACCTGTTAGATTTGCTGTATGGGTTACTCCAGCTTTCTGTCTTCTTTGGAATAATCAGATAAAACAAAGTATTGAATTTTGTAACTTACAGCATGAAAAGACAGCTGCCGTAGCCATTCCAGTAAACCCTTTCCTTTAGCCCCCAAAAGTTTGATTTCATGCTAAGTATCTTCGTTATTCTAAATGCTTATTGAATGTATTACAGAAATTATGATTTAAACTAGATCTCATATGTTGTGCAGGTCGTGCGTGTGGGCGTTTGCATATGCGTATTATATAATTTAATACTTAAATTTAAGACCTTTTTGATTGCTCTGTAAATGAACCTGACAGTATTCCAAGCACAGGAGGTCATCAAACATATTCCAGGTGCAGCCTTGTCTAATAGGAAGAGCACCAGCACAAATGTGTTTATGCCTCTGAAACAAAAGTGTGATCTGTTTCACATGTGCAAGAGAAAATGAAGTGTTAAACTACTTGCAAGCAATTGTAATTTTTTTCCCCCTCTGTTGAAAAACGAAGGTGTTTTGGGCTTTGTACCATATTCTAAAGAGGCACACAAATCTATTTTGCAGAAATCTGGAGTCAGAAATTGTATAACTCCTCATAGAAAGATAATGAACAGTAGGAGGAATGCAGCATTTGAGGGCTAAATGGAAATTTTTTCTCCTGGAAGAACACTCACTGTAGGTGCAGGTTCAAAATCATCACAGCATGCAGATCTACCTGAGCCACCTTGCCACTCTCCTCCTTTTTCTTTTTTTAAAAACCTAAGTAGGTTGCCAATAACTAGAATAAATGCATCTCTATAGAAGATAATGCAAAATTTTGTTGCAAAAACATTATTTTTGCCATTGCTGCAAAAATGATTTCTTTTTTTCTAGGCCTTCAGTACTGTAATAGAGTGCATGGGGCATCTGGCACGTTTCTCCAAGTAATGTTCTCACCTTGCTCTATTTGTCTTTAATGACTCAAATGCAGTGACAGCATTTTAAAAAATGTTTCTATTTTGGCAAATCTTAGCTTGTTTGATACCTCTCCATGCACTAACAGTCTGGTTTTTCAGAATGCTTGCTTTTTCCTCCTGGACTTCAGGAGTATCTTTGAGGGTTTTTTCAAGTGTATAGAAAAAATGCCCACTAAAAATTTGAAGTAACTGGGATAGGTTTTAAACAAGTCATGTTTAAGGTCTGTGCTTCTTTTGTTGTTTTTGAGAATTGCTCGCTTAGCCTTTCTTTGTGTTGCTCCACAGATTTGGGATGAACTAAAGGCATGAAATCATCTGCATGATGATATTAGTTACTAACTTGAGTAAATGGGCTTTGGAGCAGAAAGTGGTGTGACAATTGATATTTAAAGCACCCAGAACCTGGAAAGGCAGTTTGGTGCTATCAGGAGCGTGGCTCCACAAGAACTGGCAGAGGCGGTTGTTGCAGCAAGCATAAAATATAAAATCTGTACTGTGCAATAAAAGAAGTTGTGCCCCTTATGAGTCAGTACTAGAGTAGGGCAGCAGATGGAATGTGAATCATCATAGGGAAATGAAGCCAAGATAGACACCTTTGCCATGTTTTCTTCCACTTTGTTATAAAAGATCTTTTTTTTTTCATTCTTATCTGTTTGTCTAAGCTGTGTTGTAGTAAATGCCAGCTGGAAATGAGTGACCAAAACACCAGATGTTATTTAACTTGTAGTAGACCTTGGCAGGAAAGTCCCCACCTATGTTTCTGCAAACATTATCTTTAAGAAAAAACCTACAAATATAATTAAAAAATAATTATCTATTGATCATGAGGTATTTGTACAATGATCATTTGTACAATGATTTGTGCTGTGTCTCTTTTTCTTATCTGTTCAACAGATCACCTGTTCAGCATAGTTTTTGCAGTAAAAAAACATAACTCCTTGCATCTCAGAAAAAACCTAAAGTCTCATATTTATAATTAGTTTCTTATCAAGTGTGGTGGTCATTGCTGAGTTGGTATTTGAGTTACATGATTATTGCTAAATAATCCAGTGGACATGGAAACAAGGTTATTTACTATGCTGTACTTCAGGAGAAGCAAAGCCAACTAATCACAAAATCTTTTAGGCAACTGGAATTTATTTTATAAAACTAAGTTAATATTATTTACATGAACCATTTGACTTTATTATGATAGTATTCAAAAAATTGTATTGGTATGTGGAAATAATTTTTCAGATTTTAGATACTGTGACTGAATACAGGAAGAAGACTAGGAGCCTGTTTTCAATCTGATTTGGTAAATTCCAGGTGCTTATGGGGAGCTGAATATGTCAGTCAGTCTATATAATGTCTTTATAAAATTGTGAGATTCACAGGCAGGAAAATGACGTATCCTTTCCAGTCTCCAAGGCCCTTTCTGAAGTCAGTTGCTTTCTGTAGGGAGAGTTAACTTTAGTGGAAATAATTTGTGATCATAAGGACATTAAAAAAAAAAAAGTAGTTTGCACTGCTGAATTCTCACAGTTTTTGTCCAGATGATATAGCTGTGCAATGGATTGGGCTAAAATAAAGGTGATGAGGGACTTTGTACCTAGGGCCTTTGCGTGCTTGAGTGCTATTCATTCCTCTTTATGGCTCCTGCCTTGACAAGTGAAATGTAGCTGCCTTTGCTTTCCAGACAGCATCCCGAGTGTTCCAGATGAGATGAAGCCAACTCATGAAAAAACATGTGGGCAGAGACAGCCAGGTTTTATGATGATCCCCACCCCACAAAATCCCCTGTGGCTGACAGGCCAGTTGAAGATGTAGATCAGCACAGATTTTGGACGACAATTTTTCTCTTCTGTGCAGTTGGGTTACATTATCTCTCAGCAACCTTAGGCAATACAGTGTGATGAATTATGCTGGTAGTTTATTATCTTTATTGTTTCTCGTTTTGCTAAGTCTGATCGCATTTTAAGCTCTCCTTTATGCAGACCATGGTCTTCTGCTCTGTTCAGGGAAGTTATTCCAGGAACACTTGTAGTACTTGAGTCTCTGAACCAGGCATGTTGTGTGCCTTTTGAAGAACATGAGTTCCTCTGCCTGCCAAGGAGGACAGAGAAAACCACCCTGAGAATGTCACAGCAGGGCTAAAACCTTCTTGGAGGCTCCAAGCGCTGTTACTTATTCTTTGGGATTGATTCCTGCCTGTCCCCAATAAGATGGTGTGGGACTTTTATCTAAAACAATGCTGAGAGGAAAATTTTGTTGCTACCTTAGAATGGACCTTTCAGGTCACAATGATTTTATCTTTATTTCTCTTGGATTTCTGCAGTTCCAGCAAAGAAAGTGCACTTCATTGGAAATTCACTTAATGCTATATTTAACCTTCATATTTTTTCTCCCGTGTTGGAGCTATGTGTAAACAGCTGAGGGTGGAATATTCTATATTAAAGGATACTTATTGTGGGTTTAATAATGACAATACTCTTCATTTCAGGTCAGAGCCCAGCAATAGTAGAGTTTATCCACATGATCCACCTCTGGACATAAGTCAGCAAGAGGAAACCTCTGTGGGAGTCTAAAACAACTGGAAAATGTGAGTGGAGTATAAACAAGAGGTGGTGATGCACACAATGTGTGCTTGTTCTTCCCTTCAAGCACTGTTAGCTGACGCCTCCAGAACTGATTTTCAAAGCTACAGGTTACAGTTTGGTACCCATGGCCCCTTATTGATTCCACCATTCACCTTGAAATGTTCATGTTAGAGCATCTGAAGGTAACTCTCTTCCCACCCCTCTGAAGAGTATCATCCTGCTTTTTTCAGAATTTCAGCTTCTCCCTGGATCCTCTTTTCTAAGAAAGTTTTCAGTGAGGGGGAGCTTTGCAATGGCTTGATACTTTTCATTGCAGTAAAAAAGGGAAGGTAAAAAGGCAGAGTCAGCTGAAGGTGGATGCATAATACCCGAATTGGCACTGATACTCTGAAATTTAATCACTTCATGTACCAAGCAGCCTTCTGGAATTCATCTAAAATTCTTCAATGATTTCTTTAGAGTTTTGAAAATAGTTCAATTTGGAAAAAAAATAATTAATTTAAGGCTAATGTTCTGAGGCAAAGTTTTTTGCAGATCTGTCCTAAGAATAATTTGAATTGCATGTTAAGGCACTGTCACTTACATGAATGCACACAGAAACTCTGTTACAACCTGTAACTTTGCAGTGCTTTTTAAGCCCATGAGTTCTCTTGCAAAACAGCATGATGCTGAACAAAACAAAAATCACACCCCTTCTTGGAAGAAAACTTTCATACAAAAGACATGAATTTTCAAAAGTTCTTCTAATAACAATGATCAAGACACTCTTGGGATTGGAACACATGTGATGAAGTTTTTTGATAGAGGAAGGAAGTAAGAAGTCTAAATATGTGTGTGGAAGAGAGAGAGCTTCTGACTGCAATTTTTTTCTTATCATTTAATGCCACAATATGAATTTTTTTTCTATAAAAACCTTGTCACTGTACACTTGATGTTCGTCCATGAAAATGCACTTCTTCCATCAATATTCTGCATTTCTGAAGTGTTCGGTGGTTGATTTCTTCATCTCAGATTTCATGTTTTCATAACCTTGTGACCAGTTTGCCCCTACATTATGCCATATGTTGCCCTTCTTCCTTGTTTATTTTCTCTCTTTTATTTTCATCAGCTGGAAAAGGAGGAGCATATTCCTGGCAGCTTTCACTCTAGCAGCACTGGAGAATGAAAAATTCCTCTTCTACCTCCCTAGTGCTTGGAGAAGACAGACCGTAATATTGTCTGAGAGGTACAAGAGAGTGCCATCTGCTTGTTGTTTATTTAGTAATTTAACAATTAAAATCTGAGTAGCTGACATCTTAAGTCCTCTCATATACTAACGAAATACATTTTTGTGTTCCCTGGAAAAATTTGAAATTTTATTACTTGCTCCGGTTAAAATATTTTGAACTTGGCCTGTAAAACACTGTGGGCCGACTCGAAAACGTCTGTTTTTTTTTTATATAGCAATTGTAATATCTACAGTTTAGCAGATAAAACCCCAAACCTGTTGGTAGAAAAGCTTAATGGTGTTCAATAATGTTTGGGCAAAGGGAGGCTTCCAATGAGGTGGTGTTTGTGGTATTTACCTCCTTCACTGCATCAACACTCTGGAGCATCAGCAGTTTTCAGAACTTAACACTTGAAACTTTTATAGTGTGTGGCATTCCTCTGGCTGACTACTGAGTAACAGTTTGCCTCAGGCAAAACATGTTGTGTTCTTGATAAAAAATGTGAGAATTTAGCCGTGCTTTTTATCTCAAAAATCGTTCCAGATGAATGCACAACAAGCTTAGCATACTTTTAAAGCAAATTGTGCCCAACTGATTGTACAAGTTTTTAGTGTCAAATAACAGCTCTCTGATGATGATCAGTTGGTTGGGAACTTTGCAATATAATGAGCATATAAAAGGGGTAGCATTTCCCATTATGTAAATTCTGGAGGCTTGGAGGGTCTTCAAAAACACCCTTAAACCAGAAATAATACAAGTCAAAATAGGCAGAGGGATTTCTAAAATAATTTAGACTTGGTTAAACTCTGCACCAGTCGCTCAGTGTAAGTAAATGTCATCCTGTGTTACATGGTCATTTATACCATGTCGTGTTCCTTCAAGCCATGACTGCCAGGTTGGGTGAGCTCCACTCTTGTGACCAGCTGATGGAAGTTTGATATCTTGATGGATTGGATATTTGCTAAAATAATTCACAGTATGTTAAATTAAAGATTACTGACAGGCAAAACATGTAAATGCTCTGAAAAAGCGAAGCTGTGCAGTTATAAGCTGCCTGCAGCCTGTTATCCCACAGCCTCAGCTGGGTTCTCCCAGTGCTGAATGCAGAGGTCAGTGTGTGACTGCTGGAGTTGGGGATTCTTCTGCAAGTGGCTTATTTCTACAAAGCTCTCTCACTTAAACTGAATTAAATGTGATGCTTTGGTTTAGCTTTCCCCACAACAATGAGTAATGAATAATAAAAGCTGCTAGGCTGCTTTTTTTTTTCCCTAAGGGATGAGGAAGAAAAATGCTTTTAGATTTTTTTCAGTATTAGGTGTTGTAGGTATCCATAAGTTTTATGTTGCTTATGTTAATTTTTCATTATCTGTTTTCATTATTTGATTTTGTTTTTGTGAAAGATCCTAAACCCCCAGCACGCAACAGCTCATGCAAAGGACACAGAGATTGTTAAAAGCAAAGTGTGAAATGCAAATGTGTTTTAGAAATGTTCCCACTCTTCCTTATTCTGGTAAAATTGCAGCTGAAGGAATCCCTTTAGAACTCAATTACCTGACAAACTTCAGGTATGCACGCTTTGATCACCAGATCAAACTCTTTGAACCTGTGGCTGCTCAGATATTTTAAGCTCCTCTGGGGGCTGTTACAGCACTCTGGCCCGGCTCCTGACCTATCTTTGCTCCAAGGTAGAGTTGGGTTATTTATATTTTCTCATTAAATTACGATATGCATACTTGTGCTAGTACATGAGCTTAAGCTATGAAAATAAAAGAGCAGCAGCATCCTGGAAAATAATATACTGCCATGCTTTTTAAAACATGCATAACTTGCAAAACCTTTATTTTGTTAATATTTGCTATTTTCTTCAATTGCTCTTCATGAGCCAAAGAAATTTTAAAATGTGAACATGCTGGAAAGGAAGGGATGCAAAGTATTGAAAGGACATTTAAAACTAGGGTAAAATATTGTTTAATGTTTATTGAAAATGTGTGGGAAGTTGAGTATTTTTGTATATAATATGTTGATGTATTTTACAACAGCATATATAAACTCTGGGAATGTCACTGAAATTATGCAGACATAGGCCAGACGAGTAGTGTGCCTATGCTTTTGTGGGTTTTTTTTCTACCATGTATAGAAAAATGCAGGCTTGTATCTTTTGCTAATTTCTGCTGGAGTTTTGGAAAGAGAGGAAATGTAGGATTGAGTCTATATAAGTAAAAAAGTCAGAATTACAGGAGAGCAAATGGCTACATAGATGCTGTAAGTATGTGTCAACACTGCATGTAGTAACTACTTTTATTACCTAAAATAAATTTAACATTGCAGTCCCTCTTCACAGGCACCTCTGAGCCCTTCTAGGATGCTGATAACTTATGGAAGCCTGCCTGAGGAGTACTTTGGACAAATTCTATAAAGGCTTTGGAATTAGGGTTGTGGCTTGAGGGATTTGTGAGAGGGAGGGGAAGCAAAAGACTATTCAGTAAGAGAAAAGCAACTATTTAATAATATGTGAAAACAAAAGGTTGGCTTAGTGAGTGTATCCTGGACTTTAGAGAGAATGACAAACATCTGTGTGTGTGAATCTGCCTCCCCCCTGCACTCTTTCCTCCCAATAGGGCTGATAAATCATTTTGAAGTTGAGTGCCAGGTACCTGACATAAGTTTGGGAAGAATTAAACACTGTGCTTTACAGCAAGGAAAACTGAAAACCTTTCATGAAGGTCTGACAAGTGCCATCTTTAGCAGTGATGTCTAACCTAATAACACTTTGTCTTCCCTTTTTCATGTGAAAAAATAAATAAATCCAGGCTTTGCAGTGGTACAGCAAGTAATTGCTGTGTGTCTTATGTTCTGACAAACACCCGCTGCAGACACGAGACAGAACAGTTTAAGTTTTGGCTTCCTAAGTTGAAATTGCCTTAGTGTTGGATTACTGATTTGCAAATGAACAGCATGATTTTTTCTCTTTATTTTTACTCCTTTTTTTTTGTTCAAATTTATTTTTCTTACTGTATTCTCCTGCTCTAATATTAATACGTTTTTGAAATGGAAACTCAGTGAATTAGATCATTTTTCCTTGGTCTTTATCCCTTGGGATATCTAACCTATGTTACTTGTTTTAATTAAATTACCACATTTTCCATATGATTAAATGCCTGAATAATGCAAGCTTATGGGACTCAGTTTTAATACACCATGTATGGATATGAGCAACAAGGGGAAACATATGATTTTACTCAAGGTGAAATCTTTTAGTAGCAAGCATTTCTCTTCATGTCTTTTCAGATAGAATGAAAGTTCTGGAACAGTGAAATAGAAAATGTGCTTTCAGACAGTGATGTTCAATGAGTGGGAGCAAATATTCTCTGGAGGAAGTAGGCTGGTTGGAGGAAAAACAAAAACTGGTGTCATGAATTCTGGGGACGTGCCAGGCAAGCATTTTCACAGTTATGGTGTACTATGCTTTTGGGCAAGGGCCTTTTACCATGTAGCAAGGTATGTCCTGAAGGGCTTCCATATTTTTTCACTTAGAGTTGCCTGGGGTTTAAATCAGGCAAGGATTTGGCTTAGCATGGATAGGTACTGGGTATCTAATCTAAAAACCACACTGGTCATTTTTAATCCTGGAATGGTAAAATGCATGCAAGAAATCAGGAACTTCAAGTGAGGGAAAATGCATTTGGAATTTTCAAGTCCATTTAATTTCTGCTGCAGGGAAAGATAGCACTGCAGTTTATTTGCTTGGTAAGCATTTTCTTACTTCACTGTATTAGGACTGATAGGGGAAAAAAGTGTTTTGAGTGAAGATGGAAGTGGTGCAGGCACCAGCTTTCCAGAAATAGCTGGGTGTCATTCAGGTCCTATCCTGCCCTTCAAGCTCTTGGATGTCTGGCTTTATTAAATTTTATAGGCTGATAAGAAACTGTAGGCTGCTTCTGAGGAAACCAAACTTCAACAGAACTGCAGGATCTCAAACTGTCCTTCTACCTTGTCTGTGTCGTGTCCTAATTACATCTAGTTTTTTTCCTCCTCTGTCTCCAGAAGGCTGACTCAGCTTACTGAATTTAAAATTTAAATTAGAATTTAAAATTTAAAAAATATTTTCCCTAAATTTTAGGGAAATTTTAGTTACATTCAACCCATTTCTAACATTTTAGTATAAGGTTCTTGGACTGACTCACCACATGATAATTCTTTCTAGTTTTCAATCATTAGCAACCATTTTTGGTTTCAAACCAACATATATACCAAAACTATAATTGATGAGAAATACAAAATCAATATCTCTAACCTTGAGAAACTTAAGTTACAAATTCTGCTCAAATCAAGATTTAGCAGTACATCTAAATGACATCTCCATTTTAACAATTTCTTCATGTACTCTTATATTTCTGCAATCTTCCTTGTTTTTCAGCTTTGAACTTGTCCTGGCAAGAAATGCAGAAAAAATTGGTGATGATCAGGCACATACTGACTGAAACTGTTTAAATAATTTTCCCTTAGGATCACCCCATAGTTTTGTTCTTATTTCATTGTAATGGTTGAGATGGTCTCTTGTAATTATTTTTCAACACGGGTTGAATGCCTTCTTTTTAGGTCTCACTGATGACTAAAGGGTGGGTAGAATACCTTTTGTTCTAGAAAGAGGTGGAGCTGATTTTCTTCTTCTAGATTAATATTTGATACTTCATTCATGTTCTGTGAATGTTGTATAGTGTTCTTTTTGTCCTAAATCGACTTTCTCTCCTGTTGTGAGGAGAATTGCTGCTGTTGTAACATTTTATTGGGAACAAGTTCTATGCAGGGCATCCCTGTTGTGACATGGTGGGGTGGGCTAGGAGAAGCTATTTTTCATTTTCTCCTCCCCACTTGCTATTAACAGGTTTGTTGGATTAGTCCCTCTCCTCTTCTTGTTCTTGCTCTCTTTCCATAGAGCTCACATTTTCCTTCCCACAATCGGTCATCCTACTTTCTTACCAAACAGAAAAGATCCATTTGTTATAAATTTCAAAATAAATGTTAAACAACCAGGAGTAAAGAAAATTAACAGACAGCCAAATAGTTTTCACTGATGATCTTTCCTGATCTTTGTCCCACTGCATAAATAAGGGAATAACTAAATTTCCACGACATTCAGAGATGAGCAAAATGCATATGTGAATGTTTATTAGCTTTCCACTTCAGAGATTTATTTCCCTACTTGTTTAAATATTTTGAGAAACACACTGCAGCATTTAAACATGAAAAGTATACATTTCATATGGCTTTCCAGTTTCTGCTCTTCTATGGATGAAATCAAAAGTATGCTGGCCTCAAAGCATCAGCATTTCCATCCTGACCCCTGGATGCCCACTGAGCAGTAAGAATGAAAGAATTTTGAGGAGAAAAAAGCATGTTTCATACTTGCATTTAATCAAGAGACAGTGCTGCATCCAGGTTTCTGCATCTCCACAAAACAATACAGTACTGATTTCAAGGCTAAATTTTAGGCATTATTTCAACAGGTGATCATGAGTCAAAAGGTGTAGTTGATTGTTTTGAGTAGAGAATAGCATGAAAAGCTGATTATGGATGATAGCTTGGATCTAAGTTGTTTCAGGGTGACTCAGTTTGATTTCTGTGTAAGGATTTGCTGAAACAGATGAATGATTAGAGTAATTGAAAGACACTTCTTAAAGTCTTCTCAACTGGTTGAAAAACTTAGGGACAGAAGCTTTCAGAGAAGGGCACTAATATTAGCATTAATAACTAAATGTTTCAATAAAGGTATTGGAGAGATTAATTCAAGGCTTTACAAGAAGTCATCAAAGGGATTAATGAGCTTAGAAAAGTGAAATCTTGGGTCCTGGGTAGATTTACTAATGGTGTGGTATACAACTATTGGCTTGTGTATTAAAGTCCCAGAAAATTCTTCAAATTCTGAAAGGGCAGGAATTACAGAAACTGTAATTCTGTTCCATGTCTTGAGAAAGGTAATGGAATCAGTTATAAACTACTGTTCAGCCATATATGTACAGCAGTATCAAAAAGACAAAATAAGTATGAAGAGCCCATGGAATAGAGATTGGCTCCAAGTACAATTAAAAATGAATACATGCAAATATTGTTTCACTTTCTATTAAGGAACTTAGTGTAGTTTAATGAGAAGAAGGCAACCAGCAAAAGCTTTATTAGAAGGTTGCTGTCATGATGGAGATGGTGTCAAAATGCTGAGCTTAGAGAGGTGATAGCTGGGCAGCATGATGAAGGAAATATCAGGGAAATAAAGTCTCAGGTCCAGACTGTGAGAATTTTTCATAAATCCCACAAATTAATGTAACTTAACAGTTACAACATCAGTGTGTGCCCTATAGAAAATCAAAATGAATGCTAAAATATTACTCTACTCTGTTATAACCACTGCTCTACTCTTCCACCTCCCTTCAAATGTTGATTTTGAGCAGAAAGGAAGTCCTGCTAACTTCTTCTGGATAGCTGCAGAAAATGAAGCTTTGGTCTGTGTTTTTTTTTTTTTTTTTTTTGAGAAACACAAGATCTAGAATACTGTCTATAAAGTAGGTTATTTGGGGTGACAGATAATAAAGCAGGAAATGTTGGGCTTTGGGAAAGGAAGTGCAAGATTACAGGGAAATTGGTTGTTAGAGCTTTTCCTGCAGTTAGTTTTGGATATTTAAGAAAAAAAAATAAAAAGCTTGGAGGTACTTAAAACATGAAGGAAGAACAAAACAGGGGAATGATAAGTTAGGGTTTTTTTTTGTCTGGAGCTTGACTTGTTTGCTGTGGCAGGCAATAGCTGAAAGCAATATTGAATTCTTGGTATTGAAGCTTAAAATATTTTTTCTTATAAGAAAAGAAATTATTTTGTCCATAAATAAATTCAAACAAGAAATGAGAAGATTACAATCATCACAGAGAGATTTTTCGGTACAAACTCTTAGGTTTAGGCTAAGCTTTTTGTGCTTAGTTTGAGTCGCGTGAGATTGTCTAGACTGAACTCTATGACCCAAGTCATGGGACAAGTTGAGGTCTTCAGTGTTTGGGGATTATTTAATGTATCTGTAGTCTCATGTTATTGGCATGTCTGCCCTTTCTCGTGATTCATTTCTGTCTTTTGCTGTGTTTACACCACTGACTCATTTGGGTTAGAATTTAGTTGTTGTTGTTGTTCCACAGGATATTTTCAGTGTTATTGGGTGGAGGAGGTATCTGAATGACTGAATTGTTGGGGATTACCTCCCAAGATATGAATGGACTGCCAAAAATGCAGGTACTTGAGGAACATAGTGATGGCTAGAATGTCTGTTTTCCCAAACAGGCAGCTCGGTCCTGACCTTGCAGTGTAAACAGCCAGAAGAACTGTAATCTGTTATTTTGAAAAAAGCTCTGTCCTACAAACATTTATCTTCAATAATAAACTCTCCCAGAGATGAAATAGTAGCATAAACAAGTAAGGTATATTGACATCAGGCTTCTGAAATTCCCACCAGCAAAATATTTTAATACAAGTAAATGTCTAATATTCTTAACTTAGTGTTCTTCTGTTTAGTACTCGTGGCTCAAGACTGCCAGCATAGCTGCTTACTGAGATGGAGAGGTTTTTTACAAATACTTATAGCAGAAATCTCAAGTTTTTTTTGTTTTTTACCTGAAGTGGGGGATGCCTGCTGTGTTTTATCCATTTTATCTCTAAGGTGAGAATAATTCTGCTGATTTCAGTGGGGTGTTTTGATAGAAGAGAGATGGCTAAATGGTTGTTTACAGGTAGAAAATACTATACCTGTTAGGTCTGAATATTTCCAACAGCATACGTCACCTTCTCTGATTCAAAAGCCTGGGAATGGCTACAGGGCTAGAATAATGCTTTCAAAGAAAGCTTTTGAGGCAGAGAAAATAAACCAATTGAAGAAGAAAAACCTTGATACAAACTGTCTTAGCAGATCAAAATCAACCTGAAAAATATCTCCTGAGCTGTCTGCTAAACTCCTTGTACTTCACCAGTGGGACTTGTAGAACTGCAATAATAGGGCAGGAGGAACATCAGCATGAGCTTCTTTACCTCAGGCACACCTACTTAATTTAACCCTGTCTTATTCTGCTCCCACTTTCAGACATTCTGCCAGATGGGTGCCCTGAGTATAGAATCCTGCATTCTATACTCACATGAAAAAAAGTTACTGCAGAGTTTTAAAATATGAAAAACGTAGGTGGTGGAAAAAAGCAGTATGGTATTTCAGAACACAGGTATTCTTACTTATGTTTAAAGTATGTTGCTTATAAACTTTTGTTCCAAAAGGAATCACTTATCTTCATCAACTTTTCCATGGGAAAAGAGGGAGAGGAGGACTGAAAATGATTTTGTCTGGATATTTGCTTGAGGTATTTTGAGCAAAGAGAATAATGCTAAAACTTCCTGTGGCCCTGTTTCAAGTGTGACTCTTATTTATTTTCATATAGGCTTTTTTAATCTGTGTCTCCATTGACTTTGGTCTACTCAGTTGTCTCTTTGCATGTCTTCAGTCTTTGCTGTGAAGTGACCTCATCTGGCAGTTATTTAATTTTGCTTGGATTTTTCTTCCGTTTGTGTGTGTTTCATATTCCTCTTGTTTGTGAAAGTGGTGATAGTACTTATTTTGCCCTTTCTAGGTAGCTTTGCTAAGCAAATCCAGGTACAGTAAATTGGAGATGGTCTGTTTTGTAAAGTGAACTTCATCGATGGGTGGTATTTGCCATCTGCTTTTTCTTAAAAAGACTCTTTTACCCCAGTGCCAACCATTGCACTAAACCAAATTACAGTAGCTTCACTCTGCAAAAATATGCATAGTTTTGCTCACATAACCCTTAAATGAGTAGGCTCTTTTGGATTTGTTTGGCATCTATAAAAGTATATAGAATTACAGAATCACAGGCTATGCTCAGTTGGAAGGGATCCATCATTGTTATTGAGTCCAACCCCTGGCCCTGCAGAGGACACCCCAAGAGTCACAGCCTATCCTTGAGAGCATTGTCCAAATCCTCCTTGAACTCTGTCAATCTTATTTCTGTGACCACTGCCTGTTCCAGTGCCCAGCCACCCTGTATATATAGGTCAGCATTTAGAGATCCAGATTTAATTTGATTATTTGAGCTCTCAGATGTGAGGGCTCAAAATCTTAGGGTGGAAAAAGTTAGATTGGTGCTATGGCACCCAAAGTAAATAAAACCACTTAAAATTATGATTCTTGAGCATGTTTGCAGTTTTGTGCTTGGGAATAAATGTTTTAGGTACCATGAGTTAGCTCAATGAAGCAGCCTGGATATATAAATTTAGTAAAGAATAGGAATTGGACATAAATGCAATGTTTAGCTGCTACCTCCCAGCAGAAGTCTTCTGAAATAGTCTCTTGGTATGTTGGAGCTGTTGACAGTTCACTTACCTGTATTTGGGCACACTGGTGAATTTTTACCATACATTTGGAGTATGTTTTAGCTGAAAGGGAAGAATTGTCTGGTATTTCAAGCATAGAAAATGAGTGGCTCAGAGACCTTTCTGTCACTGGTATCTCTGAGAAGAAAGCATTTCAGTCAAGTGCTAAAATGTAGTTTAATGCACATCTCATTCTGAGTGTCACTCTCTTCTAATGTGAATGATGGTTTTGTGTATTTTTTTGGTTAATATTACTCTCCAAGCAAGGGAGGGAGAGTGTTCTCACTGGGGAAGGAAAAAAAAAAGGTGCCCAGCTTTCACTAGGCTACATGTGGAAAGGAGCCAAGGAATAAAATGTTGCTAAGTGAATATAATGCTGTACATACATATGCACACATAAGATTTTGGCATGAAAAGGGACAAGGAGAAAGCAGCTGAAGCCAAGGGGCAATATCAAAGGAGGAAAGGCATTATACTGTGACTAAGAGACTGTGCTCAAACCCCTGGGACTCACTGCCCACCTCCCTCCTGCCACAGCTTAGCAGAGAGGGGATTTCAGGTCGTCAGAAAGATGAAAAGCAAAATACCAGCTTTGTGCAAGAGGAAGATAGACCTGGGCAATTATTTTCTGACTGCGCAGCTCTTTAAACTACAAAGCAAAGTTGGGATTGGGGTGCTCTTTTACATGGGCTGAAAGCTGCTCAGCTGCTGATAGTCTGAGGGCAGGGCTGAGGGGTACAATATCCCAGCAGAGGTGGATGATGTCAGTCCCTGCTGAGTTAGCAGCTAAGCCTTCTCCAGAGGGCTCAGGCCCTGCTTTCTGAATGCCACAACAAGGCAGGTCTCGTTTTCTTCCCCAGTCAAGACCCTTAAAATTGGTGTAGCAAAGTTTTATGTTTGGTGAGAGGCAAGGATCTAGCGTGCCAAAACCACTCTAAGTCAAGGATGATAGAAAAGGATCGTTGATGTTTCTTACCTCTCTCTAAGTCTTGGGAAAGCCAGGATGTTGTTAAACATCAGAGGAAACCAGAATAGACAAAGCTCCCTAATGATTGCTATTAATGTGCTGCATGGTAGTGCCCTGTTCTATGTGAACTGGTTTGCCATTGATATGGGATCTGGGAATAATGGTGGGAAGTCATCCTGAAAAGCACCGCTGGAAAGCTCCACGACAGAAAAGTTATTGGTAGGAAAAAAAACAGAGAGAGGGTGTCCTGGTTTAGGGCAAATTTGGGAGGAAATATCTGAATGGGGTAAAAGCACTTTATAATATGATCATAAAGTCATCCCGAGACACGGGGAAAAATTGTCGAAGAAATACAAAAGATCAGTCAGTGAGAAAACATAAAGCTCCTATTTGGTGTTCTCCTCTTAATTCCTGATATTTTTGGTTGTTGCTGGAGAGGGGATCTGTGGTAGTTCAAGACTGTGTTTTTCAGTAGTATTAATGGGGTTATATAATTTAAAATGCATTCCTGAATTCTGTAGGTTTAATGGTTTCTAGGAATTGGGGCTGTAAGCCTGTTCCTGTACTTACATGGAGAATGCCAAATTTAAATTTCAGTAGTAAAATGTATGGTGTCTAAGAGAATTCCTGAAAATCTCCGTTTGTTGCATCTGTGGACAGTCACTGTGTGGAGAGCAGCTTTCATTAGCTATTTGCAGAAGGAATTTACTGTCAATGCAGATGGATTTAATTATGCATATATTTGTTTTATTTAGCTCTGTGCTCTTTTTTTATTGTAAACTTGAGAGAATACTGTGATTGAAAAATAGGGTTCATTTACACAATTTTGGTGGTACTGTCCCACATCACCTATCAGACAGAGGCACAATAACATTTTTGGTGAATGCTGCATACATGTGTCCTCTTTAGCTGACCTATGTCTGGCTCCACACAGACTGCCCTTTGCTTGTGTACTGAGACCTTCCCACCGGAATAATCACAGGGCTGGTTTACCTGTGATTTCTGGGATGCCAATCTTTTTCCTCTTTTAGGAGATTATGGCACTTGAGATGGGCACCTGTCTGTCTCTTACTTATGAAACAAAGGAGTAGGGGAGGTCTCTGCTTGGAGATGGCTTTGCTATGATTCTCATCCTTCCACGTGTCTTAAGCTTTCTGTCTTTTCTGAGCAAGCAATATGAGATTAAGAAGCCACTTTTGATGCAAAGCTAATGTGGATTAAAAAAAAAAGATACTATATCCTTGGTTTTTATTTAAATTCTCAAGGTATTGGAGCATCAACATTTTTCTTGCATGTTTTAGTTTGGAGCTTAATATAAACACGTTTACAGGATTGTGCTTGTCCTACCGTGGTTCCATCAAGTCTGAAGCAATAACCAAGAATGAAAATAAGGTAGCTGTTACCACTGGGAATGAGAGGGGGAAAAGCAAAAAGAGCATTTGGCTGACTTTTGATGATTTCCATGGTATCTTCCAACAAATTTCTTTGAGAACGATGTAAAGAATAGATATATCAGGATGAACACAGGATATTGGCATCGTGAAACTATGCTAGGTGTTTCACTGAAGAGAACTAGATTGCCTGCCAGTTCACCTGGTTTTCTGGTACATCATTTTCTCTGCTATTTGGCCCATTCTTCCTCCATCCCACACTTTGCACATTCCTGCCCTGCAGCTGGAAGGAAGGCTGCACTACTTCCTTCTCCCATAAAAGCATTCCCCCCAGAACTTTAGAAGATGATGGCTTTTTCTCTCATCTCGAAATCAAACAATGTGAAATCCAGACTGTTTAATCTTTATTTTTACCTATATGCAAGACCTATGTATAATGCACATGGAGAAAAACAGATATATGATATCTGGCAACGTTTTGAGGTGCTTTTTCCTATATTTTCCTTAATGGTACTGTAACAACTGAGGAGACCTTAAAAAGTTCTGTATTTTTTTACTTATGAAGAGTTTGTGGGTGTAGTTGTGGAAATTACTGGGGCAACATTTTCAATAAGCTTCTCATCTAGCTATAGAAAAGGTGTGAGAGGTAGGTGCTGGCACACAAGCTCCCGTTATAATAATATTAATAATAATACTAGATCTAGGAGGATTACCTGGTGGCTCCTGGATCCCTCTCCCATGCACTCCAGTTCCCTTCTGGAAGGTTACCTGCCTGGCTGTGTCTGCCTGTTGTTCTGGTGGCATTTCTGTAGCTATGCAGTATCTAGGTTCCTGAACCTGACAAACCTCACCTCTTCCCTTTTATTTGTGGTTTAAATTCTTTCTGGGCATCTTGGCTGAAGCACCAAATGTGATGAAAAGAACAATATGAGCCTTTACATATAAGCTGCTTCTGCTTCTCTCAATCTTGGAAGGGGCTGCTTTTCCAGCAGACTAAGGGGATGAAGCTATCGAGTCCTTCTGTGTGTGCAACAGAGCTTTGAACATGACACAGGATCTTTGGAGGAAAAGAAGAATCTCCTCCTGAGGTAGGAGTCTGTGGATGGAGCAAGTGTGAGAGCCATCTGTGGCTGAGACATCACTGAGCTGCATATCATGGACAGGGCAGGCAGCCCTCATTCATCTGTCACTGCAGAAAAATGTCCTAAGGCATGGCAACTTAAATGCCACCTCCCATGCTCATAAGCTCCGGAGAGAAAAGGAAAAGGAGGTTGGAAATCTTCCTGTCTCAGCAGCACCTATGTGTGGGCTGTGCTGTGTTCCTGCACACCCTTCAGCTCAACACTGAGCAGGTGTAGGGCTGGGAAGGACAGAGAGGGGGATGCTAGACATTCCCAAAGTGGCTTTTTGATCCACCAGGAGCAGCACATCAAATGTCTGGGCTGCTGAGTCCATCAGATATAGCCTCTGAGTAGTGCCTGGATGCTGAGTTGGAACAATGAGATAACAGAGAATGAAATGGGCCATGGAAAATATAACTAGAAAATGCTGGCTAGATCACCTAATTCATCAGCCTTTCAAAGCAGGATTGTTCTCAAATGTATTTTCTGGTATGTTGTCCAGTTTTGTTTTAAAGAAGCCCATTAAAAAGTTTAAACTGAATACTGTACTTGAGCTTGGAGTGAATATATGCTGCATGATCTGTGCCACTGCTACATAATTTAGAATTCTTGCCATGCTATTAATACATCTCGACAAAGACCAGATGTAAGCAAGCTGTAGCTGAACTCAAGAATCTGCAAAAACTGGGCTAACCTCTTTAACAGCAGAACATATGGCTGTTACATTATCAGCCACCTTTTTTTTTTTTTTTTTTTTTTTTTGCTGAAGTGGAGCATTTTATTGAAAGCATGAGGGGGGAAAAAAGCTAAGAACAGAAATAAAGCATGACCTTTGATATGAAGTCGTCTTCTCTGACAGTTTCACCATTTAGTATTGATTGATAGGTCTATACATCCAACCTCCTGTTACAATTTTATAGCCTACACTTCTGTTTTACTTGGTGTCTCCTTTTTCATTCTTTTCTGTGTTTAAGTCATAGAAGAATTTTAGGGCAAGCATATACATTACACGATTATATATTTGAAGTGTAACAAACACAAGGTCTTTAGAAATAGCAACCAGCTGATAAAAAACAAGTTGTGTCACAGGGTAATTATTTGCATTTTTTGAAAAAAAACTGTTTGAGAAACTTTTAGTGATGGTCTGTAAACTTTTTTGTTTCATAAAAAACCATCCAACTGTTTCTTGGTGGAAACTGGTAACACATTCTAACCTATAATAAGGAAGACGATGAAAATTTCTTTATGGCAGTACAGGAGGATGTAATTAATGACTATTTCATTTGCAGGAATGAACAAACATAATGCAAACACATGTTGTGCATCCTTTCTGGGAGGCTCTTGAGAACAGCCAATTACCAGCAGTCCCTGATACTCCTTGACTTATTGTCCTCTCCTCCGTGAAAGTGCTTGTGACAAGTCTGGAGAGAAGACACAGAAGAATATTTTTATCTTTTTTTTTTTTTCCAGAACCTTCTGATATAACTCTTTGTTTTCAGTACACATACATATATTTCTATGTTCCATAGGCAGCCCCATTTCCTTGGGGCTCAGCTCATGAACTTCGGGTAATTTTTTTTTTTAACACAAAAGGAAGAGATTGGCATAGATTTAAAACAAACAACAAAACCATAATTGTAGGTGTTGGCTTCCTCTAGAGAAAAACTTGATACAGTATAAGTTCTCCAATTAATTAGCACCATTTTGTGTATTTGAGGCAGAATTGCATCAAATTGATGTGTCTTATTAGTTCTGACTAAATTGCACTGACTTCTTAGATTTCTTTCAAAAGTTATTGCTTGAAAGCTTCTTGAAATCCTTGTTAGCAATGTCGTGGAAATTTTTATGTTGCTCTTCCTCAAAGGCTGAAAATGTAACAATTTATTTTCTGATTAGTTTAATAAATAGAAATTCCCAGGATAGCATTCCTACTCAAACATACAGTTCCAGGCAGTACTTTCATTGTCTGAGGCTCAAATCTGTGGGGTTTTTTGACATGAAAAGAATACACTAATAATGGATTTGAGACATTAACAACAAAATTCTGGAAGTAAAATAGTTATTTTCATTTCAAAAATCAAATTTCCTTTCATCCAAAGGAAAATGAAATAGCATTTTCTTTCATCTTGTTTTCCATTCTATATTATTTAAATTCTCAAGCTGTGTGTGGATAGTATGGGATAAAGTTTGGTTTTAAAGGGAAATGTAGCAATTTTTACACATTTTGTTGCACATCCTGTTTTAAGGAATTTTTGCTGGAATAATCAGATTTTTTTTTTTTTTTAGCATCTCAAAGCCATTGCTCCAATTAATCTTGTTAATGTTATTTGAAAGAAACATATATATTAATTTGGTTTTTCTTTTCATTGCTTAATGAGTTGGTGTAGTGCCTTAAGCTACATCACTTTCTGTGTTGTAGTGGCTTGTGCAAAGTTTAAATGAGAGAAATTATTTACCACTTGAATGCTTGGGCCAGGAGCTGAACTTTGATGAGTCTCATGATCCTTTCAACTCAGAATTGTCTATGATGCTGTAATTTTAAGGCATTGAAACAACACAGGAGTAATGTAACTGGATAGAAACTTTCTAATACTTAAACATAGGGTTGTTAGTGCATGTCAATTACTCAAGTGTAAGAACAGGGATTTAGTATGATTTGGCTGGAACTTGCCAAGTTCCAATAATAATCACACAGTTTAGTATTAAGCTAATCTTAAGTTAAAATCTAAATCTAATAGTTTGTGCTTTCCAAACTGAAACTCTTCCATAATTTAGCTAGACTTAAATTTACTGTCCTATTTTCTGTCTTAGTGTATGAACATTGTCTAAGAAACATTTTTGATGCCATGGTGTCTACTCCCCTCTTTCATGCTGAAGTCCTCTGAACATCTTTGAGTCTCTGCACTTTTTTTTTGCCTATATGCCCACTTTGGTCTAAACTCTTTTAGTGCACAGCCAAAATAAGGGAAGAGCTGTTAGAGTGTGGGATTGGGTGCAGCAGTAGAGATTTATGATTTTTGCGTGTGTTTATATAACCCTTGGGACATCCTGCCATTTACTGGAATTCATATTTATTGTGAGGAGAACTCCCCTCTGTCCCTCAATATTCTACTCACAAACACCCTCTACTATTGAACCTTGCAGTTTATAACAGGGGATTAAATCTCCTGTTCTTCAGCACCTTGTCCATCACTTTGCTGCTCTTCCAGGTCTACAAACCATGTCTCATGCTCCAGTGACACAAGTCTTGGGGCCTGGCCAAGTGTTTAGATTAAGCTGGACTGCTGAAGTGATGACATTACATTTCTCCAGAGTAGTCATGGTATTTATCCAGAGAGTCTAGGGTCTGTCCCAAGGTGTTGTGCTTCAGTTTGGAGAGGCTACCTGACACCTCATGATGGATCACAATGCTTCAAGTGGGAATTTGGGAAAGGGATCTTGGACCTTTGACAAGTGGGGGACAACTGAGCAACAGGCCTGCAGCAGCAACATCATCTTTGCCAGAAGACTTGAATGGAGTGGGTGGCTGGTATGAGTGGCACTGAGGTTTAAAGTCTGTCTTTCATCTCAATATTATACTTGTATGGATTGCTGGGTAGCACATTTTGAAAGCAGAACAGTTCTTATTTTTTGACCTGGTAGAACATAAGGATAGCAGGCATATATTAGTGTTGAATTATACATTTTCTTTTTTATTAGAAAAAATGCATTTTTATTTATTTCCCTGTAAAATTTCCTAATTAAAAAAAGGACTTTTTGAGATCTTACAAGGGCCTCGGATAACTTGCTCAGCTGGATTTTTCTGAATGTGCCTCATGCTCAAGTATTCTAACATTTGCACAGTTTATGCACATCATTGCATTAGAACATAGATTAATAAATGTTAGGATCTTTCTCATCCTGGATGTCTGGATGGCAGATGAGATTTTTGTGTTTTCATCTGCTTTCATTAGTGTCCTCAGCTTTTGCGATGATTGCTGTTCAATACATGTTTCAATTTGCTGTAAATAATAATTAGAAAAACCCAATTCCCCTGTTTTATTTATGCTATAGGAATAGTAATGCCAAGAGAAGGGAATTTCCTCTGTCTGCTTCCTTGGCCTCTTTGTCATGGTTTGTGATGTTTTTAACCAGACTCTGTCAGTAGTGAACTTTTAGGACAGCAGAGTAAGAACATTTGGAATGAAATGGGTGACCTGTAACCTTACAAGAGTGGAGAAGGCTGATCCTAAGTGAGGTAGCAAAGATTTCTCACTGAGGATGTAATGCTAGCTGCTTTCACCACCATATTGGCTGCTCCACAGGGAAATTTATTCATGCATGACAGTTGTGCTGGTTTTGGACAGAGGTGATGATTTCAGGACTCTGATTTTATAGTATCTCAAAATCTGCAAAAACCTTTTAATTCACTAGTCTGTCATGCAGTAATTCACTAACTTCTGTGTGGCAGCCCTCTCAAAGTTAAAAAGACCATGTTGTCATTCGTAAATGAGAGCTTTTCTGGCAGTGACTTTATTTTTTTTCAGTGAGGAAAAATAGATAGTTCTAATAAAAAAGTTTTAGAGCTTGAACTTCTGAGGTTATAATGAATGAGTGGAGGCCATTATTCTTCTAAAAATGCTTTCTAGACACTTTTAGAAAGAAATGTAATACTTGAAGTTTGAAAGTAGTTTTATTTTTGTGCCTGATTGCTGTGGGTCTCTGAGTTCTGTTAGTGAAGTCAAATATTCTGTCAGTCTTGGACCCTGAGTAACACTGATGAGCTGGTGTAGGAGTTGGGCTTCCTGCACAATCTGGACCCATATTTTAGCCTATGCTTAAAGGCAGTGCTGTTTTCTAGAATCTCTGCCTGATTTTCATACGTGGTTATGTAAGCCATGTATGCTTTAAAGCATCTGGGAACCAGTTGGGAATGGAGGGAATGAACTTTGCTGAGGTTTGGTTGGAGTGCTGAGAGGTTCCCTCTCTGTGACCTGCTCCCAGGGGTTCTTCACCTGAGCTGCTGGCAGAGTCAGTGCTTACTCAGGCCATGAGGATTTCATTGGTTTCAGCCCTAGTCTGTAAGGAGCAACCTTGAGATGGAAATCAAAACTTGAACTATGGCAGAAGGTGATCATGAGTACGTTGAACTTCTCAGGACATTGCAGCCATCTGTTTTCTTGCTAACGTAATTCAAAGTGCTGGTTATGCTGTGTGAAGTAGAACAAAGATAATTTGTAATGAGCTTTCAACCAATTCTCTGTATTTTGTGGCTTTTGTACAAAAGCCAAAGTCTCTTTCATACCTTCATATTTTGCAAATATCTGTGAAATTCCTTCACCAAACAAATTCTCAGTTGTGTATATGCACTCTTCTGCAGGTAGGGGGTTTTTGCATTTCTTCTGTGTTTTTGTTAACTCCATTTTTTGCTTGCTTATTTTTATTTTTATATTAATGTAGCATGCCATGCCGGATTATTGAGGAGCACAACTCTCTTTGCCACCAAGTCAGCTCAGGGCAGACCTAACTGAAAAAGCGCTTAAAATGCCAGATTTTTCCACCTGAAGACTGCCAGGGTTGCAGTAGCCCTGGATTTGAGCTACAGAAGTAGGGAACAAAGGAAAATTGGTCTTTGTTCACTGCAGTTTTTAATTCTTGATTGGATAAGCTGCACTGCAAAATGGAGCAGTGTCATTGCAATTACACATGCAATTTGATAGTCAAAGCTACGTGCAATTAAATGTGAATTTACAATAGCAGCACGGTAATAAGTCTCTTTGTGGAGAATAAATATGAAAAAAATGGCCATTCTAATGAAAGTCTGTTTCACACAACTATTTTCAATGTATACTTTGCCAGTGTTCACTCACATTATCTGTTTGATTCTTTAATGGTATAAATTTCATAGTGGGAGTTACATTGTAAATGTAACATTGTAAATTCATTTGAATGACCTTTGGATGGCCACCAGAACTTGCTGTGGATCTTAGTGTTCTTGTTGGAGTGAAGGTGTAGTGGTACAACCTTTGGGAGATCTTTTATTAATGAGAAACATAGAATTATGAAATCTGCATTCACTTAAGCCTACAACTATGTTCTTGTCTTTAAGCATGTGACTGCCTTGGGGCTTTGTCTGAGAATGTGAACCTAGTTCTTATTAAAATAATAGGAAAAGTAGTAGGTAGAAGAATGGGACAGAATACATGTGGAATCAGTGGTTTCTCATACTTAAATCTATGATGTGTGTTTATAAATATCAGACAACGTTAGTACCGATTCACAGAATCACAGAATGGTTTGGTTGGAAGGGACCTTAAGGACCACCTCATTCCAACCCCTTCCATGGACAAAGACACCTTCCACTAGACCAGGTTGAATTCTTATTGAGCTTTTCTTCAAAAAATACTTTGTACTCAGTGCAAACAGCTGAGAATGGGGGACTGATGAAGGACAAGCAGGTAAGTGGAAGGCTGGGAAGTCAGAACATGATTTTCAGTTTCTCATTTGAACTCGCACCACAAGAGTTACAAGTCCTAGTTCTGGAATGGTTTTCCCCAGGAGAGTGAAGGTATGTAATAGACAAGAGAGCAGCCTTTGCTTGTAAAGGTGCTGTGATGAAAGATATGGAGCATTTCAAGGGGGGAAGAAAAACTCACCATAGGGTGGGGGAAATGTTACAGGACTTTTCCCCAATTTATTGAAAACATTAGGGTTTTTTTTTCCTTTTGTAAAAGTTCTGTCAGCAGTTGGAATTTTTATACATTGTGCTAATCCTACCTTTATATAAAAGTCATAAATCTTATAAATTAATGCATCAGGCAGTTACCAGAACACTTCAGTCTGTTTCTTTTTATGGAGTGATCTGACACGTTTTGCATACAGCAGACCTAGGTGCTCTGCATGAGTTCCAAAGTGGATTTGTAGCGATCAGCTCATAGGAATGGACTCTGGCCCTACTTCCAGTCGGGTGAGAAAATGTGGTTTAAGTTAAATGCAATAATACTGGAGAAAAGATAGGAATTACTGACCTTTTGACATTGGATTTTAAAGTTTAGCATAATGGTATGGGGGCCTATGAATGTTTTTATTGGTACTTCCATTAGTTCCCTAATAATCTTGATATTTCCAGCTCATAACATTTTCTGGGGTGTAGAAATCTCTTTTTTCCATCGCCCTATTCTTCAAGCATGTGGATACATTTAATGACTAATTAGCAGAGTAAGTTTTGCTGCTTACCTTGCTTATGAAATTTGAGGGATGTGATTCTGATCTTTCAGCTGCCCTCTAAAAGTACAACTTTTTAAATGTGCAGCTATTTACAAACATGAGTGTCAACTGTTTTGTTTACTCTGAAGAAACTAAACTGTGTTAAGGCCAATAACTGAAATATGTTATGGGGAAAACAATTTTTCATCTAATATCAAAAAGGCAATTTTTGATACTGTAGGGTAGTAAAATAGTCTACTCAGTGTCTGTCCTAAAAGCAGAAGCATTTATGGGCAGTACAGATGACCAATATACATTACAGAACCAGTTTTTATAAAAGTGTTTTCATTTGAGCAAATATCTTTTTTTTTTTTTTTTTTTTTAATAGGCTGGTTTTTTACATATTTCTGATAACTCTTGCTGACATCCAGCAAGTTCCAGAGTCCTGGAATTCTCTTGAGGTTTTCTGGTACAGAGACCAAAAAAAATTGTTGAATGCTTCCAGTGCTCCAGCCCTGAAGCAACATTCTGCAACCAGATGATACATATAAACTCGCTTCCCATAAGAGAGCAGTCTAGTGCTGAAGGAAAAAAATATAGCTATGTTTTTAATATCAGATGTTCTTTACCCAAGCATCTGGTTTGAAATGTTCCTAATTCAGAAAATGTCATGTTAAAGAAAGTGCAAAGTACTTGAAAATAATTAGGAACGAATCAGGCAATTTGGAGCAATGGCAAACCACTGGGTTTTTTGGAACACAAGGAATGCTCTGCTAAGAGCTCTGGAGGAGCAGTGGTGCTCAAGGAGTTCTTCCTGCTGGTGGTACCTGCAGCATTAGTCGTGATGTTTCTGTCCCAAGAAGCCAAAATCTTCAACTCATTTCACAGATATCTATTTCCCTGCCTCTAGGTAGCCAGCTTGGGCATGGGTTGCTGAGAGAAGAGAAAGGAAATTGTGTAAAAACAAATGCTTTTGAGTGGTGCCATAAGAGCTACTTTTATTTGTCAGTGTCTGCTACAATTTTAAGAAATGTATCTTCACTGGAATAAAATCAACAAATAACATGGTGTAGGTGTGATGTCTCCCTCAACTGCTTCATACAGCTCATGGTTTGATTTCTGATAGTAAGTAGAGGGACTTAAACTTGCACTGATAACACCTAAATTTGCAATTTTGCCAAGAATGTGAAGATTGACCACATCACTAGAACAGTGATTTACTGCAAAAACTCTTTCTGACCCTCCTGATAAAGGGAAATAGAGCTATGGAAATAAGTACCAGTGGATCTAAGCTTTTCAGTGCAGAACACTGACTGAGTGGAATTTGATGTATCTGGCAATAGTGGAATACATTGTCACTCAGATACTAAAGGAAAAATATGTGTTTTTAGTGGAAAACATGCAAATATTTGCAATTATTTTTGAAATTATGCATGCAGAAGCCCAGAGTAAAACTGAATTTTCTTTTAATACTTTTAAAATGAAATTATTTCACTCTTACTGTAGTATTCTTTCTGTTGTTTTCTGTGATGGGCTACTTCACCTTCTGCTAGCTCAACTGGTACATGTTTCTGCCAGCAAAAAAGAAAGCAGTTCCATTCACTGGAAGTTTGCTAATTTGTACCAGGAGAGATTATTTCTCGAACTGATTTTTGGTTTTTTTTGTTGGTTTTTTTACTATTCTCTGTAGTGGCTCTTTGAGAAAAGCCAGGAGAGTAATGCCAGGAAAGGCTCTTGGTCCCCATGCATGCACATTTTTCTCCTTCCAAGGGCATAAATATTGATCAGTTGTGTATGTCCTTGTGGTTCTTGAACCTTAAATTTATGTGAATTGTGGTATTCTAAATAGATGCTTTATTTTAGGATCTGTCTTCTTGCAGGTCTTACTTATTCATGAACTTACTTCTTGGGTAAAAAGCATTTTAATTGCTTTCCATATAAAAACAGTGTAGAGCACAGGATAAGCCACTTCCTTTGGCAGCCTCTTGAGAGATTTCTGATTGCAGATAAATATTCTCTCTTTCTTGATAGTGTTTTATTTCTACCTCTTTTGAGGTTTTATTCTTCCTTCTTTTCCTTTGAAATTTTGTTGGGGTTTCCTAGGAAGCCATTTTGGTGTGGTTATGCTGTCTGCTCATGTAGTAATTTTTCCACAATAATTTTTCAAAGTCTTGATAAAATTAAGGATGGAGGTCAAAGACAAAAAAAATGTCACTGGGGTTGTAGAAGTCAACACTTGGGCAAAGCTGAAAAAAAAATCCATCTGGGAGCTTCCTTTTTGTCCTGGCACAAAAGTTTCTGCGGAACTGTAGCTGTTTTATCTCTGTGTACTATTCCTGGTCCATTGATACAAACACACAGATCCTTGCTGGGATTGCAGTGCACCTTGGTAGCAGCCAGGCACGTGCTGTCTCCTGGCCCAGAAGGGAGCTTGGGGAAGTCTCTGGCTGCATTCCAGGGGGCACACTGGGGTGGCAAAGGGGCAAAGAGGAGTTATTACTGCAGCAGGTGGGCACAGAGCACACCAGTCTATGTGCCTGCTCTTTGCATGGAGTTCCTTCAGTCGTCTTGGCATGTTTCTGCCCAAGTGGAGGTCTGTCTCTTCCATTGCAGTGTTTTGGTGTTATTTTTATTCACCTGTGCTGCTCCCACACTGAGAGTGTGGTGTCTGAGCATGAGCCCAGCTGTGGGATGTGTGCACTGGATGGCATCTCGTGGCACAGGGGCTCCCAACTGTGGCCTCCAGAAGGCTGCTTGTAAGTTGCTGCCTCTCTGTTTGTTTGCAGCTGCTAAATTGCATTAAAGACTTCTAAAAATAGAGTGGATGTCTCTCCATTTAGTTTCCAAGCCAGGAATTCCTATAATTGCAGCTTGTCATGTGGAATATAACTATGTGTGTGCAAATGCACGAGTGTCTGTGCCTGACAGGGAACTGTGGTGAAACAAGGTCTCCAGAAGAAGATCCACTTTCATTATCTCCTACTGAATGAAGAATTTTAAGGAACACTACCCAGGAATGGGAGGAGTCTTACTTTTCATTTCCCTTCATGCTTCATGGGAGTGAGATTTGATAATGTTAACTGTCAGGTCAGGAAAATGCTTGAATAAAGAGATGGTCTAGGTTTTGAAAATAATTTGGTTCTCATACAGCAGCACTAGAGTTCTGGGAATTTTCATTGGCACAACTTTTTACCAAGCCTGATAACTGTTTTAAGTTTAAGGGAAAAGGGAAGGTAGCTCTTCTTTGATTAATATTTTCAGATTGTCTGTAGGCTCAAGGCAAGGAATTTTGAGGGTTTTGTCTGAAGCTGTAAGTGCAGCATATTTTAGAACTGGGAGCTCAAAATATTAATTTAACATTATTTTTCAAATCCCATTATCCTCCAAAATATTTGTTCAGTCTCTTTTGGGTTGTGCAGTGGAGAAATGAAACTGGTGTTAACCCCAAACAATGACAACAGCACATTGTGTCTCCTGCTCTGTCAAGTGTCTGAGGTACCAGGTATTCTAGACTTGTACTGTTTCATTGAATGACTTCTGTGCTCTTTTATCTGGAGATTCCACTGAAAAAATTTTAGCTCACTGTTTTTATGGTCTCTTTTTATTCTTTTCTGGCTTCCAAGCAAGCAGTCTGCCCAGTGCTGGTGGTGAAGGCTTCAGGCTGGGGGTGAAGAAGCAATCAATGTCTTTCACCTAGAGCTAGGTTGGAATCTTCTCCTTAATTCCTATAAAGTTTGTGTTTTTCCTAAAAAACACCAAAACCAAACCAAAAAGCAAAACGGTCCCAAACAAAACCATGAACAAAGGAACGTAATTATGGTTGCATAAACATGTTTTTTTAGGAACTAATAAAATTAATCCAACATCCTCTCCCCAACAATTGTGCCCTGACAATGAAGCCCACTGCAAAACTTTGAGCTTTTTTTTTTTGACCAAGTCATTCAACTCTGTGAAAATGCTCAGTAGTTTTTTTTCAGAGAGACATTTCAGTGGAAAGAATTTCAGATAATATGGGTATTTCTCTCTGCAGTAAGGCCCAGAAGAGATGTGAGTGAAAATCACTGGGAGGATCTTGTCAAGTTTTGTATAGAGGCTTCCCTGGGGAGGGCTGGGGTGGTGTGATGGGCTGCCTCTGAGCTCATTAATGCATGGGAAGAGAAGGCTGAGCACCGAGGGAGAACAGCTGTCCCCTCAGGTTTGTGCAGGTGGCTTCTGGCCTGTAACTACAAAGCTGTAGCTGCACGAGACAGGAAAGAAATAGAAACAAAAGGGAGGAGAGCCAATGTGATCCTTGGCCAGACAGTCATGGGAATTGAAATGAAGTTGTCAGGAGCAGGGATGAGTGAAGCCTTAAAGTCAGGGAGCCTGCTCTAATTCAAGAGGAATGGTTGTCTCTAGCCAGTTCATGGATTTAAGTGGAGTAGCTGAGGGGCAGGTGAAGCTGATCTCAGGCCAGATTAATCCCTAATGTAATCTTGTTGGCATCATTGTGCTGTCTTCCCTCCGTTTCAAGCTTCAGTGGAATTCCTTCAAAGATGTGTTTTGCCCTTCCAGATCTTGTTTTACAAAATTCCACTGAATCATCACGTTTTTCCAGATGCTCCTTGGAGCCTCTGCCCTGGATTACATCACTGGTGTCAGGACAGAGGGGTGGGTTACTGGGAGAGTAGGTTTCCTTATAAAGAAATTGTCATACTTGTGAAATGTTTTGCTTAATGAAGTTATGGCTGTAGCCGTAAATTTGCAAGTATGTGCAGTGCCAAAGAACTGAACAGAGCAACAGCAAACCTCCATTTATGTGTGTGTGGGAGGCTTGGCAAACTCATCCACTCCCTTGAATGTTTGAGAGACAAAAGTTCCCTTTGCAGCTTTGCCGCCAATGCGCTTGGTGACGTTGGATGCTTCACGTAGGACCCATGTTCCCATTCCCCAGTCCATAATGTGGGAATGATAGTATTCCCTGTGTGCTATTAGCAAACATGTAGTGTTACTGGATGGTGCTACATAGCCAGCTTTTATTGAACTGACATATATTTGGTCTGATTCTAGTAATAATGATTAAATCTAACAAAATGATATGAGGAAGATGGCCTCGGGTAAAGGAAAGGAACAGAGTAAGTACCAGGAGAGGCACATATCACTGCAATCTAGCTGCATGTCAAGCAAGGAATGGCTATGTATTTCTGTAGGAAACCACAAATCCTTTGTCAACAGAACTGACAAGTCATCCTTGAAATTTTAATCCACAGAATGGCCTTATTAATTTTAAATTTGCCTTGTATTACAGCATGCAAGGATCAGATGCAGACCTGAACGTTCTTACCACATGGAAAGCATTTCAGTAAAGAGATGGAAAACATTATTCTGTAAATGCATTTATTAGCAGCACAAACTGGAACAATTGAGCACGTCAGGTCTCAGTTTGATTGCACTGTGTCCCATGAGTTTGTGGGCGATGGTTTAAGTGTAGATAAATAAGTTTCAGTAAAAAAAAAACCTGTGCCCCGAGGAATACCTTTCTTTATATTTTTTGGTCATAGACTACTATATCTTGGATAATAGTTTTTTTTCCAGCTGACTTTTTAAAATTTAATTTTCTATTATTAAGATGTTAAATATTACTCTATTTGGCCAGTGGTCATAGAGTTTGTAGCCAGAATATTGTTCAGTTTCATGTTTAATCATACTGATGCTAATAAACTTCAGAAATCCAGTTTGTGAACACCATTGTGATTATACCTGAAATAGAAACAGATTTCCAGATTTTTCATGGGAGTCTTGCTAGGAACAGCCTTTCTCCTTGTTTACACAGCAGAGCTCAGCTGTTATGAGAACTAAATTATTTTAGAACTCTTACATAAAATTTTCATCTTTTCCATTAACAGTACACTGAGAAGTAGGATATTTGCTTCCAGGCAGTAGAAGTGTTATGTCAAGATGGACTCTGTGAGGGCAAATTAAGCACAGATCCACCTGCTTCTTTTGCAGCATGATTGACATTTTCTGTAATTGAGGAGGACAACCCAAATTGACCTAAGTCTGCATGTTTCTAATAATAAAATGGAGTCAATAAACAAAAGCCACATGTACAGGAACTGCACCTGTTGAAGGGATCACTTTTCATGTTGAACAGTGTCAGATGCCTGCTTAGCAGCTTCAGACCGTTGGCAAATTGACTTCCCAGAAATGTTATGTTACACATTGAAGACAATGTAATGAGGGTGCTAATTAAAGGATGGTAATTGAGGACCTCCAGATGATGCAAGGTTGGTGTTAGGGTTTTTAGTACTGTGCTTGAAGAATGGTGGAAGCAGTCATCAGCTGTTGGTACCTTTCTAGTCATTCCCAAACTCTCCTGGCCCAGCTGCCTGAGGCTCATGTTGGTGTCCCTGCTGTTTTGCCCAGATCTGTTTTGTTTGGTTGTTCCATGTACCATGTGTTCAAAGAAAACCTTCTAGTTAAAAGATGGGTGAAGGTGAGCAGAGTACCTGGATGAAGGAAATTCTGAACAGATACCTGTCTGAAGGTTCTGCTTGAAAACAGCATAAGCTTTGTACCTTTTTATTTATTGCTTCTTGAGTGTTGCTTGCTCTGAGACTGTTGTGAGATTTCTCGGTACCTCAGAGGAAGTCAGTTTGCAGACCATTCGTGTAGTCTGTTTTGCATAATTTCTATTTGGAGAATGTTTAATGAGTGATAAATAATTTCCAAATGTATCTATCATGCATTAATGCTTCTGTTGCATCAAAAGAAAATATTTTGGTTGAGCTTATTTCAGAGTATTGGCGTAACAAAGCCTAGAAACAGATGACAGGCATCACCCCAAGATGAACTCATTTTTGGTGCAGGCAGATGCAGACATGCACGCATGGGCATAACACCCCCTCCACTTTGCTAGTGATGATCTGGGGTGGGCTCTGTCCACACCATGTCGGTACACACTGACAGTGCATCACTCTGAACATGACATATTGCACACTGAGAGCTAATCCAAACAAAAGATGAGCACAAAAAGGGAGAGTCGATTATTTATGAAACAAAGCAATCTGAGGAAAACCTCTCAAGGGCAGCATAAACAGGGGAACAGTTTCCAGTTATGTGAATGATTTTACTTCCCTTCACAATCTGTCCTAAGCCAATCTGTGCCATGGGAGGAGTAAGTTGGTGTTTCTCCAGAAAAAACCTAAATCAACAACAGCCAGGCTTAAGAGAAAAAGAAATGCATATTGCAGCTTTGATATATGAGATAAAGTTTCCTTCTGTGCATACAAAAGCAGAGTAGGGTCAGAAACAGAGAGCCTGCTCCAGCAAAGGCTCAGCCATGGGAGACATCACACTGGAGTTAGCATGTATTGTGTGTACACTAGAACCAGTGTCCTGACTGTAAGGCAGACTCAAAATATGTTTTCTCTTTCTCTTAAAACCCTCTTTTATCTTCCTTCCAGACTTGGTTAAATTTAGGTCATCAAAGCAGACAAGAAGCTTGGACTGTGAACAGTCAATGGTGCAGGTGTGCCCTGGTACTGAGTACTCTGACACTGAGAGATGTTTTTCTGTACTTGCACATGCTTTACAAGCCAGCCTGAGCAGAGGGGCTGCTCTGCCTGTGCAGGCTGGCACACAGGCACTTCACACAGTACATCAGAATTCCATGATTCATTAAGTGATCAGTTTCCTAAAGTTTCCAGACTAGGCGCCCAAATTGTGAGAATCTTCTGGGAAGGGACAAGATGCTTGAGAGTTTTTTTCTTTGGTTTGAGCAGACATGTTCTCTTAATGTACACACCTCAAAAAATCAGTGATGCTGTTGTTATTATCTAAGAAAAATAAAATAGGAAGGATTCCTAAAAATGATGCATCTTGTCAAAGGTAGATCTGGGTCTAACTTGGCTCTGACTTTGTAGGGAAACCTGAGTGGCAAACTGGTGAGAAAGACTGAACGAGCAAAAGTGTTCACAAAGGATTGAGAGGGTGAACTGAAAGTTGAGCATTGAGATAGAGAAAACAAGTTATTAGTCTAAGTCCAATTTAAACACTGTGACTTGTGTGTTACTCTGACATCAAGCACGGGAAGGAGCACATTCATAGTTAAAATCCTAGGCTAGTGGAGATGCTACTAGATTGGCTGTTTAATGTTTTTCTTAAAATTTACTGTAGTAGTTCTTTTGTTAGTGCAAACAAATCTACTTTTTGTTTGATGAGCTGAAAAATTTATGTTTTTTTAATATTTCCTTTGTTTCACTACCTGAGATTAGAATCAGTGACTCAGTTTTATCTTCAAGATGCCAGTCTTCTCAGTTTAATTCTCAACTTCATTAATTCTGTATATGAATATCCACAGTACATAACTGTGTTCTTTCTATGCAACCTTAACCCTCACAAAAGCTAAACCAGGTTCTCTCTCTGTACTCTGTTTGTCCATGCTCCTCTTGCTCATCCATGATGCTAGGAAGAGTTACTTGTAATAAAATTAAGTTCTGAGCCCTTGTTACTATAGGAAACTTTTTTCTTTTCAATATTTTTACTTGGCCAAAGCTGAGAGTGGCTGAAGCTCTGGATCTCTCAGATTACCTGCAAAGAAATACTTAAATGCTTATATGTCTAAAAAATGTGCTCTTTGGCCTCTAAAATTAAGGATGTAAAGTTTCTCAGCCTTACCTGACGATACAGTGTTACCCTCAAGGTACTTTTATCTCAGTTAGGAGCTGTTGCTATTTTTGCTGCTACAGTCAAAAATATGGAAGCAGCTTTACATAAAAAGTGACAATGTCAGCATGCTATGAGAAAATCATTGATGAGAGAGACTATTCCATCCTATAATTGTGCTTCTTTTTATAATGGAGAAAAACTTAATGGCTTTAGCATAGTTTATATCAAAAGATTATTTCTGAGAGCCTGGATAAACATTGCTAGGACCTACATTTCAACTTTCAAGTGTTTAACAAAGAATTATGGGATTGTCTTATAACTATGAGCTAAACTATGGGAATTTACGTTTTCCTTTTTGCAGGATAGTTCCTCTTAAAATTATACTCTGAACAATGGCTTATTTTCTTGTGCCAGTACTTGATTCCAAATACTGTGGCTTGGCAGCAGACAGGTCTCATATTTCAACCACATGTATTTAAAAAAAAAAAATCAAAAGATCCTTATTTGGCACTCTGCTTACATATCTCAAAAAGCTGTGTTTGTGTGTCAGATTTAAAAATAATTGAAACCAGGGGTGTAAAAACCTGAACTCTTCTTCCAGGATGTTTTGACTTCAATTGCTTCCAAGAGCATTGAAGGGAACGGAATGGAAACCGTGTGCAGTGTGAGGCACTGACAACGCTCAGAGAGACTTAACCTGAAATGGACATACATAATACCACAATGGCCTTTCCAAAAATATTCATATTTTTCTTTCATCATGTATTTAAAGCAAATATATGCACACAAGTGCTTGCTCTCCTGGAAAAATGCTATGCAGATTTTGTTTGGTAAAGAGGAGGATTGCGTTGCGTAAGGACGTGTTGTGGATTTTTGTTGATTGAAGATCTGTTGCTGTATCTACATGTGCAAAAATTTAAGACTAGGAGTGCATTCCATGTGGAATTAAAATTGGTGAGGGAATTAGAATGATGACCTACATTAGAACAGGATGACAGAGGGTCAATATCCTTATTTTTCAAAAATGTCTCTTTGGAACTTTAATACATACAAATTATATTTTTTGGCCATTAAGGTACAATATTGCTGCTTGTACTGGAAGTCACAATACACAAGAGGACGCCTCCATTTTTTACATAGTTTTTAGAAATATTTGGAAAAAAAATGATGTAAACTCATAGCTAGCCTCTAGTAACCCATTATGGAGAAACTTGTCCTTGTGCCCTCAGAATTTTGTTTTTATCCACAAAAAATGATGTGAGAAGTTGAGTCCCAATCGTCTGCAAGTAAAACATTCACTGAGGGACTGACTTTAGAACAGATATGAGAGGAGGAAACTCCAGCTTGCTTCTGCTCATTAGTTACAGGTGAGGCAAAATATCAACCAAGAAAGTTATCCCAAGAATTATCAAGGAAAGGACAAACTCACAGCCTATTATGAATGATGCTATAGTATAATATAACGAAATATACAAATTAAAGCTGATATGTACCCAGTATTGTTTTTCCATCTTTCCATAATAAGGTGGTTGTGTGGCTGATGACCCTTCCAGGCCTTACATTGCCCTGGCTCTCTTGTGCTTCCAAAGGATGGAGGGATGTAGAGAGCAGCAAAAGGGTCCCAGATGAAAGAGAAGAGTCACAGGGCTGGGTCAGACACCCTCCATGACAGACAAAGATGTAATGCTGTCATGTCCACACCACGGAATAAATGAGAAAAACAACTGGGAAATCTGGAAGAGGTAAAGAAGCAACAGAGTCATGTACTGCAACTAAAGGGATTCTTTGTTTGCACACATTTTGGGAAAAAAAAACCAACAAACCAAGCACCAGAAACACAAAACAAAGATGGAAAAAACCCAGCAAATTCCTACACACTCACTCACTCACTCACTCATCTTTTGCAACAGAGGTAAAGAAAAGAAAAAAATTATTTCCCAGATGGCACATTGCAGTTTGATTTTATGCCAGGCTTGGGCCTTCCGTGAATTCTTTTCGGTGTTTTTTTATCTTTGCTAAGGATTCTGCTTGCACAGAGAATTAATGTGAACTATTGCAATTCCAGTCACTTACTCATAGTTGGATAAAAATCCTGATGAACGAGAAAGAGGAAAACAAAAAATCTGAAATACCAAGTTATTTCTGGCTATTACTATTTTGCTTTTTTGTGTGGGTAGTTTTTGTTGTAGTCTTTTGTGGTTGTTTTTTCAATCTGAGATTTCTTGTCAGTCTAAAATGTAGATATATGTACAGATATAAGCAGGGTAGATTTCTATGAACAGTATTGAGTATCTTGTAAAATACTTACATATTCTTTTCAAATAATTTTGCTACAGGTTCAATTTGAGTTCAGGCCAAAGAGGATTTGAATTTGGAATTAAATCAGATTTTAATTAATTAAAATAAGTTGAAGTCATTATTCTTTTCCTCTTCTTGGCTTCATATCCTAACTAATGGTTTCCAGTGCATTGTTTTTGTTGCTTTTGTTGGTATCCTTCAGAAAACATCTTAATTCAGAAAGAAATCATGGCAAGGAGATTGTGACCTTTGAGGCACCTTGGTTTAGTAGCAGGAGCTGTGTTTGTGAGATAGGGAAGATGTCACATGAAGGGCATGAAGATTAAAACAAAAACCAAAATCCATCTTCTCCTCCAGACAAAGGGAGACATAATTCTCTTTTATCCTCCTCTCCCCCCCCCCCCACCTCACCCTAAGAATGTGTGTAAATAGCATTAAAACTAAACACCAAGGAAAAAATAAATCAGAAGAGTTCAAGCTGGCCTGGCCTGAGGCAGTATGACTTTATATTCTTGCATATACATCTGCTCAGTTTTACTGTGCCTGACAGCATGTAAAAGGCAGAGGCAATCAATGTAAACATCAGTGCAAACATGAAATATGTTTTATTTCAGAAGAGATGGCTCTTCTGCATTTATCTCTCTTCCTTACTGAAATACTTTCCCCACTGTTGGCTGGCATCTTCTGTTTTTAGTTGTGTTTTGTTGCAGAGCTGAAATGGAGGAAGTGGATGGAATATGGATATGACTGCTAGGGGAAGTGTGAGTTTTGATTTAATGTTTTGGTCATCTTTAGCTAGAAGTAGGGATACTGTCCTGACACATATTACCAGCAGGTAGCTGTGGTTGTGAATTGCAAGCTAGCCAAGAAGTAAATTCAAGTTTGCTTCACAAAAACCTCTCACTCCAGCTCATTCTCCTCAAAGGGAATGCAAGTTCTGCCCATGTTTTCAGATACTGGATATGTAGGTAGGTTTCAGTAACTTCCACAAGCAATTAACTCTTTATCTTTCTTGTAGATAAAGTAGGTCAAGTGTGGTTTTTTTTTTTTTTTTTTTTAGTCTTTCTAAATGTGGAGCAGTTAGTACCATGGAGAAGGAGATAGCTCTGCAGCATGTGTAACCTAGCAAGTCATGGGCAAGCTATTCCATGTTTATTTCAGCTTCTCCCTTTAGGAGGTGGGCTTCTACTGCACAAAGCACTTGGCTGGTGGTGTGTCCTTGTAGCCTTTTGTAACTTGGAGTGGAACCTAGTAACAGCAGGAGGATTTTTTTTTTTTTAAGGTTGAAATCTGGTGAAAATAGATTCTGGAATTGCAAGCAGATTCTTGAAGTAGCACCTGACTTGTTGCACTATATGAAGCATTGTTGCTTGTTCTTGTCCTTTCTTGGGAAGAATATTAGCTATGAGAGAACAAAGATGAGTAATGAACCTCCAAGGGCAGTTAAAGTCAATTGTGGCCTCACAACAAACACAGCCTATAAATCCCGAGTCCCTGTCCAGCCTGTTTTAGGGACAATTTTATGAATCCTACCTGGAATCTAGCTGTAATAAAAATATATATATGGGCAAGCTAGGTAAAAGTTGCTTAATTTAAGTAATATGTTTTGTAACTCATCTTCTGAATTTCTTCTCACTGCCTGCTACTGCCACAAGACCCTTTATCCTATCAGTATGCAATTCTGCTTTCTAATTTGTCAAATGACTACTCCAGCAGTGAAAAAGAACCCACAAAGATTCTGTACAATGAAAATTATTTATTGCTATCAGTTGAAAATTAGGCCACCCATGGATAAGTTGAGGGTGATAAAATTTAATTCTTTGCTCATTGTTGGAACGTCTGGTAGTGTTAAACAGGGAGATGTCAAAAATCATTAGGAAAACAATATCTTATGAAAGACTCTGTAGTTTCAAAGTCACTGTCTCTTCCTCACCCCCCATGGTGAAATTCCACAGTTTTCTAGCTGTCTGTTGGTGTTCTTTTTTCAGTGATCTTTGCAATTAACTATGGATTTGTGTACAAAATTCAGTGACATGATTAACTCAGTGCATTTTTGTTCTACCTTTGCTTTGCAGCACTCAGTTCCGTCAGCTGTGAAGGCAAAACTGTGGAACTGTTTTGTGATCTGTATAAAAGTACTGCTTCCTTGTAAAAATATTCCTGTAATTGTTTTATTTTCCTTGTACTTTGATACAGTTCCAGCAATCTCACTGACACTTGTTGTGCTACTACAACTACAGGGGCAAAAAAAATTGCAATGCCTAAGATCAGGAAGAGAGGATTTTGTAAAGAGAAAGAGCTGGGTCTGTGGCTGGGCTGGGAATACTTGATTGTGGTAATAGTCCTCATCTTACCTGAAGAAAGAGCTGTGCTCTGGAACTGATTAGTTATTAGTTTGGGCATGGCAATGCAGAATTACTCTAGGAGAATGCTCAAGGCCTTTTTCAGGTGACTGCAGACTGCTTTGATTTGTCTTACTTGCCTTTAAGTGCTAAACACCCAAGAGTCACACTTGGGCAGAAAAGGCAAATCTGTGGCACCTCCACCATGTTTGGAAACTCCTGCTTTAAGTGAATGTTTTCTTGCACTTTTCTGTTTTTCTTCACCCACTTAATCCACATCTCTAAGACTCTGTAGAAGACTTTTATAATCCCATCCAGGATTTTGCATTTTGGTGAAAAAAATTCACATCTATTGTTGATATATCTATTACCTGTCATTATTTTATTTCAGCAGAAGAGGCTGTTAGCTGGAAGGATGCATTGCCAGATTTTTATGTATTAAAGACGCACGCAAAAGTATTTACTTGAGAAAATGAATATTGCTTTCCCCCCCTCACCTTTTTTTTTGTTAGTGTTTGTTTGTTTGTTTGTTTGTTTTAAGGGCTTTTTGGCTTCTACCATTTTACTTAGAATTATTTTGTTCTATAGTTGGTATTCCAGGGAATGAAGTATGATGAGCCAGATTTTTGGGTGGAATTTAATGCTGTGGCATGTGTTTGGACTGACTGAATATAAGTAATTGGAAATGCAGGATATTTGGATACTATTCACTTCTAGGGTTTAGCAAAGCTTCTTAGCACACTGTGCTTTAAATAGAAAAGAAGTTGGAATAGCTCCTCTCAGACTGGAGTTTCTCCAGCTCCTGTCTACTCTAAAAGTCTGTGCCAGGATGCTGGATTCCTGCAATCCTGTGTTGGAAGAGTAGCCCTGTTTTGACTCTGTGTTCTGATGTGGTGATATCAGAGCTGACACCACCCAGCTTTCGTGATGTGCTGTGCAGTGCTGCTACACGACTGAGCTACAGGCCACGAGTGCATGTTGGCTGTAACCACCTGTATTTGTACTTAAAATTGAGGACTCAAGGTCAAGGTCATCTCTAGTCTGATTTTTAAATCAACAAAGAGCCATCCCCTCTATTGTTGTCCTTTTTGTAAGGTATATATTCTTTTTCTTCAAAGCAATATCATCCAATTATTTGTCTGGATGCATGTTAAGGGTCATAGTATGAGTCAGTCATTATCAGGGATTGATTGATTAATTGACTTAGTGTAGTTAAGACACCAAAAAAATGGTAACAATTTGAGATCATTTATGGTTACTGAATTTATTGACAGCAGCAATTACTCAACACTCTTTGCTTTACGATGTCTGATGGGGTTGGACATAATAGGAAAGCACTGTCCTGGCTCCTGCAGGTTGCCATGCAGACATGGGGTGAAGGTCCTTGTGCTTTTCCAGAGACATGTCTACCAGCTGGACTTGGAATCCCTCACTTCTAGATAGCCAGAACAGCTAACTTGAGAAATTGAAACCATTAGGTCTACAGGGTAGGGCAAAATAAAGAGGCTGAGAACAGATATCCTCTCTGCCCACTTGTCCTTGCAGGAGGATTGTTCACTCTTTGCTCTCTGTCCACCAATTTTCCATGGCTATCTGTGTTGCAGTAAACTCGAATCAACTCCCTCTAAGATGTTAAAGAAAAAACTCGAATTTCTCTCTTCCCTGGGGCCTGGATTTTCTGCTCCTTGCAGAAGTGCCCTAGTCACCCCCCATATGCTGTAGGCTGTTGCCTCTTTCTTCTGACAATGCTTCCTTATCTCTGAAGGAGTTCCAGCCTGCCACGGATGATCTTTTCCCCTCATTTATCCATTTAGCATGCAGGAAAAATAACGCCAAATAACACACAACCAGATTGGGTGCAGCCTTCACAGATTGGCAGTTTCCTCATCAGTGCCCATAAATGTGAGAGATGGAGACTGCAGAAAGGAGTAGGTTGTTGTTTCAGTCTTTGGTGAGATGAGGTGGTGTGAGATCTCCCTGAGGAAACTCTTGCTCCAGCAGAGAAATGTTTTATAGCTTGTGCCCAAAGCATCTATTTCTGTGTGCAGTGGAGACTCTTATGTAATATATTCCTCTCCACATGTTCCCTTTCACTCTTAGCACTAGTTCTGCTGAGTGGGATCTCTCTTACAGTTACTGAATGCAAAAATACAAATATGACAATTCCAGATCATCTTTTTGTGGCCACAGTTTTGTGTCTGTCTTTCACCCTCTCAGCCCACTCAGTTTAAACCTGCTGAAGGAAAACTCAGTGATACTACCAGAACACAGAAAAGCTGAAGCTTTTTAGGTAATTCTACTATAAAGCAAAATGTGTAAGAATAGTTTTGAAAATGTTTCATAAGACTGTACCAAAAAGTCCTCATTTTGGTGTAGCTTATGGGAGAAAAAAGTAAAAAAGCTGGAAAAAGTAACTCTAAAGGAAATGGAAGGACAGTAAGTTTGTTGACTGGGTGCAGGGCAGTGGTTTCAGAGAGAGCTGAACTCAGGGGAGCAAATCCAGGTGCATCAGCACAGACCTCTGCTCAAAATAAATAATCCTCAGTGAAAAACTATGTAAAAATGTGTTTTGTTTTTTTCCTAGGGGAGGTATGACTTAGTGTCTGTTTTTGTTCAGTAGCTTATTTATCAGTAGCAAAGTCATCCCTGCCTGGTCCTGAGTTGTGTTCTGAGTAAAATCCAGGAGCATAAGGATGATGTATTTCATAGTATACAAAAAAAATTTTTTAATTTGTCACTTTTGAGTTTATTCTTTTATTTATTGGACTTGTTAGTTCATTGAGTTTATAGCTACCTTGAACCAGTTGGATTGAAAGAATCACCTTATAATATTTTTGTGAAACTGCCAACAATAACATGTTTGTTTATTCATATAGTTATTTATTTTCTTCAAAATGAGTGGATGATTTTGATATGTGTTAGAGAAGTCAAATAAGAAAGGTTTTGTTCATGTGATAGTGCTTATGAAAGCTGAGAGCTTAACCACATTGTATATTATGAATTTTAATTTTTAATATATATACATTATAAATTGGATATGTAATGAGCAGAAGCAATATTACAGTCTATTCACACTTCATCAGTCTGTTTCCTCTACCTCTGTCTCTGTTTGAAAGATCATCTCAAAATAAGTAAGAAAAGCCTTCTGTCTGTGTTCAATGAAGTATTAGTTAAGGAGCATCCTTTCCTGCTGGGAATTAGACTGATTTTATCCAGGTATCTGCCTGGTTGTCAGACTTATGCTTTACATGTAAAAAGGCATTTGAACTGAGGATTTTACAGATTATGTGGAAGAAGTGGCCCAGTCCTTAGGAGCAGAAGATCTTATTTCAGATGGAAGTCAATGAGTGAGAGGAGAAGCGTATGTGCACATGTGTGGGAGCAGGAACGAGCAGGGAGAGGGAGGGTCAGGGTTACAATAATAATGATGTTCAGGTTCATTTGGGTGCACTTCTTGAGTTCATTACTGCTTTATTTAAATAGAACACTGCCCCATATTTTCCCTGACCAGCCTCTCCTTTACCCGAGTGACTTATTTAATAAATGTGGAACAAGTGAAGAGGAGATGTGATTACTGAGGATTAGCATCTGTGAAGCTGGAGGGAGAAACAGCTTCTTTTTGGCAACTTGAAATTTGAGACAGAGCTGGGAGGCAATGCAGGACTGGTGGAGACTGAAATAGACACATATATATACACACATACACATATCTATATTTGTATTTATGGTTGTGTTTTGGGGTTTTTCCTCTGTGCAAAATCAAGCCATCTACAATGCATTAGGTTTAACACTGAAAGAAGTAAGGCAACTGAGCCCATTAGTTATAGTACACTCACTTAAGCTCAGGTTTGTAAAATCTGGGTAAGAGGCATAAAGGAGAAGGATGGATGAAAGCTCAAATGAGAGCTCAGCCAAGCTGAACTCTAGAAGTACATCTCCTCCTTCTTGCAGATGACCTGAATGTTGCATATAAATAATTTAAAGTTGCTTGGAACTTCCTTTTTTAATAAGTTAATTTCATATTTAAATTTTGTCAGCTCATAGCAGCTCCTTCTAGTGACACAGATTCTTTGCATATAACATTAAAGGGCTTTTCTCTTAGCCTTTGGGTGTTTTGATATGGGTCAGGGGAAGAACCAAGGGAAACAATGTGAATACTGCTTAAAAAAACCCACCACCACCACCCACCACTCCAAACTCAGCAAGTAACAGCTTATTGATCTCGCCAAATATTAAGATAATTTAAAAAAAGAAAGGGAAGCAGGCACACAATTTTTTTAAGCAATTACACCTTTTGTATTCCAAATCACCTCCTCAACCATAAATCTTCAAGTTCTGCAAATGTGTTCAGTTCTCCCCTGCCAGCAATATGAGGGAAACAACCTCTTGTACAAAGATATTGACCAAATGCCTTTAATGCATTTTGCAAAATATTCCTGTCTTTGCTGAAATTGTTGGTCCTCGTTGAACTTCTACCACAGATAATTATTTTCTCTTTTTTCTTTTAAAATTTCTTCTCCACTGCCAATTTTCTGTCATTTTTGCAACCCTCAGAATCTCAGAGAAGGTTCTCCCAACATTCAGGCAATTGTTATTCTCTTCCTTAAACCAGCAGGAGCACAGCACTACTTTTTCAGAATCAAGAGTAAAATTATGCTATTCATATAATTTACGAGAAAAGAGAGGGCTGAGAGTTCACAAAGTGATTAAACCATAATGGAGATAGTTCTGGATCTGGTGATCTCCTGGACTCTCCAGCCAGCCTTTTGGTGATAATGTTATCTGATTTGGTTTTAAAGTGTTTCCAAATACACTGCAAGGAGAGTCACTGCTCACTGAATGTGCTGCTAAGTAAGCTTGTGCTTTATTTTTATTTCTTGTAGCTCACATGCCTTATTTATTTAATACCATTCAAGTGTTGCTCTGAGAACAGTTTCAGCAGTTTCCTTGTGAGGTTTTCCAGCTCCCTCATTGTCATGGGGTTTCTTCTTCCTGTTCTGTTCTCCCTGTGAGAAAATACGATGATGTGATCTCTTCTGGAGAAAAGGGATGTGATGATTCTGGTGCCCAAAGTATCTGACTGAAGGAGCCTGATTAGTTGCCTGTATACCAATTTCTCCCAGAACTTAGTGTTTTATAGCACCTCAGCCCAGGTCCTCTTCATGCCTGTTACAAATAACAACAAAGTGCTCCAGCAAGTCAGACCTCACTACATGAACACTTTAAAATAATTGTATCTGGGAAAACCTTAATTTAAATGGTGTCCCAGCATCACTTACCATTTTTAATTGTCAATTATACCTTGACAAAATTCCAATTATGTTTATTTTCTGTTTCTTTCTCTACCATTTGAAGTGTCATATAGTAGCAATCACGTAATGATCACTCATGTAATGAGTGATCCTCACAAGAGGGATAAACCACACAGGAGGCGTAAAAGCTTTTATATCTAAATATTTCAGCCTTCCACTCACTTCTGTCCTAAGACTTTCTTGCAGAAAGGTGCTCAAACAGTATTTCAGGCTTTTTTGCTCTGCAAGTTTCATTGTAAGCTGCTTTGCCCTTGCCCTTTTTAGGCCATTTCAGCCAGCACACCTTTAGTCCTTGTATGTGATTTATATTTGCCACCGCAGTGGCGAGGGTGTGAGACGCTCCCGAGGCGTGTTGCTCGACATCCACCATTAATGTGTGCACGTTCAGGGCTGTTAGAATTAAATCACCACAGTTGCTGGTGACCTCTGGGCAGCACACAGTGTAACCAGCTCCGAATCATAACGGGATGAGCAGCTCCGTCCCATCCTGGCCAAAATGAACGTGTCTTGGGGTCAGACCGTCGTCTTGCCGGTGAGTGGCTGGCCATGTGTCGGCTTCCTCGACACATTTCAGAGGATGGGTGGTTTAATGAAGGCTGGGGCTGGGGGATAATTCATTCCGTGCCATGAGGTTAACCACAAGCCTCTCAGAAATGGCAGCCCAGCAGATGTGCTGGAACCCTGGGCTGTGACTGGAGGTTTTTCAGCACTCCGTTCCCCCCACCCTCCGCTTATTGTAAAGCACGCACCCGTCCTGCTGCCAAAACTTTTAATAAAAAATAGATTTGGGTCTGCAGTTTCCAGAGCCTTTATCAAACTTCCAGCCAAAGTCAGAGTAATAAACCCAGAGAACATCTAAGCGTGTGCTCTGCAGATGATTGATTTCTGCTCTCGGGATGTCTTAGAGGCAGTGGCTCCCACCATTATTTTTACATGGTGTGCTGCAGGGGACTCCTGAAAGCCCCTTTCCTCCTAGTTGCACAAAACATTTGGAATAATTTTTTACCTTTGAAGTGAGTAATTTCTCTGTAGAGAATCAGTTTGTTCTTTCTGCTGAAGGTACCTTGTCATTAAGTTTTAGATGGATATTCTTAAAGGATTTCAAAATTTGTGTTAGATATTAGAAAGTACCATAAAAGAAAGACTTTTAGGAGACTAGCCTTATAAAAAAACCTGCTCAAATATTTAAAAAAAAAAAAACCCAACTCCTTTCTTTATTGCTCTTTCTTCCACACAAGACAAGATCACTGTCACATTCAGCCATTACGGTTAATACAGGTTATGTAAGGAAAAATACCCCACCCCAAATCTTAAACCCACTGAGGTAACATATAATGAAGTTTAATGTTTAATTAGTTTATCAAATGTAAACGTTTCTGTGAATACCATAAAGATGTGGAATGAAGATAATCTAAAATGCTATCCAGCTGTTTGTTATTGCCCCTCATTTGGGACTTGCAGCCTTCTCACTTGAGATGTTGGAATTTTATGTATAAACATTCCTCGTTTTTGTTCAGTGCAGGGCAAAATGTGTTAATTCATCAGCTTAATCACCTGTCAGTTTAAGGTGCTCTGTCTCACTTTTCACTGGAGCTCAGAGGGTCCATTGCTATCCCAGGGAGGAGGCTGCTGAGGGTGGTAATGAGGAGCTGGAGATAAAGGATTTATAAAGTCAGCACCTTAAGTGCATAGCCTTGATCTGACTGAGCTAAAGCCTGTACCAAATTGAAGCAAAGCTGATGTAAGAGCAAGAGAAGCATTTGTGCTTTTATAGCTCTAGTTTAAAGCAATGTGTTTTCTTTGTATGAATGAGCTGCTTGCAAATTTCAGGTGATGTTTAATGTATATTTTTTGTTGAGCCTTCTAAGAAAACATGTTCAGGTGGGAAAGAAATTAATAGGTTCTCTAGCTTTCCTTTCTGCAAGACCTAGATATACCCAAGGGCTGCTGTCATGCAGGGAGTATGTTTGTGGGAATCCTTATTACTAAGTCAGTAGGCGGTCACTGACATGGAGAGCAATTCTGGGGAAATGAATAATCTTGACTTCAGGATGTTCTGAGCTTCTCCAGATATTCCTTGCTCCAGCTCCACTACATTTCTGAAATACTTTTATATTTGTTGTCAGTGACACAAGTATTATGTACAAAATTTTCACTATTTTAGCGTGAAAAATTTGGACCCAAATTCTTCAGTTTAACTCAGATATTAACACTTCTATGAGATATTATATGTCTACCCTCAAGCATTCAAGTTTAAATGTGTAGTGCTAAATTTTCATTTATATACTTACTCCTCCTTTTTGAAACTTGCCAACTGGAATAGCATAATGCTAACATTTTTAGCAAAGATATTTATTATTAGATTGGGATTATTTTGATTTCTCTGCAAGGAGCAGCAAGACTAGAACAGATATTGGGCTACTGGAATACTGCTTACCAGTTTATTTGTAAGCATTCTGGGATTAATCTAGATATAGTAAAGGTGGATATTTTTCCCATTTTTCTAGATATGTTTGTGTCCATAACAATTTAAATGAGGCAGCTTTTTAATTTGATGGTTTTATTTCATTTTTCAAGTTACTCGTCAATATAATAGTTTACTGTCCTCTCTGACACAATCCTTTTTTCACTTTTATTTGCGTAAATTAGGAATGACTTGGTAAATTATTTCACAGCTTCGATGTGCAATTGTGTAACAGAGGGAAAGGTTGGATTGAGGCTCCTGATTCTGCCATGAGTAAATGGCTCCATGTGGGTAAGGTGGACACAGATTAGGATTGAGAAATGTGCAAAGTGAAACTTGGAGACACAACAACAATCCAAGGTAATTGCATGGGAAAGCCAGAGGAACTCCCCAGCCTGTTTCAGTGACATCACCATAACATGAAACTCATTGTCACTGAATTAGGGTTAATAGAGCTGTGCTAAGAGATAGCAGCTGTTTGAATGGCATAATAAGCTCTCAGGAATGGCAGTAAAATAGCCTTAGATCTGCCTGTTCAAACAGTTCAGAAATGGGCTGCCACAAAACATACAGCCAAGTCAGCTTCTTCTGTACCTTTAATTATTTAAGTTTCCCATTCTTCTTTTATTGCAGTGTGAAGCCCTTCCCCTTTCAGACACAGCACCAAAGGCAGTGCACCCCATCAACATTTACTGTCAGCAATATTCACTGATCTGTTACCATCTAAACTGTTCCAAAATTCTCAGACTGGTACATGCTGAGGTTCTGCTACTGGGTCATCTGGAAAAAATAAAGTAAATGAAATATACTTTCATATCATCCCTGTATGTCTTCCCCAGATGTTCTCCAGAGTGCTACTTCTGCACAAGAGCCGTGTAAGAGCACTTTGTGTATATCAGTCCTGCAGTCACCGACAGATGTGAATGGGATACTTTCAAACAATATTTTTGAAAACAATGCAAATATTTTCCCCATGTGTCGATGACTACTGCTTTTCAGAAAGGGTGCAGGAGGCAAAGTGGTTTTGCACATAGATGCTTATCCTCAGTTTTAAGTGTTCTCTTTGTAAATTACTTCATATACACTCACCACCGAAAGTTGGTTTTTTTTTTGTGTCCTAAAACATATTGAGGTAAGCTCTCAGAAGTACACATTTTCAAATCTAGTTAATCCTGTGCAAAAGCTTTTAACGTTATGGAATACTGAGTGCTTATTGAAGGAGAAAATGAACCTCCTTTGTATTGACATGAGGCAACTGAGAAAAGGAATTCTTTAAAAACGAATAAAATTGGCTTTGTCATCTTCATGGTTCTTAAACACAAGAAGATGGGAGTGTGTGTGGACTTTGTTTAGGGAGTGAGGACTAGAGAAATTGCATCTTCCTGGACCTGGAAGAGACTTTTATAGCTCAGATATGTAAGGATTGCCAAAGCATCTCTGTTTGTGCAGGTGAGATGTGGATGGTCTCTGAGCTCGGCAGGGACCTTTGACAAGGCTGCACTGTACAGGCACTCGTCTCCACTGGCTGTGCCACTGAGGGGAATTCCTTTTGCTCACAGTCAGGAAAAGACTCATCTGCTAAGACAAAAAGTTCCTATCTGGGATCTAAAGCATGTGAGAAATAGCTTCAGCTTCAAGTTCCTCTGCCTGGATTGTCTTTTGCATTTCTTTCCATCAAACCCAAGTCTTTCTTATGTATTCTATAGTTCCTCTAAAACCTTTGAGACAATTTTAATACAAGTTAAAAGGTGGTTCAGCCTCTTGTTTAAATAAACCTCAGGATTTGAGCTTCTTTAGGGCTTCTTCCAAAGGGATTCTATGGTTTGAAGTGGAGGCAATCACTACATTTTATTCGATGACTTCACAAGTCTCTTGGACTCTATTCCAGCACAATTAACAATGGTTAGAATCACTGACTTTGATTTCAGTGCAGTGAAGAAAGAGTATTAAATTCATGCAGGTAGAAGTGGAATTTTCTCTTGCTGAAATACACTATTTTGTGCCAAATGAAAAACAGTGAACGAGCTTGTATGTCACTTTTCTCATGAATTTGTCCCTGAAACAGAATACTACAAGAAAAGTAAATGGAGTTGGAACTAATGAGAGATTGAATTTTCTCTGATTGAACTCAAGGATTAATGCCATAGACCTCTGAGTGGAAGAATAATTCATTCATTCTTCTTAAGACAATAATTCAAGAGAATAAATCAGACTTTTGTATCAGGTCTGGGTAGAGCAGACTGCATCCAACACTAGCTTTTCCTGTAGGATTTTTATTTTATTTTTTATTTTCTGAGGAGGTTGTATCAAGGCAGAGGAATTAAATTCAAGATATTTGTAGCAAAGATCTCTGCTGAACCAATTTTTCCAAATAAACATATCCCTTACTCCATATTTCCATGGCTAAGTTTTAAAATTTTGGACTCCAGTATATTGTATTGTATGTGTATTCGGAATACTTTGTAACAGTTAAATGCACCTAAATTTAATTTCAGACATTTACTTAATTTCAGCCACCTTAACAAAGTATTTTCACACTTTTTTAATCTGCTACTTTTTCCATGAGGAAGATAATTTTGTGATTTCTGTTGGTACCTTATTACTACACTCTGAGAGCTACTGAGTTCTGTATTATTAATATAGTAGTGATGTTGGGTTCTTGAATGGCTCCTACACTTTATGGCTAGTAGGGAAAAAAAAAAAAAAAAAAAAAAAAAAAAAAAAAAAAAAAAAAAAAAAAAACCCAAAAAACAAAAAAACAAAAAACCTCCCCCCCCCCCTTAAAAATCCCCTCTCCTCCCTCTCCCCCCACCCCCTCTCCCCACCCAAACCCCCCACCCCCTCTCCCCTCTAACTCATACACCACTCCCAAATTCAATTTCCTTCCCCCCTTCCCCCTCCCCCACCACAACTTCTTCCTCCCTTATTCCCACGTTTCTCTTTCTATATTTTCTCTTTCCCCGCTTTCCCCCCCGTTGTCCTCTTTCCCTCCGGTTTGTTTTTTTTTTTTCTTTTTTTTTCACCCCCCCCCGGGTCCCGGTTTTATTTTTCCCCATCACCTATCACATAGGGAAAATACCAAAAAAATAATGAGAGAAACTGCATAAGTACTGATATCTGAGAAGTGTAAACTTGCCAAAAGTCACAAAGGTCAGTGCTCTTCTGGGTTACAGATACTTTGGGCTGAAAGTCTGAGCATAAGAGGCTGTAGCACCCTTTTGTTGAGCAGTTCCCTATTTCCTTACTCCATTGCTTTCCAGCATATGATTTGCTGAGCTGTACAATGTCCCCGAGTGGTATGATTGCGTGGAATGCTTGAAAATTTGGCTTCACATACCTCCGTTTCTTTTCAGCATTTTCTCTGTTTCTCTTGTTGCCTCACACCAGACCTTGTTTTAATTCGAGCTGGAGAACAAGGTTAGAAAATACAACTTCTCTTCTTATGTACTTAGAGGGGTTTTTGTCTGTAATAATAAACGAAATACGTTTTACTTCTTTTTGTTTCTTCTGATGTGATGCAAAAAAGGAAAGGTAGTTGGAATGGCTTCTGGGGATGACTGTTGTACCCGAGTCCTGAATCTGTATTAGAGAGATCTATGTTGTCCAGACTGTCTCAGCAGAAAGAGGGAGGAGTGGAATACTAATGTTAGGAGCTCATCCCTGTCCATGATTTATTAAAAGCAGCCTAGCTTCATGTTTTAGGCCCAGGATTAAATAACTGCAGTTTGACTGCATGAGTATGTATCCGTGCATCCCAATTTTTTGCAATGCCTGAAGGCCAGAGAACTGTCTTTGTTACCTCTCCTACTGGCACTGCTACGGGAGAAGGAAAGAAATCCAACTAATTTTTAATCATCTAATGTGTCCCTTTTGGATACAGAATTCATTGAGAGCCATAAATACAGTGCATGGCTTTAATAAAGAGTAAATGTGAATTTTAAACCACACCTAGAGTTGATGTTGCTTGGACTGAATGTGTGCACAATCCAACGTTTCTCCTCATCATCCCTTTTATTAATTTCTGCCATTTTCCCTCTTAATTCCTCTTTGAACAAAAGCAGAGTTTGTGCCACTGAGTTGAGAACTTCCTGCTCAGACATCAGACAACTGCTCCAACTCTTTGTTCTCCATCAAGAGTCCTTTTCTCTGCCAGCGTGGATGGTAACACTGCAGGGGTTCATGTACTGCCTGTGAACAGCAAGCTTTGGCCCTAGTCAAGCTGAAGGACCATAAGGCAAGGAAGGAATTTTTTAAGAAGTTCTCACTAATCCCTGGATTTGGAGGAATGATGGAATGAACTGCAAACCTTTTGCTTCAGGCACTGGGAGTACATGATTTTTCTAATAAATAATATTGTTTTGAGTGTTATTGAGCTCATTCATGTTGTGAGAGATTTTTTTCTTAAAAAATAATGTTGATTCCTTTGTACCTTAACAGCGCAGCTTTTCAACAGCTGGGTGCTTTTGTGTTCCTTCTCCCATTTATTATGTCAGCGTGCCTTTTACTGCATATCCAAGAACAGCTTTTAATTTTTCTCATATTTAGCTTCACTTTCTAGTTTTTACAGTTAAGTGCATTTTTTATGCTGTAGGTCACCTGTTACATTTCACTTGGGCAGCATCTGTACATTGGAAGTAATTCAGCCTCTCTCTCTCTGTTTAATTTCATGCTAATGTCTGGGAGATGTTGTCTAGGCTAGCCAGGCTAAGGAACATCATGTTCTTTCCTGATTTTCTTTAGCTGAGAATCTTTTGGCTGTCTCACTGCCCCGTGGAGTATTATGTTGGTCTGGATTTAGCAGATAGTTATCTGAGGTGTGAGCTGGCCAGATGAATTGCTGCCCATTGTGAATTGTTCAGTTTAAATTTCTGTGCTATGCTGGATACTGCTCAAGGTGTTGGGTCCTTAAAGAGGACCCTCTGCTATTTCTTGCTTCAGATTCTGCAAATGGGGTAATGAGAAATTCCTTCACATCACTGACTAAAGTCCTGGCCAATTATTTGTTGTTTCCCAAGTTACTTGTAGGCAGAGTTCTTCAGAAGAGATATGTAATGTGATAGACTTCCTTTGCTGCACTATCTGCGATTGTTTATGCCATATATAAATATGGGTCAGAAGAAAATTTGGGAGCATGGTGTGTTCCTACCTACTTGATAACATATTTTCAGTATGTACAACATGTGAATGGAAAAAAGGAAGTGCAGCACAAAGAGTATGTTTTGGGTATCTCTTGCAGATGTTGAATCTGTTCACAAGAAGAGATTTCTAAGAAACAAGTTTTATTAATGCATGTTGCATCATTGCTTTTTTTTTATGCTTGTAGCTGCTCAGAGGGAAGGAAAGTCCCATGTCTCCCTTACACTTGTTGAAATGCAGCATGATTTGTTGGTGTATCTAAATTTAAGCTAGTTATTTCTCCACTGGCTTCATTTTGCTTTTTGACAAGGTCCTCTGGAGTAACGTGAAACAAAAGTAAAATGCCTATTCTGATGTAATGATTGAATAAAATGTAAAAGGATTGTAACAGTCAAATTAGATCCTCTTGCTGCTCATTGCCAGGAATAGTTGGTTCATTAAACCAAAGCAGGATGGAAGTGATGAGCAATGTGCTTGCTTAAAGGATTCCTCTCTTGAGAAGATGGTGTTACCTAGATCCTTAAAATCATCCTCTGCTGCTTGCTGACTGCCTCTGAGGAATATGTCACATTACCTGTCTGTGGCCCATCTGCCTGGGGAAATAGTTACTGTCTCTCATGTTGCATTGGTTTAGAAAAGAAAGGAAAGTCAGGGAAATTGTGACTTTCGCCTGTGTGAGTGCTTTGGAGGGAACAAGATTGAGTCTTACGCAAAAAAGTGTCTCTCTTAAAAAGCTGGCACTTATTTTCTTTGATAGGCAGTTGCAAAGAGCCAGTGAAATAGAGAGACAGTGTTGTGGTGGATATTAACTTTTAATGAGCTTACAGAACAGAGCCCTTTCATAATTGGAATTCCTTAGCTCTGCATAGATAACAAAAATAAGAACGTAGTGAACTTGCTACATACACTAGCAGATGATTTCCAAATACTTAAACTCAATGGATTTAAATTTTTATGCTAAGAAATTGCTGGGAGCATACAAATCTTGGACAATAACTTCATTTCATGCTAAGTAGACATCATCTGGTTATGTTGAAATGTAAAGACTCAATTTGGGTCTTGCTGAAAGCAGTGGTAGAAGTACTGTTGGCTTTGCTAAATGCAGACCTGGGGCAGTGGGAACTATCCTGGTCTCGGGAGACAACAAGGTCTGCACTGGGTGGGGAATCACTGTTAGAGGTTGGTCACAGTGTTTTAAGAACTATATAGGACTTGGAATGGCTTGGGAAATTCTGTTTCAGGTAGAGGTGATGATGGAATGGGTTAGCATTTAGGAAATGAAGACTAAATGGAGGGCACCTAGGGAGTTGAAGACATTGTGTTAAGGACAAACCAAAGCAATGCTGTGTACGATGGGTGCTTGGAGTGGGAGTTAATTTTGGAGGGAAAATAAGAGTGTGGTATTGCCTTGGCAAAGAACTCAAAAAGAGATGGGGACTGAGAAGCACAAAAAGAAGCTGGAGTTTGCATGAACAGATGGAAAATGTAGAAACTGGGTAGAGAAGAGAAGCAAATAGGCCAACTTCCTTCTTTGTTTCCTTACATATGTGTGTCTATATATATCTATGTATTGCTCATCCAGTCAAGACAATTGCCATGCTGGAATATCAATTTCCAGGAGGCAGAGTCCCTGTGAGCAGCACTAAATCCAAAACCTTTTTAATATGCTGGGACTGAACTCTATGTTGTATGAAATGACCCGTTTCTGAAGAATGGTATTCTCAATCCTCGTCCCAAAGCACAGACTGACTAGCTTTTAATTAAAAGGGGAATAGGATCAATGATTGTTTTACCAGAACTTCAGTTTAATATCTTGTAGATATGCTGAACAGTTTGAATGAAATGTCTTTTCACTTTTCGTTGTTGGAAATTCATTATAGCAGTATTAAAAATGTACATGAATTTATTGCTTTATTCCCAAACAGTTGCTCTTCTATGAAGTCTAGCTGCTTTGGAGTGAGAAGGTGGTGTCCACTGCTTAATCAGAAGTGCTCAGTAGCTTAACTCAGAGAAGATGATCATAAAGGTCCACTCCTATTTCTCAGAGAGAGTTGATTGTTGAGGTAAACCCATGCTTGTCCATCGTGAGTGTGCTTGGAAAAGTAAAAACTTTAAGTGATGATCAGCAGGCAGAAGGAAAAAAACCATTTTGACAGATTGAGCTCTGAGACAAACTGGAGATGTGAAGCTCTGTCAGATTTCCCTGAGGTTCTTTTCCCCCAAATCTCCTTTTTGGAGTACTGTCCCATCAATGTCCCAAGACTTCTGAAGGGCAACCTTTCTCTTTAGTCTGAATAGACTGTGAAGGCAGCCCTAACCTTGTCCTTTACAAGGCATCAAGTATGGGGAGAAAAAATCCCTATTTATTTTAATTTTGACTTTTGCTTGAGTGTGAAAAGGAAAGAAGAACGAGCCTGACTTATTATTTTACTGTACACTTTTTTCAGATTCTGTTTATTTTTCCTTGAATACCTTGGACCCAGGCTAGTGTTTTGGCCCTGCATTTACACTCTGGTTCCATGATGTGTGTCAGACACTACATGACCTTTTTCTTAGAGGAATGAAAGATAAATATAGCCTGATATGTAGAATGAATCCCATAGTGCAAGGGGCTTGATCAGCATGATCATCATCTGCTTTTGCATTTAACGAGGAAACTTGTTCAGTTGCACATTTTCAATCTGAAAACAATAAAGGCAGAACTGTTACGAACGAAACTATTAAAAAAAATTAAAATCCTCCTCGTTTCATTTGTTGAAAAAGAAGGAGAAGGGATAGACATATGGCCACCCACTTGGTTGTGCAAATTGTAAGAAGTGAAAATAACTTGTGACAGAACTGCCTGGAGGTTTTGTTTAGCCTGTCACACATGGCCTCAATAACGCTGTGAAACAGTTTCTTTTACCCCCTCCAACCTACTCAACCCCTTCTGCTACGGAATCTGCAAGGCATTTTTCAAATTAAGTGTGCACTGTTTTCCTTTTAAGTTTCAGGAGCAAGTGGCTGAAAAAGACATGCTGAGAGCTTGGAAACAATCTGCATCAGCAACAAAGGGAGATGCCTGCTGCTTTGCAAGCAACACAGAAAATATGCCAGCCATTCAGCTCTGATTCCTGGGCTGGCTGATGTTTATTTGTCCTGTGCACTAGCCTTTCTCAGAATGCTGTGGGGAGGGGGGGGTGGATTTAAGAGCCCTTGGAAAACTTCTGGAGTGTAGGTCATGTTTTATTAGTGCGATATCTGGGATTTGGAGCTGGTGTTTGCCTCCTGAGCCTAGGTAATGAGGTTTTTGGTAGTGCTGTGCCTGAATTCCCTGTGCATGGGGAGGTGAATGGGTGTGTGTTTGGTGCTGGGGGTCTGACTGCTCAACACACCATTAGCAAAGCCATCCTTGTGTCATACTGGAAGAAATTAAACAGGGCCTCATGTATGTTCTGATGAAGAAATGGTAGCATCAGAAATCATCTTAGCAGCCATTTTAATTGGTTGTAGAGGAGCAGCTTTTGCACCTTAAATAAGCAGGGATCACTTAACAAGTCAAGGAATCAGCTGATAAAAGTACCTGATGGTGAATACGAGGAGTCATAGAAGTGGTACGCTTGCCATAACTGCATCATTCCGGAAAAATCAAGCAGGAGCTCTGTGGAAGGGCGTGAGCTTAGTTTTTCTTGTGCAGACATATAGTCTTTGAAGAAAGAACAGTTCAGCACCTGTCTGTAATATAGATAGGACAGGAAGGTAGAAGGGAAAGTTCAGTAGTTGCTTCTGTTTTGCTGCTGCATACATCCATTTAAACTTCCTTTTCATGTGTGGGTTGGTATAAATGTACTGAGGCTTGAAAGACTTGGACTACAGCCTGTGTGTTATGTCTCCGTGCACAGGTCCAATAATCCTCTGCCTGCACCAATCTCTCTCTCTGCAGGATTTACCTATCTTAAATCATTCAAGACAGCTGGGGGGCCAGAGGAGGTGCAGGTGAGGGAGGAGGCACGTCTGTGCAGCAGCCACCTGCCAAGGTGTGTTTTCTGGCTGCCCCAAAGCAGTGGGAAGTGGCAGGGACTGTGGAGCTGCCTTGTCTTCAGCCCACAGGCTGTGGAATGAGGGGCCTTGTTCCTCCCAGCCTCCTGGGCTGGTGCTCTCAGTGTCCCCCAGGTCAAGGATTTTGCTTTTGGTGAGCAAACGAGGTTGCAGTTCTGTAGCGTATTAATAGCTTGAGAGCGAGCTATAAACTCTTTCTTCCAACCTGGAAGAGATTAAGCATGTAAGTGATGTAACCCAATTTGAAAAAAGGGCAATATTCCAGAAGACATCCTAGCCTTCCTTTTCTTTTCTAGCCTTGCATTTCTTAACATGGATGAACAACCAAGCAGTGAGAGAAGGGATGACATTTAGAAATTAGTGTCAAGAAAAGCAGCGTGATGATCTAGGTCTTCACACCCATATTTAGCTGTTGTATTATGGAATACAGCATTGGAATGGAATTATGGAATAGCTGAGGTTCATAGTCATAAATGAGATACAACTGTTGACTTTTACCACTTGAATTAGAAAAGTTTTGTGTCAATCACATTATATTTTAAGGTTTCACTGGCCATTCAGGATTTTTAATTGCTTTTTTGATAGTAAGACGAGGTAAAATTTTACATCAGGGATTAATACTAGAAAAGGCAAAAAGAAAAAGAAGCCCAGAATTGTAGTAAGTTGAGGTTATCATCTTTAAACTTGGTACTTATATGAAGAAACTGTGTGGCTATAACTAACTATAGGTTTCAAAATAATGGAAAGGAAATATAACTAATATAAGTATCCGAAATTCTCAAACACTTTCTATTTTGTTAGGTTTTGTATAGCCAGACTGAACTATCTTTCTTGACAGAATATGTCAACTGGAAGACATTTGCAGCCAATATGCTGATAGTGGGTATAAAATGCTTTTGCCTTACCTGGGGCCCTGAAACTTGTTTCTTTGCATGTGACACAGAATTTCTTCTGGGAAAAAGAGGCTCAGAGATACATCTTAGAAAAACTTTAAGTTTTTCTGGTTTTATGGGGAAGTTTACACAACATTTGTGTGTATATGCCAGGAAGCCAAGTCTGGGTGAAGAAGATTCAAATACCTAGACAGCTACAGTGTTAAACACTGCTCAAATTGTTTTAGCTGATGTTAACCATGCACACAGCTCATGAAGAGGAGAAATACCTGGAAGTGGAAACTGAGAAGTAGAATAGAATGGAAGAAATTTTTCTTCTCCTGTTCTACTTCCCCTAGGTAAACCCCTTAAATGATTCAGCTCCAACTCTATTAATTCTGTGTCTTTTTCCTGTTAATAACACACAGTTCAAAATTCACCCACAGGCCCAGCAGACCCTTTTTTTTCAGGCATGGAGAACAGGTTTGGGAGGCTCTGAGGACCCAGGTGCCCCTGGAGCCTTGGCTGGGTTGGGTGTGTGACCAACAGTGGGGTGGGGTCACAGCTATGCAGCCCCCCCTGCTTCACCTACGTGCAGCAGCAGCGCTTGGCCCAGCAGCATATTGACTTTTAGGGATTAGTTTCTGTGCCAGCTGTCTTGCAGCAATATAAAGCACAGTTGTAGGAGAAAGTGGCACTGGTTAGCGGGAAGCAGGATTCCCTGGGCTGAGAGTCAGATAAACTTGGCTCCCTCGTTGCACTTAGGTTTGCAGTTCTTGTGCTACTGATGTTTATTCTGGACATCTAGTCTTTCAGAGTGCTATTTTATTGTAAACTGGTGCCAATTTTGATTACAAAGACTTTAAAACTTTCTAATTCAAAAATCAGAAAATTACAATCCTACACATGCTCACACCTGAAACAAAAATATTTCTTTTCATCAGGTTACACTTCAGACCTTTAAATAAAAAGTGTAGACATTTTAATGACTTGCTCATTTTCTCTTTTTCCTTCTGGGAAAAGTACTTCGTAATTTCTGCAAATTAAGGAATAAACCCCAAATATATTGAATTTTAAAAAGAAAAAAAAGGAAAATGGAGAATTGGAGAATGAGGAGAGAGTGAGGGCTATTATTTCTTCCTGTTGTGCTTAGTAACAGAACAGGAAGGATGAACATTTTTGGAATTTTTAATCTTAATGAGAAATACACAACTTTCATGAAACCTGGTTTTGAAGGCGGAAGATTTTCAAACAGAATTTCCCCCAGCTCTGGCTCTAATAGCTTTTGCCTTTACCTGTCAAAGAATAGGAGGCTTTAAAAGCTTCGATTCACTCCAATTCAACAGGACTTACAAGTATGTGACTTCAAAAGTTTTCAAGTAGTCTTTTAAAAATCAGCCTAATTGATGTCCTACAGGACTGTGGGTGTAGTTAAAGTTAAGTACGTGATTAAGTGCTTTGTTGGAACCAAGCCAGAACACTTAACACCTTCCAGAACAAGCTCAGCCTGAATATGTGCAATATGCACTCATGGGGAGTTGTCTCTCTTTTCCGAGAAAAGAGAATTTTTCCTGTTCCAAACCCACTGCTCTTCCTTGCTTTCATTCTTTAGGCAAACTCTTTCTAAGCCCCCTTCTCCTTGAACTCCCCTTCCAAACATAAAAATACCAAAACACATATGCTCTTTAGTTTTTGACTGTGCACGGGTGGATGTTTTCCTCTCTCCAGCTATGGAGAAACCAAATGTCTCCTCAGCAATATTAGTTTTTTTTTCCTAATTGATATCTGAAAATGGCTTTTCCATAGGATTCTTTGTTAAAAGTGAATAGCTGGAAATAAATAGATAATGAAAACCCAAAGATCCCTTTCTTTTCTATTTTTATTGTTTTTTCACAGTAGACTGTAGCATACGTGTTGTTTTCCTGGGATACTGACAGTTTGCTTAGGTGTTTAGAATGTGACAATGCTGGTGTGCATTTACAAGTATTAGTAACAGGGATCCAGGAATAGATAAACATGACAGGGGATTTCCATCGTCTCAGCCAGCTATTCAAAAAGTGAAAGAAATAAACAATACAGTATTTTTAAAAAAAAGTCTGGACAACTGGACTTCAGCACTGGTTGTTCTGCAAATAATTTTTGGATAGGAAAAATTCAGGCAGTTTTGGCACTCTGGTCAGATGGGAGTCTGGGATTAATTACTATTCAGTAATCAAGGTGGATGGTTTTATATTTAATTTTATTTTATAGAAATGCTGTGAGAAGAAAGTCTAACACATTGTTTTAATGGTGAGAGTTTTGTTTGGGTGACTCCTTTATAGAGGCTTTGCTCATCCTGTGCCTATCAGGTAGAGTCTCTGCTTTCACCAAAAGTTGCCCGTGTTCCTTGCCACAGTCCTTTGTCTCATCACTACTGCAAATCATTATTTTATACTTACATGACTGTGTGATAAAATTAGCTGCCACACAGCATGAAGACAATAAACCTAAAGCTTTTATATTTAAAAGCATTTTGCTTTTATTAACCTTTGTTAGTTAGAACAACTGCTATGTTTCAGAGGTAGCAGGGAATTTCACCTCCTCCAACTCCTGTATTCTCATGGCTGAGCTCTCACTCTCTCTTTCTCTCTCTATATATATATTTTGTAGGATGTAAACAAAAGCATGCTCAGCTCTAGCTGCAAGTATTTAGCAGAGAGCAGAATTTAAAGACAAGTTGTGATACCTTGATTTGAATTGTAGAAAATTTTACTGTGTTCCTAGTGCCAGTAAAGTCTACCAGTCTTTCCTCCAGCTGTGAATGTGATACTCTTGCTAGATTTGGGTCTGGATTAGGAGAAAAAAAGAAGTCCCTATGCCGTTTGCTATTTCAAGGAGCGTTTCTGTCTTTTCCTTGACCATCAGGAGCAGGTGTACTCCTCATCTCCTCAGGTTTGCTCTCACCAGCCTGTATCCCTTTGCTGTATTCACTTTCATCACTCACTTTAGAGTAATCCTGGTAATAGGTGGTTATTTTAATTTTGGGCTTTTTTGTACCATAAAGGTTCCTTACCATCAGGTTGTAGTGGTAAGAAATTAGTAGGGGAGCTTGAAGGAAGGTGGTGCTGGAAGAAGAATCAGGAACTCAGTGTTGATACAACTTTTAGTTGTACCTTTGCATAATTTTCTCTCAAATTATAAATGTCTTTTGTGTGTAGCAATTAATTCCCTTTGCTACTTGTATTTCTTGGTGAAACTATGTGGATCTCAAGTGGCAGAGTGGGAAAGAGGCACTTCTAGGGCCATTGGTGACAAGTTTTGATATTTGCAATAGATACATTTTGTTAATTTTGTAGTGTAATTCTGCATCAACCGTATCTTGGAGATTCGTTGTCTATTAGAAAACATAAATCCCTTCACATTTTTATTTGACCCCTCTATATCTTTGAAAAACAAAATGCCTGGTTTTCTGTGGCAGTGACCTGCTGAAATTTTGTTGAAACCTTTGCTCAGTATGAGATCCTCAGAACAATATGCCTTTTTCTTAAGATTGGGATCACCCTGATATGAACAGAGAAGATTTTCAGATCTGCATTTTTCATTTCAACGGTTTCCTCGGTGCTTGCACAAGTAACTAGCTTTTTTCTGAAATGCTTTGCTGTTTTATTCTAGAAAGTTCTTCCTGCTAAGAGCAAATTGACTTGCTCTTTCAGTATTTGAAATAGCTACACACTGGATCTTTTAAATTTCTTTTGGACTGATACACATAATCCTTCTTTTACAGGATTGCTGAGTCTTTACCCATTCATCTGCTGATTGTGAGTATTCTTAGAGAGCTAAGAGCATTTTTTATACACGATCAAATTAGCTCCTACACTTGTTGCCAAAATAAAAAGGAAAAATTTTCTGTATTGTTTTCTAGCTGATTGTTCATTAATTTTTCTCAGATATTCTCTTCCCTGAATAATTATTTTGAGATAATAGATATTGGCATGTAAATTACATGTGTGATAAGCTGGCCCTCAGTAACTTAGTAGTCAAGGGGTGGAACTCTAATAGTTATTGCATCTTTTTCCTGAGATTCTGAGCATTTTTGCAGTTGATAATGACTAAAGTGTATTTTTTTTGTAAATTCTCTCTTTGAAATCTGTAGCTCTTTTTACCTCATTTGATTTCAGTAGACAATTTTTGATTTTTAATTATGTTTCTAATGGCTGAGGACCATCCCTCTTTCAAAAACCAGCTCATTTTGCATGGCAAGCTCTGTGTGCCTCGACAAGGGCTAGCTCTGGGTCATTTAATAGTGTGTGCTAGAATGGTTTGATCCCAGTTGTCATGCCTGGTCTGTCACCAGAGCCAGTTTTTCTGTCCTTGTCTCTGGAGGCTTATATTGGCAGCACACACTTCTGTGTTATTGCCTTACTGGACTCTGAGAAGTCTCTGTCCTTTTGCCTCTCGTTTTTCTTGCATGGAGTGCATTTCCCCTCAGATTCCTGTGTTGCCATTTCATAGTCAGCTTCCTCTGCCTGAATGAGCTGAAACCTCCCCCAAATTTCAGGTGCTTCAATAAATGCTTCTGTCAGGAAGCTTCTGATAGACTCCTGTGATGCTCCTTTCAGAGGAGGCCGCTGACAAGAAGCTGCTGGAGAGAAAAGAGACTGTTCATTCTCTGCTGATATGGGGCTTAAGAATAAGTATCCATCTCATCTCTCCTCTCAATATGAAAAAAACCACACAATGAAAAGTCATTCTGTATTTTCAGTTTTCAACGGGACTGCATTAAAAAAGCTGCTTGTTCATTCCTTTTAATGGCAACAGCCAGTAAAGGGAGGTTTTCATGTGTCAGCATCCTAATAGCGTTTTTCAAGTAATTTATATTAACTTAATTGAACTAACACATCTTAAAAAGGAATCTGTTTTGCCCGCCAAGACAGGAATATAACAGCAACTAATTCACTGCATAGCTGGAAAATAGCAGAACATGAAATGTAGTGGGAGCCAATGAGTGTTACTTTTGCAGATGTTCTTATACATGCAACTAAACTGTATGGGCAGAGAGATACTCAATTAAATTGCCACAAGGTGGTGAAGACAAGGCTGGCATTATGCACAGGTATTGAACTGTGATCAGTAAATCTGGCCTTGCCTTTTAGACTTTCTTTTCTGGAATAATTTATCATCAGCTGCTGTGCAGGGAGACTTGTGTTACTAAAAAAGCAATAAATCATTTTTGTCTGTACTAAATTGATATTCCAGAATTAATTAATTTTAACCTGGGATTAAAACTGGGCCATACTGATAGTACTTATTGTGTGTTTTGTTTGCTTCAACTAATGCATGCTAATGAATGTTGGAGATGAGGAAAAAGTTTGGGAGTGCTATGCCCAAATTAGCAGCATAAAGGCCTTGGGGGAACAGGAGTGCTGGGACTGTCCTGACAGCCTCGTGGCAATTCCTTGGCTTGAGTTTTTCCCTGATTAATAAGATGGATCAGCAGCTCTGGCAGGTACCCTTTGAAAGCCAGACACAGCTGAATTTTGCACCCAGACTAGCCCACCCCCAGAGGGCTTTCCTGTTCCTCATTTTTTTTTATCCTGCCATGACGCTTGATGTTGGTAATTCCCCTGTTTGTGTTGGCATGCTGTGGGCTCCTGTCTCTGGCTCCTAGTGTGTGGTGAGGGGAGGAAGCCAGGGGAGGAGGTGATCACTCTTCTCTGCACTCTCACGTGGTTGCCTGTACTTGAAGGTGGCTGGCGCCACGCAGGTTCTTTTTGATTTTATTAAAAAATACATGTATGTTTAAGAACAGCGAGATAGGTGACCAAAATCTGCTGCTCTGTTGAATTTAAAAAGAAACAGGTTTGTCCTATTAACCTCAACCATTACCTAAGAAGGAATAGATATTGACATCTGATGTTTGATTATTCTGTGAAAGGGGATTTCTCAATCTGTTGCTATAAAGGTCTAAAAATGCCATGTCATAAAAGCTCTCCTTCTATATTCCTTCCACTGTATTTATTTTCCTGGCTGCCAAAGACTAATCTGGGCAGAGGGAAGAAATGTAGAATAATTTCCTAAAAAGCTGGAGGAGCTAAGCAGAGAGAGGGAAGCAGAAAGTGGCCCCAGCTGGTGCCAGCTGGCCAGAGCTCAGCCCCAGCGAGACAGCCCACGCTGCCAGTCCCCCAGAACGTGCTGGCAGCCAGCACCTTGCCCAGCCCTCCCACTGCCAGGTGGGGGAAGGCAAGCAAAGTGCTCCTTTCCTTGCTGGGATTTGCCATGTGATATACTGGCCTGTTTTAGATATATTGCATTAGTGCTTCTGGCTTTAAATTGGGAAAGGTTGTGATTAAAATACCCTGGACTCTGTGGTCGCATAGTTGGTCTTGGCAATTTCTGTGGTCACATATTTGGTAGCTAATGGCTTTTATAAATTCCAGATTTTTCTCCTTTGGGTTAATTTTGCTGTTGGAGCTAGTGCTGGAAAGATGTCTCTTGGTCATATTTGTTGCATTCTCCTTGAAGATCACAGCTTTTTCTTTACTTCTACCATAGATAGACTGGTGGGAAAACGACAGTGCTTCCCCGTAGCTGCATCTAGGTCCTCTCTCTGTACAAGAGAGCAAACTTTTGTCCCAGAAGATGTTTCTTTGTGCTGTACTGCCAATGCACTGATTTGCTTTAAAGCTCCTGGCTCCAGGGACTCCTAGACTCCTGGGACTCCAAAACACTGTTGGTTTGCTCAGGAAGTGGAATAACTCATCTTTTCTGAATGAGAAGAGCTGTATTCTGAAATATGCAGGTGCCAACAAGCTCAAGGAAATGAAACATTTTTAAAAAACTCCACTTTTGGTCAGATTGTATATTTTTCTGGCAACAAAATACATATTATTATAATACATGTAGATGTCGATCAAGTCTGGAATTTAGCAATACAAAAATTTTTGTTTCGTTAATCACTAGTATACAGTAAATGCTGTAGATTTAAAGTGTCTTTGAGAAAAATTCTTATATGTAAAGTGCAGACAGGAGTACTGACTTTATTTGTGCTGATAGTCTTACGCTAGCAGGAAAAATCAAAGGATACCCCTTGAAAGTGTTAAACAGTCAAGTTGTGCAAAAGATGCTTTTCATTTACCAGTGCCTGTTTACTACTGGAAATCTGAGTATATAGCCATGAAGGCCAGCTGTTTTCTCCTTATGGCATTAGTAAAAAAACCCCTAACAAACCAATATATTATTTGACAAATTTCCCAGAACTTTCCTATTGCTTTTTCATTTCTTTACATAAAACACCCACAATCCTTCTTCCTTGATGAAGTGGCAAAACATCCAGATACACTGACTGATTGTTATGGCATTGATTTCTATCTCTCTTTTCCTTCATTTCCCCGAAATGCATTTTTTCTGCTTCCTAATTACTAAAAGGAATCTGAGAGATTACTGTGCAATCTGAGAGTATCCAACATTTGTTTCATTACACTAGACCAAGGCTGCAGTGAAAAAGTAGATGATGATGTTTCTTGACTGTTCTGTTATTTCAAGCAGAGGTACTTGAGGAACAAAAGGAAGTCTCCTTTGCCTGAGTGTTGCTTTGAGCACGTGTTCATGTATCTGAGTAGGCAATAAACCTATTGAAGTAAGGAAACTCCCAAAAGCTGCAAGACTGGCAATGATATTGCAAAATGTGCAATGCTGTGTGGCTGTGCTGATACATCTGCCATCAGATCATTAAAAGACAGAGCCCCTGGAGCATCATCCCTATTATGGTGGTGGGATAGTCTGCAACTGGAACCTGGTCTCCCACTTAATTTATAACCTGAAACACCCCCTCAGTCCTCATCTTTGAGACTATCTTCCCTTCAAATGATGTGGTTGTGGTGAATAAAGTTTAAGTGTGAATTTCCTATTCTTTGAACTCCAGTTTGAACATGATAAAAAAAAAAACCCCAAACCTTCTTGAAAGAAAGGAGTGTATTTTACAGAGCAGTAGTGAAAATAGAGGATTATTTCTTTCAATCCCATTACATTTGCTGGCAGATGGGTCCAATCCATGAATGAATTAATTTCTGCTTTGTCAGGAGCTCTCATCTGGGTTTAATCTTGATACAGGACCCAGTATTACAAGAGATAGACAAGAATGAATCGTGATGGACAGACTGAGAAGCAAGGTAAAAAGAAAATCAGTGAGAGTATATTTTTATAAAGAAGCAGGACAGAGAGCTGTAAGGAGTAAGTGAGGAGAACACAATAAGAGGTTTGGAAAATGCATTTTGTGGAAAGGAAAGCTTCTATTTTAAAATACTTTCTATCTTACATTATTTATCTGGCAGACCTTCTTATTCTTCTAACTTTAATGAGAACACAAACCAATGCTCAGAGTCTCTGTAAACCAAGAATTGATTTTTTGTCAGGTTTCCCTTCTCTGTTCTTAATCACTCTTTTCCTTGAAATTCCAACATGTTTTTTTCAGTATTACTGTTCTGACTCTTGGTTTGATGATAGCAAGGGTCTCCTGCCTGTCTGTAGCTCTCAGATGCTAGCTGGTGCTTTTATGATGCTTTTTATTTTTCTGATACACAGTGTCGAGGAGGTAAAATAATTTAATGATGTTATTTATGGATGAGAAATCAAGGGAAGGAGAGTGAAGCAAATGGGTTAGAAAGCACAGCTGGGAATGGAGGCCACTGGTATGTGCACCCCTGCCTGGAACTTAGGTAACTGCAGCATATTTCTCATGCTCAAAAGTGATTCTCATCCTTCGCTCCTAAATGTAATATTTCTTTCCCCATTTTTAATTCTAATTTGATTTAAAAGAAGCAGGATGGGCCTGTGACCAGTTTAGCAAATTCTAGGCACCATTTTATTAAAGGCAACCTTGCTCACTAGAAGGTTTTCTGGCATTCTTCCAGTCGTTTTAAAACCATTTAAAGATTCTCTCACAATGTAAAGGCTCTTTTAATTATACTCCTCATTTTGCCATATAGTTTATACTGTGTTACTATTCCCCATGCCTGTCTCTTGGGGCAATACAGTAACTGTTCTAAGACTGATATCTGTAGACCCATATTTTAAGTAATCTTTATGTACTTTAAGTAACTTTCCAAAAAAGAGGCTGAAAAAGTGAACAAAAAAAAGGTATTGTCAGAGGAATGATCTTTAATAAAAGCAGTATGGTCTGCTAGTCAGGAAATAAAATGTATTTTAAAAATATATTAAATAAATAAGAAGGCATCTCTGAGGAACTTGAGTTACAAAGAAAATATTCCTACCCCAGCAATATATTGAAAAGTGAAATACCATCCTCAGTTTCAGTTGGCCTGATCCTTTTCAATTAACATATTTGCTATGGATTTATCAGGTCTTAGAAATTTGATGCGGTGCTCTTTTATGTAGAATAGTTTTTGTTCTAATTAATTACCTGTCAGACTATTAGAAGACCCTCAGTAAATCTGTTGGGAATGTGCTTAAAATGCACATTGGGCAGATACAGTTTCCAAGGGGGAAAAACATTTTGCTCATGTTCTCTCTGTACACCTAGTGTTTATCTTCTCAGTGACAGAGCTTCTCCATGCACTGCTGAGGGAGAAATTATCAGTACTTTGTTTTTTTAAAACACTTCTTGTATTTAGATTTTAAGTTTGGAAGGGTTTTGTTTTGTTCAATGACTTTGAAGGAACTGTAAAACTTTTCCCTTCCTCCTTCTTTCTTCCCCCACCTCCTATTTCCCCAGGAAAAAAACCAAAAAAACGGATTTGATTACAAAATCTTTTTTTAGCCCAAAATATCCCACCCTTCTCAGCAACCCTCCTTTTCCCCCTCCTCTCAGTTCTCCCTCATCCTCACTATACTTTTAAATATAGACTTGAGTACCTGCCAGCTGCACACCCAGTCCTCAAAGCACAGTCTGTGGCAGGATCATCTTTCTGCCTTCACTTGCAACCAGTGAGGAAAAAGATCCTGGAACAGTGGAGGATATTTCATATTTTGAGTTTTATTATTTAATTTAATCTTCTTGCTTACTTGGCAAGGCAGCTCATCCACCAAGAACTGCACGAGTCAGATGTTTTGTAACTCACTGTGGTTGGAAGGAATCAATATTGTGCCCCAGGAGGCTCAGGCTGAGGATGCTTTACTCCATAATCTTCCCTGGGTCTCCAAATAAAACAACAACAAGAATTTCGGACTTGCTTACAGTAGTTCTGCTGGATCAGTAAGGCAGTTTGGGTGTAGACAGCTGTTTTCCTTTCAGGATGTGGGGGAGTTGAATCATTGAGTGTGAGGGCAAAATAATTCCATGATAGAGGCTGTTTGGGAAAATTTATCTTAATGAAAGGAAACCGTTCCAAGCAGAATGGAGAAGTGAGTGGTTATGGCTTGAGGTGAACTATCGAAGATGATAATTTGACAAATTTTCTTCTTTGCTCCATTTGTACGATCCCAGTGAAGAGAGACACGAGTTTCATTCCCATTGATTTATTCCAGATGTGTGCTACTACAGACAGGTGAACATGATCTCAACAGTGAAATGTTTCCACCTGAGAAAATTCCAGCAGGAGTAAATCAGTTCAGGTGTTCACTCTGTGGTTGGCAGTGATGACTGGGATAGGGGATGATTTTGTTCCAGTTTCTTCCTGCTTCTTTGTACAGGGAGATCATGCTTGAACATGGAAATTTAGACTGTTCAGGAATAATTATTAGTTTTAATTTCAGAAACGTGGAAGGAATGGGACCAGATACGTTGTCCTGCAGCAAGAGATAAGGTCGGATGGTCTAATGATCACCAAGCTTTAACCTCTTTGGATATTTAAAAATATGGCACTTTCTTTAAATTACCCTGATATTAAGGTCAAGTACAGCACTGATAACATCACAGAAATTGATAGAAAGGGCTCGTTAAGCAATCCTGTCTTTCTGCTTGCCAGCATAGGATTATTCCCTTCAGGATGTTTTCTAATGTTCAGGTCACATTGTGTAAGAGAATCATGAGTTTTATGGCTTTGGCCTTTTGACAGCACACACTTTATGGAACTTACTGATTGTTTTAGAGGTCTGAGTAAGACCCTGTTTCATTGCCTGAAATTGGAACAGAAACATATTAGCAAAAATTACTTAGAAATATGTGAGATTTTAATTAAAATTGCTAAATACACAAGGGCAAAGCTGAGCCGTTGCAGATGAAGTTTGCAGCTGAGAATACTTTAACTGCAGCCTATCACTGACTTTTTCTAATAACCCATACGTTATTTAAAGTAAAATAATCTCTGTGGATCTCTGTTTCTCTCTACCCCCCCTCTTCCTGCTTTGATATTTTTCTGTCTTTCATTTCTGCCCATCTGGAGCTGGAGTTGAATTATGGCATATGATTTGTGTAGATTTGTATCTCTCCCCCTAGATCATAACCTTCTTATTGATTCCCTCAGCTCCTGGTGCTTACTCACACACTCCTGCTTTTTCTCCACCCTGACTTTCTTCCATGGTTTTGCCTGTTTCCTTTTACTCTGTGGGCTCTCATTCGACTTAATTCTCTTCCTTGGTTTTAGAAAAGGAATGTATTGGTTTTCAGTTAGACATTTTTCACTTCATAATTTTGATCTTTGTATTTTTTCCTCTAAATACTGAAGTGCTAAAACATTGTTGTCCTGCTTCAATACAGAAAGAGTTAGAATGGCTTATCTTGCTCTGAAATGGAAAGATTCTGTTCCAAGTTGCCATCCGGAAGTTTCTGGCAGTGAGAAGAGGTGTTAACAGCTGCTGTGAAAGGGCTACTGAACTTGGTATTACTACAGAGGTTATTTATGCCTCAGCAATGTGACTAATTTGTTAAATTAATTAAAAATGTATTTCCTTCCCTCAAGAAAGAGCAGACTACATCCACATGGAATTTGGTTCCGTGAATGAAACAAAAGAAAGCAAAGCTGAAACAGAAATTCTATAGCAGAATTCAAATATGTTGAATTATTGCCTTGGGCTATAAAAATGACTCCTGAAATGGACACTTATTTTTCAAGCACAGTGTTTAATACTTAGTTTTGGTTACTGATCCTATCGAGGCAAAAGATTATTGTAGCCTTAAGCTGCTGTGTAACTCAGCTCAGTGCTCTACTTTTGGAGTTCTCTTAAAATATGTATTTTGATGTTCTACAGTGAATACACCCATGAGGAATGATTTTTTTTCTTTCAAGTATGAATGATAGGTCTTTCATCATACAAAGCAGGACTAGACTTCAGCTGCTTTAGAGAGCTTCACTAAAACCTGAATTTTAGTGAAGCTAAATTGAGGCTGCTTGCTTGCACAGTGCAGATCCTGAGATCTTTCTTAATTATGTCCTTTAAGAATATGGGGAACTTTGTTCATCTCCAAAGTCAGAAATGTTAGTTCACCCTAACCTTAGACAAAATGTCAAAATCTGGTGTGAAAAAGGAATAAAAATCTGGCATTTCTCTGAGGATAAAATTATATATTATAGTAATGTGTCTGGGGGTGTTTTTAAGCTCTAATTAGAAAACTCCAGGTGTCACTTTGTAATTCAGGTGAGCAGCCCTGAAACTGTAGGATCACCAAGCAGTGCTAATGGAGTCTATAATTTTGGAGCGTATTGCCCATGTGGAAGGAATTAAAACAATGACTTACATTTTACTTTTGTTGAGGGATTACTTGATGATCTCACTCTAAAACGTCACTAACTGACACCTGTATAAAAGCTTTGAAAGTAGGCTGTGGTTAGAACCATTACCCCCATTAGTTTGTTGCTCATAGCAAAGAGACAATTGTGCTGCTGGGCTACTACTTCTTGAAAGATGGAATAAGCTGCATGGTTTGACATGAGGACTCCTAATTCCTGAGCAAAAGGCAGCATGCAGAGTTTTATTACCTCACAGATGAATGGAATTGAGCATGAGGAATGCCATGCTGTGGTGACAGTGTCACCCCTATGTTCCTGAAATGGCAATTCTTTCAAGTAACAGCTCCAGCGCCGACCTTGCACTTTGGGTTTGCTAGAGATCTAAGCCAAAGTGGCTTTTAATGGGGGGAAGAGATTGCTTTGATTAAACAGAAGCCAGATATGGAATTAAAGAGAGTTCAGAGGTTGCTATTATATTTTGGCAAAGATATTTCCTTCAATTTTTAGCTTTTGGTTTAGGAGACAGCTACGCTTTTAAACACTTATTCTCTTATCTACAGTCTAGCATTTGAATCGTGTTTAGGATTTATAGAAAGAAATACAGCATGCCTTTCCTTTTAGAAATATAAGAAAGCTAGGACTGCCATGATGGCAGGCTAATTCCCTCTAGTTCAGTATCTTATTCTTGACAGCTACCAGCCTCAACTATTCCAAGTGCAAGAATTCAGTTTTATTCAGCTGTCTTCTTGCTTAGGTCTCTTCCTGCCTGATTTTTTATAACCACATTTATCCTTCTCCCACTGAGAGCTAGATTGTACCTTGTGCCATGGCTCCAAAATAGGATACAGCAGGTCAAATTGTGTCAAAGAAGTGTTTCTGAGCTTGAAGAGGCATTGCCTCTCAGGACACCCACAGCTTTTCCTCTTTCTCTTTCACATGAAGTGGATTAACTTCAGTTCTGTCTTTAGTAGGGCTGGCTGGAGTGCTTTAAGTACAGGCTGGATTTGCTGCAAACCTCTCCTAAAAGGATCATTGTCATTACCTTGGTTTTGCTTAAAGAATTTAGAACTTCTGAGTGTGTAACCAGGTCAGGGACTTGGAGAGATTTTTTTTTTCCCCCCCTTCCAGATTTTCATTTCTAATGACTTCTAGCAACCCCCAAATTTCTTGCATCAGGCATTAAACCTGCAAGAAGCCCTGTACATCATGTGAGAAGCGGTGCTTCCTTGCGTTGAGAAGAAACTTGTCATCAAAGTTCCACAAAGAGTGTCACCCACAGGTATGGCACAAATCATCTGATATATAGAGCAGGGGGACAAATCTAGGGCCGGAGGGAAAGGCTTCAGATGTACAATTTAAGTTTCCAAAGGATGGTTTGGGTTGGAAAGGGCCTTAAGGACCATTTTGTTCCAATCCCCCTGCTCCGGGCAGGGATGCCACTCAACAGATCAGGTTGCTCAGAGCCCATCTGATCCAGCCTGGAACACTTCCAGGGATGGGGCATCCACAGCTTCCCTGAGCAACCTGTGCCAGTGTCTCATCACCCTCGTATCAAAGAATTTCTTCCTAATATTAAATCTAAACTTGCCTTCTGTCAGTTTAAAGCCATTACCTGTCATTTGCCACCAGTACATCAAACACTGGGTGTAGCAGCCCTTCCTGTATTTCTCAGTAAACTTAGAAGAACAGATGGCAGCATTTTGGCAATTAAAAAAGTCTTCCAATCAGCAAGTTTTGTATTTGAAATCTGTCATGTCTGTTGCAGCACACAAGAAGCCAAATTGCTCTGTGGCATTTATTTCTCTTAATGTCTCGTGCCTGTTACAAATGGGCAGATTTGACATTTATGTAAAAGCTGTGCCAGCAGATGCAGGCTGCATGATTTGCCTCTGTACTTGTCCTAACACTTGATAAGGACAGATTTAATAGCGGTTATTATGGTGTTCCCTGGTAGCAGGATGGGAGAGAGCAGGAACCTCCCCAGAACACCCAGGGAACACCACTAGATACCTTCCAGCATGTATTGTTTGGAGTGGAAAGAATGAGCACACACCATATATATCCTGTGCTCCACAAAAAAAAACCGGTTTGGATTTAAGTTTTGGTTTTAAGTTCTTAATCTGAAATGTGCATTGACTTTTTCTGCTGCTTTGCATAGCTGAGCTGCATAGCTGAATTTCAAAAGAAAAAGCAAATACTGGATTTGTGGTCTTTTGTGTAAAGAGGCAAAATTGGCAGCTTTAACAAGGAACGAATGGGCAAGGAGACAACTATCCACTTGTGTCTTCAAGGCAGCTCCTTCAGATAAAGACTGAGATTTATCGGCACTTGAGGCAGTTTACTGCAGAACCTTCTCTGAATTGTTGTCTTTCTGCTTTTTCACTGTTCTTGTGATTTCCACAAATGTGTTTTTCCATTTTTTTTAAAAAACACTGTTTTCTAGCATGCCTCGGGGAAGAGAAAATTTAGGTGTTTGCAGAGAAAAGCAACAAAGACAAGGTCAAAATGAGGTGGGGTCTGAGGTCTTGAAAACTCAATTCTGCCATTTGTGTACAAACAATGCAGACTAAAGCCTGGGGGCCGTAGGCAGTGACAGTGCCGCTGCACATAACATTTTTCTACCCCATTTAGTGGCAATTTCCTAGATGAATGGTGCTCTCAGGATCTGTGCTGAATGTAACATGGGAGCTAGAAGGAACTTTGTAAACAAAGGAAATGGAAAGTTTGATTAAGATATTGTTGGCTAGGAGAAAAAGGCTTATTGCCAGTCTGAGTTTGTTTTGGGTTCTTAGCTTGGAATTAAAATGTAGGTTTTCTATGACTGGAAATATAATAAGAAAACACTGAATTTTTCCTCTACATAGCAGTATTGGAATTTAAAGGTCTGATTTTTTTTTTTAATAAATGAGTGATATAGTCTGTTATTAAAAACACTGGCTTTTTGGAGTATACAATTCAAAGAACATGAAGGCTAGCCTTGATTTTGTTATGTTTTTATGCCAGTGCACAAATGATCCAGTTGTCTCTGAAGCATCTGGGTTTTAATAAATGTGCACTCAGTGGCAAGAATTAGCTAAAACTTTAACCTGAAATTTTAGGTGGGGGGAGAGGGAAACAGAGGTGGGGAAGAACCCTTAAATCATGATAAATGTGCTTGAGAGGGAGTCGCCCTTAAATCATGATAAATGTGTTCATGTCTGAAAGGTAATAGCAAACAGATATGCAGCAACAATGATCTTCAGAAGAAAACCCAAGAAAGCACTACTGGGGAAAAACTGGAATTTTGTTGGAAGCTCCAAGTTTTGGAATAAATGAGATTAGGACATTATACATTAGCATGCTATGAACAAATCTCCTTAAGTCCTGCTTTAGCATAGATTTGATCTAAAAATAATGCTTCAAAGAGTGCACTTCAGATTATGATGTGAGGTAAATGTTTTCATTTCAAGTTTTCTTGCCAGTTGGCTTTTGGCTGAAGGTTTGAAGGTTTTAATATGTCTACCACTGGAATGCTTTAACTAAGCTCGTTTTAGATAGTCTTGGTATCTGTAGAAAGGAAATGAATTTGTTAAATGAGAAAATTGAGCTTATAAATGGGATGCTTATAAGCTCTAGAAATTAATGGGAATTCTACTAAGAGTTTTACCATTGCTTAAAGCTTTACATGGGCATGTTTTGCTTGGATACTTTGACAAATCTATGGGATTGAGAGGTTAATGGAGATGTCAGTTTTTGCCTTTAATTTTTAAATTTTTTTTTATAGTTACAATACTAGGAGTATGTTCTTAGAAACCCTTTGAGGTTTGTTTTCATGATTTTGTAATTCCAATTTTTAGCTACAATCCAGTAATCTTCGCTTTGCTGTGAAGGTGGTGAGGCCCTGGTTGCCCAGAGAAGCTGTGGCTGCCCCATCCTTGGAAGTGTCCAAGACCAGGTTGGATGGGGCTCTGAGCACGCTGCTGTAGCAGAAGGTGTCCCTGCCTGTGACAGGGGAGTTGGAATGAGATGATCTGGAAAGTCCTTCCATCCCAAACCATTCTATGGTTCTGTGATTATTGCACCCGGCTGGAGAAAGAGTAGAGATGAAAACAGGGATTTTGCTGAGGAAAAGGAATCTAACTAGCTGTCTGCTTTGTGTTTCTCTAGTGCAGGACTAAGCATTAATGAAAATCTCCATGTTACATTTATCAGATTTGGATCTCAGTGTAGTTTGGGCAATTAATAACTTTTAGAGAGTTCTTCTTAGTCTGGTGGTTTTATGTTAGGAGAATTTTTTTTTAAACAAGGGTATCATTGAAGCCTTCATTTTTTTTTTTTTTTTTAATGTAATAAATTTTGTTGCCATGGAGTTGCCTTTCCTTGTCTTTAGCAAATATTTATTTATGGTGTTTGGAATTTAATTATTGTTTCCCCAATTTGGTTTCCTAAGGGTACAGTGTGCTTGAATCACATGTGGGAAATTGCAACTGAAGTCCTTTGTGCTATCATGTAAACTCTCAAATACTGAAATAACTGTTGAAAATGGAGTTTAGCAATTAAAACAGGTTACTTTTGTAAGAAGACAAATGTTGGCTATATGATTAGAGGAAAAGAAAATAAGTTTCCATTTTCAGTGCTATATATTCTGCAGAGAACCAAGACTTGACATGGTTCATGTGGTCTGCAACTGTCACGAAGCTTCAAGACAGCCAGAGTATGTGAAAGTTAAATATATATGTACATGTTTTATTTTCACTTTGCTCGGAAAGAAATGTTCCTTGCACCTTGAAACAGCCTTACTGCTCCTGTGGGGATTTAGTCAATCTCTAAACTATGCTAAATCATTTCCCAAACAAGTTGTATGAAACTGTAAGAGGGTGGAAATCAAACTTTTTCTTGTGCTTCCTGTGTCTAACTGGACACTTTCCTGAGACAGAGGTGGAACATTAACTTGCAACACCTAATCATGCTTCAGTTAAATCAGTACAGCCATTTTCTGGTTGTTTGGTTGCTTTGTTTTCCTTTCTTTTGCTTTGCCAACTCCCTCTCATCCTCCATTAAAAGCCCAGATAAACCGACAGCAGATCTGACAACTCTTTTGCTGTTTGTGAGATCTACCATCAGAAGCTGAGAAGCTTCACAGCCTCGCTAGCTCTCCACAGAGATGGGGGAGTCCAGCCTCATCTGCATTAAAGTGCTCTGAGAATGGATGTGGGGATTCACTTGCAAACTACGATACTGCTGCAAGCCAAATCAGTGGTACAGCTGCAGGCTGGAATCCTTCCTTCCAAGTTAAAAAAAAAATAAATAAATAAAGAGATCTGATAATATCTGTAATTTTTTTCCCTTTTGTAACCATGATACATTTTCATGCGGGTAGAAGAGTGGATGAGAGTTAAGGAATTTCTGTCATTAATAGATTTGTAACTCCATTTAGCTGTACATCTGTTCTTTTTTAACTAAAGGCCTTCCTAAATGTACAATTAATATTTTATTCCAGTTTTTATAGAATTCTACAATCTGTTTGCTAAAGTTCATTTGGCTAAGGAATAATCATGGCTGTTTAGAGATTTATTAGTAGTCAGAGAATATTTTGAGATCCATGACATTTAGTCATCAATGATATCTTTTGAAAGGTACAAGATTAAGTGATCTCTATTGAGCATTAACTGTGTTCACAAAACAAGATTTTTATATAGCATTTAAATCTTGTTTTTCTTTTGAAGGCGTGTTGAATATCTACTTTAGAAAATTAATATTAAATAATAAACCTTTGGAGCTTTTACTAAATTTTCCCATTTTCAGAATTCTTATTTATTGGAATTAAATCAAAGTTAGTGAGCTTGAGATGGGGCCTTGAAGAAAATCCAGATCTGCTTGCCACATTACATGCTCTTTTCAAAGAACCTGGTATTCTTGCTGAATTGCCCCATAACTCAGATTTAGTCTTCATGTCATCACTTCTATCTGAGGGAGTGTGAGAAGACAAGTGGCAGCCAAGCAGAGGTGGCACAGGCTGGTGCTTGTTCACTTCAGCACTGATGTCATGAATGCTGGCAGAAAGTGAAGATTTTTTTTCCTTTGAGAGGTGTGACTTTTTCTCTCAGGGCTGCATATCTTTTCGGGTGCATTGTAATTAAGATCTTTAGGTCCTCACAAATGTAGGCAAAATATTTGGGGCTTAGTTCTGCTGTTTCTACGAGGCATCTGTTTTTGCCTAAGAATATAATTATCACAATTACCTCTTTGATGGTCACCATCAATACCCAAAGGCAAATTCTTCTCTATATCCCTCCAGAGCAGAAGTTCTTTTTTCTCCTGTAGTTCTTTGTTCAGATATCCTCATTTCTATTTCTGGTAACCTCTGCTGTATCATGGCCAAGGCAAGACAATGATGTTGGCTGGGGACTCACAGATTCTGGTGTTTTGATCCCAACACCGTCTTGGTTCAGTCTGTTGCTCACTGCCTTTCATGGGCACAGGTTTATATCCAGACAGGATTCAAAATGGCTTGTGGGCCTTCAAACTTTACCTGTTTTAGTTTGTTGCTGAATGGTGCTCTGTTCATGCTGTGTTTCCTTTGTTGTTAGCAAGTGAAGTCCTCTTTTACTCTAAATGGAAGATATTTGGAACTATTGATTATAAACAAACAGGTGTTTATTAGAACGTGTTAGAAAATAAAATTAAAAATATTAGAAAATATTTTTCACTGGTTTGGTTGTATCACTTGAAGGAATGGTTATGAATTCAGATATGTGCTGTTTTTCACGTAAAGAGTTTCCTTCAGAGCTAGGCAGGTTGCAACCTGAGACATCAGTACTGCTGTGAGTGTGCCCTAAATGGTGTTAATCCATTTGTGCCGAGTGTAAGGATCAGACACTGCTAGAAAATAATATAAGTGAGATCTAAAAATGAACAAAAGGGAACTATAAAGACCATGGAGAGAACAACTGCAGCAAGGAGATCATATTGCTGTTTGTATGTGTCCAAGGGATGTAACTATCAAAGATGGTTAACTTTCATCTCTGGCTGGTTTCTTGCAGTCATATTTCTTTTTCTTAGTCAAGGCAACAGACGCCTCTCCTGGGAAATTGTATAATGGGTAAAGAATGGGTTGGGAAGTAGATTTGGAAAAGTGCATTGCGTGTTTGAGAGAGCTCGGAAGAATAAAATTTCAGATGGTTAAGTGCTTATTCTGCTTGCATTTTCCCTAATGTAATTCATTGTGCATCTAGATCTTGATCAGACAATCCTTTTGGTGCAACTTCAGTGGCATTCTTTGGGTGTGAAAAGAATATATGGATGACTGTTACTAAGCTATGGAAAACAGATGACTAAAAGTGGTATCATTTGGTACTTCACGCATCTTGAATGGAGTTATATTTTGTGTTTCACTTGTGGCATTAAGAATTGCACTGTCTTTTCCCATTTCAATTCACGTGACATTCATTTAAATTCTCCTACAGGCCTCTTCCCTTATGGCCTGTCTGATTTCACCTTAAGCACTTTCCAAGTATAGTCTGATCTGAATTGACTTGCAGATGAATTGAGTTGTGGGGCAAGGGATACTTTGATATTTCTGCCACTGAGATAATTTGTTAGGTACAAGAAGGACCTTTTTTAGCAACCGATTGTTGCTTTCTAGCTTGATTTTCAGACCAGAAACCTGCTGGGCAGAATGGTGTGCCTCCTTGCAGTGTGTGAATTGATGACTGAGGTGTGTTGAGTTTCATCATCTACAAAAAGCTCTTACACTGACAGCAATTCTTGCTATCTGCTTGTTCACAGAGTAATGAAAAGTTCGATAATTTCTTTCAAATTGTGTCTGTTCGCAGTGACATGTGAGATGCAGGTTTCACACGGCATGTGGTATAAACTGCCTTGTTCTCTCATTTTAGAGTGCAGTTAAGAGGCTGTATGATATTTTTAGAGCATATATTTGATGCTCTAAACTGCTGTTAAGACTGTGGTGCCTTTGTAATGTGCTGATCTATGTTACCGGTAGCTTTTTTTTTTTTTTTTTTCTTCACGGAAGTGTGTAGGTTATTGGCATTTGTTTTTACTGCTGACACTTTTTTCAGCATTAATATGTTGCTATGCAATTTCACTAGAAAAATGTTATGGTAAGCTGACTGAAATGTCATCCTGTCTGTATTTCCCTACAGGTTTTATGGGCTTAAATAAGCACCTGAATAAGCTTTTGAAACGTGTCAGATAATGTAATTTCACAACATTATTATGAGCTTGTTTCAGTTGGCACGTCATTCAACAAGCTGTTTGTATGGCTCTTTGCCTTTCTGGAGCGTTTAAAAATTAGTTCTGAACTAAGACATAAACCTATTTGTAAGAGGAATAATCACTGAGTTATTTTTACCAACTAACTTTGGACCAGAGATGTGTTGATTCCAGAGTATTTTCTTGATACTGGTCTATGTTTTAGTGATTTACTGTATGAAAAAATTAATGGTGGAAATACTTCATATTTACTCAGTTGGGCAGACAAATGCCCTTCTCTTAAGATTTCTTATTAATAGTTCTTTAGAAAGCCTTTTTTTTTTTTTTTGTTGGCTAGGATTCATTTTTCCCCTCTTCCATTGGCCATTCCTAGGGAAACTTGTTTCCAACCTCAAGAATACTAGTTACATTGAAATGACATATGCTTAGTGTTTTTAAATCTGAAATATATCAGCTCAAAAGTTATTCCTATTATATTTTTATTCCCTGATGTCAGTTCTATATTTTTGACTTTTTTTAAAATAATCTATAACGTAGAAACTGCTTAAGAAAGCTGCTAGCTGCACTAGCTAAAAAAAGGGAAAAATATTACTGTCATGTTCCTCAGACTGCTACCAGCTAATTTCATTTTAACGTCATTACAAGACCTTGCAAACAGATGAAGGTGAGAAAAGTGGTTTGGCAACTATTTTTTTTAAACTTCATTGGATGCAATTTAACTTAAGGGGAAAGTACCAGATGAATGCTTAAATCATTATTTGTAGCTCAGGCATGCCCAGAGTTTTCTTTTGTAAGCATGGGATGATAATTTAATATAGTTTTGCCAAAATAACAATCTGCTTCCCAATGTCTCTCAATTTTTAATAAGAGTTAAGATTGTTGATTGGAGATACATAATTCCAGAATTTTTTCCTTTGTAATCTTGCCTATTTTAGGCAATTCAATTAATTGGTTTTAGTTATCATGCTACAGCTAACCTGCCTTACATTCTGGGGACAGGAAAAGCCAGATTGTGTATGTGATTGTCTTTTCTCCATAGTGGGTAGGTGAAGGAAAGGGTGAGTCTTGGACTTCTCATCTGAAATCAAAAGATTTCTGCTGAGAACATGTGATGGCCAGTCTGTACACTATAAGTGTAGATGCTGTTTGTAAAGATGGGAGATGCTTCCACTCCGTGTTTTTTCATCTTCTATTAAACCAGTTTTTGATTCAAACCTTCTGGGGGTTGTGTCTACTAAAGCAGCTGATTCTTTGCAAGTGAAAACTTCAGCATGACTTGACGGGAGCTGAGCAAGGTCAAATTTTTGTTTCCCTCATTTGTTATTTGCATCACAGTATATTTCCAAATACCTTAAATCATGATTCTCTGTGTTATCCAATACAACAGCTGTTTCAACCTTTCTGTCAGAAGACCCCTATCAAATCAGTACTCTTCTCTTTTGGCTATACTGCATGAGATGCTGAAAAGAAATGTTCCTGTGACAAACTAAAGTTTTTCTTAATTAATGTTGAGATTGTTATGGGAAGAAGAAGGGAAGCCATAAACATTTGTTTTATATATTGGAAGGTCTCACGCTTTGCTATGTTGTTTAATAGAAAAAGGAAATTGTCTCCCCTCTGCTTATATTTATTCCAAGCATTTACAAAGTGCCCTTTTAATCTTTCGTTAAATTCTTTGTAGAGATATTTGAATGCTAGAAGATTCTTTACACTTAGGAAAAAACACGGTGTGTTGATGTATATATATTTCATTTTCTTACTGGAAACGAATTAAATGAAACATATTTAGTCTAATTAAAGTTATAAAGTACAAATATACATAGAAAGATTTTCCTGAAGTGTATTGGATGAGTACAGAAGGTTGGGGCTGTGCAGCATGACTAAAATAAAGTTGACAGTGTTGCCAAAGATACCAGTGAGAGTGTTAAAGCTGGAATTGAGCACTGAGGCCTGGCCATGGCATATTTCTTTCTTTAACCTTGCTGGCTCTTCGTCCTGTCTGAGCACTCTTAGTCTTTCCTGTTAGCTTTGACTGAGCTGTGCTTTTGCCTCTCTCTCTTTTGTTGGAAGCTCAGGCTTTCAGGCCTTATTTTCTATTCTTTTTCTGCCTTAAGGGCTTAATTATTTCCCTCATCGTGCTCTTTGCTGTCTTTGTTCCTGACTGGTTTTGTTGGTTTTCCAATTTTTTAAAATTTCCCTCATCCTTTAGTTTCATACGTTTCTGGGAGGACCTCTCCCACAGCTAATTAAAGCAAACTATTTCCTACTCATCCTTTATGGTAATGAACATGCAGTGCTTCCCAGCACCCATGACTTTATTTTGCTTGTACATCAAGACAAAATTCAGGCATTTCTCATCCTTTCACGGCTTCATTTCAGTTTCCATTGTGGGAGCCCATTGCAAATGAGTGGTTTGGCCACTTAAAGAATCACCATCAAAGGTGTTAACAAAACCAGGGTTTAATATACATTTTTGAAAGCAAGACCTAACAGAGTTCGGTAAGGGTGACTCTGTTACTTTAGTGCACAAAAGAAACATACAGAGGAAAATTTGATAAGAACCAATTTAGAATGATTTGCATGAAGAGCAGGCATGTAAAGGTTATGAGAGACTCCTCCATTGAGTCATGGGGTTATGAGAGGACCCCTTGGCTTTCTAAATTCCTAATGAAGGCTTACAGTCTTTGCACAAGATAGAATGCTTCGCTTAGGTATAGACGCAATATAGCTGAACAACTAAAAATGGAACATTTTTCCACTGCCTACAAGGGGATAGATTCCGGGGCTGAGGGCTGGTGCCAAATGCTTTCCTGCACTTGATGCATCAGCAGGGATCTGGCTGGTTCCCTTGCAAAAACAGAGCATGTGTTTGTGCACATTCAACATCCCCTCCGAGACAGTTTGCTCAAACTGCTCCTTAGGTTATGTTTGGCACCTGAGATTTTTCACAGGAAAACACAACACATTCTTGGTGATGTTCTGGGGAGGAACTCTGGAGGTTCTGACCCTAGGAAATGCAGTAGGTAAAATGGTGAACAGGAGTTTACCCTAATGGGGAGCCTACACCTCACAGGGCATCTAATACAGGGTGTGCAGTACCCATAAAAGTCTGGATCAGTTGGGGTGCCTTAAGAATCTGCCATTAGATGTGTATGGTATAGAACAGACATTTCGCATGCTGTCCTTCATAATTTAGTAGAGATCAGGGAGTTGATGGATGGCAAAACAAAAGATAATGAGCTCTTTCAGTTAACCCAGTTATTATCTCATATATGTCCATCTTTCTCTAGGCCATGGAAGCTTCTTAGTTTAGGCTGCAGGTTTGTCACATTACCATTTCCTCTCCTCTTGAGATATCTGAAAAGGGTTTAAAATAATAATTAATGCATTTGTGACTTTTTGTGGACACAGAATTAGCATATCAACAAAATATTCAGATGTTCATGCCTGAGGTTGTGTCAGGGGATGTTTAGAGCAGATATTGGAAAAAGGTTCTTCACCCAGAGAGTGGTTGGGCAGTGGAACAAGCTCTCCAGGGAAGTGTCACAGCACTAAACCTGACATTTCAAGAAGTGTTTGGACAATGCTTTCAGGCACAGGGTGTGACATTTGGGGATGGTGATGTGCAAGGCCAGGAGTTGGATTTCATTGTCCTTGTGGGTCCCTTCCAACTCAGCATATTCTGTGATTCTGTGTAATCTCTAGTGATTTAGTGCAATCTTACTTACCCCTGTGCTGAAAGCATTGTCAGGATCTAATAATTTTGAGGTATGTCAGCTCCATCTACACTGATCCAATATTTTCATTAAGTTCTTGATTTCAAGCATGTATTGTTCCTTTTAAATGGCAGAAGAATCCTCATGGTTTTCTGGAAAGTTTGGCTGTTTTGTTTGGGATTAGAGTTTGAGTTTACTGGGAATTTTTCTGAGAAAGTCACTTTAATACCAAAAACTGCCAATTTGTCAAAACTTAAAATTTTGATGGAAGCATACCAGTTTCAACAAAACTTAGAGCTGGAAAAGTTCTTTTGGCTCCAGGTACAGTTCCTAGTCAAATCCTGAACACAACAGCCCAGTTTGGGAGTTTGGGATAGATGCAAATTTGGGCTCCTCTGTGTTTACTTTGGTACGTAGAAGTGGAAGTACAGCTGGAGAAGAAACTGCTGCAACAGTCCAGGGCTTGTGAGTGGTGGATCTGATCAAATCCTGCATGCTCTGGGTAGAGTATGTGCTCTGCTTTTGTGTAACCACTGAAAGAGCTTGGCTGGGAGATCAGAAAACTGTTTTGAGTCTCTGAAGGTGGTGCAGATAAGTTTCCTGTTCACACTATTTAAAAGATGCAGAAACTCAAGGGCAGTCTGCATTTAATATACAACTCTTTTTCCCATGCAATGGATCACTTCTAATTCATGTTATCCTGTAGATTGTGTTTTGTTGTTTGAGGGACTGAACTCCTTGTTATCATGACATTTCTCTTTCAGTTCAAATCTCTGGTTTAAGTGTTTTGGAACACCTTAAAGATTGAGATAGAATTTTGATAATTTTTAATTTGAAGGAGAATATCTCCTGATAATAAAGCTAGAATTATAGCCTCAGGTTTAAATAAGATGTATTTGGGAAAATATGGCTGTAATGTACCTCCACAGAGTTAGCTAATTGGCAGAACAGTCTTGTAAACATCACACCAGGTTAATAAAAGGTTGTGCCAGTTTTAAGGTAGTAAAAGTACCACTAAATAAAACTTTTAAGTAGAGGTTTTCAGCAGTCTGATGTGACGCTTGGCAGAAAGCGTCAGAGGACTGAGCCATTTTCTCAGGCTGAACAGGTATTTCTGGCATTTCGTGTCTCTCTCTGTTGCCATGGCATTGTGAGATTTAGCAGTTTGGTATCTAGCAGATATTTACCTTTTTTATTCTTGCCTGTTGGCATTCTGTTTGTTAGTAACTCTTATTTCTTCACTTATATCTACTCACATTTTGTTCCTTGTTGGTAGAAAGAGATTGGTTGGAGTCAAGGGGAGGTTACTCATTTCAGAGTGCCCACCTCTTTAAACTGTTTCAAAACAAGAAAACTTGTTTGTAGATCTAGGCAAGGCTGAAGCTCAAAAGCTGATCTGTGATTAATAACCACAAGTAATTGGGGTAACACTGGAGTTTAGGCTTTTCCCCATGTGTGTTCATGGTTACAATACTGGATTCCAGAAAGATAGTTGTTTGATAGCAAGTGCAGTGGCTGAGACTCATCCTGGGGGAAATGCACTCCAGAGAAGGGGAAATGGTAATTTGAGTGTGACATCAGAGATGTCTCAGTGTGCTGGTCTGGTAAACCAGGGTTTCCAGGGAGGCAGGAGTCAGGGCTGCCACTGTGACAGAAGCCACCTCCTTGCTGTCAAGCCTCTCTGCCATTTCTCCCCTAAGCTGAGCTGGCACTTGTGTAAAAATAAGGAAACTCTCTGCTTCTCAGTCCAAGAGTCAGCCTCAGGCCATCGGTGCAGTGTATTTTTCCCGATGGGCTGGGTTTACTTTTGTCTTCCCAGCATCAGCTGCAGTATCCCAGTTACTCTCCAGGCTGGTATGTGCAACCCCAGTGGCAGCAATGGTAGATTGAAATGTGCTGGGCTGGGAACAATCCTGCTGCATCCATGATTTTCCCTCTGGGAGACCTGCAGCTGGCAGAGCTGTGCCCTCCTACTGAGGCTGCCTGAGCCAGGAATGCTTGCAAAATCTCTATGGCCCTTTTGCACCACTCTGGTTTTCCCTGGCTGACTGGAGGGCAGAAGCAGGGCTGGCATCTCCATCTGACAGGAGTGTTGCCATGGGGCAGGCTGAGTCCTTGAGGGCACACACGTGCTGGAGTGTCTCACTGAAGTGGGAGCCCTACTTGGAGATCAGCCTGCAGGAGGCTGCGAGATGACTGGAAAAAGGAATGGAGGACCTCCCAGTTCAAACAAACACAAAACTTTATTTTGAGGGGTGAGGGGGCTGAGCACCAGGGGCAGATGTGGGTCTGGTCCTGCTCTGGTTTTCGGGCCGGCTGTAGGGCTTCTTCGCTCGCCGCTGCTGCCGCCAGACGTGTCTCATATGAACTGGCCCCGGCTGGGCACGGCTGTCTGTCACAGGGCGGGGTAGGAACCATGGTGGTCTGTATGGAGCTTCTTGTCTCCTGTAGGACTGAGCATCCTGGAACAGCCTCGATGCCACCTGACTGGCAATGCTGGAGCAGCAGGTCACAGCGCTCTGGGCTGGCACGTCGTCAATCCTGCGGCGTTTTGCCAGCGGGCTCTCGGGTGTCTGTGGCTCTGTGGCTTCCTTCGCATGGCCTCGCTTCAAGCCCTGCTTTCTGCAGGGGAAGCTGCTGCTGCTTCTGCTTTTGACCAGCACCACACCTTGGGTGAGCCCTGGCACGTCCTGAGTGGCGGTGCTGGGGCTGCTGGTCTCAGCACACAGCAGTGGCACGCGGTTGAGCCGGATGGGTTTTACTGTCTGGCTGCCCGAGTCTTGGGCTCGCTGTCTCCAGGGACGGCGTCGAGTCTGGTCCGGCCTGGGCTGTCCGGAGAGGCCGCTCCTGCTGTTTGCATCTGCCTCTGCCAGGTGACACAGCGTGCACATTGGAGAGAGAGGAGAGGGAAAGTGGTGTGAGCACCTCTGCAGGGCTTAGGAAGTGTCCCTGCAGGATTGTCCCCAAGGCCCTGCTGCGTTGACTTAAGGGTGGGGGGACACAGGTTCTCACATTCCAGCCTGGCCCTGCTAGCCTGAGAGAGGAGAGACCTACTCTGGGGTCATTCTGTGAAGCTCCTGCTTCCCCTTGCCGTGCTCTTGGCTGCTCCCCCTCTGCCAGCCATGGGGAGGGAGACGTGGCTCTCACCTCGCTCCTTCCCAGGAGGACACTTAGCAGCGTCCTGCTGCGCCATTGTGGGAATGGAAGAGCGCCTGGAGGGTCTGGGCCACAGCACTGCCGACCTGTCTCCTCCTGACAAAGCGTTCCAATCCTTCCTTGAGTGAAGAGAAATGCGGATGAGCTGCCTCAGAACTCGCTGAGTAGCCTTGGGCAAGCTCCTTCTCTGCTATCCTCTCGACTCTGCAAGGTGTGTTGGTGTGCAACCAGCTCTATAGCTTAGGGCCCGGGTGCTGATGTCACACCAGTTCTCTGTGACCTGGCCATCACTGACCCACCCTCCTGCTTTGGGGACCGTGTCCTTGTGGGTGCTGACAGGGACTTGGTGGATGTCAGGCACAGCTGTAGGGGGAGGAACACAAATGGGAGCAAGTCCAACAACAGGTTGATGGGCTTGACTAGGCTTAGGTCTTATTACAAGTCATCAGTGATGATTGTCCCCCCATAAGACCCACGGGGACTTTTCTAGTCTAAAGTCTTTCCTTATTTTTAAGCGTCTCGTATTAACAGAATTTGATGTTGTCCTGTGTTACATAATGTTCCGAAGTCGAACCTTAGAAAAATTGTCCAGTTAGACCAAGCCAAAAGTAGTTATGTTACTGTGGTAGGTTTAGGAAGGAGCACAGGTGTAGACTAAAAATCAGTCATTCCTAGCAAAGGGTAACTGTTGTTATCAAAGATTTGTGTGTTGAATAGCTTGTACAAAAGAACATAAAGCTAAAACAAATCAAAGCAGGTTGTTACTTATAGTCTAAGTCAGAGCCCTTTGAAGTATGTTAAAAAGAAGCTTTGGCTTCAGTGCTCTTTGCATCTGAATTAATTCCACAAATTGGAAACAGTGTTTTGGTCAAGCTTTTGATAATTTTAAAACAATTTAATATTTATTTTTTGAACAATTAAATATTTTTAACAATTTAAAAACTCCTGACGGTCACTGCATTTGCCTATGGAGTATTTTTGGTTTTCAATGTTTTCTTATTCCCATGTTGGGTTATTGTGGTTGGGTTTTTTGCCTTGCTTTCTTTTCTTTTTTTTTTTCTTTTCCAGTCTAAAATAAATATCTGTTGTATTTAAGTTTGTAATCCTGTATGAAAATGAAGACTAAACGATCCCATTCCAGTCACTTAAAAAAAAGCCATATGTAGATGAAAGTAGGTAAAATCTATTTAACAATAGGACTATATGCACATGAGTATCTGAAAAAAAAGTTTTTTTTCTTATGCCTTAGCTCACATAATTAGATGTTAGAGCACTCTTGGAAGAACAGCTAGAGGATTAAAGGAATGGCATTCAATGCAGCTAATGTAAGACAATGGTTGTAGTGCAAAGATGCCAGAGAATATAATAAAAAATATCTGTGGTGATCTAATTTTAGTATTATCAGAGTCTGGGGAAAATTATGGCTGAGAAGTCATTAGGGCAAGAACAAAGTTTAGTGCTGCAGAGTAGATAGCTGATGCCAAGCTAAAGACATCATTATTTACAGAAATTCAGATCTGCATAGTAGCTCAGAAAATTGCCCTCTAAAAATGGAAACCATCATCATATTAAACTTCACATGGAAGTGGGAAGACAGGAAACAAGAGCCCCAGCATGTGGACTCGCCTTTCTGCTCATGTTGTCCATGTCTGTGCAAATATCTATTTACCAGAGGGCAATTGGGCTGTCTGTGTGCTGGGGATGATGGGGTAGGAGTTTGTGGAAGGTGGCTGGGACAAACATTAGGAGAGCTAAAGGCCAGACACCCACAGAATATGGTGATGCGTGTCTGCGATTTAAGGAATGAAACACTTGGGGTTTTGTTGTGAAGAATAAGTTTTCCTAGTGTAAAATCATCTTTTTTTATTGTAGATTGTTGGATTTTAAAAAGTGTATGTGGCTGGAATGCAGCTCTCAATGTCAAAATTTTGGAAAATTTCAGAGTATGGGCTCTGAAATGTTTTTAGGTCCAGGGTTTTCATGTGCCTTCACTTGATGTATCCAAACCCCAGATTCAGGTAGTATCCAGCTTGTTCCAGATGTTGTCCTGAACTTTTGCTTTGTGGGCACATAGGTCTGAATAAAGTTTTCTGTTGTTTTATGCCTTTTAACTCTTGTGGTTAGCCAAGGACATGGTGTACATTTTGGTGAAAGCATTTTAAAACCAGGTGAAGTTGTCATTATTTCAGAGGTTTTTCAGAAATACTTTAAATGATACATGTTGTGGCATACAATCTGTGCATTGGAATTTTGATTAATTTAAAGAAGATCAAATGAATATATCAGCAAACTTCCACATAATAATTACTTTAAGAATTTTTAAAAGTAGCTGTGTATTGCATGTGACTTTGATATATCTTTAAATATTTGATGACTATTGCAATAGTGCTTCGACTCAGATGAAACTTTGACAGACTTCAGATTGTTTTTTTTCTGATCTGGACCTGAACTCTGGAGAAATGGAAGTCTGACCATGTCTGTACTTTGTGTGGAGTGTATTGAGTGGTTGCAAAATTGTTTGAAGTCATTGTTTTGGGGAACTAACTTCTTTTTTTCTGTGTGTATGAAAGTTACAGAAAAGTTACAACAAAGAAACTGTCTAACACATAAAAATTCAAAGCCACCCCTATAAATGGGTGAGAAATCACACATCTCTCACAGCTTTCAAGAAGTGAAGCTTTCTTTAGAAAAAGAGAGCCAACACTAAGCTGTGGTTTTTGTTTTTTAAAAAAATTTTTATTTATTTTTATCTCTTTCCGTGTTTGTATGCAATGTGTATTATTTAGTGGATTTTGTAGTCAAAACAATAGATATTGCCCCCATTTTCCTGCAGGTTTCTCCAAATTTATATAATCTTCAGTTGTTTTCTTTCCTTTTAATTTTCTCTATTTATGGTTCACATGAAAAACCAGTACCTGGGGAGTTTGGAACGTGGTTGTTATTATCTGGATATTTTCAGTGATGGTGCACGGAAGCATAAAGGGTCTTGAATTTTGTAAACTAAGGTAAATGTGCAGGAATCTTGATAATGAATTCTTGTTTTGACTAGTAAATGATAGATTATGAAATTCATCATTGTAGTATCCAAAGCTTGCTCCAAAATGGGGCAATTTTTCATCTGAGAAGCACTTTGAAGTGGACTCTGCGTGGTTTTTTTTATTAAGTTTCTCTTAACAACAGCAAGTTACAGCTGGGCTGATGTTTCATTGCTTTTTTAATAGATCCTCTAAGCAAAACCTGAGTGCTGTAGTTGAGCTGAGCCTTGTTTTGCTTGGAACCATTAGGGTGTCCTTTTTTCACAGCAGAAGAGAAACCATTACTTTCCAGTGGAAAGTCTGGGAAGCGACATCATTGCCGTAGTTGGAATGCTGACCCAGCCATTGCCATAGTTTCTCTTTTCCTGCTGGCTGCTGAGTCCCTTCTAGATGGGTTTGCAGCTTGAGAAAGATGAAACTGCTTAGGCAAGTGGGTCTGGAGAAACCAAAAGCGATGTGGAAGAATTTTTAAAACTTTTTAATCAGAAAATGAGGTAGCTCGCTTCTTTAGTAGTGGTCGTGTCCTTTTATATGTGATGTTGCATATTGCTTTTTGTTGCCTTCAAATCATAATATGTTAATATTTGTGCCCTGAGACAATTGCTTGAGATGAACCTGTAGCAAAGATTCCTGCAACTGTTAAAGGAATTATTAACAAACTACTCAGCTACTAAATACTCTAATATCTTGGTGTTAGCTTTTACCTGTGTCTCTCATACCATATAAAATCCAATTTATTTTCAGCAAAGCTAGACATACTTCACATTTAAATTTCTCTTTGCAGGTGATTTGTAACAGATAGATATGCAGTACAGCACTAACATACCTATACTGCTCAATCATATTTGGAAGGTGGTGTGTGGAAAGGACTTTAGGCATTTATTGCAGAATATTGCAGAGTCTCTTGGCCTTTTTGGGGGGTTAAACTTGTTGAAAGAAGACGAAGCTTTCTCCTGTTCTTTATATAGTTACCCAAAATCTAGCAGGGAGTGAAGCCTAAGTAATCAGGGAGTGAGTATATAAGAAGTAAAATCTCATGTGGTCAACACTTCAAGGCACTTCATTAAGCTTCCCACCTGTCATAGGGATGGCCCTTAAACATCTGCTCCTTCTAGGAAAATGTTACAGCTCTGGAAATCGACTCTGTTCTCCTTTAGCTGTAGTACTGTACCAAGCTGCAGTGTCCTAAATGGCTTGGACCAGACAGGGAAAACGGTCCTACAGCAAGTGGACTGTTGTGGAATTTGGGAGAACATGTTCAGATCTCCTGGTCTGTCCCTGGGTAAGTCACTGTGGGCATAAAGGGTCATCTGATAATCTGCTCTTATCTCACATCAGGAGAGGGGAGGAGGCCACTGGAATGTATTAAATAAAAATTACAGCTGGCCAACATTCAGAATTTATTTCTAAATTTCTATGTTTCTACTTGGACTAAACAACGTTATTGTTTTGCCCCCATGATTTCCCACGAAGTGAAGGGGGAGAAATGATTGACTTTTACTAAGATTTGGAAGTGACTGCAGTAACAGAGGTCATATAAACAGCCAGAGACACAGGAAGGTAGTAAATAAAATCAGCTGAATAGAAAGAGGGAATTTACATGCGTGGCTGTTTGCATTGTCATTGCAATAGAATATCCTAAGCTGGAAGGGATATATAAGAATAATTTGAGTCCTGCTCTAGGAGGAAGTTGATCAAATGAAAGGACTGTTTTCTTTGTGCTGCTTGTTAGAGTAGATTGATACCTATCAGGTTTCCTTGGCAAGGAGATAGCAACCTCTTCTGTGACACCTCCTAATTTGCACTACCAGGGTAGCTAAATCTGTACAAGGAGGCACATAGACATCTTTTAAAAATTCTCCTGGTTTTCCATGACCCCATGGAAACTGTCAGCCAGAGCAAAATCTCAGAGTCTATAATTTCTTATGGTGTTGAAACTTCTCTTTATTCCAAGCATTTTACTCTGTACCAGGTAGACCTTGAGGACAGGAAGACCCACAACCAGCTTAGAATCATTTAGCACCATTTGTATTGTTTTAAGAGAACAGCCAGTTTTTCAGTTGTCATTGTTAACACAAAGGTTTTCCTTTATGTCTTTTTAATTTTTTTTCCTGAAAGATAAGAGTCAGGTATCAGCTAAGTATGAATGTCTTTAGAAATTGAGTGTTGCAGAAGTAACTTACATGGTCTTTCGTACTATAAATATTGCTTTTGGCCGATGAAGATATTTCCAAAGCAGCCTCAGAGCATAACTGCAGAGTTGCTGTATCTAGAAGCCACACTCACCCTGAGAACAAAACTGCTCCTGAATATCAGCTTTGGGAATCAGAAAACTCTTGACAAATCATTCCTCTTGCCTCTTGAGTGACTTTTTCTGCCTGCTACTAGCAGAAAGCTTTTAAACATCCCCTGATTGAACCTCTGAGGCAGTATAGAGAGAGCATATGCATCAAATTTGGGTTTCAGAACTACTGATATTCACATTTAACCAAAACAAGCTTAATTCAATCTTGAAAAATGAACACAGTGCAAGAATTTTTTCATGTGAGGTAATGTCTTTTCCAAGGTTCTAGTCTGTGTGCAGACCATTGAACGCTAGCACGTCCTGCCACAGCAGTGGGATGAACGTCTGTGTGCTGGAGAAACGTGGTCTGTGCCAGGTGTGCAGTATGGTATCCATCCTCCAAACCTTCCTGATCCCCACCCTGGGTTACACCTCTCCCTGCCCAGATGAGGGGTAGGACTGACTGGAGGAGAAGAGGGGGTGTGTGGCAAGCAGAGTGGATCCTGCTCTCTGGTGGCTGCAGCCAAAGTAAACAAACGAGAGGAATTGCCACCGCAGGCATTTTACAGTAGATCTGCCTTTTTATTGATGTCGTCATTAAACTGCTGTGAGTGTTGTGGGCTGCTGTTGGAGATGAAATTTCCCCTTCCCCCCAGCTTCTCGGTTGCTGTCTGTCACTAAGTGCTATTAAGTTTATCATCTAGCAAAATCAGACAGTGCAGGAAGTAGTCTGAATGTTAATGTTAACCTATAATAGGTTTTAAATAGCTATAAAGAAAAATTAGGCTGCAGTGGGACAGGAAGGCTAGTTTACCTTAACATAAAATAAAGGAGGACATGCTGACCTGATTTACTTAAATGTAGCTATTATGTGCTCTTTAGGGAGGAAACTGGTGTACCAAAGCTTATACAGACAGGAAAAATGTTCTTTACCTCACGCTGTACAAATGACATAAAGGCTCTTGCTTTAATTAACGAGTAAACCCATAGGTGCTGCATGTATATACTAATGCAGATGTTATCCTGGCTACTTTTTACATTAAGTCCTCCTAGAAAAACCATAGAGATGTGAAAAAGACTGTTTCAAAATGTGCTTTGAGCATGGTCCTTTTTTTGCAACAAGTCCAATATGAGTTATATCCACAATGGAAATGTAAGGGTAATAAAAATGGATCATCTGTCATTCGGGATTTCCCAGCTGTCTGGACTAGCCTAAAATCCTTACAAAAGTGTGTGGAAAAGTCGTGCACGAGTCCAGCTCCCTTCCTCCAGCTCTCTCCATGTTTGCTTCCAAGCTGCTCTCAGCCAGCAGCTCCCGACATGCTTTTCATGCCAGCATTTGAAATGCATCCCCATCAGAAAGAGGGGAGGATGCATCTTCATGGGCAGGGAGAGAGAAACAATTCAGTGTGCAAGTCAGCAGTGGGTCACTGGCAGATGATGAGAGCCCAGTGCTGAAGGAGAAATTGGTCTAGTTTTCTACAAGGGCTCTGAAGTTTTGGAAGAGGTCGTGGTTAAGGATATATCTGCTCAGAATCATCAGAAAGTGATGCTGCAATTTGTAAAAGGTGTTTTTGGAGACTGAGGGCTTCAAGCACCTCACTTGGCTCCTTGGGAGGTTTGAATTTGGATTGTCGTGGGACCAGCAGGATTCAGAGTGTGCCTGTGGTCTCTTAAAGCTGGGGCCACTCAAGCCTGGGTCTGGGTGTTTGCTTTTGTTTTGTGCTCTGGATAAAAAAAAATATGTTTTTTTAAGGCAGAATTTTACTTGCTCTATTTCTACTTTTGGGAAACCAAAAACTTCTAGATCTAAAAGCTTAAGCACAGTTGTAATGTATTTTATTAAAATCATTAAACAATTGAGCATTAAGTCATACTAACCAGTGCTCTGTCTTTAGCCTAATTAATTTTTTAGCCAGCTCTAAGAGTGCAGTTAATTAATTAATTCATTCTTTAAAATAATTGAGTCATTCTGTGATACAGCAAGCAAATTGCTTGGGTCAGCCTCCTTAAAAGAAAATCAATGTATTACCTACAGTCTCAAATGAAGCTTCTGAACCAATTTTAAGTATTCAGGATTGTGTTTTTCCTAAAAGATAAAGATTTTCACTCTCTATTGAGCTTATCAGCATCATTCTTTTGCTGGCAGCATCTGGCCTTGCGCACACCACTACCACCACCAACCTTCCCTGTTGTTATTAACAAGTGCAGAATTGAGTGTTTGTGTACCTGGGTGAAAGTCAGAATCTGTGCTTTTGTTTCTGTGTTTAGGCTTGGTATGTTCTTGAGAGATCCAGGTTAATGATTAGGCTCTAATTTATACTCTTAATATGAAATAGGGATTATGCAAAAATTGAATATGGCAGTTTCCAGTTTTGTCTGACTTCTGACCCTGAAGATATTAAAAAAAAAGATTCGTGTGATTCTCCCTAGGTTTACTGAATCTTCCCAGTGCTGTTTTTAGTGCTTTTCCCTCTGAGTTTTAGATGAACATTCATGCATATACACACAAAGAGCAAAACCTACTGTCAGGCTGCACTGAGAAAGACATTTGCAGCTGGATTGCAGTTTAAAATGTTTATTTGCTCTCCAACCTTTGGACAGACAGTGAGACAGGAACTCTTGCAGTAGGGTTGCTTTGTGAATGATGTTGGCCTACCACTACCTTTTGCTTTATAAGCTTCCAAATAGTGGGATTTTTTCCAAGTACCAGCAAAATCAAAGCAAAAAATAAAATAAAAATGATGTAAAACGGGACTAAAGAAAGTGGTATTTGTTTAAAATGAGCCCCCTTGGTATTAAGAAATTGATTTTTAATTTTTTTTTTTAAATTTAACTTAAAATGTTGGGAAATAGTTATTTCAAGTTGCAGGTTATGTATTGTCAATTACTCATTAAGTGGTTCTTAGAGCAATGCCCATTTTTGTGATGGAGCACTGTTAAATGTTGGGATAATCCCTCCCACCTCCTCAGTGGTGCTGCTCCAAGTGTCAAGAAAGCCTGGGAAATGGCAGGAGGAAATAAAGGGAGTCTGTGTGACAGAAAGAAAAGTGGATGGGCAGAATGAGATTTGACCTGAATTCCCACATATATGGTCTGCAGTAAATATAGTGTTGAAAAAATACAACCTTGTCTAACTCTGACAATAGGTGAAATTCTGTTTTATTTTCCTTTGCAGTGGAGTCAGGGAAAAGCCAAATTCCTCTTTTTATGTATTTGTATTACAATAACAGGAACTTTTGCATATTTCATATATCCAGTAGGAAAAAAAGCAGTAATAAAATGAACAATGATAAAATGCTCAAGCAAGAAACATCATCATTTCTCAGTTAATTTCCTTGCCAGGTCTTTCAGGAATGTACGAAATGTTTATGTTCTAACTGAAATAAACAAATTAAAGTGTATAAATCAATTAGTTATAGTTTTTCTTCATTCCAAGAGCCCATTTCCAGTCTGAAATAAATTTAAATAACAGATCTGTTTATACTTTTGGTCACTAACTAACAATTTTGCATGCCAGCTGTTTGCTTGTGATAATTAGAAGTGGCAATAACTTTGTGAATACCATCTCTGTGTGCAAGTGAGAATTGGTGAACTTTTTCTTCACTCTACAGCTTATCGGTTTGCATTACTGTATTGGATTTAATTTTCTTGAAATTACACTTGAGCAAGCACACCACCAACTCATGAAATACTGTTAGAACCAAAATGAAACAACCTGAAGTATCTTTAAGTCAATCGTGCAGTTTCTTCTAGAAGCTGGGAAGGATGAAACAAAGTCCTATGTTTTTTTCGATTTTTAAATATTTTGGAATTCTTCTTTGTGAGACTTAAATAGACATTAATGTGATAGAAAACTTTGCTACTTAGTTTAATAAGATTAGTTGATAAGATGAAAACTATTTTTACAGTTCAAATGAAATTGTAACTTTCTTGTGAACTGTAGGGAAAATTCTTGATTGGAATAGCTGATTTTACTGCAGCAGTAAAATTGAAATTAGCTTGTTCTTTAGGACACTTGAAAATTTTTATTATTTCAGTAGATAATTTGAAATTTTAAGAAGGAATATATTTAACTAAGATTTTGAAGGAACAACAAGAAAACGCAGAAGTCTTCAGCTTTGTAGCTGTTGCACAGGCCAGACATTTAATTGGCAAAAGTCTATTTTCAAAAGTTAGCAATTTTTAAAAATGCTGTATCCACTGTGATGGATTTTGGGTAGAATATGAAAGGCTTCCTGGATCCAGCATACCTCCAGCTGTAGACATTCTTCAAGTTTGCAGGGAGGTCATTGCCCTTCAAAATTCCATGGAAAACAGAGCATGTCATAGCCCTTTCCAGAAAAATACTGTTTGAGGAGATGAAATTAGAGCGATAAAGTTTATGATTTTAGTGCATGCTGTCTTTTTCTAAGGGGTTAGAAGATAGAGCAAGCATTAGAAAGAAAAAAGAATGAAAAAGAATTTTGGGTGTCCTGCTTCTTCTGCCTTGCTCAGCCTCTGCAGCAGAAAATGTGCTTCCCCTTTCCACAGCAGAAGCTTCCCTTTTCTCTTCCCAAATTGTGGAATCCTGAACGTGGGGTGGAAAGTGAGATCCAGTCATGGAATAAATTAGGCTGGGAGGGGAAGTTGGCTGGTCCAAGCCAGTCACAGCAGAGCTTTCTTCATTGTAAATGCAACTTAGAGGTCAGTTGAGGCTGCTGGGGCCTTTCCCAAGCAGTTCTTTGAATAGCTCCAAGGATGGAGATTCCATAGCAAAGCAACTTGTTCCGTGGTGTGACCACCCTTTCTGTAAGAGCTGCTCTATTTCCCCAGTCCCTAATAGTAGTTTTCCATTTACCTCTTGTGCTGATTGTGCTCTTGTCCCTTGTCCTCTGGGAAGAGTTTGTCCCTGTTTCCTCGTACCTGTGCTTGTAGTGCATTCCCTCGTGCCTGCCTTGGAGAGGATGCTGAGTTACTGTCTGCACACAGTGCTTCAAACATCTGCACTGCTGCATAAGTGCAGATTATTTAGCTGTTGTGCCTCTCATCTTGCTGTGGGAATTTGATATTGCTCTTGAATCAGTTATCCCACAGAAATGAATTCCTGGGCTAATGTGAGATGGGAAGGAATGTAATGCACCTTCCTGTGTGAAATGGAAAACATGCAGCAGCCACCACGTGAATTGCATCAACATCCAATGGCCCCACTGCCAGCATTGTGCACGTTGCTGCTCTGTAAATGATTTTACACTTCCATCCCAAGTCCCTGGTACCTCTCAAGCTGCTGCTGAATTTTTTCCAGCTATCCAGAACCTTGTTACTTAATATGCCCAAGTTGTAAAAAAAGGCTGTAAAATGCAGGTTTAATAAAGAATTACATAAATAAGGAGTAGTGAAAGGTGCCTGAAACTTGATATTCTGGCTAGACACTGGAAAAGATGCTGGAATTCAGTTTGGTAATGAGTTTGTGAACTGAGATTAGCAAAATCATTTCCCAGACACTCTGGGAATGCAAACCCATTTAGCCATTAGAGTGTTATGGCTGCTGAAATAAAAACATGGATGTCGGTGACTGGAAAAACAACTTTTTTGTGGCTAATGCTCTGAATGTTAGAGCTGTTCAACATGCATGATCTATGTGAAAAGGTAGAATGTTAGTTTCTCATTGCCTGTACATTGTTAACAAGTTAATTAAGCTGCAATGCCCTTCTCCTGTGACTAGCAGATATGAGAGCACTGATGGCCTTTTGCCAGACCATAGCAACTGAAACCAGTAGTTACAATTACTGTATATTGGCATTTTCCTGTGTCAGAACATTATTTTGTTTATATCAAAAGTTCAGTAGTGAATTCAGTCTCTTTGTTGTATTTGTATACAAATATCCAAGAGCATGAAAAGAACTGTGACTTGCTTAAAAGCCTTGAGCTGATGTTACTGCTACAGGGTATTGAAAAATCAGAATTTTCAGTATATGAATGATGTTTCAATATTTTTTTTTCAGGAACTGAAAAGAGAACTCACGAGTATATTCTGATTTACTAACTTACTGAGATAATATGTTTGTTTTTGTTTTGTTTGCATACTGGCCAGAAGGAGTAAGACTGATGTTCCACCAATTCTAATAGGTGGAAATTCCAGTCTCTGAGACAGGAAAAAAAAAATCAGGAAAAACAGAAAACCCCAATGAAAATATTTATTTCACAGGAGGAATCTTAACCCTCCTATCCTCCTCGGCTCAGAATGTGGAAGGCTCTTTGAGCATGGTTACAGCCAGGCCTCCTGCATTTCTGCCTCTGAAGTGAGGGGGAGTGAACAGAGGTGTTCAGCACCCCTGTAGGGATGCTCGTGGCCTTGGGGATCTCTGGCTGTTTCTGACCTGAAACCACCACCCTTAATGCCCTGTATGGCAAAGCCATCCTAGGCTGAGGACCCCTGAAGTCCAAAGCCCTTGGATTCCCAGGTCCTCTGAGTGGTGGTGCTGGTTTAGAGCTGTAAAACAGAAAAAAGCTTAGGAATTCCTATTTCTGGATTACTAAAGAAACTAGCAGGCAACCAGGCATGATACACTTATTTTTTTTACTTCTTTATTCTTTCTTTCTTGGTAGCTGGTAAGGTAAGACCAAATCAGATGTGCTTTTTTTTTTTCCTCTTAGAAATGTTTTGAAATCCTTCTTAACAGAAAAGTAGAGTTGGCTTGTATGGTTTCTTCTATGTCAGCATGAAAGGATGTTGGCCATGATTTCTGTATTAATCTGCAATTAAGATACTCGGTGTTTCTTATTAGCAGTTGGAATCTGTGATCTGGCCATGCCTCCCAGTGAAGAATTATAAAGGTGTGTTATGATTCATCTCCATTTCCCTTTTGTAGGAGTTTCTTGATAGATGATACTGTATGTTCCTCTTTAGTCCCTTTATGTATTAGTTCATTACATTCTTTGATTTATGAACAAGAGCAATCAAAATGCCCATTCCCTGACTTTTCACATGTATGGACAGCACATACAATATGTCTTTCTGACAGGTCTGCATTAAACATCTTGATTTTACTTCTCGAGGATTTTATTCTAAAATTCACGTCTGGGTTTGCAAACGTGTGATCGGCAGCCAAAAAAATCTGTTTTGCTGTCTGGACAAAATAATTCAAACCTGAAATGTCATAGTTGAAATAGTGTACTTGTGTCTTCTCACTATCTGGAGAGTCAAATCCTGGCTTTAGTCAGAAGGAGAGTTAATTTGCTCTTTTCATGAATTTGTCACATAATGAGATATGATTACCCAGTTTTTCTCAGTGGAAGCCTTGCAGTGGGACTGTTCACCTTTATGGCTAAAATCAGGGCAGATTGATATCTATTGGCAGATTTTTAAGGTATACCAGTTATCCCTTCCTCACTATTTCTGGCTTCAGAAAAGATAGAGTTTTTTTCTGTCAAATGTAAAAGAAACTTAAATACAGTGCTGAAGTCACTGGATCTGTGCCAGCCTGACAGCAGCTGAAGACCTGGCATAGATGTTACAAAGAAATGCAAGAAATACACAAGAACACAGGACTTGTATTGCTAAATATAGGCTGTCCTGAGAGTTATAGGCCCAAATTTCTGTTCAGGCCATGTACCAAAAAGAACAGAATGCAATATTTTTTTAAACCAAAATTATCCACTGAAATCAGTGAAGTTTTGTAATGTTCAAGAAACACAGGAGCAAATATGTTTTATTTTCTGTTCTCTTAAGATAAATGTCTTGAAAGAGAAGTACAGCTTATAGGAGCAAACTCTGTCCATGGATATATATTAAATAAGCTGGCATGTGGAAAGAACTATGCCTCTGAGACATACTGCAGACATTCACAAGTGTGTAAAACATTTTCAGCTTGCACACAGATAGACATGATTTGTAAATGCTGAGGTACTGAAATAACAGAATTTTCATTATAGACAGTTTTATCGCATCCCTTTACATAAAATTGCAAAAATAAGTGCTAATGTTGAAACTGGCTATTAACCAAAATGTGTGCTGTCAAATTAAATGTTCCCATCTGAGATGATAAATGGAGGCTACATGGCTATAAGCTGTGGCTTATGAAAAATAATTCTTTGACATCTGGCTCTAACATCTGGTTTTATAATTGATGCTCTAAAGCAAACGGAATATGTATTTTAAGGGTTTGTTTTTAATTAGTGTTCAGCAGCCTGTATTTCTGCATTGTGTAACTATCACACACCTACAAAAGGCTGAAAAAAAATCCCTTCAATTCATACCAATGCTTGAAGATATAAAACTGTATAAATGCTAGTGCTTTAACTCTGAGCAGCACCAAAAAGCATCTAGGGGGAAACGGGAGTGGGTGGTTTTAGCACTTGTTCAGTGCCCATCCAAACAATACTTAAGGGAATGTTCTTTTTCTGCTCAGGATTAAAGAAAAATGGGCCTAATGATGACCAATGGTTACTGTTACAATTTTATTTCTTTGTGCTTAAGTTAAAAACAATAATGAAACTTGTGTCAGAATGTTGTTCGGGTCCCTTAGTAAGGTGCTCCCATTTTCTTTTCCCCCTGCATTTCTATTGCCAGAAACTTTAAAATTGTGAGCTCTTTTAAAGATTGAAAATGGTCCTGCATCTTGACAGTGCTTGCAGGCAGGAATACCTTTTCTCTGGGTAATTATCGCTGCATCTAAAGGTAATTGGAAGAAGAAAAATAGATCTAATTTACACATGATGTGCATCACTTCCACATGTGTTTTCTGCACAGGACACACCTAATTTACCTGTTTCTTTGTCATTTGATTGCAAATGAAGGCTTAGGAGAAGTTGAAGTTGTGTTATTGTGTTCAGTCCTATGAGGTGGTGATCTTTATAACAGACATTTTGTTGTTGAATCAGTATGGGATCAATGCAAAGCCTGAATTTCTTATCAATATTGACATCCTTTAAATAATCATTTTTCTCCTTTTAACCACTGTTGTGTGAACTTTCAGAGACTATGTTTTTATGCAGCTCAGGCTCAGCCTGTGCTACACATTTTACTAGTTTTGGGTATATTAAGTGGAAACTGGGAAGACCACATCCTCCCTCCCTTTACTAAGATCTTGTTGCCAGCAAAACTCCTCGGGTAGCTGCACCTCAGCAGTGAAATAAGTCCTGTTGCTACCTTTGTTTATATCTTTATGTGACTGGTGTAGCTGCTCCAGCATGCTGCCTCTCCACGAGGGAATCTCCTGGCATGGATTTGTTGGCTGACTCATTCTGTAATGCTGATATACCTCAACCCATCCTGTTTCCAGCCATAAAAATGGCCCCAAACTCGATGTGTGTTAAAACTGCCATAGTAACTCACACTGACAGACATGAGAATTAGAGATTAGGAAGCTTCTGTCTCTTCCTCTTTAAATTCCTCCTCTTTGAATGTTTACTTGATCATGCATTGAAAAGCTTAGTTTTTTAAAAATGAACTGGGTTCCCAGTTATACTGAGATTTATCTCATAAAAGTCCACATGGCTGCTAGTCGTGGATTTACGAGGAGTATCTTGATACTGAGGAAGACCAGTAAGTAGAGCAAAAAAAAGAGATGGATAGGACAGAGATGAGGATTTGGTTTCATTGTGGTTGTTCAGTGTTTTTTTTTTTTCTGCTAAGTCCTTCCCGAGCTTCACAAACCAACCTAACTGCAAGGTTCTCATGATTTTCACCAAATGTTGTGTTTCTCCTAAGAATGATTTATATCCTTTGAGTTTTCCAGTGATTTTGCTTTCCACTTGTTGACTTTTATATTTTTGGCTTCTTCAGTGCACCTAAAAGCAGGGCTGGAAAAAAGAGGATGGTTTCAGAGAGTTTAACAAGGAAAGTGCTCTGTTGTGCTGCCAGCAACTCTGAATAGTAGATATTGTTTCCCAGCTGTATGAAATATATACATTTTATTTTACAGTACACAAAGAGAAATTTTTCATAGCTTTGCAGACAGACCAATTAAATGCAGCTCAGACTTGCTGGGTCAAGGACTGAGGTTACACGTTACTGTCAAAGTCTTACTGGGATTGACAAAAGCACTTCCTGAAGTTTTCTTCCTACTAAGGAAAGAAAACCCTTCCCTGAACCCATTTCAGTTGATTTTCTTTGCATTTATCACAGTGGTTACTTTGGATGACCTTTTAAATATCCTTCAAAACACAGAAGCTGATGCCTTGTCTCGAGGCAGAACTGGGTACTGCAAAGTGAAGGGAGAGAAGTCCTTTAGTAGATAATTCTATAACAACTTGCCTATAGGTAACTAGTTATTAATCCTCATTTCTTCGAGATGATTGGAGAATGCAGAATAAAAGTTCCTCCCCCCCCTTTTTTTGTTTCATAGAGAGTGTGTGTGTTTTGTTTTGTTTAAAAATTTTGTGAAAAGATGTCCTTGTACTACATAGATTGTTTCTGAAAGATCAGCTTTGCTGGGATTATTGCAGAACATGCACCTTTTAAAATGATTCTGTTTTGTGGATATATCACAGACCATCCTAGGTGACAGGCTAAATTTCTTTCCAGTGAATTTCAGCAAGAAACTTCCTAAAGAGGAATCAGGCTGTCATCAAATGAACAGCCCAGTTTCTTTTAGTGGAGTGTTGCCTTCAGTTGCAGGAATATAGTGTAATGACCACTGAGTGGTTGTCTTCACTGCTGTGAAGAGAGAGGCTAACAAAAAAGATCTCTCTTCCCTGATAAAGTGATTACAAATTTCAAAATTTGAAATACTGACTTAAATATGCACAATAGGTGAAGTACCTGTGCAGGAAGAACCGCATTCTAGGTGCATGGTAAGATCTTTCTAATTGCCATCTGCTCATCTCCAGTTTCTGGTCACGATTTCTGTTCTCTGGTTAATGTAAAATCTCTTTTTTTGTCCTAGTCTGATTTTCAATCAGTGTAGCTGACTATAAATTTTGGGGAGCCTCATTTGCTTACAGCTCGTGTAATACACAGCCAATGCAAAAGGAAATATAAATTATTCCGGTAATAATCTGACCCTCCTACCTCCTCGTTTAATCCGGTAGACCATATGTGCAGCTCTCTTTTAAGTCCATCCAAGAATATTTCAGAGGAAGAGTAAAGGAGGTCATAAAGTATCACAAGACCTTGACTTCAAAATCATTTTCAAATAAACTAGTTCAGAATATAATGATAACCATGATAGGTTTCATCTGCCTACAGCAGGCTCTAGAACAGAGGAAAAAATATCTGAAGATTTTTTGGTGTATTTTAAAACCAGAAACCCTGACTTAGACTGTTATCCCAGTTGAGTGTGTTTGGATAAGAATTATTCTGCCTTTAAAATTGTTTTAGGTTGACAACTACAATCTATTATTTATTGCTTTCATTAAATATTGAAAGTTTATTTTACTATTGTAGTGAATAATTTGTTTAACATTCAATCTTATTTCCTCTTTGGGTAATATGCAGGAAAAGCCACTGCAGGGAAAGTTCTCTGCAACCAGGCAGTGATCCTACACCTCTTAAATCCAAATTTTTCACTTAGATTGTAAAAGGATAGTTTTATCCTTCCTAAGATATGGCTGTTTTTTTCTTTTATCTTGATCTTTCAGGTGCTCATTTTACCCAAAGTGAAGAACTGGTGTCATCATACATGCACAAGACTTTATGCAAGTGTTTTATCTACATATTCTGAATTCATAAAGATAAACTATTTTTGCTTTATGTTTGAATTTCAGTGATATGTGATTTTCTGTATCAAATGCAATTTAAAATCACATACTGAATCTTTAATAGTATCTGATAGAATTAAAGGAATGTGCAGGATAAGCAAGCAGAGAATGATAGCAAGATATTGGCATGGTGGGAGAATAGACTTATGAGAAGTTTGGAAGAAGCCTGAATAAGATGGACAAGTAACACTAAAATGGCTTTTCCATAAATAGAATTGAGTTCATGTTCATGTTTAAAGGGTTCATTCCATGTTTGTCTAGATATGTTTATTTATATCTTTGGTCAGCAGGCTCAAATAATTGATTCTTGAAGTTACTAGGTAAGCTGTGTAGAATCTCAGTACTGAAATAATTTTCACTGAGCTGTTGTGTCATGAAAATTTGAAATGTTTTGAAATGACTGAATGAGTCTTCTAAGTAGGTGAATTATAGTTTTAGGTGGCTCAAGAAACAGTACTGCTTGGGATTTTTCCCAATGGATGCAGAGCAACTTATTAACTCTGAAGTGAATTAAAATTCTGATATTTTTCATTTTAATTAAAGAATAAAAAAAAAATTATTTTTGTAATGTCAAAGTTTCACACAGTACACAAATTTCAACTGTGATAGATTGGTTGGGCTTTGGGAGCGTTTTTAATTGAGCTGTAACATTTTGCAGTGGAATCCAGATCCTTCTCTGTGTTTGTAAAGCACCTGATAGAGCAGAGCTTCAATCTCTCGTTAAGAGCACGGGGAATTACCACAGATAGAAAAACAATAAGCCAACCTCTATCGACACAATGGACACATCAGATACAAGATGGATACACTGAATTTATTCCTAATTTTCTCTCTGTATTATAATATTCTTTTATAACATATTTCTATTGAAATAGCGTGATTTGATTTTTCCTATCATTGCGTGCAGCACAGAGGGAAGAACTCTTTTGGGAACTGACTATTTCTTCCTTCAAGGCTAATTAAAGCCTGGAGAATAACAGGAATTAATGAAGCTTAGAGGCACAGCACTGCAACACAATTGATTTAACACGGAAAGCCATGTCTGTATTACTCTCTTTCTGTAAATATTATGATCACATCCCTGCAGACTTTGCCCATGAAGGGGAAGGAAGGAAATGCTCAGGCTCAGTGTGTGTTCAGCTCATCTCTCTGCCCTTGCTCGTGTTTTGTTCAGCCTGGCACTGCAGGTCAGTGCCAAGTGCCTTGGGTTGGACCAGCTGCAGCCACATTCCCATCCTCCCTTCTATGGCACAGGCAGCAGTAGGAATTTCAACACTGAGCCACGTATTTAGCCACCAGCAGCATAAAATCCAGTTCTGGCTCAACATTCCTCTCTCCTCCTTGCCCAACAGCAGCTGTGCCACTCGGTGGGCTCTTTTTGTTTTCCTTCAATATCTGAAATGCAGTTTGTTTTTATTTTTAACCCTCTCTGCGCCGTGGAGTTGGAAGCTGATGCTGCTCAAGCTTCTCCTAAAGAGCTGTTGAACATTTCCCTTTTGGATTCAATCAGAAAGTTGTAGTTGTCCCTCTTAACTAAAAATGCTCTGTAGGGAACAATCCTGCATCTGCAGGGGCAGACTGTGTGGCTCAATACAGATCTTTTCCTTCTTTAACTTCCCTGGTTCTCATTCTGGTTTGCTAAGGCATTTTAAACTCAACTCTCCTCTAAATGAGGGATTCATGAATATGGGAACTTAAAAGAATAAAAATGGGTAAGAACTTGAAAAGGCTTATCTGTTGTTGACCTCTAGGCTTCATACAATGAAGAAATACTTTCCATTTTTTTTTTTTTTCAAATAAATAGCTGATTTATCTCGAACTTTGGTCCAAAAACAGCGCTAAAGGGTTTATTTGCAGCGTACACTGATTTTTAATAAGAGTGGACAGAGCTTGACCGGGGAAATACAAATCTAGAAATGAAAAATTTGCTCTTGGTTAATTTATATTGCAAAACAAATGATCAGTTCCTTGTCTTTGGTTTGTCTGTTTATCAATGTGTTGAAAAAGTGGTAGCTAAATATTTCAGGTAGAGTCTGAGAGAGCAAGAGCACATGAGTGTGGATTAGTAGTTGAGTGACCAGAATTTCTAGAAGACAGAGACTACTCTGGGAGGGTGTAATCTTTGCCCATCTAACTGGATGGTGTAGCATTAAGTGACTGGGAGCAGAGATGCAGTCTTTGGGTAAACCTCTGCTGTGCTGCCATAGGAAAAGGCACCTGCCAGAACAGTTGTGAATAATTGTAAAATTGTAAAAATAATTAGCCACCTGAATAATAATTAATCAAACAAAAAGGATATGTTTTGTTCAAAAATATTGTACACCAGAAACCATCTGGTGTAGCTGGTCATTTTTTGTCATTTTTCTACTCTATCAGTGAAGAAAGGAAAAGCTAAAGAGAATGAGATTTTTTTTAAAAAATGAAATTAAAATTACTTCCCTCTCAAAAAAATTTCAAGTATTTGTTTCTGAAATAAGATGAAACATCTGAAAATGCTTCAACAACCTATATGGGATGATGCTATCTGGGTAATGTAATTACCTTGACTGTTGCTGATGCAGTCTTCATTCAGATAAAAATATAGTTATTTCTAGAGGTCTGACCGGTTAGATTAGGTTTGAACTACATAATGGCACAAGGCCAACTATTGCTGTGATAACTTTAGAGTTACTTTTAAAAGTAACATGCTTCAGGAGAGGTGGAAAAACAAGGAAAAAGGAACTTGTAGTATAGGCACTATGGAGTCCTTACAAGAATAGGACTCAGCAGGAAAGAAGGAACTGATTTGGAAGAAATAAAAGCAGAGAATAGAAAGGGAGCATCAAGAAAGATTATATGTTAACTGGTGCTCAACCAAAAAAATAGTTTGATTCTCTCAATTAGCAAAAATGTTCCTGTATCTATATTAGGATGATGCCAAGAGAGAAGCTTGGTGTAATTCAATTTTTTAAAATTAAAAATCAAAATACAGCGTAAACTTTAAAGTACCAGAGTTAGGAAAAAATGTGAGGCTTTTTGCCTGTGTGGATGTTTTTTAAGTTTATTTTTTCCTCTGTTTGTGTGTGTGGTTTTGGTGTGTTTTTGCCCTGGTGATTTTCTGCCACAGCATAAAGAGGGGAGTGTGCTCAGAGGAACATTTGATGCTAGGGCTGCTTGAGTCCATATGATGGTACCAGAACTTTCCAGTTTTGCTTTCAAACAGTTCTGGAAATGGAGGCAAAGGTTTCCTGATCCCTTTGCTCACAGAACAAGGCTGTGGCTGCTGGAAAAAGAAACTGGAATTAAGGCTCAGTGGTTTGCTTGGCCTCTCCTGTATTCGTTTGCCACAGGGAGGCACCCTTCTCCTCAGGTTGTGTCTTCTCTGCTGCTCTCCAAAATATTTCATATTTTAAAATATCAGCATGGTCCTTTGGTGTTCTAAAATCCCTCGAGTTTGTGTCTTCATCACTCACAGGTATGTACATCCTGCGGTGAGAGACTGAGTTAAAATGCTGATATCCTTATGGAAATACTTTTCTTTTAGTATCTCTGAAATCAGCCCTCCAAAAAAAAGCCCCGAAACTCCAGCACTGCCCCCAGGAAAAACTGCCTGCCATCATGAAGGGAAAAGTCTGTGTATGCTGGATGAAAATCACAGTTGAATTCTTAGGCTAAAATTTGATATGTAAATACAAAAATAACTCAAATATGTAAAATGGGTTTATTTCAGTAGTTTTGGTGTTTATAGTCCAGGCTGTGAATATATTCAGAAGTTTTAAGATAATCTTTAAAATCTCTTTATCTTTTTTTTTAAAGTACAAACTAAAATTAGTTATAGGCACCTTAATCTGTAGTTTGAAATATTGATAGTTCTGGGAGGCTCACTTAAATTTCCTTTTTTTTTTCTTTTAATTCTTTCTTCTTCAAAGGTGTTGTGAGAAAATATTCTAATGTCTGTCTCCTAATCTGTGTATCCTAATGCATTAGAAATTATGCAGTTCAGTTTACAGCTGGTGTAATACTTCTATCGTGCAAGGAGGTTGTTCTAGAGGCAATTTCATCAGCTATTTTTCAGTCTTTTGCATTGCCTTAATGAAAAAAAATGGGCTAAGATTCATTATTATGTTAGCTTTTTATTGTTGCATTTTAAGCTCTATTCTATTTCCTCTCCTGAGGAAAAAACCCATAATTTTGGTTACAAAGCTCTGTGAGTAGATTGAAGTAGTGCATTCTGATGGGAGACTGTAGGGCTCTTACTTATCATTACATTTACAAATGAAAGTGATATTCTTCAAGTAGTATCACTACTATGCTTTCAAAATCCAGTACACAAAACTATCCCAGGAGTCACTGCAGGGCTGGAGTATGGAAGTAGAAGCATGGATGGGAAACATCCTTGTCACTTTTGGGGTTATTTTAGCACAAGATAAATTGAGGGCAACCTCATGATATGTAAGTGATGAGAAAAATCCTTCTTCTGTACTAACATCATTATGTTGCAGTGATAATTGAAGAAAATGTTCAATTTGTTCAAATGAAGAAAATGGGAAATAAAGTATTTGGAAAATAAGCTATAAAGTGTCAACAGAGAATTGAGGTTGATGTTGACTTTTTAAGATCAGCCCTGTGTGATCCATTGCTTTTTTTTTTTTTTCATTGACATCTTAATTGGAAAAATAGATGGTTTCAAAGTCATTAAATACTTATGGTGTGTGTAAAAGGAGCCATAATCATACCCAGCTGAAGCTTCCCGGCAGCAAGCTCTCCTCTTCCCTCATTTTCCAAGAATATAGTGGAATTTTCACTAACAAAACTGTTTAACTTGAATGGATGCTTCTGGAGCTCTGAAAGTTTGGCTCACTTTTAGAAGGTGTCATTAATAAGTTTTAGTACATCATTGTAATTTCTACCTTTCACCACCGGGTCCTTGAAAAACACTAACAAATTAAATCATACGTGGCTGGAGCAAAGATGAATATTTTCAAATTCAAAATGTAAAAGTGAATTTTCATGTGTGGAACCACAGCAGTCTCCACTCAGGCAAACGGTGGCTCTGGTTTTCAATGATGGGGATTCCCAGTCAGTGGGAGCTGTAGGAAAATCAGCTTTTCAGAACCCGCTGAGGGGATATTGAGGAGATGTTAGTATTCACAATTGGGACCAGATTTTCAGAACAACTCAGCTCTTGTTTAGGTGTCTATATATATTGCTGAGTTTCCAAGAGCTTAGTGTGTTGAGGGTGGTGAGAGCTCCCAGCTGCAGATCATTTCTGGAAATCTGACCTTTATTTCAACGTCTAAATCTGTTCTGTTTGCTTCAAAAAGTCTGGCTTAGTGTATCTATATATAGATGATATTAGAGATAATATTTTTTAAAAATGGCCCTCACTTTTTCTGAGGAGTTATTAAAAATTTCATTTAGAAATAAAAATAGAATTTGAACCTTCTAGTGCCATAGTCTAACTGTGATAACACACTTTCTGCAAAGAACCAAAATCAGAGCCAAAATCATGCAGCACAAGGTCCTACATTTGGAAGAGTTGCAGGGCCATGAATGAACCTCCCGAGGTTTTTCCAAGTCTCCTGGAGACATCTCACCTGAGGGAAGCAAGCTTTCTGTTCTCACAGGGACACTGAATGGGAAAGAGAGGATTAAAAACCAGATTGCAATGGAATACACCCACTGGAGAGTACCCAGAAGTAGTTCATAAAGATGTGATCTACAAAACAGAGCCCAGTGGGGTTACACAGTGAGGCAGATGCTGGTGCTTACAGAACAGGTGAAGTTTGACATCAGGTTGCAGCCCTATGAAATACCCTGAATATCTATTGTTTAACTGAATACCCCAGACTGTCCTTTTGCAGAAATGAAACCAGTAAAATATCCTGTATTTGACACCCCCCATTTTTATTTTTTATTAATTTTCATCATCCTTTCATATTTCCCCCTGCATGTCTAATGCTTTCTGTCCCCCTTGCTTTATTTAGGTTCTTTAATTGTATCATTTCCTTCTTGCTTTAAAACAAAATACAAAACTAATAATTTTCTTTTCAGGAGTAACAAACACATTTAGTTAAAGAAAAAGTCTTAGAATTCACTGCTCATTATTGTTTAGCCAGAAGAGACGTATTTTCAACAGAACTTATGCTGTTGCTTCCTGAATTTACAAAGCCGTGGTTCCCAGGGAAGCCCCATACTAAGTTCAGCGTTGCTATAATTTAGAGTAGATTGCTGTTTTTCCTCTAAGAATATACTTTGACATGTAAGGATGGAAGAAAATGTCAAGTATAAAATGAAACAATCTTATGTGGTTGTAAGAAATGTCTGCAACAGATCAAAATATTGAAGACTGGAGAAAGGGGAGGAGGAGCAAATGGAGCTCTGTGCTAAATTCTGCTGACAAAGACAATGAAATATAAATGAGTAAAATAATGTGTGACAATGTTTAATCCCACAGTCTACTTCAGGCAACTCTCTAGTTTCCTAGCTAGGAGAATTCCCCTGAGACCTACTTCTCAGCACTGTATTCCCCAAAACTGCTTTTGGATTCTTCATTAAGAGACATTCTATGGTTTCTGCAATTATGCAATTATTGCTTTTCCTTTGCTGTTGAACTTGGGTGAGATGGGAGTGAGTAAAGGGGTGAATCAAAAGTTTCAGTATCTCCCTACTGATGTGTTTGCACTTCTGTACTCGTAGGTTGGTCTTTGTACAGCAGTCTCTTGATCCAGTCAATTGTTTTGTTTGATTCTCTGTAACAATGTTGGTTTTCCACTACTAAAGCATCCAAGAACAAATAGGAGCGATGAAAGGCTTAGCAAAAAAACCCCAACGACTCCTACAACTTCCTTGTTCAGTGATTTTTAGGTCAATAGTCACAGATATCACCAGTGACCATCTGGGACTTGGCCGTAGCTGCCTGTGTGTAACATCTGTATCGTGTATGGAGATGTCGGCTGTCTCAGCTGCAGCCCATTTCAAATCCTGCTGCCTCAAGCTGCACATCTGCCTCTGAGAAAATGCTTCTGGGTTCCCTACTACTGTATTTACTTGCCATACTCTAGATTAAGTATCATTTATTATTTCCAGCTCTTATTTTAAAATTTTTCAGACTGACTCTGTCTTTGATTTCCGTCCAGAATACTTATTTGATTTCTTTCCCAGGTCACATGTGCAAATGAATCACACCAAGTTCAGATATCTATTTCTATCATTTCTTGTTGGACGATGTTCTAGAAGCCTCTGTTCTTTGATCACATCCAAAAAAATATGAAATAATATTTTATTGGTTGTAGTTGCAGGTCCTCAATTTTTTTTTCACAAGTATGGCATGTATTATCTATTTCAGTGTGTGATATGAATGCAGAGCTCTGATTGGCACGGAGGTTAAAGGCTGGAATGTTCTGGAAGGTTGCTTAGTGTTGAGTGTTACAATTCCAGTTTGTTTCATATTTTACAGATGAAGTTAAGACAGTAATACTGAAGTGTTTTAACACTCACTCAGGAGACTTGTATCTCACTTAGAACAGCTACAAGTTGTAATATTAAACGAAAAGAATGCAGCGTTACTATGATGTGGGGAATACTTAAAAAAAAAAAAAAAAAAATCTGTGCCTGCTATGATATTTTCCTTCCTGTAATACTTAACTGGAAAAATTAGTCTGTTCTGTAGTTTCAATAAAAAAGTTGCATTGGAATAAATACCCTCCCCCTCCCCACAATATTTCCATTGTCTTTTGGGTACAGTAGGCAACAGGTTTTGCAGCTAGTAAAATATTTGTAAATTTTCAAGCGGGCCTGGCTGAAGTGTTTTGATTTGATTATGCTACAGTGTATCTGATTTATCTTAGCATCAGAGTAAATTCTTACCAACTAGATGTTAGAGCCTCTTATATTATTGTCCAAGCAGAGTATGGCCCTCAACCAGAAAGGGTGCAAGACAACATGGCTGTGTGGCTTATCTTTTTTAATTTTTATTTTATTTTTTTTAATGCTATCAAACTATTATTTTTTTCCTAACTCTCCCTAATATTTGCTTAGTTTTGCAAACTGTGGGCATGTGCCAAAATTAATTCCGCTGTCATTCTTCAGTGGTGGTGGTGTTCTCCACAATGGAGAAAAACATTTTTCCAGGAACTCTGACAAAGTTTTCTTTCTTGTTTTTTTTTTTTTTTTTCTTTTTAAGGCTTTTTCTGCTACATCAGGTTTTAGAGCAGAAATGGGTAACTCATTTGTGTATCAATTATATTTTACCCCATACAAGTAAGTGTATGGTTGGACAGTAGGCTCCAAAATTTGTTTACAGACAGTAATGTGAAAATTTGTTTTTTTAGCCAGCAGAGAACGTTATCTGGAGCTGAGCTTTTCTCACTAATTGTATTGTGGAAGAAACTGCTTTTATTTGTTGCTTGTGAAATACTATGGGATCCTCTTTAGCGTTTGAGCAATAAGAGCATACCAGCAGAAGCAGTGACTCATCATCAGCAGTCATACATGCTTTCTGCATGTTCATGTCCATGAGAAAAGAGGTGTTTCAAAATGTATTTTGGTTTTAACCAGATGTACTTCAGGCACTCTCACTTTTATGTGCAACGGGAAGGCTGTACCAGGAAACCTGGGATTCAACAAGCACAGAAACCAAGCTCACGACTGTCCCTGTTGTCACCTTAGCTGTCGCTGTAGCCCCTTTTTGTCTTTGGTAGATTGAGAGAGGTGGGAAAAGCAGTGGCACGGGAGCAGCATGGAGAATTGTCCCAGCCCTTTGCCTCGGAAGGTGAGCTGGGGGAAGGACTGGCTCCGCCGAGCGTTATCCGTCTGCGGCTTGTGTCAGCACAAATGCTAACTTGGGATCTTCCCAGGGACATGGATGGCCTTGAACAGGGCCTGGGGAACGAGCCACAGAGAGCAGGGAAGGGATCAAATCAAGTGAAATAATCTCGGTGACTGCTGTGAACTCCTAATAGGGATATAAACAAGAAACGGTTTGTATGAGCTGTCATGTGGAGGTGGAAATGTCTTATCTCTACATGCTAGCAATGGCTGGGGCATTTAGTGTTTAAGATGAAACAATTCCTGATGATTTACATGGCCAGAAAACTGAGCTCATTTTATTTCTTCCTCTTACTTTTGTTTTTCTTTGTATTTTGGTATTTGAGTGTGCTTTTTGTTTTTCTTTAAACAGGGAAATGTTTAGTGATTCACATCTGACTTCACATAAAGATGTTTTAAACAGCCTCCAAAATTTGTAATGTTATGACTTCATTCAGACAGAAATGAAGCTCTTGGTGAAAAAAGCCTGGGGTATTTTCATTGCCATAATGATGTGAGGAGTACAGGAGGAATATACTCAAGGCTTTCAAATAATTATCTGTATTTTTTTCCAGCTTTCCTACTGTTTCTCGTCTCCTCCCTCTACCTCCCCCAGTGATGCCACTGCAATTGTAGTGGGTTCTTTGTTTATAATAAAAATAGTGCAAAGAAACCCTTGATCTTTGCATTCCAAGAGTGTCAGTCCAACTTCCTGAGGTTATTTCTCAATCCTTGCAAATATTTTTCTAGGAGGTTTTCGAGCAGTTCAGTCCACTCAAGAATCCGAGGAGAGCATGAGAGTGCTGTGTGTGTAAATGTAGGAAAACTTATATTTGTTAAAAGTGGGAAAAATATTAAGAATGCTTTCTGAGTGAGGAGATGGGTGATTATGTATGTGTATACACATATTAGGTATATTTGAACCTGTAAGATTCATTCATCGCTTCAAAGAGTTTTTATTTTTCATGTGCCTTAACATGTTAAATAAGAAATAAAGTGAGATAGCATTGCCAAACAGAAAGCATTTCTTCATGCCTTGGTTTTTTAAAGCTTTGTATTTTAGTCTTTGGCACAGGGTAATACCCTGCAGTTAGAGGTTTTTAAATGTAAGAACACATTTTCTATAATTTTTCCAGTGTCCTAAACATAGAATTTTGCCTTCTGACAGTACCTCTCACAAGTTCTCTGCAGGTCTTGGATGAGCTGCAATGGAGAAAAGTGAGGCTGAACGTCAATGGATATGGGAAGAAATCCGGATCCCACTGCTGTATTTCCCACTTGCAGTTTTGCTCTTCCATTGCTTCAGTATTTAAATACATTGAGTCCATTATTGCAGGAAGGATTTCCAGGACCAAGTGGTCCAGTTGGAAATTCGAGGGCTAGGGCATGCCTACAAGGAGACAGTGTATGCCTTTTACTAGGAAGTTTTTAGCAATGTAAGGATTTTATTTTGCCTCCCCCAATTTTATGACTAGATGAGAAAAAAAAAGGGAAAACAAAATTATTTTTTTTCCCTCGGGAAAGAGAAAAAAGATACGTGGTTTGAAATGAAATGAATAGCTGCTTTAAGATGATTGTTTTGGCTTGTAGAGTTTCTTACATAAAATGTATTCCTGACTAAAATTTTAAAGGAAGTGCTGGATATAAATTAATATTTCATTTTAGAAATGTGGAAATGGAAGAGTTTGGGCTTTCAATTCATAGTTTTTCAGCTCTGAGGCCATTATCTTGGTTCGGCTCGTATTTGTGAAGATGCCCTCAGCTCCAAAGAGCATTGAAAGAGGTCTATGCTTACTGTGTGAGCCCATAGCCTGCATGTCACCCCTTCTGTCAGGCAATAGTCACTTGTCACAGCTGGGCTACCAGTGGTGGCAGGGCTGGAGTGGAAATGGCAGGTCCTGAGTGGGTGGCCGTGGCCTCTCTGTCCTGAGAGTGAGAGCTGACAAAGAACAGAGCAGGCTGTGCTTTCTGTGACACTGTGTGAATTGCTCCTTATGGCTCCTGTGGATGTTTGGCTGTGTTGTTCCTTGGAGAATTGCTCCTGTGGCTCTTGGTTTTGTTCTCATCTTAACCTTTTCCTGCTCTTTTCTGCTGCAGGGATGAACTTCTGCTTCTTTGTCTGGGTGTGTCACTGCACTGATGCTTAGAATGCCCTTTTCCTGAATCCAAATCCTGCTTCAGGCTGGCACTTTTCTCTCCGAGATATTTAGAGCTAGGTATTTCTCACTAAACACCTACATTCTTGAAGTTTTTATTATCTTTCAGTGCAGGGTGGCCTTCTGCCATTCAATCTGCACTCTTTAAATTTAGGAACAAATCCTCTCTTTTGCCACATAAGATTTATTTCTTTTAATTTCCACTGAAATAAAATTTTCCTTATTCCATATTTCAGATCCTACTTTTCCAGCGAGGAAGCTAGCACCGCTTCTCTTATATACAACTCTCTTATAAGGTAAGCTGGTTCATTCCTGTCAAACTGTTCTGAATTTTACATGAAAGACATGTCAGCTGGGGGATAGGTAAATGCTAATTATAGAAGAGTGAATAAAAAGTTGGAATAAGTTTCAGCTTCCTCTTGCATCTGCATGAAATGATTGAGGATCACTTCACATTAAAGAGGAGAGATGTTATTTTAAAAATGTGAATTGCAGTCTTCATCTCACATGGATCACTTCCCACTGAGAGGAAGTGGCAGCAACCACTTTGTAATGAAGACAAGAGTTGGCCAAGGCCAATTATTCATTGTGTAATTTTGAAAGCAAAAAGAATGTTTTTACATTAGTGGTTACATCGTGCAGCAGCATTGAAAGGAGTTGCAAACTCTGTGGTGTCTGCAGAGGGATGTTGTTTGATTGTTCTAATGCCACAGAAAGCATACTGAAAGCTGTAAGGTGCCTTGTCCATGATCCTTGCCTAAAAGATATTATGGATTTTATGGATATTATGGATAATCCTTTTTGATTCATGAGAACACTATTTATTCTAGGAATAGTCTCATACTGGGCTGTGTTACCTGCTAATAGCCTTGTGTCAGAGAGTTGAATTCCAACTTGCTCTTTTCCAGAGAAAACCTATTGCTGTTATTTTGCATATCACCATTGACTGTCCCTTGATATTGACTGATTTAATTTCAAATGTTTAAAAAAAATTATTTGAAATCACCTTTATTTTACTTCTGGACACTTTTTTTTGCTTTGGAATGCTTAGCCCAACCCTCCTGAGATCACAAATACTTCTGCAATGACTGCAATACTGTAAGAATGACAGCTACTGAATTCAGAAAGTTGGTGGCTGTGGTAATAATCTGGTTTATTTTTGCAGTGGGCTCATTCGTACAGGGAAGTTGAGAGACTCAGTAATTTGATTAATAATATAAGGACCAAGCAACCCAAAGAGTTGGGTTGGATTTATTTTTTTTTAGTAGTACTTGAAGTATGTTCCAAGTTGATAAAGCTTTGTGAAGGAAGAGAATGTAGATTCTTTTAGCTTTCAAATGACATTATTGACGGGGGAGAAAAATTTATTCCATGACTTATAAAAATAACTCAGCTTTAGGAAAAATGTGTACTGAGATGAACAAAATCCATTTGGGATGAAAAAACTTGGGCCACTGTATGTATCTGAACCTTCTGCTCTGCGTTGGAATATGCATCAGTTCTGAAAAGTGATTTTGTGCCAAGGTAAGTGGAATATAGCAAATTGCCCAAAATACTCAGCTCTGACACTGGAATACTGTGTGGGATTTGACAGCCAGCCTCTTCCTTGTCTAATGAGTGAGATCATGGATAGTTCAAGTTGTGTAATCATGCTGACTTGGCAGAAACCAGCACTGTGTGAAGCCTGTGTCACTTATTCTCATTACATTCTTATGCATAGAGAAAATTCCACTGGAAGCACTCACAAAGGTAGCTAAATGACACCAACCTGATTTTCCTTATTAAAATAGTAAAAGCTAATAAGAAAGGGTGATAAGTTGGATGGAATTTTAGAGTACATGTTAAAAATGTGGAATCCAGGAGGCCCTTCCTCATGAACCACAGTTAGATGTGTTAATGTGTCTTTCCAGCCCTCTGGATAGATCTGTGGTTTCCAAATTGTTAAAAATACTCCTTGTGACAGGAGAATTCCTGTTCAAATTCTAGGATGCTTCTTCATGTTCTACTTTAGTTTTTATTCCTGTGAATTTCTTAGCAAACAAACATGAGTGCTGGAACACTCACTGGTAAGGCTGATTGAAAAGAAGCTGCACAAATTAGCAAGAAATGTGGGTTTCAAGTTTGTAGTCAAGGGAATCCGAATGGGAAATGCAATTTTGAATATAATCTTTCTTCAGAGGAAAAAAAAAGCAGAAACAAAGCATACAAATCCATTATTCAAAAAGAGCTTGAGTTCTGTATATTTAATGTTCACTAAGATTTGATTGTAAATTGCCAGTAAACCAAGTAACTTTTAAAAGGCCTCTTTGAATAAATTTAAATAATGAAGGCATTAGAGAAGATCCTGATCCTTTAGATTACAGCTTCAAATGATAAAAAGGATCAGCCTGTATGTTCTGAAAGAACAGCTCTGGTTTGTCACTCTCTTGGCGATTAGTTTATGGAAATTTCAGTATTGAAAAACAAACGTTTTTCAAAGGACAGATGAGCATTGTTAAACCCTAAAAATGTTGTTCTCAAGCTTTCGGTCTTTGTTCGTTTGTTTTAAGATTTGATGAGATTGCAGCATTATTTACAATGGTTATCAACGATTTTTAAAGTTGGAATTTGCTTTCAAAATGTGATAGTTAACTTAGTTGTTAACTAAGACAAGTACTGATCTAAAATAGTTGGTTTTCACGCAGTGTACTTCTGCTGCTTAAGTCTGACTTACGAGTCTGCAATAAAAAATAATCACTGCATATATTCAGTTTTCTGCTGATACTGTTGATATTTACAAGAAATAAAGAAAAAACCTGTTATGTTCTCCATGTTTCTACAACCCCAACCATTTGTTATTGGCATCTAGGAAGATTAAGTTCCAACAATTGCAGTGCTTTTAAATTTCTAGAAGCAGTGTGCACATCAGATGCTTTCTGCTTGTACAATGATGCAAAGTAGCCATATGCCTAGTTAACCATCTAATTAGGGTTTGCATCACTGGAGCAATAGAAAAGGCCCAGAGTGTTTATTGTTCAAATCTCCAACATTAATTCACTTGTCAGCCTAGGAATTAGAGAGGAGCCAAAATAAGAGGCCTGATTTGAAGCAGTCTTGTTAACAATCTCTGATTTCCCTCAATATGTTTTTTTTCTTATTTCATAAAACATCACAGAAAAAAAAAAAAAGGCTTCTAGGGTTCTGGCTTGAATGATGGAAGCAATGTTTACAACAAGCCTTCAAAACCTGAGTTTTTCAGATTTCACTGCCATTTTGTTGGCAGGTAATAAGATAAATGCAAGTAATGAGCTGGTTGTTTTGCTTGTTGTTTAGAAACCCTTCCAGTGTGGAAATCCCACTGACAATTTTTCCATTATATTGGCTGGTTCTGTTACTACCCTACCACTGTTGGTATTCTCTAATCCTAAAAGCACAGCCTGAATTATCATAAGATTGTGTAAAACCTTGGCTTATAAATTGTGAAAAAATTGCTCCTTTTTTTTTTCGTGTTACCTGACAAAGAATTTTTGCCTGTTTAGGAGGCTAAGAGCACTATAAGTGAAAAGTACCTAGATCAATTGGAAGGTGTTATTTTCTCCTTTAAACAAGTCCCTAGTAGTCCATTGAATGAATATAGGGACATGAATTATTTTTCTCTTCTTAGCTGCTTTCACTCTTTTTCCCGGTCCTTGAATTTGACCATCAAATTCCAACCCCCATGCACAATCACCTTTGATGCAAAATGAATATTTATTTTGATTTGGATGTATAAATTAAAACATACTAGCTATGTACAGGTGGTCCCATAAAGCTTGCTTGCTTAACTGTGTCCATTTGTGTTCAATCTTAAACAGCCACTACTAAAGTGAAAGCATTTGTGCTTGGGATATTTATGAAAGCAATTGAATAATGAAACTGAGAAAGGTCAGGGAGACTCTGAGGAAAAGTGTGATCCAATATACTGATTACAGATCTTTCTATGAGGATAATCCTTTTTTTTTTTCATAAACATAGATTTGAAACAGTAGTATATTAGAGCTAACTGTGTTGGAAGGAATGATCTTCATGAGCAAACATGTGGATTTCTTGTAAGGTCTTTTCTGTCTCTAACAGTACAATCTGTGCTGCCAAAGAGAGAGATTTAAGATCAGTTTTTAAAAAGTAATTTTCATATTCAGACTGTCTTTTTTTCAGGTATTGCAAAACCCACAATACATTTTGTAGCATGGAATTTCTTCTTGCATCCTTCACATCCTGAATCTGTTTAGTTAAAGGCTTTGGACAATGAGTGAAGTGACCAGGGTTTGTTTTGGCAGCTAAAATTACTTGCTACGTCTATCATTCATCTCTTGGAAACCCCTGAAATACAAAAATGAAGAAAATGCTTAAAAAAGTGATGTGTGGAAAAGCTATTGTCTGTGCAGCATTTGCAGTAGCAACCTAGGCACATTTTTCTTGGCTTTCTGTCTGGTTCCAAGTTTGAAGGAGGATTCAAAGCCACTACTCTGTTTCTGGCTAGAAAGCCACTAGTAAAGAAAGCATGAAAGTCCACCCCATGACTGAGTATATTCACCTTATGTTGGAAATTTATTCCTGAAGCCTCTAAAATTGATGCTGTCTTGGTCTTCAGGTTAATGATTATTACAGTAACTGGTAGAATAAATGCAGGATAACCCAGATGATAGCATATTTATGTTATTAGGGATGTCTTCTGGTTTATTTTGGCAGGGTACCACAGCTTTAAAAAGGTTAGTTTCTATGTTTGCAGCCAGCATTTAGGATCACGTGCATGATGGGGGGTAAAATTCAAAGAATTTTACAGGTGTTAGTCTTACAGAAATAGGAAAGAGTAGAAAAGATTTCTTTGTTTAGGACCAAGACTTTGAAAGCTATTGAAATGAGTGTCAGGATATCATAGGATTAGACACTCTTCAACTGAGATGTTGAGGTACATTTAAATTAATGTCTGCTCCTGTATGCAACTCATTCTTTTTATAGGTCTCTCACTCAAATAACTTCCATTTTTGAATGTGAATCTGTTGTTTGTTGAACACTGTAGCTCTAAATGGCAGAATGAGTTATCAGCCTCAAATGGTGGCAGGTCTGTGCCATCCCCTGGCCACAGAGCAGTCCCTTTGTGCTGCTCTGCAGTGTCACAGCTGCTGCAGCCTGAAGGGCGGATGAGTAAATTTCTTCTGCTTTCAGTGCACATCAAAGTCCAAGGGCTGAATGGAAGATTAACTATGAAAACATGAAACGTCTTTGTTGGGACACATTGCGTTAGAGTCTGTGCCCCTGGTGTGGAGTGCTCTGCTTCTCAATGCTTTAAACAGATGGGTGGCTTGGTTACAAGAAGAATATTTGTATTACTTGTACAATTGTCTCACTGCTCATTTTTTCCTGAAGTTTTGGAAGCACATTGATGGTGATACTCAACTTTAATTCCTGCTTGGACAGGTATTTCTCATATGGAGCACCTAAGCACAGCTTTGTTTGGGTCCTATTTCTCCTTTTATAAATTTTATTTCTCCCTCCTATAAAAATATCCTTGCATGTCCCCTTGGGGTCCAGCATTTTTTTAAAAATCAAGTTAAGATTAGCAAATGAATTCAGTCATACATGGCTTTGTTAGATTTGTGCTGTTTTGGCTGCTCTGTGCCTGTGTGTCTATGGTATGCCTTTGGTTGTTGCTCATGGCAATGTGCAGGTTAACCTTCTGTACTGGACCTAAAAAACAGCTTCCCAAGTGTGCAGGACTGTTGGAAGGAGATTATTATCTACTTCCCACTGCACAGTTTCCTGAAGCTTCCTTTTTTTTTTTCCTTAATCTTCTGTTGCTGCCACACGCGCTAATGGATTTCGGTACAGGAAGCACAGAATCTTTCAAAAGGCTGGATTCAGCAATTTTGCAAGGCCTGTAGTCCATTAAGATGAGGGACCAGTTGAATCAAAGAGGCTGCACAGCCCCTAGTTTCAGTTTTGAAAGCAGTGGCCCCCAGGAATGAAATGTTATAAAAGACGACAGACCTAACCTTTTATTTCTCTACCTTGGACTGAGTTCTATTTAGCAGCAACACGAAATTTCTATCAGGTTCCCTCCATACGGTCCTTTCAAGGCTCCAATAAAGGAATGAATGCCAGAGCAGAGCCTTTACCCATTCAGATTTCAGCTCTGTTAGCTTTCAATACCAGAAATGTATTTAAAAGTGGGTAAGGTTTGTTAACTCTAATATACCACTGTCACTCATCCTGCTCCAAAAGAATCAAACTATGTATGTGTTGGGATTTGCAATTCAAATGAAACCATTTTACTTCTTGAAAATGGGCTACTGTGGAGGAGAAAAAGGCTGTATAAAGGATCACATTAACCTACAGCAATAATATTATAACAGCACTGTGCGTGATACTATAGTTAGGATTGTGCCAACTGGTTAATTTATGAGCCTTCTCCTTCCCTTTCTGAAATGCCCAGCTGCTTTCCCCCCAGCTTTACAAATTTCTGATTAAAAGTCTCAAATAAAAGGGCTCTGATTGTGAGAAAACAAAATTCTATAGACTCAGCTATCATAAGGTTTATTTCAAAATGGTTGTGAGGTTTTACATCCTTTATTTATTTATTTTTAAGAGAAATATAACACCATTTATTTTTCCATACATTACATGTGCGTGATCGCACTGCCATAGTTTTTAACTGCCTAATATCCTGAGGAATTTTACTGTTTAACTTAGTGCCTTGTTGTAGGGACTGAAAAGGAGCAGTAAGGGTATATTTCAAAAGTTAGTAAATACAGACTTTGAGAAAACAGGAGGTTTTATCTGTCTTAGAGAAATCATCACCAGTGACTGAAGAGTTTCTTGAAAAAGTGTCTGGGCTGCATCTTGTGGGAAAGTAGTTGTAGGAAAGGTTCTCTGCTTTATCAGTCAATGATAATTAAATAAGGGGACATTTGGAAAGGCACTTCCTTTTAGGCTAATAGTAGAACTGTCTATATCTGAGAATTAAAAAGTCTTGCTTATAAAATAGCAGCATGGTGGGCTCAGTAAGAATGAAGCCAGTGGTATTAATCTTAATATTAATGGTTAATGCTATCACTGACATTAATGTTAAGGCTTCTAATACCAACACTGCCTGAAGGGAAGGGAATTGATTTCAGTGTCCTTGCAGCAAGTGTGCTACAAGGTACAAAACTGTGTGTGACCAAAGGAAAAGGAACTCTTTCCAATACCAACCTGGTACCAGGGTACATAGTATTAAGAGACAGAAACCTCCAGAAAAGCAATATGCTGCTGAATTCCTCTCTACATAAAGTACATTGGAAATGGTATCTGGAAGCATATTTCCAGCCTATCTGGAAATAGAAGCCTAAAGAAAAGGTCAGTTTTAAAATATGGATACTGGGTATGGATATAACGGATACAAATAAAGCAGGAAAGTCTTGAAATAAGGTGTATTTCTTTCAATTATTTTCATTTCTGAATATTTGACTTAGGGCTGGAGGATATGATTACCTGACTCTATGTTCTACATTTTAGTCTGGGAAAGTTTTATTTATAAAAATCCTAGAAGAATTAGACTAGAATTCTTCATATTAGCTAGAGTGGTTATTCTGTGACCAAAATTACCCAAAACCTGCTCAATTTTTGCTGAAATTCTTATGAAAGGTTGCTTCTGCATCAAAGCTCATATTGGCTTTTGTGGGAGTTGTTGTGTGTGTACAGACATGTGTGTGTGTGATACAGACTAGCACAGGAAAATATGAGATCAGGCCAGCACTTGTGGGCACTTTTCTAGCAGATCACTCTTCCAGTTCCATCCTTCGGAGTACCTTTGCCAAAATATTTCAGGATGTATGTCAGGAACTGCTCCCCAACCAGTGTTTAGTGTATCCTATCTGTATTGTGCATATGAGTGTATGTCTAAACAAACTTAGAGAAATGCTTGTATGTAATTAGATATTTATACTCAGCATATGTTTAAGAAATTGGGTTGATACGAGTACACATATTATGTAAATGTATTAATAGATGTCTATATATGTGTATTGATATTTATGGAAATGTTTGTGTGCACGTGTATTTACTGTATCTGTATTTTGCCAACAGTGCAAATACGGGGAGAAAAAGGTTCAAGTCTAGGGCTAAGGATCTCTGACTCATTCCTGTTGCAACTCCTGTCTTCCAGTTTGTGACTGAAGTCACTGAGCACTGATTTAACCCCTATGGGCAACAGAGAATGCTGTTTATGGGGCCTGTCAATGTTGTCTTCAAGTTTTTGAATCTCAGTTTTTCACAGAAGGATTGAAAAAGAAAAGAGTATTTAGCAGTCGCTGTATTATGGAAAAACATGAGATCATTGTCTAAGAGGGATATTTTGAATGCACGTTTTACCGTGAGCACATCAGTCCAGGATGTGGGAACAATGAGTTCCTGGAACTGTGAATGCTGTCTGTCCTCACAGCAATGCAGGCTCAGAGCTGCTCGTGTGGGAAGAGCCAAAGGGCTCCAGTGGTGGACAGAGCTGCACTCCCCCTTCTTATCCATCCACCCTTCGTGAGCAACGAGCTGGGCCAACATTAACACGTGATGCCGTCCCAGTTTCTCTGGCTACTTGTACAGGATTTGTTTTCTGCTCCCCAGGCCAGCTGGCCCAGCTTAGCTTCCATCAGCACAGCAAAGTCACCAAAGAGAGGGACTGCATCCAAAGTACCCTGGGAAAGTGTTCCTTGTTCAGGCTCACACCTGTCCTCACAGCCTTGTCCTGCCCAGTGCTCAGCCCAAAGTGGGCTCACTGCTGAGATCTGAGCATCCTGGAGGACGTCTCAGACCCTGGGCCCTGTTTGCTCACACAGTCTCTGGCTGCTGGATTGGTGGCTCCTTGAGCATGTGCTCAAAAGGGTTGCAGTGTTAATGATGGGTGAATCTCATCTTTAGAAAAGTCCAACTATTTGCTTAATTTGTATTCCTCTCTGTCTCTACCCTAGCCTCATCTCCTCGTGAAGCTTGATTCTCTAGAAGTCAAAATCTTTGTCCATATGTACATTTATGTGTTATTGTCCAAAAACCTCAGAATCTGCTGGTGAATTCAGTTACATTAGGTAGGAGTTCATGGTTTAGAAGTTTTAAATTGCTGGATGCATGGTGAAAAAGCCAGTATCTGGTGAGGATGTGGACTCCCAATGAATTCTTCCACCAAGAGAAGGCAGGAAATCCTGGCTTCTCATGTTGGAAGCAGTCATGAGATAAGTATATCTTGGCTCATCAGCACAGCTACAACGATGAGCAACTGCTGCTTGCCCATCTGATAAAACACTGGGAGGACTGATTGGAAGCGGAGGGAAACTTTAGGGAACAAGAGACAGGAGAAAAAGACGGAAGATGGAAATCTAGAGGAGAGCTCGCTTCCAGACCCTGGCTGCCAAAACTGTGCTTATTGCTTTTATTGTCTGGAAGATGCAAAACATTGCAGACATCTGCTACAGAGGTGAGGATTTTAGCCTCTGAGCACCTGGTGGCAAATTGGGATCCAGAATCTAAATGTTGAATGCCTTGGCCTCCTAGAGGAGGTAAGCAGTGAAGATATCTCAGAAGGGAGATGTGTTGAGTAAGGAGATGCTTCAAGATAGCTAATAAAAGGTGCAGAAGACTAAAACACAGGAGGTTGTGTCCAGTTCTGAGATTTAGGCACCTTGCTCAGGAGGAAGGTGACTATTGTGTATGCATATCCACTGAGTATTTCTGAAAATACCTTTTCTTTTAAATAACTGAACGGAAAAAATTGTTTTCTTTTAAAGGAAAAGGGATGGGAAGGTATGAGGTAGTGTTTATATGTTTTATACAATGATGGGGATTACAGGCATAGTTTTGGAACTAGAACGGAAACTGTCCTTTTCTTAGTAAGTGATATAACTACTAGACTTTAAAAGCATGGTATCTTGCATGCTTCTTTTTTTCTTTTCTGTATCACTGAGATTTATATTTTGCAGGAAAACACAACAGTGATTCAGCTGAAAGGCTGAAGAATGCCCTTTGTGCAGTCTGGCAGTTAGATCATCCTCATGGGCGGTGGCAGATGTAAAAGAAAACGACTTGGGTCTCCCCCGTGGTAAGTGCTCTGACAATTACATTCCTGCATGAAAGCACGGCTTAACAAAGCAAAGCAGTGTTACAGTTACGTTTTGTAAGAAGCTTTATCCTCTTGACTAGATACATGGCTTTATATATTTACAAATGAAGTCTATCTGTTAGAGCAACCCTTTGAGGAATGACAGTTTCATTTCTATTTTGTAAATCCTGATTGCTTTCATGTAAGCTAGGCTTTGACCTGCTTGACTTTGTAAAGACCATGGCTGCTGTCAGGCACTGATGGTCTGTAGCTGTGTAAAAGACAGCAGAGAAGTGGTGAAGATCCTCAATTTATGTTGGTGCAACTAAAGTGATGGAGAGCAACAGCCAAAGGTTCCCCTTTTTGCTGTGTCCTTTGTGTCCTCTGAGCACATTAACAGAGGATTAACTCAGTTCTCACATCCCTGCTCCTTAGCTGAGATGCTCATGAGGTTTTACTCTAGTTACCAAGGTATTTGCAAAGCAAAAGAAATTGCACCTGAAAATGTTAATGTGCAATCTGATTGCCAAACATGTGTGCATTTTAAGAGAGATTAATTTGGCTTGCTCTGCCTACCATTCCCAGGCTGTGGCTTTACTTTCCTCCATATGATATTTAAACTGTGCTTCCCACAGCAGATTACTCCCAGCACACCCCATGGAAGGGTACATAGGGACGAGATGTAGATGATCTAATGGAGATCCGTCATTTTTCAATAATTAATTTAAATTATTAGGGATTATACTCCCTAAGTATTGAGCAACTGGTCAAGCAATTGGTCCTGCCTGGAGCTATGTTGTTACATGATTTTTCATCAGCTTTCAATTTTCAAATCTTTAAGTATTTCTTAGTGGAGTTATGGACCCCATGGAGGAAGTTCAAACTTATTGATGACATCTGTCTTGTGACTGAGTATTTTATCACCGGGGGACAGCAAACCTTAGGTTTAGTCATAGAAGTGAAGAAGCAAGAGAAGTCAACCAGGTCCTGAGAGATCCGAGTTGTGCTGCCCCACTGTGCTGTGTTTGGCTTTGCTGTTCCTTATGCAGCCTCACCCCATCGGGTTTATTATTTTGCACAGACAAAAATTGTTTGCTTCTCTGTGTAAAGGACAATTATAAGAAGCACTATTCAAAGTCTGTCCAAAACCCTGTTCTCGTAGAAAATGACTCAGTCGAGTCTTTAATTCAGTGGCTGTTTTCTGCAATCCATCTGAGGCTTTTCTATGCTTTAGAATATAAATATTAAATAGAGGTTACCACCATTTAGCAATTGTCCCTGTAATTTTTAATAGTTGTATGAAAAATGTTTCTAAGACCAGAAATTTGTAACTGGTGAAATAACAGGCTCTGAACCTGGTAGCTATTTTGGGTGATATAATATCCATGTAAGTAAATACAACATTTCTCTGAATTTCTGCTGACTTTGGACCGAATAATGTATGCAGCACTTTTGGGTTCTAGCACGATGCTGAAAAGGGTTTCCAGGGACCAAGGGTTATGTGATTGCCTTGTAGCTGTTTTACATCCAAGTGTTCTTTTAAACCCGATGATAAATCCTTTTTTCTACTGTAAGTCAGAAATTAAGTTGAAGTTGGTGAAGTTAGACTTGTTTCAGGAAAATGAGATGAGAATTTGGGCAGACTTAACCCAGCAGCCTGGGCATTGGTGTTGTGGGGCCCAGGTTCTGCCATGGCTCTCAGGAGCAGCTCCAGGTCCGTGTTTTAAGTGGTGCATGGACAACACAATCATACTCCTCATCTTGTATTTCTTTATTTCACCTTCGTTTCTATCTTGGTTACTTTGGCTTCTTTCCTTCACAGCAGAAATATTTAGGTTCATGAGTGTAACACATTTTAACTTTGAACTTGTATGATTGTGTAGTGAGAGCATAACTAGTGCATGTTCTTCCATGAGGATATGGGAAATAAAAAGTAAGGGAAAAAAATACTTTTGTTTGATATCTCGAAATGGGAAAATAAGGTAAATTAATGTCTCGACATAATTCCATGAGTTTTTTGTCTGAAATAATGTATGGATTGTTGTAACAAAAAGTCAGACTTCTGCGACTGATGCTTAACAGCTGTTGAGAAAAACTTGACAAACAAAGGCTTTGGCTGCATTTACACATGGCAAACAATGTGGTAGAGTTGCCTCATTGAACCAAACAGGACTTCTCAGATCTATAAACTTGTTTAGATTCATATATTATGTTGTAATATCCATATTTTGTTATTAATTTGTCAATACTTTTTCCTTTGTTTCTTTTTTTTTTCAAGAAAAGAAGAGGTCAAGCTGTTGCAATAATTATGGTTAACTTAAAGCAAAAATGCTCATCAAAATATTTTCTCATTTGAAATAAGATGAGGAGTCATGAGGAAGGGTTTTGCTCAAGTACGCATTCAAATTCAGGACAGAAAATGAGCTTGTAAACAGGAAATTCTCTTTTGCAGGCTGCGGTGCCAAACACATCTTGATACATACAGAAACAATCATAAAATGCTTTTTGTTTACAGAACTATTATTGCTCTAATAGAAAGATTAAATTTTGGAAGAGCTGACTGCAAGTTAGTGGGGAGGACATCAGGCAAGCAACCTCATGAGCACTTGAGTATGTTGGGAGTCTTGAGTTTGGTGGGTGCATATTTAAAATTAAACTATGCTTTCAGTGAAGCTTTTTAAGTGAGGTGCTTTTTAAATTATGCTAAAGATAATATTTGAATTAATGTCTGAAACAGAATCTAGTTCAGGTATTCCACAAGATATCTAAAAAACAAAAGGTCTTGGAAAGAGTTTTCACCTTTTCCTTTCTTTAACTAGCATAATTTATTCAGCTGGGAGGTTTTCTTCTGTCATTGTTTATTCTTTCTTGACCTAAAACTTATGCCAAAGCAAGATTTTCATGCCAGATAGTGTTAATATTTACTCTTCTGAACAGCTTTTTCTTTCAAATAAGGTAATTTCCATGTGTGCTGCCCAGCAGGGTGTTTCAGATGAAGAATTGATATGATGTTGGGTATTTAATTTGGAGGTTCATATAACAGGTTTGCTATCCATGCAGTTTTCTTACTATCTGGAAGAAAAGTTTGGACATCTGTAATTGTCCACCCACCACTGAAACAGTCAGACAGGCTTTATAATTATATGGAGAAACCTTCTGGGCTCAGCTGCAAAATTGACTGTCCAAAGCAAATAATGGAGACTTGGCTGCAAAACATGTTTCCCTCTTCAAATAAGACATGATCAGAAAGAGAAAAGAATAAGACTCCTGCATGAAAAAGTGTTGTGGAAATTAATAGAATATGATAATCTTTCTACAGGAATTATGCACCAGTCTATAAAAATGAACAAGAAAAGGTATTCTGCTTCTCTAATTCTATTAATTAAAAAGCTATTTAGAACAGATTCTAATCCTATGGAATTTTACAGAAATTATTTTAGAATTTTAGTAAATTATCTATTCCTCAGGATTACTTCATAGCAAATTTTAAAGGACTTATGCTTTATTCTCACTATTGAAATTCCATATGGTTTTTTCCATATGAATCTAAAGGTTGTGGCTGGAAGTTTTTTTCCTTTGCAAATCAAAGGAAAACACTGATTTCAGGGGGAGGCAGGGATTTTGGTGGTCTCTGTATATGAATGTCAAATTTCTCAGTCAGTATAGCTGCTGTTTTATAGGGACCTCAGGGACAAACTAAGCAAGGGAGTTGTCCCTCTGAACTGTGGGGCAATGCTGTGTTAGGTTTTGTCAGTGTAGCTGCTACGAGCAGATTCAAAAATCAGTGACAGTAGGTTTTGGCCCACTCACTACCTTTAAGTTGCAGCTTTGTGGATTCCTGTAATGTTTAATGGGATAGGCAGGAAGTTTTAGGGCAGTCATATGATATTATAATGTATATTATGGTTATAATATGGCATTATAAATGACATTATAAATGTTTTGGTAATGTTCTTAATAGTGTGGGGTCTGAACATATATATGTTTATTGCTAAATCCAATACTTGCTGGTAAAAGGTGCAGGAGAACAGAAAGCTTGTTTTCTCTTAGAAAGTAATATATTTTTATCTGCTTTTCTGGGATCAAAATGTACTTTTAATTAGAATTTCCCAGCAACCTGCAGTGCTGCATGCCTGTTTCCCTCAGCTGAGCACTGTTGTCTTGCACTACAACAATTTTCTATTTTTCTTTCACCTAAGTTTGTGAGCTAATATCTTGTGAAGATGATTTTCCTTTCTAACTTTGCAGATCTGGCATCTCTTGATTTTAAGAATCTAGTTTTACTCACTGTAGCACACAGTAGCTGTGCTCTGTGAAAAATTTGCTTTGGTTATTCCAACATGTGTAGTTACATATGGTAATTGGAGCTTGTAGAAATTTATACAGGGGAATATGTGTAAGTCTGTGTCTGGAGCTGAGGGTACATTAGCCTGTATAAAACCTCAGCTGAATAAAGACAAAGTTTCCAACTTTGTAAACTAAATAAGCACATCTCTGGGTCCCAGTTTCCCACAGTTTTTATTGTGTATACATAGCAGGATGTCTCAGACAGCTTGTCATGTGGAGGGAGGTTTCATGTGATGGGTGAGTTCATCACATGATACACATTTACATGTTCTTTTTCCTCTTTCTTCAGTCTGAGATTGAGCCACTGCTGTAAACTGAGCTTTTGGAAGAGAGCAGCAGTGACAATATTCATATAAATTAACTCAATTTTTTAAAAAAAGCAACCTTTTGTGGTGTTTCACTGACTGTTGCCAAAGTCATCCAGCTGCCTCTCTGCATCCTTCTAGAAAAGCCTTAGCAATAGCTAAGCATCATTTCTGACAGACCAGCGAGGTTTGGGACTCCTTGGAAACTCCCAGGGATTGGTTTGATGGAGGGATTTTCCACACCAGACTCCCTGGAGCATTTGTGCTTTCAAAGATGAGGGTTTCACTTCCCAGCCTGCCAGCCAGGGACGTGTGCTGCACTCCTCTCTCTGGAGGAAGGAGCACAACTTGCTCCCTGATTTTAGTGAAACCTGCCAGACCCCATCTCCTCCCTGTACTGCTTAGGCAGCATCTCTGCTGCGTTCGGTGGCCTCTTGTGTCTCTGTAATGCTTTTCAGTACACGAGTCAGTGTGGGTTTCAATTAGAGGAAACATTTTCCTTGCAGCCCCTCAAATCCACAGCTGGCCTGCCTCAGGCTGCCACTCTAAGCTGTTGCCTCCAAACCTATAAGCATTTACATGAAAACTTTGTTGAATTTTGTGAAGAAACCCAAAGCCAAAATACATGGAGCACACAAAGCCAGTTTGCCTGAAGCAGAAGAAATTCTGTTCTCCTCCATTCCCTCTTGTCAAGGCAGGGCGTGGGAAAGGAGGCTTGTAATTCTGAAAGACTTCTGACAGAAGTTTGCTTGGTGAAAAGTCATCATAGAGTGCTTTTATTACAATCAGAGGCAAGGATTTATACAGGACACATCCCTCTACCCTAAAATAACTGCTTGGAATCAGAGGACTGGAGTCTGAGCCATGGTGACTATTGTCATGTTGTGGCAGAGGAGGAACCTTGTCCTCAGAAGTATTTGAAAAATTTACTTGTGAGCAGGCATAGCCATGGTCATCAGCAGTAGTGTTGCTTGGCAACATGTGTTAATTTGCTAATTTGTTGTGTGTTAATGACCTAATTTGAGGGGAAAAAAAAGGAAAAGAGGTAAAGGGGGGAATAAGAGAGAGAACTGTGAAGATAGAAACAGGTATAAGAGGTTTGGAAAGCATAATCTACATGGAAAAACTAAAAGAAAACTTGAGCAAAGTACTTCAAGGAGTAACCTGCAGGCTGTGGGCCAGGCAAAACTTTTCTGTCAGCTCTTGCCTACCCACTTTTTGAGCCATTAACTCATGGACAAGAGCCAGGCTGTGGTGCCTATTTCCCCATTGTTTTTCCCAGTGTGTGCCCCATGGAGCATTGGGGAACCTGCAGTGCAGTCATTTGGTGAGCTGTGTATGGACATGTAGGGGAAGGCTCCTGCCATGGACCCAGGAAGGTGGGGGAAGTGCCAGCATGGTTTACCCTCAGCTGACTCTGGAGCCTTGAAGGTTCTTTGGGGACAGAGGATGCTTCTGGATTAGGCAAACATCTGAAATGTATTGCAGAGTGATATTTAGTCCTCCTTTGGAGCAAGGGAAAGGTGTCGTGTAATTTTCCTGAGATCCACAACTGATGACATTTTCCTATACCCTGTTTCCTGTATTAGGAAATATAGTGTGAGGTGAGGGAAAGAGAGTGAAGCACATGGAGAGTGAAGGTGGGAATGATATAAAGGGTGTGGTCAGATTCCACAAGTGTGAAATATTGTTAATAAGTTCTTTTGGATAACACCCTCTTATTAGTAAATTCTGCACTGAAGTGGCCCCACTTTGAATCCTGTGGGCAGTTTTGGACCCCAAAGTGTAACAAAGACGTGAAGCAACTAGAGACCATCAAAGGAGGGCCATGAGGATGGTGGAGGGTCTGGAAGAGAAGCTGTATGAGGAGTGGCTGAGGTCCCTTGGTCTGCTCAGCCTGGAGAAGACTGAGGGGAGGCACTGTGGTCTTCAACATCCTTGTGAGGGGAAACAGAGGGGCAGGTAAAGATCTCTTCACTCTCATGACCAGGGACAGGACTCCAGGAAATGGCATGAAGTGAACCAGGGAGGTTTAGGTTTGATATTAGGAAAGGGTTTTTCACCCAGAGGGTGGCTGGGCACTGGCACAGGCTCCCCAGGGCAGTGGTCACAGCAGCAGCCTGACAGAACTCAAGAAATGTTTGGACAATGCTCTCAGGTACAGGGTGTGACTCTTGGGAATGTCCTGTCCTAAGGACTAAGAGTTGGACTGAATAATCCTGTGGGTCCCTTCCAACTCTGGATATTCTATGATTCTATGATTCTTCCAAATGCATGGGCTTGTCAAATGCAAACTAAATACCAATACAACTGTGCTGCCACCTGCAGAAAATGTCACACGTCTTGGCTGGGAGAGGCATAGCCAAATGGAGTGGGAGGGAAGCCTTCTGGAAATGGAGGAATAGTTATTTCTCCTCATCCAGACCTTTTTCTATTTAGTGTATAGTTCTTTCCCTTTTCTGTTCTTCTTTTCCCCCTCCAGTGCTATTTCTAAGTACTGATGAGACAACACAGGGTCCAACAGGGATTCTCTTAAAGCATTTTAAAACTCTCTAAATTAAAATATTTTGGTAGAAGTCGTAGGTCAGATTGCTCTTATTCTAGTGAGAGGTCTTGCTAGTAGTTTGGAGATCTCTGTGTTGGTTCTTTTCTAATTAAATGGTGAGCTGCTGCCTGCTTTCTGGCCTTCGAGCCTTTTACTACCTGAATCTGGAGAACAGGCTGTAAAACATTAAATATAGGAAAGCTGGGAAATGTAACACGCTATAAATGTATGAAGGTAGGAGCTCAAATATGTGTGGACATAAAGATTTTATTTCTTTACATAAGGTTTAAATGAAGAGTCTGCAGTATAAATCTCTGCTTTCAAAGTGAACTATCACTTTTCAGCAAGAAAGAAAGCAAGAATGACTATTAAGAAATAAAATATTACACATATAGGAAGCACCAAGGCAAGCCTTATAAGACCATCTATATATGCAAGTAAATTAAGACCCCCAACCTGCCCCCAAATATATCATAGGACTTTTTTTTTTTTTTTTTTAATCTGCAGCTTGGAATTGTATAGTTTTGTCTTTTTTTATTTGGTGAATAAGACATGCAAAGGTCACCATTATGCAATGAAACTGTCAGGAGACAGCTGGGAGGTCTTCATTTAATGCCCATTATGCCCCATATTTGATATCTGTATCAGGCTCCTAATGGGTGGTAGGCGGGGGTGGAGGATGATGGTAGTTTGGAGGAAACAAGCTGTAGCAGCTCCCTGGAAATCACGGGGGGCACAGGGAGGAGGTGATGTTTTTATAAGCAGAATAACTGAAAAGTATTCCTTAAAACCTAATGTATTTATATAAGCAGAATTTCTGAATGCGCCCAGAAAACGGTTTTAACACTTACAAATGAAAACTGAGAAATCCTAAATGTTTTAGATCTTCAGGCCAAATCTTGTTTGATTTTTCTCAGGCTTTTTGTCCAGCTGGATCAATCACATTACTGACTTTTTATACAGAACTCTCCATCGTGAGCTATATGATTTCTGAAAGTAATTTTTCTCAGCTGGTTATTGAAGCGGTGGGATCAGCAGCACTCACCAATATGACTACTCTGAATATTTGTTGTGTAGGTGGACCTTGGATGAAATCTGTTTCTTTCTAAACCTGGAACAATGGAGCACTCACCAGCTGATTATATGAGGCCTTTAGACTTTCATGGTCCACTGCTGTGTGTGGATGTATTTCAACAAGTGAGCTTGACTTGTCTGTGTTGGGTTGTGTGGCAACATTTTCATCTTGTGTATTTTAACAATCTTGTCTTACATCCATTGAAAAGCCACCCGAGTTGAAATTGTAGTAAAATCCATATTATGGGAAAGGCATATAGTCAATTAGTCAATTATGTGTTTTGTTAAACTAGTTTTTGATCTGCTTGCAGCCTGTGTAGTGAAGCATCAGGAATCTCTTTTTGGTGCAGGGTATGCAGAACAAAAACCATCATTGTGTTGCTGCAATGATGAACCCCAGGCAAGGAAGAAACAAGCTTTAAGCTGAAGTAAGTTATTATTCAGAGGAAACACGATGCTATCATAGTTCATATGAAAACCTCTCATGGCTGGGGGGTGGCAGCCTTTTCCTTCTCCCAGCAAGTCTCAAGTTAGTTTTGGCTTGAGCTGGAGGCAGAGGGTTGAGTATCTCCCAAAGACATTTTCTAGCTTCATATTGCTCAGTCAGCAGTCTGAAATGGATGATTGCACTGAGGTGGGTTTCTGGACAGCATTGATGCTCTGGGTTGTTGGCATGGGGTGGATCTTGAAGAAGGAGCCTGCATCTCATAAAGATCCTATTGATAAAATGTGAATAAATGACCTCTGCATCTCGCTGTTATTGGTATTCTGGGGCATATTAACTACATCTAAATTATTGCATAGGAAAGACCTATGAAATTTATTTGACTTCAATGACCTCCTTAGAGAATGGGCTGTGTAATTTGCTGAATAGCTTTTTTTTTTTTTTTCTTTCCAATATACCTTTATGAGTTTCCCTGTTAGGAACACTCTGATATAGGTTTACTTGATTTTGGCCCTTGCCATGGGCTTGTAAATTACTTTCAGCCACATATGGGACAGTGTGATACCTCCCAGAAGTCTAGAGCATAAAAGAAATGAAGATACAGTCTGGGCTGTGCTATTAGGCTATGGCTTTTACATTTATTGCTCTTATATGTTATCAGGCTGCTTCTTGGGTTCTGCCCCTTCTCTCACATCTACCTTTTCCTTGTAGAGCTGACTCTGAAATATCAGGTCTCTCAAATCCTTAATTCAGACCTACACCCTCAGTTCTGGGACAGGGAGGGCTGAGTTAGCCCCGGGTACTCCGAGGAACCAGCACTGGCACTGTGATGTTTTGTGGGATTTCTCCTAAGCAGCTCAGACAGACCCACTCTTAATCATATTGTGGGCACGACTTGCCCTTGCATTTCCTAAATCACTGTCATTGCCAGAAGCTTTTCAAAATTGAGTCTTCATGGAGAGCTTATCACAAGCAGCTGGAAGAAACACATGACCATAATGCCTGCTCTTGTGTGTGCCACTGAAGCTCATTTAATGCAATGTCAGAGGCAAATAATGAAGTCCGTGAATGTTAATTATGTTTTAATAATACAATTGATTTTCTTCTGCATTAACTTTGCCTTCAGAGGAAAAAGAAACCCTCTCTTTCTCTAAAAGGACCATTCTCCTATGGGTAATTTATAGGTATAGCAATTATGCAAAGTGAATAAATGTTCCATTACTGTCATTTGATCACACAGATGCCGCCACCATTTACTGAAATTTATTCCTTGCTTTGAAGACCTATACAGGGCAATAGGAGGTGTGAACTGAAATAATCTAGCATTCTGGTAGATCTGAAATAAAGAGTATAACCGGGACAGCACTGACAGGGTGACGCTGCTGTTGGAGTCCCGTTCTCAGAGACAGGTCACTAGATGGCAGCGATACACAGCAAAGCTGCCTTCCTTTCTTTGCTCCTTAGTTTGCTCCTCAGAAAACTTGCAACAGTTTGAAAGGAAGAAAAAACCCCAAACCAAAAACTCTATCTCTGAATGCACTTAAAATGATACATTTTAAAGTCAAACTATTGTGTTATCTTTTTTTCCTTTATAGCTTTGACTACAGAGTGAAGACATACTCTTACTGGAGAACACAACAGAGAGCAGTCACAAGTTACCTTAGTGAAAGATTTGTGTTTGGAAATGTTGGGAAATAGTGCAAAAAAACCTTTCATATTTTCCAGTGTGCACCCTAATTAGCTCAAATGCTTGCTGCTGAAGCAACCATGGGTCTTGTGATGGGTAGGATGGAATTACATGGCAGAGCACGGGACCTTAAGTGCTCTGGGTGAAGTTGGATTTGCAGGGTCTGACAAATGATGTGGCAAAGTTTCAGAAGTGCTTGAGGTATCTCTGTCTCTGAGTACGCTGACTTTTGCCTGTTTCTCCATTTTCTCTGCAGTGTATTTGAGCTTTCATTTGATTTGGACAAGCCCTTCTTTTTTTTTAGATTATTTACATTGTGATAGACCAAGTGCAAAGGTTTTCTTCCTCCTCCTGCATTCCTCTGAAGCTCTTGGGTTCCAACACATTTCCCTTGCAAATGGAGCAACTCTGTACATCCTTAATGTAAAAGAAGTTGCTTTCTCCCAGAAAACAGTAGGAAGAAAGCAGAAATGGTAGGTTTCCAAGAGAAATCAAAGTAGGCTTCTTGTCTTATAAATAAAGTAACTCATGGTGAAGGTGCAGACTAAGCTGTCTGCAGAAGTTGAAGAAATTAGCCTGTTTCACCCTCCTGCAGGAGACAGCCATCCCTGGAGCAGAGATGTGTCCAGGGCTCAGCCACCTCACTGCTCCATGTTAATGTCAATGGTGCCTTGGGAGGATCCAGTCCCAGTCCTACCAGTGGTGACTGGGAGGCAGTTTCCATTTTAGTGATTCAGTTCTGGACCTCACCCACTCTGAGGCACTAACCTCAGTGACCTTCTCATTTTATTGGTTTTTTACACAAGGTTTGCCATTTATATCTGTAAGGTCTCTTTTTGTTTTCATGTAATCTGTATATATGAGAAGTAGGCAAAGAGTTCCATTGTTCAAATTCACATTATAGTTGAGCAGTGACTCAGCTTTCCTAGTTGTTCTCCTTTCCACATTTTCATGAAGAAGCTCCTCTTCCAGTCTGGTTTGTTGTACTTTTTTTTTCCCTTTGAGATTTGATTGTCTTGTTTGTTTCCTTTTTTTTCATGAAGACTTTCCAGGAAACTCTGAGAAACATTTTAAACTGCATAGTCATTAAAGTAATATTTTGATTTTTGTCTTCTTTTCATCACAGCAATACTTCACTCTTAGCGTTTTTTTCTGAATAAAATTATGGTCTCACAGTTATACTAAATCGAGTTTATGTCCCCAGGGTTAAATTTGGCCATTACTTTGTGACCAGGTAAGGATCCAGCTGAGACTGAACTGTCTGTGATTCAACATTGATAAACCAGCAGTGATGCTTTGTTTGCTTGGAGAGACATTTGAAGAATGTGCAGAGCTGGGGTGTGATTCATCCCTACTGGGAATGGAAGTTGATGCAGCACCTTGGAGGGCACAGGTCTGGGTGCAGCTTAGCCTGCCCTGAGTTAAAGAGTAGATAGTTTGTGCATTTGGTATTTAGATTTGGGTTTGTGCCTGAATCTCCTACTACGGTATTCCATGGGCTTCAAAAATGCAGGCTGTGAAATCACTTTATACATCCTATAGTAACAAAACAACTTCTAGCTGTGGGGAGGCACTGGCAGAGCTGGCTGTGCCCAGAGCAGCAGGCTGAGGGAAGCCAGGGATGCTTTCTGGTGTTCTCATGGCTGCTATGGGGCATTCCGTCTCCTTTGTGGGCTTTGCACCTGAGGTTCCCCTGAAACCAGGACATGGAAGACAGCTCTGGTGCATGGATGAACCAGCCCTCGATGTAGCTGGGTTGCAATTAGGATGCAATAATGGAAAAAAAGTATTGCTGAGGGTTTTTGTAGCATAGATATAACCTAAGTGTCCATAAGATGTGGCTCTTGCATTGCTGTCGTCTTTATATTGCATGATAAAATCCCGTGACGATGAATGAGGAAAGTTTAAAGCCTGTGGGGCTTTGCCAGAGGACAATTAGGGGTAGGCCAGCTCAGGCTGATTGTAAGAATTCCCATCCCTCTTATGTCATAATCATTCTTCTCACCATGATGAAGTTTTGCAGCCTTGCCTTTTGAGTCTGTCACTAGCCTTGCAATGTGGAGTAGCAGCAGTGAGCAGCGGTGCCTTTCATCACCTGCAGCCAGGCAGGAGACTGGGATCACTCCTGCTGAGTGGGCAGTGGCTCTCCATCCCCCTCATGGCAAGGCTAGGCTCTAATTAAAGCCAACCTTCGAGAATTTACAGCTATCACAGGACGCTCCCATCTGCGAGGTGAGCTGCTGAGAGAGGATAATGCTTGTGCTCATGTTTCTACACCAGTTTCCTGTCCTCATCCAGGTGCAACTCAAGCTGCTGGTGATTATCTCTAAATCCCACCATGCCTGGGACCTGTTATCTCAGACACGGCCTCTCACCCCATGCTCACATGTGGGGCATACAACTAACTGGCTGTTTGTTCCTCACGTCAAGGTTTCCATGGGAGGTTGTGGCGATTTCCTATTAGAAAGCTCCTCGTTTCAGGAATTTGGCCCTTACCCTTCCTCCCTTCTCTCCCCTTGACAGCCTGCCAACACACAGCTCCTCTGAATTTCCAGCAGGCTGTATGGATTAGCTGTTGTCCTTTTCGTCTCTTTTGGTGCATGTCTTTTTTGCCAGTTAAGATTTGTGTGGCAGTTGCTTTCTCGAGGTATTTTAGGGCTTAATAAATTGTCCATAATTGGTTAATCAATGGCCTTAAATAGTTACACAATTCATCAGTTAGGTTGTTTATAGCTATCCTACCTTTCAATTTTTAGATTTTAAGCTGTTTGCAACGCATGTATCATTCATGTCTACAATGTGTATTGTTCCTTTCTCACAATCTCTTTCCAAAGTATCCATAAAAGAGCATTAACAAGAAGTATCACTAAACAAGGAATCGTACTATACATTTCTGGAGGAGAAAAAAAGTTAATTTTCCTGTACAGAAAATCATCACTTGCTCTTAGTTTAAGAAAATAGAAGATGTTTGGAATTTGATGAAAAGGCTCCTGAAACTTCTCCTTTTCTCTTGCCCTCGCTTTTCTTTTTTTTTCCCCCTATTAGCAGATCTTCTTGTGACAGCACTGTTTCAGTGTCCTCAAAAGGATTCTACAGAAAAAAATATTTCTTCTCTTGTCATCTTGAGGTTGATGGCTGCCTTCCCATTTCCTCTTCTGGAAGCTTTCTGTTCCAATACCACAACAGTAAAGATTTGGATTCATTAATTCAGCACTGATTCTGGTTCCAGCAGGTTTTAATTGCAGTGAAATGGAAAGATGTTTCACTTGATTTGTCCTGGTCTATCCCAATTGCCAAGTAATGGCTGGTATCATATTTGTTCAGTCAATCCTACTGGGCCATTTTGGAGCATGGACAAATCATGAAAAATGGATGTGGGCACCCATCCATTTTTTTTCTGTAGCTGAATCCAGAACTGCTTAATTATGTATATATTGCTGTAAAGGGAAGAATCTTTCTGTCATCATGTATAAAAATGGATGTGGCTTCCAATCACATAAACTGTTACACCTCTAGAAACTGTGAAAGGCAGTAAAGGAGATGTGAAGAGCTCTCTTTACTTGCAGAGAATTCCCTTACAAGAGGAAAACTGAACATTACCATTGCAGTTCTGCCAGCTCAGTGTCATGTGGTGGCTTCCTTTTGCACACAATTGGTAGAGGGAAGGTCAGAGAATGATTTTCATGGAGCTAATAAGGATTGGAGAGCTGTGCAAGGATGTAGCTGATGGGTCTATAAATGGGTACCCACCAGCCAAACTCTTCTGAGACACTGGAGGAGATTAAAAAAAAAAAGTACTGGATCTCTGAAACTCAAGAGATAAATAAGTTGGGTATCTCTCTTCAGCCAGGACACATGTCTAGGTTTTCCATACCTGTCTACTCTTTGTATGCAGGTTAAGGAGGAACACTTGAAGCTATCTCACTCCGTGGAAGTTGGTTGGATTGCTGTGAAAGGGTGGATAAAGTGCCATTCAGAGCTTCACCCAGAGCAGCTTCTGTTTGCTCCTGGTTTATCCTGAAACAGCTGGTCTTGCCTCAGTTAGGCAGGACTTAATGAAAAAAGGAATTAACCACGATTCTTCGACAACATCATCTCCCACATTGTTATGCTTGTAAAAAGAAAGTAAAACAGCAGTGTTAGCCACAGCTTTTCCAGAGCTGTGAGCCCTGAAGTCTCTCGCTGTTGGTAAGGGAGACAGCTGCCTCTTGTGAGGCTACACTGACTCCCCCTCTATCTGCCTTTGACTTTAGGACTTTGTACATGAGAACGGGTCCTTTGTGCTGTTGTAAGCTGCTTTACAACAGTGCTGGGTAAATAGTAATGAAGATAGCTTTTGTCTGAAAAATTAATTACTGTGAAAAGGCATATCCCCACCTTCAAAGTGCCAGGAAAAAAAAAAAATCCTTACAGCTTTCAGGAGCTCTTCCTGAATCTCAAATATACTTGAAGGTTTTACTCAGATCTTTCAGGATTGGAACTATGTCTGGGCTATTGCTGTATGAACATTAATGGATTTGATTATTCAAGAATGCCCTCGCTCTACATGTTCAAGAGCACGTGACTTGTGGCTTTGTTCCCAGGGTCACAGTGAAAATTCCTTTTGCATTCTTTTCCCCACACAGCATATGGAAGGGCAATGAGCATTTTCAGTATTTGTCATGCCCAAGGGGATAAACCAAAACCATCAGAATTTTCTTATGGTTGTTTTTATCTCTAGAATAATTTCTATTTCATGAAGATAAGCTCACCAAGATGAATATGTGATAGATTTCTTCCATCACTAATATGCAGTTAAGTACATAAATGAGTAACAACCACAGAGGGCCAAAAAAATGTAATCATCAAATAGTTGCAGAAAAATTGCTTAAAAATGGCTTCAAGGCTTTGAATAACTATGAAGAAGGCATCTTATGCTTTTGATTAATTCCTGAGTAGTTTTACCTGATCTCTCCCTTTTTCTCTATTGTTATCACCAAAACCCAAGTGGAGATTCCTACAAATGTGCTCTCCAGTTCAAATCCAGGACTGCTTCAAATTCAGGGAGCGCAAGCAGGAGAAGAATTTGGCTGTCTACAGGTTAGTTCCAAGTTTAAGGAACAAATTCTGTGGTATAACCCTGATTACTAAAGGAACAAGAAAGACCCTGTGATAACGGGGAGGTGGCCAGGAGACTTGAGAGGTGACTGAGAGCCTCCCTAAGTTCCCCTCAGTCAGCTGAGGTCCCCAGGGGCTGCTGCATCAGTGGGAAGGAGCAGCTGTGCACCAGGACACCTCTGTCATACAGCACAGAGTCTTTATGCAGTGCTCAGGCACACAAAACTGGTTTTCAGGGTTCACACTTTTCATTTAGGCCATCAACAGCTGTAGGAAGAACTAGTAAATTATGTCACGTGGGGGTTTCTTATAATCTGAGCTGTTAGTAACTGAGAACTTACAAACTCTGCCGTATGCAGCTGCAAGGAGCCATCCTCTAACTGGGAAACTGCAAATATCTCAAAACCAGCAATAAATATCTACAAGTTTCTAGAACAACAACAGTGCTCAAACACCACTGCAAGAAAATACTTATTATGGCCTGTGTCTGCTCAAAATAGTGAGTTAAAGAGGCTGGAGTAACCTTTTTTTTAAGGGTGAACTTGCCAGAGCTGATTCAGTCCTCCTGTAGCTTGAAATTGCTCAGCCAGAGGACTCCTGTTCTTATGGAAGCATTGCCTTCAAACCGTGTGTTTAAAATGTAACAGCCTGTAAGAGTAACAGCCCATCCTCCAGAACTCTGGTTTACAAACCTTTTCAGAAACTTCATTAACTGGGCCAGAGGTTTCTTACGCTCTTTGGGAGAGGAAGCTGTGATCCCATCTCACTTTATGCTTCTTGAATTAATTCAGACTGTAAATAAGGAGTGCAGCTATTGACAGCATTCAGAGAACAGCAAACAGTGGCACAGGGCTGAACCTGGGGGAGAGCTGCTAATTCTGCTTTACTTCTGAAAACACATTGTGTGAGCACAGCCATAAATGTCTGAGGTTGAACTTGGAGATTGCTGCCTTTCCATATTTCTTCTGCTGGGGTTAGCCACAATATTTGGGATGTAGATTATTACGGGGAGATGCTGGAAGAGTGGGACACTAGTTGAAGGTGATGATCCATAAAAGGTTTGCAGGAGGACTTCTGCTAGAGTTAAGTGGTCTTCAGTAGATCCTTCAGGGACAAGAAATTTCAGCTGCCTCTTAAACTGGGATGGCCATTAAATATTCACTTGGTTTTTAATCTCAAAATGTGTATTTCATTGCAATACTTGCTTTAGTAAAATCATGATAGAGTAATGAATCAGACTAATGAGGCCTCAAAGCTTTATTTCTTTTTCAGGAAGTAAGGAAGTTCCTTATAGCTTCTGAGAGATTGTTTTATCACTGTGTATCTTGCTAATTAGAAGAGGATAAAGAGAGTAATTTGCCTTTTAAAGCTGAAGGACTGAGGCACAAGAAAGGCCAGACTTATTTAAATTCACCCTAAAAGAACTGGTATCCCAAATGCCAACTTGGCAGAGGATGACATCTCTAAATACTTAATAAATAATCATGTGGATTATGCTGTGGATGCAATGTGTGCTGTCTGAGAGATGAGTAAGCTGAGAAATAACCTTTAGAATGCTTGTCTCAAAGGAAGTCTCAGGAAATGAATCCTCTTTCTCCAGGGAGTGTTTTGTCCTTGGTCACTTGAATGTCCTTTTAATGCTGGATTTATGAAACTGTGAATTGCAAAAGCCAGGGTGGAAGAGCAGAATTCCAACAGGCAGTGAGCTGGTACACATGGCTCAGTCACATGTGCTAGTGTGGAGCATGAGGGCAGTGAGAGTTGCTAGAAAAATATGATGTGTCTATTTAGAGTTGGGTGAGGAAATATATAATTCTGCCTGGGATCCTTAATGGGTATGGTTTTCATAGCTGTGTTCTGAACTTTCAGAGATAGACAAAAACAAAAAGAAAATAGAAGAAATTTCAAATATCAAGGGTTTAAAGCTAAAAATGAAATGCATCTCTCTATATTTTTTTAAAAAAAGAAGAAATGCATCTATACATACATCTATACATAGCTAGTGAATGGCAGAAAGTGGGACTTTTTTGTGTGAGGTTATATTAGAACCTGCAAATATATGGCTTGCATGTTGAGAACCTCAAATTATTAGTAAAGGTGTAGTTTAATTGCACGTTGTAAAACATTTTGTATTATTAATTTGGCTTTTAATACTGTTTGTGCTCAAGGGAAGCTATAATCACTTTATGGGCATGGACGTTAGGCAGACATTAAAGTGATGCATTAAAAGTTACATGGAGTGGAATTTTCACAAAACCAGAGTTTTCTTCACGTCTTAAAGTTTTTAAACCAGAAGTGGAGTGCTTTCTGAAGAACAGAACTCAGAGGGAATCTAAAACCTTGAGCAAGAACTCAAGATCATGTTCAGTGGTCTGTCTTTTGGAGAAGGTCATGTTGGGGAGACAAACTGGTTCCTTTCAGCTATATGAATGAAAGAAGCCTCTCTACTTTTTGTCTTGCAACCTAAAGTTAAAATATATCTACAAGCAAAAGTATGTCTGGATGTGTGTCAGGAAATAGAGAAGAGCTGGGATAAAAAAAAAAAGGTTGCTATGATGGATGGTAAAAGACACATCTCTTCTGTATTTTCCCCAAAATTTCAGGCTAGTGCAACTTAGAAGGAATCTGCTGGTAAAGTTATGGATGTTTTCATTAAGTCACCGAAGTTAGGTACAAAATCTCTTCCAGTGGAAGTACTGCGCCTGGACCAAGTATGATGAACAGAGTGAGAGGGTTCACCTCTATGCTTGGAATCTTTTTGCAGGGGCTTGATTGAATACTTGTCTGGAGGCAAAATAAAACAAAAACTCCACCTCTTAATAGCCAAATGAAACTAGTGGCTTGACACGTAGCCTTTCTCATGACATAGGAGCAAATGGGAAACATTAAATAATAGCCCAAACTGTGAAATAACAGGCAGATGACTTGTCCTTAGTGTTCAGGAGAAAATGGGTTAATCAAAAAGGGGAGCAACCACAACATTCCACCTGTGATAGAAAATGTAAATCAGTGGTGAAAATGGTATGCAGAGCTCCAGGGCTTGCATAAATACTTCTTTATGTAAGAAAAAAATTTAAAAAGGAAGGATTGCAGTGTACATTTTATTCCTACAGTGCATTTTGAAGGATGTTTCGTGAGCAGCTCATCCAGGAAGTAGAGTCAAGTAGAATCTGACCCAAACAATGTCTGTTTTGATTGTGATGTTGTTAAATAGTCCTTTTCTTCAATTTTATAAAACATGTATCCAGTTCAGTAGGCCACAGAAATAATACAGAAATATAGTAGAAATACCTTGGCTAAATTAGCATATGAGACAGGAATACAGTGCATATTCTAAAGACTCTATGCCAAGTTATGTGGGATAACTTGAACAGTGCCTTTGCGAGAGGGCTGTGGAAGACTCTTGCCATCAAAAGATCCATTGTGTCAGGTGTGTGTAGAAAATGATTACATAGAGGTGTGGCTGAAGCCATCCTAACACAATATTTCATATTCTGGCCTGCAGAACTGTGATGGGGTATGTGCATGCAGGAAACAGATGGGCGTTTAAACACACAGATCATCCTAGGCAAGATGAGATTTACCTGCCCTGAATGAGATGGCTCACTCTAAGTCAGTCAGCCTAACTCCTAATCTTTATTGAACCAACCTTTGCCATAAGAAAGCAACAGTGTAAGGAAAAGGGTCAACAACACAATAATGGAAACTACTTGCTGCCAATAGGATTTTGGTAGTTGTAGCTCCAAAGTGGAGCTACTGATGGGTAAACCACCATTGGAGCATTTCCCTCTGAGTTGAAAGATGAAAGCACAGAAAGAGAACACATTGTTTTCAAATATGTTGGAATAAAACCACTAAGTTTTTTAGCCCTGTGAATGCTATTACACCCCTGGAGTACTTTTATTTTTTTATGACTGCATCCTGAAGCATCCTGGTGTGAGTCAAACCTTTAATGTTGCTAATTGTACCACAGTGATGGGGAAATGCCTTGTTTTATCATTCTGCTCTTTGATTTTTTCCTTGCATTCCTTTTGGAAATTTTATCACTAAGAAATGTTACTGACACAGCGAAAGACCAGCTTTCTGGGGGAAACAAATGCTGTCACTCTCTACTGTTTGTGTTCTCTATCTCTACCTTTGCTGCTGTCATTCTTCCTTCAGTTCTTTCTACAGACCCTGTAAAGTGACTGCAGGGATGCTCCTGAGTGTTAGTGATGAAATGAAGGTTTCACAGCATTGCAGCCAGAAGATCTCTTGGCTGAACTGCAGGCCAGGTGAAGTTATGACAGGGGGGTTTGTGATACACTTTTCCACACTGTCCTGCCAGGACAGTGCATACTTTTTTCCATGCTCATTTTCCCATACAGGCTCTGGATTTTTGTTCATTGAACCCCTGGTAGAAAGTGGTTGAGATGAGACATTTTTAATTTTTTTCACAAAAGCAAAGAATATTTTGAATGCATTTCTTCCAGTAGTTTTATGGAACCATCTGTTTAGCACAGAAAAAAGTGGAGTATTTCTTTTCTCATTATTTAATATTATATTTTATATAAAACTCCAGAGGATTTATTAAACTGAATAATTTCATTGCCTTTTTATAATGAGAAAAGTTTATTAGAGAGCACAGGGTCATAAAGCCTTTTCCTATAAACATCTTAATTGATCCATTTGAGCTTCAGTCTGCTCTTTCCAGCCATTCAAACATGCTCACCTCGTGCACTCCTGAGGATGAGTGAGGATACAGCATGGCCTTCCTGGACTGCTTTTATCTAAACAACCCAAACATGACCTTCAAAATCAATTTGTGGTGAAGAACCAGAGTATTTTGCTTCTGCTTTTGACTCATATGTTCCTTGGAATTCAGTTGAATTCCAGAATTTTATCTTGACAATTAGTGAAAACCTGGCCGTGGAATGGTCATCGTGAACTTTGAACACAATGATTTTGCTGGAATGGTTAAGCAATTTTGTAATTTTCAAAGGAAAGGGTCTGGAGTAAAGTATTGTTTAGGTCTGTTGCCCAGGGAATGCACACATTTGTTATGTACACAGAATTGTGTCACTTGTGCTCCCCGTAGGCTTGAAAGATGCACTCACACAATGTTTTTCTCTGTTTAATTACTGATACAGCTGTATCCATCACAAAATCGTTGGAGTGCACGTGCCCTTTTACTGCATGATTAAAAGAGAATTATATTGTTTCATGTCTCAAAACGTCCTTTGGCAATTATATCTTCTTATTAATTTATTGAAATTGGCAAGCCGGCTGTGTGGGAAGAGGTTCAAGAGTTGCATCAGTTCTATCTGGATTAGTTCCTGCCTGGATGTGAGATATTTCTGTTGTAGGCAGCTCACACTCAGCTTGAAATGCTACCTGCCCATGTTTGGAGCTGTCTGCCATCTGAAACTCTCAGTAGAATAGCTGCAACTGGATCTCAATTTATGGCATAGAATTGCTGCAGAGATGCAGTGTTGAATAAATCACGTGTGCTTTTTAGGAAAGATACTTGTTAATGTAATTTCCAAAAGCTCTGGTCAGGCCTTTAATGTTGAAAAAAATAGGAAGTCAAGAGAAGAGGGAGAGAAGTAAAAACAGAGAAGGGATGAAGAGAATTTGGTTTTGATTTAAAGACTAGTTAAAATGCTTTTTAACTGACTATCAAGAAAGATAAAGTGTAAATAGTGATGAATTATAGAAGATAGTCGCAACAAATCTAAAAGTTTATATGAATTGGTTTTGTGAATGTCCAGGAGACTTTCTAATGACACTTTATGTATATAAACCTAAATTATGCAGTAATAAGTGGAAATCAAGCTATTTTTCTGAAAATTTTTTAACCTAAGGAAAAAAAAGTCCTGAAAAGAAATAAAATCTTCATATATCTTTCTTTCCCTTTTTGACTATAATACTAGTGATAGTGTCTACTCTTTGGAATTATGACAGTAAATAATTTGAATAGACTTGTGTTATGGAGTGGTTTGTAAATGTTCTGAAGCAAAATATTGGTTTCTTACTCTGACTTCTGCAAATACAGAATTGAGTAGACTTGGGGGGATTTTGGGAGGGTTTGGTTCTTGTTTGTTTTTTCTTAGCCTATACTATAAACAGCGCAGTGTCATTTCTGTTTGCTAACTGGGTAAGGCAACACCTGAGAAAAATCAGTGAGAAGTAAATTATATTAGGATAAGAGTGTGTGACGCACCAAAGACAAAGAGAGAGGAGACTACCAAGCCTTCTGAAATCTTCAGAATGTATAAAACCTTTTCCTGTCTTCTTCTCCAGCAGAAGTAACATTTGGTTTTGGCTATGTACCTGGACACCAGACTCAGAAATATCTGGGCTCCTTCCTGCCTGAGGAAGAGAGAAAGACACGAGCCAGATATTTTGGCTGACCTACAGGCTTTTCATTTAATTTCTTTCTGGTCAAATTTCTTGAAGACAGGGCCTGCTTTACAGACAGGGTGGTCAAAGCAGCAGTTCCACTGCTGATTCACATTAGTTTAGATATTTACAGACATACATGCAATAGTATTTGTTCAGGTGCTGCATTCAGAGGAACACTTGTTCCTTCACAAAAACTGATGTATACAAATATATTTTGCAGAAATATTCCCAGAAAAGCAAACCAAAGTGAATGCATGTTTAATAATACAGGAGGGAATTGCCAAAGTGTTTAGCGTTGCTTGGATTATGCTCCCGGATGTTTGTGAGATCTTTCACTGCAGGTAGTGATAAAAAAAAGAGTCAGAGTTGGCTTCACCCGTTAGAAAATAATTTTGAATTCTTTCTTTCTTTTCTTCAGAGTCAATTGGCAGTGTGTGAGAGGTAGACATACTTCTGATGTTCGATGGAAATACCATCATATGGCTTTCTTGGAATTTCATTGTGAACTTGGACTCTGAGGCAGCCTCTGGGTAACTGGGGAGATGGTAAGTGGAAGCACAGATACACACTGATTTTTGGCCCTGGTATATTTTTAGTGTATAAGAAGATAGTTCATTCCAGAATTGTACTGAAGCAGCTTCAGAGACGTGGCCACAACTGGCTCATTTTTTGGAGCCAGGTTGAGTAAAGGGTGGAAATCAGTCTCATTGTACTCAGAGAAATTTAGGAAACATGTACCATTAAGTAAAGCTGCCCAAGATCATTGGGCAAAGCCATTTATCCCTCATAAAAACAAAGAGAAAATCCTAAAAAATATTTGACTTTCAAATGAAAAATAAAGACACACACATGACCTTAACAGTGATCTATAACAATTTATGCAGTGCAGATATAGATTAATGTAAGTTTTGCAACATGATTTATTCATTAACAATGGTGGTAACCAATCATATAATTAATATACATGTCTGAAATTTATATGATGACTAATTATGTGTCTTTACAGTTGAAGACATGCACTCTCTCTATAAATATATATAAATATTCATGGGGTTTTGTGTATCATACCTGTCATTTAAATACACAAAGATACATGAACTTTACAGAACTTTCCCATTTTGGGAGGTGTTTCCAAGCAATCTCAAACCCACTGGGATGCATTGGCTTCCAGCACCACAGTCAGGGTGTGACATGTAATTATGAGAGTAAATCCATGTATAAAACCAGAGGCATTTGGCATGTGCTTGCATCCCTGTCTTAACTCATCCTGCTCAGCATGATGGAATAAGAGCAGAGCAGAGATGGCACAAGTTTTTATATACATCAAAACAGAGTGCAAAGCCTTCCCCGGCTGTGATTATGTGCAGGAATCACAGACCCATAATACTGTGCATTCTCTTGCTGTTGTTACCTGGATTTGTTTAAGCTGGGATGTTTACCATGATATGCATTGTAGTCACCATTTCAATATATTTTTTTCTTTGATTATCTCTAAAATCACTCTAGGACTTTCATAAATCCTTTACCACACCATTGAAATAAGAGGAAGAAAGAGAGAATATCAACTTTCATAATTTCTCTTAGAAAACAATGTTTCTTGAGAGCTGGAGGGAAAGTGCTGTGGCTCAGAGCTGCTGATTACTGTGTAACTCATGAATTATTAGGTAATGAAGTATTTTGCCATATAAGCAATTAAACGTCCTGTCACCTATTTAGCTGGTGATTCCGGAACCACATTTGTGTCTTTGAGACTGTTAATGAAGCCACACAAATTTTTGTGTCTGTTCAGATGCCAGGCTTCTTCATTTTCAGTTGGTACACATACACAGGGTGCAGAAATAGCTAGCAAGAGCCTGAAGCCTCATAGAAGATTTCTCAGTAAGTCTGAGGTGTCATCTACTGCCTGTGGTCAGGATGGGGTTTGATGGGGGAAATTGAGTATTGTTCTTTGCCCAGCAGTGGGGAAGATACTGTTTAATGGCTCAAGGCAGGAGCCTCTGAAGCAAGCTTGTGTCTGGATATGATTTAAACAATTTCTTATGTGGAGAGTAAAATTTATTATCTGAAAAATCAGTAAAATGACTGCATGTTCTGCATACCCTGGTATTTCAGATCTGTCAAAAGAGGACAGATCTGGTCTGCAATGGTGTAGAAACTGAAATAATAAATAGCTGGATGCTGAAATAAAATAACAATAACAGGATGAGATGACAATCAAAAATATTTTAAAGTTCCAGAAATAGATTTGCCCCTGAACAAAATAATTTTCTCTATAAGTAGGATCAAAAGTTTACACCATTGGAGAACAGATCTGTCTTTCTTCTGATTCCTAATTTCTTATTGTTTGGGCACCTGAGAGGTGCCATAGAATGGCTTGGAACTCTGCATCCCAGGCAGAGCAGTTGGTTGCTTTTGCTATAGCATATGAATAAATTTACTTTCAGCTGGGAATTCATTCTTAACAAACAAAAGCTGTTTTACAGCCAAGAAGGATCTATGATCCCGAGTGCTAAACCCCGAGCGCCGGCTCTCTCAGTGCTCAAAACACTCTAAAATTTGGAAGTGACAACAAATTGGTTGTGAAATGAAATCACTCCACCAACATTAGGGGGATTTTGCAAGTAATCCTTGGTTTAGTCACCAGGTTATTTTAACAGTGGCCCTCTGCTTCTGATGCAGATATTTCCAGTACTGAGAGGAAACTGAGTGGAAGCTTTCAGATGCAGCATGATTAAGTCAGGGGTATAAAGATATGGATCTCTGAGGAGCAAGGACATGAACCCAAGTAGGACTGATTTGCTTTCCAGCTTTTTAAGAGCTCATGTTGAAACACACAGCTCTGTCAGTAGAGCTCAAGAAGTAGCTTTTACACTGCAGCTACACGGTGTCTGTAATAGGGTTCAGTTATCGTGCTAACGGTAAGTGAGGGATCTGCAAAAATTTTCCAGATTTCTAGGAGGAAAAAAAAAATAAAATGAATGCAGTCTGCTTCACATAACTGTCTGCAGTGAGCAATAAAATGGCAGTAACAGGGATCATTGCTTTGCACATGGAAAAAAATACAGGTTTTCTATATGCTTGTAATGCATTTGCTTAAAATTTATTGCACATGTATTTAAAATATATATCCCCTGTATAAAATACTGTCTGTTTAAAATGAGACAACTTTGCCAATTTTCATAATATTTCAAATATGTGGTATAACAAAATGCATTCAAAGTATCATTAAAAACTGATACTTTTGGAACATTTAAATGTGATTATTTGTTGCTTTGAGTACCTTTAAAGAAGCATGTGCCTGGAGCATTTTTCTGATACATAACTGAGAAGAACAAAATGAAGATTCTTTCTCCCCTTCTGGGCAACCTGTGACAAGATTTAGTTCAAAATAATAGTGTACAGCAGGCTGAAGGTAGCTTTGTGTCTTATCTCTCTGTGCTTTATGTAGTAGCAGTGTAATATTTTCTACTGGCCAGATTCAGTATAAAGTCCTGACTTTTCCATACTCCAATGATGCAAAGTATCCATGGGCTTGGCTAAACAGAGATAAACCAGCTTTACAGCTCTTTTCTGCTGCCAAAGGAGTGCAAAGCAGCTGGAACTTATTGGTCTTATATATTTTCAGTGTGTTCAGAAACCCACATGTTTAGTTGGTTGGTTTTTTTTTTGTTTAAACATACAGCAGGTTGCTGTGGGAAAGGCTGGTTTGTCTCCTGAAATGAGAAGCCAACAAGGTTCACAAACTCAGAGCTGCTGGATGTGCAGGACTTGGGCCAAGCTCTGCCTGCACAGGTTGAATATAACAGGAAGCACTGCACTTGCTTTGACAGACACATTTTAGCCCTGGAAGTTGCTCAAAAATGAACCTGGAGCAGTAATTCCCTGATGGCAGCTTTAGGAAAAGAGAGAGAATAATTGAGGGTACAGAAAGTCGTAGGATGGACAAATGGTGTGGGGGAGAGTAAGTTGTGCCTAAAGCTGAACAGGAAATAGATTTCCCATCCACAGGGGATGTAGAATTTTTCCTACTTTGTGTCTGGATAACAATGGCAATTAAGAAAAAAATAATTATGAACGAGACCATTGTGTCTTTTGGTTAAAGTTATAGATGACTTCTACTTTGCGTGACACAGATTCAAGACCTCTTATATCTGCGCCAAACCAGGACCTAAATCTGCATTCCTGAGCTAAATCTCTCACCTTTAAGATATAGAGGAGATGGGTAGTAGCAAAAAATCTTGGGATTGCAACATAATTTGTGTTTTGGACTTAGAGTGTGGAGCACTCTAAGTTTAAATTGATGCATTCACACAAATGGTTTTGTCTTGACAAATTTGTGCTATTTGAAGAGAAACACTTTTCAAAAATAATAATAATGGCAATGAATTGAAAATTCTGAACAGTTAGGAAGGTTTCTGATGATTTCACACACGTTTTTTCTCTGCTGGCAATTTAATTACTCTATGTGAAATATTTGCCAGAAAGGATTGAGCCTATTTCTCAACAAGCTGGAGAATAATTTGGAATGTAAAAACATCTTGTGGATATTAAGGCACAGCAAAGTTCATGACCTTCTTTAAAGTCTGACCAAGAGGTCCTGGAAGCTGGAAATGGAACAGGCACCTTTTGATGCTTGTTCCTGCATTTCATCCATGAACTCTTTTCTGGGTCCTCGGTAGTCCTATAGGTATTTTGAACTGTGGTATTTTCCCATAAACTGAGCATTTCCTCTCCTCCTTTCCTCTGGATGTGACACCTGGCATAGGTGTGTGACTGTGGTCATCAATCAAGTCCTTTATTTTGCAAGAAGAAAAGAGGTGTGGAGCATTTTATGACTTGCTATAGATATTGGGCACAGCCATCCTCGTGATTTCTGGATCCTCTTGTGCCTCCCCAGCTTGTCAAGGTAACTCATTCTTGTACATCCCAGAAATTCTTATTTCATACTTCCCTTTCATGCTGAAATACTTTTTACATTGGGAAAGGTGATAGATGGTAGTTTTCCCTTTTGAGATGCTTGACTTCTGTCGGTACCTTGTGGTCTTGTAGACATGGTTCTCATTTGTTTTCCTTGACAAAATCACCCAGAACCTGCCTAAAAAATACTAAACCCGAGTGGCAGAGTATTTCTGAGGAGAGGGGAGGTTGTGCTGAATGGATCCAGGGAGCTGTTGAGCTGCCTGAGTATTTTCCCTTCAGGATGCTGAGTAGTGCCTGTGGCTTCACAGCTGTTGGATTCTGGTGGGCTTCACACTCCAGAGCTCAAGTGGCAAGGGACAAACATGGCTTTGTTCTTAGTTTCGTACAAATGTAATTATTTCTAGGGGTTTACAAATCGATTGTGAACGTACTTTGACATATATTCTTTGTTGATTTTGACGTTTCCAGTTTTTTCAATGGTTGGCCAGTTAAAAAGCTAGCCAGGGAAATCATAATCTACTGTAACTAAATACATAAAAATCCAATAATAAAATTATTGAGAAAACCCCTGAAGACATTTATAAAGTAATGTAGAAAAATGTAAAACATTTAAAGAAACACCAAAGCATGGTGTAATTCATGATTATGTTAGTCAAATAACCATGAGTTGTTTTCAATAGCAAAAAAGTGCCAAATTTTATCCCATAGACTAGAAAACACTTTCTTCAGAAATCTCCATCGTGTTCAGAAGCACTGAGAGCAGTACCCTTCATAAAGGGGGTTTCCTTTTTTAATTTTCTAACAAGAGAAAGAAGCAAGTGTATGTACAGCTTTTCCTCAGGGAATTAAATCTAGGTATGGAACTATTATGAGGGAAGGGGTTAGATGCAGGCATTTGGACTTGGTTGACTGACATTTCATGTTCTTAAGGAAAGTTTGTAAAAGAACAAATGACCTAAAAAATGTATGACACTACTGTATCAAATAATTTTAAATGGTTTCTGAAAAAGGACTTTATTCAGAGCCTTACTAATATCTTTTATTGTTTTCTTACTGCTATATACAGTATTTTTTAAATTCATATTTGCATTTTTCTCCCTGCTGTGCTGAATGGGTCATGTAGATGTCCCTTAATATTAAATGCTGTCTAATGAAAATGCAACTTTGATGGTTGCTTGCTATTGTTTAAGCTTACCACTAACTAACTACAGGTTCAATTAATTGAAAGTTAAACTTAGAGTAATTTTTCTAACTGGCCAACCATACATGTTCCTTGAAAATCTTGCTTGAGTGACATAATGAGCAAAGTATTTGAACAGAATAATAAACAATCCAATCAGTTCAAATCCTTCTCAAGCAAATAGGATTCTAATGCTTTTCAGCAAAGTTGCAATGAAATTACTAACTTTCTAACAGGAAAAAATCATGCACACTTTTATTGTATGATTATGATTAAACATAAAATTCCAGAATTATTAAGAGAATTATCTGACAGGTATTTCTACCCATCAAAATCTTGGACTGCCATAAATCAGCAGAAATCCTTTTCTCACAAGAATTATTAGACTAATTATAAATCAGCTGTTGGGCAAAATGAGCCTCTAACGTTTTAGAAGTTTTTAAAATAATAAGTATATCTTAGGCAGTTCCCAGTTGTTCTGGAGGACAGTTTGATCTGTTGCCTTGTCAACACTGGTTTTTGCTCCACAAGGGAATATTCTACAATATGTTTTCTTTGACATGTAATATGACTGTAGTCCACCATAATCTCTTGCCAGATGATAGTGTGAATTATATAGAAGAATTGTTTTGCTGCGAGATTTTGGTTATTTCAGGAAAAGTTAACTGTCAGGCCTAGAGACTAAAACCAGTAAAATTCCTGAAAGTTGCCTGGACTAGTGAGTGCAGGCTGCTTTTATGCCATTGGAGCTTTCAGAAAGCAGGAGCAGAAACCTGAATGGAACGCTGAAATGATTATTTGAGCTCATCTGGATGAAGAGCTGCTGCAAGACCCATCTCAGTTTTAACTTTATTTTGTAAAACTATATATAGATTAGGCACAGTCATGTCCATTAGTAATTTCTGTCTTCCTCTCATGTAAGCATAAAACTAGTTTAACAGAGTTTCCTGGGAAGAGCATGATGAATCCAAAGCACACAAGACCTCATCCAGCTTCCTGTCTGTAGGTAATGCTGCAGTCATTTTGGATTAGCGATAAACGGTCATGAAATTGGAAACAGGTTCTCCCAGCTTTACACAAGAATCTGCAAAAACATGAATACTTGTACCCAGAAAGTATGATTCCAATCCAAACATCATAAAATAATATACAGTGCATGCTTAACTGCATGCAGGGCCATAAGAATGTATTAAATGACATTGCCAGATGCCAAAGACAAATACGGTTTCAGCATTCAGATGTATTGGAACCTGGAGGAGATGATGGCTTTTCTTGCACTGTTGTCAGGGCTGTATTTCTGTAAAATTATTTTTGTCCTTAGTTTCTGGTATCATTTCCCTCGTTCCTTTGCACACATGCTGTGACATTCTGTTGGAGGCCTGAAAAAGCTCTGGTACAGCCTGAGCCCTGTTCAGGTGTGCTGGCTGGGTGACCTCTTCTCACCATTGCTTGAAGCCCTTAAAGGATGCAAGGCCCCTTCTGGAAGTGCACAGTGATAAAGATACTGGGGAAGTCCTCCCCAGATTTGGTGTAAAATTTATGGGTTTTATCCCAGGCTGTGAAAGTGAATTGCCACCCTTGCACTTTCACCTGAACAGGTTTCATTTTGGCAGCCAAGGTATTTATCCAAAGTCAGAGATTTAAGAGAGGAGAAGCCAGATAGAGCCATCTTCAGTCCCTCATACAGCCACTGTAGTTTCTTCAGAGTACTACTGGGATCACAAAAACCATGATTAGAAATGTTGATCTGATCACCAGCCCTGTGCAATTTGAGAGAAAAATGTAGATACAGTAAGTAATTCATACTAGTCAGTATTCTAAGGACTTGGAGGGTGAAACTGAACTTCCAAGTTTAGAATTCAAATATAGAATCCAAACTAAAGACATATATCATGATTAAATCATGCAAGTTGGGAGGCAATAATCTGAGAAAGCACTTACTCTGGGTATCTCATCAAAAAAATAAAATTGGAGCAGAGTGGGGCATTTGCCAGCACATAGCTCTAAATTTGGAGCTCAGCTGAAGCCATCCAATGTGAAAAATCAACGTCTCTTTGCTCATCCTTTCTGAAATGTTTAGGCTGCAGAAGATGAAAAGCAAACTCAACTTTTTCAACCACAAGATAAAGTAATAATAAAAGAAAGCTACAAGGAAGACGTGTAAAAATGACAAGGCTGGCCAGGCTGCCTCTTTCCAAAATGCTTTCCTCATATGTGTGAAATGAATTAGGGATTTCCCTAAGCTTTCAAACTAACCCTGAATTATAGCATTGGTGGTAGGTGATAGCATCTCTCCCAGTAGGAATTGAGTCAGAATAATGGTGTTCAATGACAACAGAAGATCCCCATACTTACCATTACAAATATGGGTTAAAATCTTATCACTTTGAAATTGATTTACTTTTTTTATCACTGTTGCTGAAGTTGTTGCCTCTGTATAGGAATTATGGACCAATTTGAGATTGTCCACTTGAAGTCTCTTGCTTTTTTAAATGATCCACAGTGACCATTTGTCATATTTCCTGTAATATCCCAAAATCACAGAACGGTTTGGCTTGGAAGGGACCTCAAAGACCATTTTGTTCCATCCCCCCTGCCATGGGCAGGAGCACATTCCCCTAGACCCAGGTTACTTAGAGCCCCATCCAGCCTGGCCTTGAACACTTTCAGGGATAGGGAATCCACCATAATCTGCTTCTCCTGCAGGACTAGGGCAAATATTCCAGCTGTGTAAATGTTTGCAGTTGAAAATAACAAGTCTTACAGTAAGAGTGCTTTCCAGGGACGTGGATAAGCAGCACTTGGATCTCTGCTCCAGCCTCATGCCCCTCAGAATTACAGACACCTGCCAGCACTCTTACTGGAAGAGTTTTGCTCCTGAAACCTGGTCATTCATCAGCCATTTGCTTTCCCCTCAGAATCTGCAGCAAAAGCTCTTTTAGGTTTCGGCAAGACTTTGAAATTTCTTGCCAAAATCTTTCAATATGAATGGAAATTTCAATTGTCTGGGAATAGACTCATATTTTGTCTTGGACCTTCCTTCTTTATAAATGCAATTTGTCTCCTAAAGTTACAGCTACCACAAAAATCTCAAAAAGTTTGCATTGCAAAGCGTGTCCCTGGTTTTCTTACAAGGCAAGAGAAATGATAACAAACCAAACCCTTACACCATGCACTTGAATACTGTGAGCTGGATTTTCTGTACTGTTTGAATAATCCAGTTTCTTCTAAATATCTAATTTCACAGATAGAGGTGATAAGGGAGGAATTTTATTTTAAAGCTCCATCTTTCAAACATACTTGGGAGAGCCATTCTACTACTGTTATGTTTTCTTCCACATGCAGCAGCAGTGTCAGAAACACATAATGTTATTTCACAGTTACATTTCAGATTTACTTTAATAATCTCAAAATGTGCATGACTTGCTGGACAATCCTGCCCACAGATAACACCTTCATGTCTGCCTGATCTCAGATATTTATCTTTAAAAAGTTGGGTTTTTTTCTCAAACAGACATGCCTAAGCTTTGTGGAGTAAACAAAAATGTCATTTTATCCCACGTTTCTGTTTTAGGTATCTTTGTGGTTTTGTCCTTTTTACTATTTCAGACCAGTTCTTTTTAGCTAACTTGTCCCTTATCTGCAAGAAAAGCAGTTCAGTTGTGCAAGAATAACAGAGACCTTTCTCCGGGATTTCATTACTCAGATTTTTAGGTTCTATTCTCAGAGAAATTAGTATGAATGAGATAACTGTTAATATAATTACTATGTCATCATAATTTTTGGTTGCAACGGCATCTAACTATTATCTGTGCACTGAATTACAGCAGTATTACTGAGGGATTAATTTTATCTGAGGATTTTGGGTTTCTTTAAAATCAGAAGAGTAAAATAGAAATCCAACACAACCAAAACCCAGAAAAATCCTAGCCTCCAATTGCAGGTAAGCTCTGAGGGGGCTAGTTTGCATTAGCAAAGTTAAATAAATAAACAGAGGAACTTCTGGCTTGATTCAATGAGCCGTACTTAGAGTCTCACAAAGCCACTGTTGAAGGCCTGTTTTTGCAGACCTGCCACACTCTGCAGGTCACAAGGACAAACTAGGTCCATAAGGGAAAGCATTTTAGGTTTAAAAAACAGTGGGGGAAAAAATGCTGATTTGGGCATTCATAATCTCTATGGCACTGCAAACTCAAAATGCAGTAGCTCAGGCAGCATGTTTTTTGTCAGACTGCTGGCCTGCTTTTCTTTAGAGGATCTGGAGATGTATGGAGCTGTGTAAAAGCAATTCCTCACATCCAAAGCTTTCCATCCTTGCAGCTCTGCTGATGTGGCTTGTTCTGCACTGGAGTCACCTGGAGGCTGAATGAATGGACTAACAAATCCAAAGGGTGGAACCGGGGTGAGCTGGGAGTTGCCCTGCGGTGTCTCAGTAGAAATTGCCCAAATTTCTTATCTATTGTAAATTCCTTGACCTTAATTAGTGACACCCAAACAATCAGGACATGGGCTCAGCCTAGGTGTTGGTCTCAGCTGTAACAGTTATTTGTAAGAGAGCAAGGTCAGTGACTCTGCCATGAGACTTTCATGGGTTTCTCTCACTGTTCCTACATCTCCAGCCATAGCAACATTTTTCTTGTAAATCAGACTGGTGGCAGGAGGTAAGGATGGCCAAAGCTGGGTCAGGGGTACCATGTCAGGTGTTCTGGTTTTGAGGTCTCTGCAGCATTCCTTTCTCACAAGAGCTGTGACTAAAAGAGGATGATAAAGTGCTTCAGTTTTCCGGTTTAAAAAGGAGAGAGAGAAAGATATTTTTTCGTTGTGTGAATTTTTGTTTCCCCTTCCTGAGGGACTGGTGCAATTAACATTGATTTCTTTTGCTTTCCATCTGTAATTGCTGGAGAAGCTCTGGTGGAATTTTAACCCTTCCATCTTTCTATAGCCTTAACACTGACCTTAACGTTTCCCATGAGAAATAAGGGAATTTGCTTAATCTCTTTGTATGGGGCTTGCCATGGGTTATTGAAAAAGACCTACAGTTATTGTGCCAATGAATAAAATGTCACAAGTAATTTTGGCAAATCTAAAGAGCAAACTAATGGAAGGACTTGTCAGTGAAAGTCAGAAAAAATCATCTGTTTTTAATATCTACTAGGGCTCAAATTCAGCTTTTATTTCACTTATAAAGATGTTAACTCTGAAGCATACACCTCCTTTCTAGAACTACTTATGGTACAATTTTTCAGAAAATTGCATTGAACAATCTGATCAATAATCAAAGTGATTCAGATTAAAACTTAAAGACAAATTGCTTTGCTGGTTCCTGCTTTGAAAGGAATTTTGAACTTTTGAAAGGAACAGGTTTTCTTAAAAATTATTATTTTTAGGGGATATCTAGAAAAGCTAGATTAACAAAACCATTGTGCAACTGGTGATATAGGATTTATTAATTCCTGGGTCACATGTGCCATGGAGCTGCTGCAGTTCTGTATCCTTAAAGATGGCAGGTCAGAAATGAACAAAGTGTAAATACACAACATCCCCTGATGAAATACTGCAAGGAGCCAAGGGATCTACATGTCTTCTGGTTGTTGCTGGTTTTTCTTATGGTACCTTTTAATGGACTTGAAGAACCAAGAAGCAGCAGCTCTACACAGAAATGAATTTGTTGCAATGAGAAAAATTTGCAGAGAGTGCATCTGTTTGCTGGTAAATGACATCATTCTACTACCTACACACTCCCCAGCACCTTTTGCTTTTTAAAATAACTTTCAACAAGGGCCCAGCTAATGCAGAATTGCAGATTTTCATTTGATGTGAGGTTTTCTGACAGTTTATATCATTTATTCTTTTAATGTGTGTCATGAAAATCAAGCTGTTACCCCCACTAAGATATCCCAAAGAACAAAGCATGAGAACAAATTCTTTCCAGCCTTACACTAAGGCAATGGGACTGACTTTTCAAGGCTGTGTGATGTAAGTGGGAGCAGTTTGGCTTTTGTTGTACAGCATGTGTATATAAATATATGCGTGTATAAAATAGAGATGAATGTAAAAATGTCAGCAAGGGAATATTTTAGGCTAAGTGTCAGGAATTGTTTCTTTGCAGTGAAATCTTTTATGGTAGAGAATAGTTTCTCCATTGGGAGAAATGGTGGGAGCTTCTTAAGTCAGTTAAAAACTGGACAAACCTCTCGCAGCACAGCATGGAGCAGTTTTGTGTTGGCAGAGATATGAGCTAAGCACCTATGAGCTCTTTTCCACCCCCAGTTTCCATGGAAGATAGATGGATAGTTTGATAACCCTTGAGGCAGTTTGAGCAGCATAGTGCTAATGCAGCTCTTATACTTGCCAGACTAAGTTTTCAAAAGACGTTTGGACAAACTGTGTCTGAAGTGGTTCATAAATTACACTGCAGTATATCAGCAAAACTCTCCTCACTTCAGGGAGGCGACTTCAGCAGCAAGAAGTCAGGAGATCCACTGGGATTATTGTTTTTACTCTTGGGAAGTTAAACCCACGTGAAAAACTTCCCTGTGTACCAATGGAAGAGAGGTGACCAGGAATGTGTTAAACATCACCCAGACTGAGCCTGCCTGTCACTTTCCCTTGCATTTTCTCTAAAAAGTGCCTGGCTCAGAGAACCCCTTTGGTGAGTGTTAGAACTGTCAGTGTGCCTTGGCCCCACTATCACTGCCACAGGAGGGAGAATTTATTTGCTTGGAGGGGAAACAGGGAAATAGTGGAATTTACAGAATGAATTGGGAAGGAGTTTACACCTGATCATAGAGGTAAGGAAACTTAGAAATTAAATAAGAGCATACAGGTGGAAACATTTCCTTTTTGCTGGTATGGACACTTGTATAGAGAGTTTAAGCCACATAATACTTGCTTTCTTGTTAGGTTTGCCTTTCACAAATCCTCTAAAAGCAGTTCACAAGGAGTGATGAGAACCAGTGGATTGTGTTCACAAATGGCCACGGAGGGAAACAGGGGAGGGCGGTTGTTCTGTGTATTATTTCTCTTTATCAGATGATGTCTAGGTTTTCTTTTCACTTGAGGGTTTTTGAAAGTGACAACTCTGAGTTATATTTAAGCAGTGTCTCTTACAGATATATTCTGGGCAGCTGATAGATGTTTTCAGTCAGAGACATTGTCCCAGCTTAGAAGCTCAAGAAGCAGGCAACGGGGAGAGTGGAGGGTCTGCATCCCTTTCAGTAAAGATTTCTCATTGCTACAGGACAATAATTAGTGGTTTATGCTGTAATTTTTTTAAATTTAATATTCTTATTAAGATTTTTGATAGATTCTTTCAAAGACTTGTATGATGCACTTGGATTTGAGGATTTCTTTTGGAATCTCTGAGCACACTGCAGAGCTGCTGTTAAACCCTGTCCTTGTCACTAATTCTGAGCCCACTGGCATGTCTGTGTTTCATGTAGAGCATATGGCAGGGTTATACTTGCAAGTGGAGAGGGAAATAAAAAATAGTCATTGCCAAGAGTTCTCTGGAATGTTTAAAGTAGATCCTGGGGATTTGGGATACACCTGTACAGTAATTATCCATCAGAGCCCCAACAGGAGCTGCTTGAGTGTAGGTGTTCCTCATGGTGACTTTTGTTATCTCTTTCAGGTGGAGAATGTATTGGCTGGTGATGCTGTTCTCTTTCTCTCCTATTCCAGAACTGATCTGGAGATCGGGATTTCCACCTCTGATCAAAGTGTCAAAACACCAGGTAAAGATGAAATATGTTTTATTATTTAAACTGTGTTTGGCCTGGCAATTGAGGAACTAAAAATTAGGTTATTTAGTGAAATGGTATGGTGGGATCATACTGGGTTAGAGTTACATATAGCCAGAAAGGCTCAGGTGAAGAGTGTGAGGTGCAGGAGAAAACAAAATGTTTTCTGTAAGGTGATTTGATTGATTAATCTTAGAGTAAGGTTATTTATTTATTTATTTGAGAGGTATAGTTAATGGTAATTTATTTTAAGTGAAATCAAGAGGAGTAAAAAAAAGTTGCATTGGACTCAAGGGAAAAAGAGATGTGACTATTTACAGCCTTTATTAGAAATGTTCACAAAGCCTCTAATTAATCAGATTCAATGTTTAGAGCTGTAATTCAGCTGTACCAATGTTCCTAAGAAGACCATTCCTGTTCAGTGCTGTGACTCAGGTGTTTTCAGAGGAGCTGAGAGACATCTGCTCGTGTGACTTCATTTAATTCATAAGAATACTTTTTTAGGTAAAAAGAGAAGGAAATTTGAAAGATGAAGCAATGGTCTTAATGAATAAATATTATTACATAAATACTCAATAGTTATCATGCATAAGATCTGACAGGACATAAACTCTGCTGAAAAATCTTGTTAGGTAACCTGCCAAAAGCTGAATATATCCTAATATGTCATTTGTCTTCTTACAGTCATTTAAATCCCATGAACAAATACAGGGGAGGGAGGAAAAATCTTAGTTCAAACTATTTTTAGCTGCCAGTGTGTGTGGCAAGGAGCTTTTTTCAGTGGACTGGGGTAAAGAAATGGACAGGGAGAAAGGAAGATTGGTATAACCAAAAATTCAAAAATTACTCTTTTTTTTAATGGCACAAACCACGGGCTGCAGAAGTAATTGGATGCATGAAACACCAAAAAAGACTGGTACACATGAGGAAGGACACATCCTTGCAGGGATTGGCATAGCCAGTCACAATTCTTCATGAGGTTGTACTGGGAAAGTAATAAATACACACATTAAAAGCACTACTCTATGTGAGGCCTTCTTCAAGCTCTTTCTTGCAGCAGAAATACTTTCTAATAAAGGAATTGTCTGAGGCAGCAAAATGAAGTACTTTGAGCCTGTTTTATGAGCCATCTCTCTCCCCCTCTGGCTCTCTCTGTGCATATCTGTGTGTAACCTATTTTAAGTGCAGTTGAAAGTGTTACACTTGGCCTGCCAGGATTTCTAGCACGCCAGATTAAAGCCTGGGCCCTTTGGAAAGAGGGGAATGCCTGTCAATCTGGTTTGCAGCAGGGGTTATGTATCATTTGTAAGTTTTTAATCATATTTCAGAGCTATGAAATGATGCCCTTTGGTGCTCAGCCTGTTGTTTTCATCAGCTGCCTGAGTCTGAGCACTGGGATAATTTGGGGATCATGGCTCACTCCTTCACAGAAGGTGTTGGGAATGATGGAGTATGAACAGAGTCGGATGGGTTGCAAATGACTGCAGGTTTCAGATGGGCTGTGAGGTTTGAGAAGGATCACAATGAGCAGGCAGCAGTGCTGGTGGGACTAATTTCACCCACAGAAGAGCCTTCCAGTGAAAATGGTGAGGATTTTGTGCAGTGTGGTAAGAGGTGCCAATTAATCAGCTCGAGAGATTGAGACTCATCTACATTAGAAGCATGAAAATAATCTAAAATAAAATAAATTGGAAACACTTGGAGAGGCTTTAGGCTATAGGGCAGGGAAAGGAAGCTTGCAAACCAGTCTTATTGCTGAATTAAAATGACTGATTGTAGCATTCACCGATTCTAACAATTTTTTTTTTTTATCTGAGTATGTTTTGCCTTCTTTTGGAGAGGATTTGCAGAGTCATAATCTGGTATTTCAATAATAGCTGTCTGAACAGTTGGGGACTGTTTGCCCTTCTATGAGAAAGGAAATGATTCTGCTGCAAGGAGCAAAGGAAGCCTGCACTGTGCAGCTGAGGGTATCCCTGCAGTGATGGCACTGATGCCACCAAGGCACTGACGGTTCTGTTAAATTATTAACAAAACATAAATAGCAAACAGATAAAGAGATTTTTTTTTTTTTTAAAAAAAACCCATCTGCTTCAAAGTGGAAGTTTAGAGTACAGGGGTACCTGGAATATTTTTTATTGATATTTTCTGACAGCTCTTTTCATTGCTGCTGATCTGATATTCCTTCTTTTTTACTGCTGTTGTAAAGATTATTGTTAGGAAATAAAGACATACTTGGGGATTTCTGCTGGCAAAAAAAATACACAGTGTCCTTATGAAGTAATAAGTGAATAGGATCCTACTGTAAATATTTTGCAAGAGGGAGATGGGGTAGGGACTGAGGCACAAGGAGCAAAACACGTTTTCTGAGGTCAGCTAATTTAGTACAATAAAAAGCTACCAAATACCTAATGACAGATTTCTTCCATACCATAATGTATTTATAAAGATACTCCAGACACTTATGAGTTTAATGTAAAACAAGAAAAATATCTTTTTTTTCCTAACTTTTCTTGCCTTACAAGATTGTATTTTTGAGTCAGCTTTAAACTGTCCTGATCTATTCTTAACTGCATCACTCTGCAGTAATGCTTATCACCACAAAGAAAGCCTTTAGTGTTTTAAAAAGCAGTCGTTTTGTAAAAAAAGCTATTTCTCCAAAATAACAGTTCAGCTTCTTGCAATGTACCTGCCTAAATTTTGGAGAGAATCAGGGACTTTGATTTACACGGGAAGTATTTTATGAAAAGTAGTTTTAGGGTGCCCCCAAAGTGCCCACAAAAACTCATTAATTCAGACCCCTTCCTGAACATGACAAATGTGAGATTCTGGGCTTTTTTTTTAAAAAAAAAAGGGAATTATGCTTAGAGCTGCTGAGGTTGGCAAGGAAGGATATTAGGTGGGCAAGAGGAAGGTGCTGCTTTGGAAGGTTTTCTTTAGAGCTGTTAATGGAGCTTTAATTGCAGCAGAGGGTGGAAAAAAGAAGCCAGAACAAGATGAGAATCTCAGGCAAACACTCTTTAAATGAATAGTATTTTCAACATATCTGTAAGGATAATATTAATTTTTTGTGTTAATATTTTGTAAATATTTTCTGTCCCATCAATTGCCCTGAAATATGATGTTGTCAGTTCAGTATAATGGCATGTTTTTGATTCCTGAAGTTTCTTCATGGGCTAAAATGTGCTAGCTTTGACTTAGGCCTGACAGTAAGAGGGAGATAATTCTAATTTAAACAAAAAAGAAAACTTTTACTAGATTTACCCCAAAACGAAACTTGGCTTGCTCAGCTATTTCTTTCCCATGTGAAGTATCAGTATGGGGCCTGTTTGTTAATACTATTTGGCAAATAGCCAAGTTTTCCCAAGGCTGGCATCCAGCTTTTGGAGATGAAGAGCTCTCAGGAGGTAGATGGTGTTCTCACCCCTGCAGGGGCTGTTGAGAGGGGAAGTGACAAGGTCACTCAGTGGGTTACAAATCGAGCTGGAGCTGCTGCATAAGAGACTGGAAAATTTAGTCAGACTAAATTATCATGATTGTACCTCTCAACCTAAAATCCTTTTAGCAATGAAACTAAAAAAATATCACTGGAAAGTCATTCCTAGCCTGACTCTTTTCCATTTCTTTCTGCTTTGGATTTTCTGGGTTTTCTTTTGTTCTTATTCCCCTAAGGAAATGCAGAACTAGCGGATTACCCTCAGTAAGTCCCAAATCTGCTGTGGGAGTTGGGAGAGCCAGCAGAGCCCAGGGTGAGGTGCACTGATAAAGGCTCCTGCAGAGCAAGAAAGGACAAGGATGGCAATGTTTAGCACAGAACAAAGCAGCATCAAGGTTTTAAGCATGGCTGTGGCAAACCTCTTTGGGATTCTAACTATTTTTTTTTTTTCAATGAATCCATGTCAGTGTTTGATGTTTTTGGTTAGTAGGTTTCAATTCTCCTTCTGCATCAGCAAAGGCATTTATGCCAGCAATTTTAAGAAGCCTTATTCCACTACCTGGAGTGGAGAGGGAAATAAAAGAATAAAGTAGAGAAAGAATTACACACATTCACCTACTTTTTTCACGTTGCCCAAGGCTATCTTTTTTCCTTCTCTTGGTGCTGAGAATAATTTTTCTTTTTACTGTATTCTTGAGTAGCTCTTACCTAATACATTTTATTTTGCTAATAAATTAGTTTTCTGGTAGTTTTAATTTAAAGTATGTTTGTGGCACTACCTGGGTCTTAAAATTGGTAATAAAATACCACAGTTCATAAAACTTAATCTTAGAAAATGAGAAATTGATTCTCATCTTGTTTGAGTGCTCAGATACCATGGTGTGTAAAATAGATAATAATTGTGTGGTATTCTTAGTCCTGTGCTCTTACCTACCCAGGGACACGCTCTTTATTTTTTAATGAGTAAAACTAGAAAGCTTCAGTTGGGATCCACTTTCAATTGAGAGAATCGGGTAAGACTTTTGCAAGAACTCTAGAGAGTTGAGAGATTTCAGTGGTAGCTGGAAATAGTGCAGGGGTGGTGGTTTTGAAACCATAGGTTCATAGATTTTGAAACCTCTCTAGTGAGTGAAGCATAAATAGAAAATATTGCCACTTCTCACTGTGAAGAACTATATCAAAGTTTTCACTTTTATTTGTACACATTTTCACTTTTATTCTGGAAAGTTTTGTAAGAACAGTCAAGTATTTCCATTTCCTGCTGAAACTGGGCAAGTTTATGCCCCCCACTACCATGGAGTGCTTTGGCTCTGGGAGAAGAAAATACAGATAAATTTAATCAGTCTTCACATCCCTGTGGAAGTTTGGATTCATTTCCTCTCCGAGGGGAGAGGAGCAGCTAAGAAGAGTTGAACCAGGTCAGATCACTCAGCCAGGATCCTGTCTTAGGGGCCAGGAGTAGCTTTTGTAGGAAAACATAAGAGTCTGAACAGTGAAAATTCTTTAAAGGGTGACTGATATTCACCTGTGGGTAACAATCAAGATTCTGTGTAAGGAAAAGAGGATCAGCAGCTCTGTACTCACTGGTCAATCTAGAAGGATTTTCAGTTTTTTGCTAGCATGTTTCTGAAACAAATTTTGAGGTGAAAGAGGTTGCTTTTTTTTTTCCTCTGGATGTCCAGTACCATGCTGGCTTAGTGAGGCTCTTCCTTGGATTTTTTTGTTTTGTTTTGGTGGGTTTTTAAGCTCCTGAGCTCATTTTCATGACAATGTATGTGATGGCTCCGAGGTTTCAGTTCCTGACTGGTAATCACCGCTTCAAAAACCATTTTTTTGTGAACAATTAAGATAGAACAACATTAATATGTATAAATGTAGACTATAGCAGACAGAGAAAAAACTGCCACTTTCTTCCCTACTCATTTAGGCTCACAAGTTGAACCTACATAGTTGGAGCTCATCTTTATTATTTTGGATAGGAGTCTCATATCATCATATCATTTTTCATGATAAGCTAAAAATGTGTTTGGGAACAGAAAGACCTGTTTGTTCTGGAATAGGAATTTGTGTCTGTCTTCACTCAGCTGCAATTTACCCTCATGGCAAACATAGCCAGAATATGGGAAACAGTAATGTCCTTGAATCTAACACCTCTGTTTGATTTTACTGGGGTCTGGTATTATTCTCCCAGTATCAAAGTGCCAGGATTCAAAATAAATACTGCTGAATGCATGAAAGTGAAAAAAAAATAATCCAGAGATTCTAAATTTGTTCAACACCCACACTGGAAAGTCAGAGCCTCAAGTGAAATTAAACAATAGAGATTTCAGTACTGATGTGGAAGGCAGGAGGGGAATTAGGTACAATTTAGGAGTTGCAGCACAGTTAAACCCTATTTTGTTAGGAGACACAAGCAAGCCTGTTATTTTATGCTGAAACATGGGATGAGAACTTGTAAAAAATGTGCATTTTTCTTGTTTAGCTAAACACTTCCAAGAGTAATGAACAAAGATGGACAACTATTAGAGGATTTTATGTATTTTAATGTTACAAGTGGGACCTGCAGGATTAAAACAAAGACATCAAAATGCCATATGCTGGTTTTTGTCTGTTATATAATCAATTCAGCTGCTTGTAACTTTAGGTTCTTATTACTGCAGAGGTGAAAAATGCAGTCTTTGTGGGCCTTGTAATCAGTTCCAAAACCTTGGATCCTAAGCCACAACGCTTTTAAATGCTCTGGGATCTTGCTCTTTATCTTCTTGGAGGTAAAAGTAAATCCACGAAGAAAGTGCAGTAATTCTTCCATATGTTTGGCCGTGCTCATTCCCCTCCTGTTCACGAATGTTCCTCAATGTTTTCCCCACTCTTGGGCTTCCTTTAGCCCTGTGCCTGATGGATGATAGACATCCTGGAACCTCCATTCTCTTGGGCTCCCAGCCTGACCTTGAAGCCTTCAGGTGTCACATATATTCAGTGCCTTGGAATTTTTTTTTCCCCCCATCCATTTTAATCCTGTATCATCAATCTGTTAACAATCGCTGCATGTTTTGTTTCATCTCGGGAAACATCTGGAATAGCCATACATATTTAGTGTTTTTTGTTGAAAGGATCTTTTTTTATTTGGTCTCATATGTCATTTTTCTTCTTTCATATACCTTGCTTAGCTACCTATTTTCACTTATATGTATGTTGGGTCATGAATTTGTAAAGTGGATCCTTGTCCTGCCATCAAATACTGTGTATGAGCAATTGCTTATTTATGCAGCTTTTTGAGAGTAAATCTTCTGTAATATTTAAGTGTTGTTTGACATAACATTTTAAAACCAGTAAATAAACAAAAACTTCATCATGTTTTAGACATGACCAACTAATGTGACTACGTACAGACTTAACAGTGCAAATGATAAGTAAAAAAAAACTCTGCTAGGTAAAAAGTTGGCTGAAGGTAGAAATGCAGAGCTTATCTAAGTGCATCATAGTCATACTAATTTTAATAAAAAAATAATTATACTTCATATCTTTTGTATAACAGCCTGTTATATAGAGGTCTTTGATGGGGAAAATATAAAATTAAAAAACAAGAATTAGTTTCAGTGTTCATCTCTGTTCTCAAGTCTTCAAACCCTGTTCTGGAGGGCAGTGCTTTGAGAACTAAGCTAAAATACAGTAACAAAATGGTGGTAAATGAACTGAGAGGAGGAAGGTATTAATCTTTTCTTTGAACTGATGCCACACACAACCAGAGGTAGTGCAAGAATATGAAGAAGGGCCAAAAAGAGAGCAGAAACTGAATGAGCTCTGGACTAGGGCATCCTGAAACAGGGAGTTCATGACACAGTTTGCCTTGAGGGGAGGAGAGGGCTGTGTGAGCAGCATCATAGGCTTGAGAGACAGAAACATCCCTGAGCATCACAATTACATGGAGTCCCTGTCAGTTGGAGGCACATTATCCAAACTCTGTCACTACCTGTGCTGCTGACATCATGGATGTACACCCACAGAAATGCTGGCCTTGTGTTTAAAACTGTCTGAGAGCTCCGTTTGTTGTGTACCTTCCATTTGGGGGGTTATACAGCTGTTTTTCCTCCATGGCTCCTTTGAGGAGAGATGATTTTGTAATTTGAACTACAGGCAAATTAACTATCACTCTTGGCTAGTGCATTTATGGACTTTGCTTTCAACCTGGTTTCAAAACTTGCTCATCTGTCCCGCTGGCTCCTGTGTTTTAGGGAGATCTAATGTCCCTATAACCATTAAGATTTGGCCACGTTCTGTTCCAATGTAACAGCTCCTCAGAGCTGTAGGAAGTTTTATTCCTGTTGCACGTCTGCAGTGAGAGCCAGGAAATTGAAATCCGAGCCCCTGAAGGGCCCATGTCTTGGAGATATTGATCATCTCCCGCAATTTTTCGTCTGCTTCCAATTCCCATCGCAGCCAGCGGGAGTCGAGGCTCTCTGCACCTTGCAGGCTCCAGCTCGCAGGGGCTGCTCTTGGAGGAGCTTGTGTGCCTCTGCCTTCAGCTGCCTCATCTCTCATCAGATGGCTCCAGGTGTTGTTGAGCATCCCAGATATCCCTGCTGCCAGCTGAAGGCAGAACAATATCTGCATTGTCCGGGCTCGAGCTGAAAAGCTGCTAAGTGAGAGCAAGCTGGAGTCCTGGATTTCAGCTTTTTTAAAAATTTGCATATGATGCTTCATTTTAGAATATTGCCTGTATTGAGGAGGGGCATTTTTTACAGGAAATTTGGTGTAGTATTTTTTTCTGTTTAATAGTGTAATAGTTAAAGCAGGTGAGTAATTAAAGGTGGGATTAATTTCCAGGTGGGACTTCTACCCTGCTCAGATTTAGCAATGAAACTGGGAGGTGACTTGAGAGCTCCAGCTCTCTGAGGTGGTGGAGACTGTTCATGTGTGATAAGGTCCCAAAAGAATCTTCAAAAATAATTGTGAGCGTTTAGTATGACTGGAAATGAGAACTGCATCTGAACCATTGGGAAGTGAGAAGGAAGAAAGCATCACCTGAGCACAGCCTTTATTTTAGTGCAGGTCTAAAGAAAAGATTTCTAGAAGCACGGCCCCAAATTCTAACACTTTGGAGGATATGAACAGTACCTTTTAGCTGCTTCTCATGGAATTTAGGAGTAAAAAAAAATTATTGACATTAACACAGGAGCGTTTTTACAGAAGGTGGCAGTGGGTAACTGTGGATAACTTCATGGATCCTTTTTCCTTACATTCTGTGAATAAAAGATTTTCTGAAAGGAGACTTTACTAAAATATAAGCCAAATTCTACTTTCTGCAGAATTCTAACACTTAAATAACGAAGAAGAAAAAAAGATAATTTAAGGTACAGAAAGAGCTTATTTTTAGGAATCTGAAGCACCTGTCAAACGGAAATTGCACAGAACCTCAAAAAAGCAAACCCAAACTACCCTAAAGTAGCCATTAAAAGTTGAAGGAATTATTAAAATGTTGGGCTTAACACTTACTGAGTAAACCCCTTTTTCTCCCCTACTTGCACGTGACTATTTTGAGTAGACTCAGCACACACTTTATTTTCCAGGCCTCCAGACCCAAACGGGACAGGACAGTCTTAGTTGCCTTCCCAGTCAGAGCTTTGGTCTTGAGTTTTTCTGTTTTCACTGGAGTCAGCTTAGGCTGTATTAAGCCAAAGTGCACAGTGCATTGGACAGGTGAAAACTGGCAATTTGAAAGTATGATGCCTTTTCCAGAGACTGGATCTATCCTTATCCTAGGCAATTATTTTGGCAGTGCAGTTTCCGTTTTCCAAGCAGCAATGCTGCCAAAGATTTTGGTCAGTCAGGGGCAAAAAAATTTGCAAAAAAGAAGTTAAAGCTAAACCAGCAGCATGTTGAAATCAATAGGTGGATGTGGAACAGTAAACACAGAAAAGCAGAAATGTATCTGCTGCATCTTCCCTAGATTTTGTTCTTTTGGTGCAAGTATCTGCTGTGCAGATTCAATATTGATAGTTTAAAGGGAGAATAACTTGTCTGTGCCATAGTCACCTGCAACTTGATGCACATATTGTCTTTAAGTAGCCCTTGTAAAGATCTTTGCAGCTGACCAGCATTTTTCTGAATGCGTTAAAGAACTGTTGGATATTTACTGAATCTTCTGATAGCGAAACTTTTCTGTCAGAGACAAGTTCATTTGGGAAACCTCCTAAACCCAGAGTTTCCTTGATGTGGGAAGAGTGGAAAGAGGAAATGGTGCATGTCAGGCTCCCTGTTTGGAAGTTGGGATGTGCATCTGAAGCCAAGGATGCTCCTGCATGCCATGATTTGGTTTTAGTTACAATTGACCCTGCTGTGGGGGTAATGTCCTAGCTATCAGTGTTTTACTTCAGGAATAAATTTCACTGTGATTTTATGATTGGTTCACTCTCCAAAACAGTTATTCTAGACTCTCTGAGGAAAAAATTATTTGCGCTTTTATACAAAGAAAATATTTGGAAACCTAGGTACTGCTTGGTCTTGCTTTTCCCCAATGGGAAGAAATATTCCTGCTTTTAAACAGTTTTAAAATCTGCAAGAAAGCCATGGTTGTATTTGATCTGTCAGTAAAATTAGTTCTTGTCGTTAATAAGACCTGATCTCTAGGGCTGGGTGTTTAAGAAATTACTGTGCAGCAAATGTAACCATCAGTGTGGGAATGGGGGTCAGCATTAAACTTCTGTGTTTATCAGAACAAATACAGAACCTAAACTCGTGGGAAAAAAAAATTGTTTTCCATGTCACTGTCCAGCTGGTGTGACTGCAGAGAGCACTGTGCACATGGGCAGAGTGAGATGATTTTTTGTGCCCCTGATGAGTCACCTCCAATGAAATAAAGAGGGGAAATATCACCTGCAGAAAATGCCTGCTCTTGAACTGAGAAATGTAGGGAACTCAGTGTGCATGTTAATTTACTGTGGGGAGCAGAACTGGAATTACTGTGTGGTTTATTTTGAGTTTTTAGTGATGTAATCCTCTTAGTAAAATGACATTACTTTAAAGATCATCTTTGCATTCTTTAATAAATATGTAAATGTTAAAAATTATACGGTGTATATATATATATATACAATGACAATGACATGACAATCTTCATCCTCTGATAATGCTGAAATACAGATATTTCCTCTATGCCTGTGAAGTTTAGGCTTGCATTGTACTCCTGGGTTCTTGAAGAAACCCTGACTGTGCTTGTTTATCACACTCACATTTTTAGTTACTTACAGTGTGAACTGAAAACACTTTTATTTGTTGGAAATGCTTCATTTGTCTATTTTCCAATGCTTTTTTTTTTTTTAATAGACTCATTTACTTCAACTCCACTATTTAGGCAAAACAAACTTCAAAAAAACCCAAGCCACCCCACAAACTGTGAAAGACTGATGTAATGCTGGTTCACTCTGCTTGAAGGTGTGATCTTATCAGCCTGGCCTTTTCCTTTCCAGATGTCACAGTTTTACGTGGTGTAAATGATACTCTCATTATCCAGATGGTGTAGGAAGGCAACCGCTTCTGGGAGGTAAATACTATTTAATTCTCTACATCCAGGTCTATGAAAAGAGAAACTGGTCAGTAAAGTGTCTGAATATTGCAATATTCATTTGGGACCTGAAGCCTTGAACCTACTGACTGTACACTTGACCAGATGTGGCCTCATCTTTACAGACAGCAACCAGACCACCAATAAAATTATCAAAATATTACTCAGGAGTGGCAATCACAGGACTGCTATTCTCATCACTATGGGTTCAACTGTGCACAAACAGTGAGGGTTTAGTTCTCATTCACACTGAAATATAATGGTTTTGAGGGGAGGAGCTTTTTGTGGGTTTTTTTTGTTTTTTTTGTTTGTTTGTTTGTTTGCTCTTCCCAGCAAAGTGTCTGACAGTGAATTTGGTCCTAATTCTCTGTACAGATATTTTTTGGGAAGAAGAGAGGTAATTCAGCACAGCTTAAAAGAACCAATAATTGGACACAAAGGGCTTAATTAATTTTGTTCTTGGATAATGGTGTATAGCATAGGAATCTCATTGAAATGAAAATCACGTATCTGAGGGCAGAGCTGACCCATATAAAGTAAGTGTGACCTCTCTCCTAAATGCCAGAAGCTATTGGACAGCTTTCAGAATGTCTCCTTGGAAATTATTTTGTCAGCAGATAACCAGACAGAGAAGGATTTCAAATTACCTTGTTTTTGTAAATGCTATGTTAGTTTTTCTGGAGACAGATCTGCATGCAGCAAAGGTTGCTATCCAGCTGAATTAAGTTTAAAATAGACTAAGCTGGGATAAGCAGGTGCCATCCCAGTGGTATTTTTGAAATAGCACCAAAGTACTCTGATTCTGGGTTTGACTGCCCCCAGTCCAGGTCGCCAGACCTTTTGATATAAAGCTCTGCCAGAGTTTGCTGCACCCAAGATTTATAGGGGATGGAAAAGTGCTTGTCTGCCCAGGGGGTCCCCAGTCCCAGAAGATCCCCTAAGACTGGGGATTTGGGGAGAAGACCCTGCACAGCTGACTGGCTTTTCCCAGTTCTCATTTGGGAAAAATACAAAAAAAATCTTTTTAAGGTGAAGTATCAAAGGAAAGAAACAAGATTTTTGGCTTTGGGGATAGGGGTTTTCAACATAAAAAGTCATTAAAGTTTACATTGAGGACTTACTGATGCTCAGTTCTAATGCTGCTTCTGTCTTTGATTTTTCTAGTAATCTGCTCTCCAGATGACCTTTCAAACATCTAGCCTCTGAAATATTTTCCTGCTCACCATCTCTATTTTTTTAAGTGTAAAAGTGTGAGAAAAATTGCCAAGAACTGAACAGCAACACGAAGCTAAAATTTTATTTGGGTTTCTAATCAGAACAAGAGCCTTTAATGCTGTTAATAGAAAATATTATCAAAGTGTAACTTGAAGAAACTCACATTTGAAGGAAATAGTTAATATTACAGCACAAATGAAATGAAAAATCCTTTAAAAGCTGTGGAAGAGGCTGTTGTTGATGCTAATATAGGTAGATAGCCAAGGCCTGAAATTAATAAGAGAGCCTAGCAAGGCAAGGCTTCTAAATTACTGAGGAGAAAGAAGATGAGAGATATGAAAGTCCTTTATAAATCAGCTGATCTGCTTTAAAGCCAACCTGAGTACAGATAGTAGGAACTGAAAGCAGGAAGGAGAGTGTTTGCCAAAATGTTCTGAAGAAATGCAGGTGAGTTTTGGTTGGGTTAGGTCACAACTGGCAGTGAAAGAAGCTGAGGAAGGTCAGGCCAGCAGACAGCCCAAACTGGGGTTTGTGGTTATCCTGTGCAGAGCCAGCACTCTGAGTCAGTGATCCTTATATCCTCCCAACTCAGGATATTCTGTGTTCTGTTTGGGTAAAATATCCATGGGTGGTGAAGGAGCTGGGAATACTTGGTCTGAAATTTTGGGACTAGTATAGTGCAGTGACAGAAGTCATTGTGACCCACCTCACTGAGCTCTGAATTACCTTTGAAGAAGCAAGTGAGGTGGAGGGCCATCCATGCAGCTGTAACTTGTGCAGCAGCTGTGGGCAAAGGGACAAAGGCACTTGTCAGAAAAATATAAAGCTACACAGAGAATGTCTGAAACTCAGTTAAATTCACTTCAGAAAGTTTTGTGACTTCAGGTTCACTCTCACAGTGCCCATCACTGGGTGTATTTTGTTTTCTCCCAGTTTCTAGTGGTGCAGTGGTGCTCCCATTGCTGGCTAGGAAGGTCTCTGAAACAAATCTCAGCTATTGCCTTCCCTCTGCCTGTTATCAGTGTTCTCTGGTGAAGATCATATTCTAACCAAAGTGTTATCTTTCTCCTTGTAATTCAGCGACAGAATTGTAGTCTTCAAGGAAAGATCACTTTTTCACTCTGGGAAACTAGAATATCTGCCTCAAGAGCACTGTTGAATTTACTGATGGAGATATTTAGGTATTATTTTAATTTGACAAATTAAATATGTATTATATAATTACGTATTATTTTAATTTAACAAATATGTATTTGTTTTGCCTTATTTTGCAGTATTTAAGTCTATTTCATAATTATTCAGTAGTATTTAACCACTAAAAGTAAAGCACAATGCTTTTATTAACACTTTTTGTAATTGCATAAGCTTTGGAATGGGTTAGACTTAACATAGGTTAAAAAATCTAAAATTAACATTTTTATGTATTACTCTTTCTTTTGACTGAATCTGCCAGTTATGATGTTGGGAGTTGGAGATCTCATCGGAACTGATAAGCATGAGAGGTCAGTTAGCAAAATGTCAGAAACACTTTATCTTGCTATTACTTAGGCAGCCTCTCCCTAACCTGGGTGCAAATGCCCAGAGCACCAGGCCACAGGAATGCTGGATTCTGAGGTTTTCCCTGGGGTCTCAGTACATACAGGGAATATTTTCAGTGGAAGAGTATCTGTGTACAAGGAGTCAGAAAGTGAGCACAAAAAAGAGAACTGCATGCTGCAGCTGAAACCAAGCCAGAGAAATTCTCAGAATTAATTCTTCCTTCAGGTGAGAACCAATACATGTGAGAGAGATGCTCAGAGACTGAGGGCATGCAGAAGCAGCATTTGGGGCAGAATATATTGATGGAAAGAGTCTTGGAAATACAAGCAAACATTCCCTATGTCTTCCTGAGGGATCTGTGCAGGGTTGAGGGAAAAGAGGGCTTTGTACACATTTGGTGTAACTTAAATGAGATCACATCAAAGAGAAGCTTGGTGCCATGGCCAGCTTCACCTCCTAACCATGAAACTGCAGATATTGTGGCTTGGTCACCTGGAGCAGTTTTACAATTTGTACAGTTCAAAATTAAATACAAGTCCTGCTCACACAAGAGCTGTGTATTTTCCAGAGCTGTTGGGGAATCTTGCTGTAGCTCTCTGTGTTTTGAATTCCATTCTCAAAAATCTACCTGTTTTCATGCTGCAGAGCTGATATGCCTCTTTTCAGCCTAATGTTCCCTAGTTGCTTTTTTTTTTTCAAACTCCTGATCAACCTATTATATGTAGTGGGGTTTTTTTGCTTTAGAGCTAATATTGAAATATTCATTCTTTAAAATACTCATTTATTTTTCCAACCATAAATACACCACAGCACTAGAAAGTGCTAAGTCATAATAAAAAAGCATATTGCAGCTGAGACTGATATTTTGTGCATTAATTAGATCCTTCCTCTGATCTTATGACAATGTAACTGAACCACAAATGCAAGAACATTGCATTAGCTCAACTAAATATACATCAGCTACTCATCAAGGAGGGACTTTAAAATTCCTCTTTTCAATTCTAGGCTCCAACAGTAAAAGTAAATGCAGCAGAGAGCTTGGTGTGGTTATATAATGCTATTTATTGCTGGTGGGCTCAGGCAGGGGGGTCACTGAATAAGCCTTTAAAATATTAACTTGAGCAACAGTAGAGCCCCTTCTGTCCCCAAACAAGCATTTAACCAAGCTGCTTGGGTAAGAGATAAGGGAGAGAGATAGAGGAAGAATTATATCCAAATGTGGAGAGAATGAGAAACAAAAAACACTCTACTGACTGAGAAGGTGGAGGGATGCAATGAAAGATAAAAATAAGGATAGCCAATTGCAGCCAGTAAATAAAAATGACAAAAGAGAGGTGTTGGGGCAGAGGAAAAGCATTTGGGGAGTGCAAAGCTTGGTTACAACACCGTGGGGTAACCCAGCTGTATTTTGGAGGTTTGCTCCTGGTCAGCACTAATCCTAGCCAGTGGATGTGTCAATGTGCAGCTGATGACTCTGTAGGGAAAGGCAGGAATTGAGATTAAAACCTGTCTCCTGGCAAATACCTGCTTGCCTAGTACCTGATTTGGGAGAGCTGTTTTAATTTTAATAGTCTAAGGAATAAATATTTTAATTTTAATACTTTGATTTTTGGCCTAATATCTTAAGAAGATAACGCTTTTTTCACTTTGGTTTGGGTTTTTTTTGTTTTTTTTTTTTGTTTACTTATCATCTATTTGTAGGTCTCCCACAAAAACAAATATGTAAGAATGCTCTCCCTCCTAGACTTTTAAACCAATTATCCACTCTTGACAAAGAATTAGGGATCTCTAGATATTATTATACAAAACAAAAGGTAGCTGGGACCAAATACAGCTAAGATATTGTACTAATACACCCCTTGAGGGGAAAAATCAATGAGCAAACTCAAGTTTCCTGCAGTGCAATCACAGAAACAGTGGATTGCAGAACTGGCAAGGGTCAGTACAGGAAGCTATGTGTTAATAATTATGCAGGAAATCAGAGCAGATAATCAAAAGTGTACTTCTGGCCTCAAAATGTACAAATCTGTCCAAAGAACATTTTTTTGGTCATGTTTGAGGTAACTGGTGGCTCCTTTGAACTCTCTTAGACTGAGAGTAGGTCTTACTTGTGTTTAAATCAAATGAGAAACACTCTAGATATATATGATATAAACAAATTTCTGTGTTTAGGAGCAAATAAACATGTGTCTATTTATTTTGAAGACAGGATTCTTTGCATTTTTTAAGAGAATATTTACAATAATTTTTTTAACTTCAGTGGAATATAGTGCTATAAGAACATATAACATTTATAGAACATAAAACTTCTCTTTTTTTTTGAAATATGTACTTTTGCATTTGATTTAAAGGTATACATGTTAGCTTTGCTTAAGGCTTTGAACAGAACAAACAATGAAATATATAATTGACTCTTTCTTTATGATTTGTCCTAAAAAATATATAAATCTGTAGATTTCTGCAAACTTAGCCAAGAGCTAAGCCATCTGAGAAATACTGCTACTTTAGTATTGAGGAGCTCACTGGCCACCTTAATCTTTTTTTGGGTGAATATAAACTACCTATAAAAAAAGAGTGTGGTTGACACAAAAATTATTAAATCCACATTCCTTTTATCTAGCTCTTTCCATTTGGGATTAGAGCTCAAAGAGCTGTGGAAATGCTTTCTAATGAGATTTTGAAATTCTTACAGCAGGGGAATCCTTGTAGCTCCACAGGGAGCTCTTCTCTGGGAATTTTCTGGGGTATAACTCTTTCTTGGTTGCAAATAATTCTTTAGAAACATTAAGGATCCTAATATCAGTTCAAGAAACAGTATTCTCAAATCTGACAGTAAAATTGAACTTTCATTTTATCTGACTGTGGCAGCATGGCATTCCAAAGTAAAAAATTATTTTGCAACTATCAGAATTTTTATGATGTCATTAAGAACTCCATTAGACTGAATTTTGTTATCAACTTTAAGTTTCATGCCCAGAGATTTAATATGCTGACAACAAACAGTGCTGTTGTTACTACTGACAGTTGTGTGTCAAATCCAGTATTTGTAATGACTTGTAAAATATTTGAAAACATAACCACCTGAAATAGCAGCAGTTCAAGGAAATGTGTGTGCAATTATTCGCTAAATTTAACGTATGCATATAAGGCATCCTGCAGTACTTCCAGAACTGCTGTGATTTCTTAAAGTTTGATGCCTCTGACATAAATTCAAGGAGGGGAGTAGGAGGAAGACTTCCCTCAGGTTCTTGAGCAGAGTCCCCTCCAGCCTCAGGCTTCAGCAAACTTTTACTATTAGAAATTCAATGAGGAGATAAATTATAAAAGTCATTATGAGAGGTGAATTAGTAATCATCTTTATACAGTATAAGCTTATGGAAATTTATATTTGTAAGTTTGAAATGGCCACACTATGTAAGTCCTTCACATCTTAGTATGTGGGAATCTTTAAAGGGGAAAGGAAAAGCTGTACATTGGTCATGAGTACTGTGGATTTTTCTGACTGATAAATAATGGCTATGTGAACTATTTTGTTTACTGCTTTTAGAGAAATTGCCTTGCAATGTGATGTCAAAACCTAACAGATTTCACAAGTCACTCCCAATTTTCACCCATCCCCTTTCTCTTGCTGGCTAATGCCATGGTTTATGGATATAATAAAAGGAAAGCTTGTTTTCAGACAGACAAGATAAGGAAGAAAACCACTCCTCTGTGGTATCTGCCTTAATGGTTCTGTTGATTTTGTCAGACCCTGTGGAAACCCACACTCTCCTTCCACAGCCCTATTGTGTGGTGATATTTTCGCAGTCCTCAGACCTAATGATGATCTGTCCCAGAGCTGGCTTTCTAAGGTCTCCTAAGTATCACCTGCATTTAGGAAAAAGGAAAGAGTGCTTCAGGATTTCCTGCGTGGATTTGATCTTGTCACATACCGTTTGCCATAGGCACATAGGTACTATCAACTTCTCTTTGGCTTGCCTCTAAAAATCTTCTGAGTAGTGCAATCAAGGGCAATTACTGCATCATTTGCTTGTGTTTATAACGTATTAGAGCTTTCTGGGCTTAAGCACTGCAATCCATCCTGATTGCTACCAAGTAATCCTTTGCAGACTTATAAATCAAAACTGTGGCTGATTTTCAGCAGTACGATTGCCATGTTTTGAAACTTTGCTAATTAAAACTTTATGAGCATGCAATTAAAGAGCAGAGAGCGTTTTCCCTGCCTTACAACCGAAAATAAGCCAAAATGAACTTCCTTTCTATTTACTTTTCTTAAAACCCTGACATTTGGTGGTTTCAGGCTTTCCAAACCATTTACCACATTTGTCTTTGAAGGTCTCTCTTCTGGTTGACTTAGCAACCTGAACTTAACAAATCAGACTGCTTAGCTAGACCTTCTGACTGTGCTGCAACTTCAGGTGCAACCTTTGTCCGTGATTTTGTGTGCTTAGTGAAAATAAGGGTTTCAAATAGAAGACTTGGTGTTCTGAAGTATAAAGTACTGCTTAAAAAAGGTTTCTGGAGTCAAAACACAAGTGAACATTACTCAGATTTGTGAAGGCAAGGTTTCTAGAAGTCTGTAATTAAATGCAGGATAAGAACAATTACAGTGAATGGAATTATTATGATTTGTTAACTTTTAAATTATGTCCTCCGATGAGTTTCTTTAAACAATGTGAGAAGAAAAGAAAGTAAGAGCTCCTATAGAAGCTATTAGGCTGAGCTTGTATTTTGGGTCACTTGATAAACCCTACAAATAATGCCTGCTCTTGATTAACTTTCAAATCAGGTCATTTGTAAAATGCCAACAGTTACTAATTTTTAGGGATGACAAATAATTACTTTCACTTTAATTCCACACAAAACTCCAAGGCAAAAATTTTCTCACTTTGAAGTGTTCCATTCAATCTCAGTAAAGATGTCAATATAATGCATAGAAATATTAAGCAGGATAGTTCCCCCTTTACTGCAATTTTCATTTAAGCAATTATATTTCTGAAGACGGGATCTGGAATGAGAAGAAAACAAAAGGATTTCTTGAAGGGGTGTGGTTCTCTGGAATGTGCAGGATATGTAAAAGTCTTGTACGTGATGTGATCAGTGTTAAATTCCTACCAAATGCGAATCCCTGTGTATACAGGAATACTAGTCCTCTAAAAAATCCAAATGGAGCAAAATGAATTAATTTTTAAATGACTTTTCCAGATGAATACTTTGGTTGGTGTCATGCAGGAAATATGTATATGGAAAAATATGAATTTGATCACAAAAAAAAGTGGAAATCAAACCAGAGCAGAAGGCATGCTTTGACATTTATTAACATGCAAATTAAAGATATCATTGCACAGAAGGGATAGTGCCAGAATGCCAAGTGGCAATTTCCCAATATCTGTTATGGGAGAGCAGTAATAATTATGTGCTTGTTCAGAGAGAACCAATCAGTCTGGAACCACACAGATTTGTAACTCTTTGGGAAATGTGGGTACATTACTAAAAAGTGCATTACCCCAGCTATGCTCTTTGGCAGGTATTGAAAAACAGGCTGAATTTCCTGACTTCTCTAGTTTGATTTTGCATATTTAATGTCTATGTAATTTTTTTCATTGACGTTTCAAAGGTTTTTAAAAGGTTACAAAATTAGGAAGGATGAGGGGGTAAAGCAAGCAGTATGATCACCCTACATAAGTCACTGGCAGGTTTTAAAGTTTAGGTGACTGTCACCTTGAACCCCACAGGAGTAAAATGCTAACTGATGGGTGTTTTTTTAAAGTGTACCTGCCACTAGAGGGGAATGGAAGCACATGTTTTGCCCCTAGAAAAGTGATGTCCTGATTACAGCCTTGGGTCCTGGAAGCGCCTGTTCTCTCACAGTTCTGTCTGCTCCTTCTCTTTCCACCCCATTCATTCTCCCCAGCTTCTCTCCACTTCAGCCCCAAAGTCTCTCTCCCATTGCTCTGCTGCTCCTTCCCATAATTTATCCTCCTGCATCATCTGTGATACCCTTCCTTTAGTGAAATTTTTTTTTCCTTCCATTTCTACCCTTCTGTCCTCAAAGCCTGGTGCTGCATTCTTTCCTTCCTTGTGCTCCCAAAGTCATTCTGTTCTGCATGACCCCTTCCCTTCCCTTCCCTTCCTTTCCCTTCCCTTCCCTTCCCTTCCCTTCCCTTCCCTTCCCTTCCCTTCCCTTCCCTTCCCTTCCCTTCCCTTCCCTTCCCTTCCCTTCCCTTCCCTTCCCTTCCCTTCCCTTCCCTTCCCTTCCCTTCCCTTCCCTTCCCTTCCCTTCCCTTCCCTTCCCTTCCCTTCCCACTTAAATTAGAGGTCTAAAATGGAGAGGTATAAAACACCCCACAACTTTTTCCAGGGTAATAGATATATTTAATTTGTTTTAAATTAATTAATGAGCAGTGTCTGATATTTCACCATGAGGCAGATAGATATCCGAAACTTTCAGCCCAATGACTCATGTTTGCTAAACTGATAAGCAAGACCTGACTTCCTGTAGCTGTGTGAATAAGAGCTAGAATTTTCACAACCTTATATATACTGTTCACTGTTTGTGGGAAGAAGTTGCTGGGTAATTAATGAAGACGAGTAAGTAAGGTCGAAAAGGTATTTGTTAAAGTTTCCCTTGAGTTGTGAAGTTCAGCATTTGTTAAGACAGAAATGATGTTAAAGAGAATGACAGGATCAGCAGTTATTAATCACCTAAAGCAGGAATGGTGCCACTATTTACAAATATTTAAATGAATTTTTAGGACACACCTGTCAGGCTGAGACTGCCATCTGGTCAAATCACACAAATTTAGAAACAGAAACAAGCTTTGTGTTGTATGTGTGTGTTTGATGATTAACAAGTGAGTGATACTGAGCTGTGTGCTACCCTGAGCATATGCCAGAAAACCCAGGGAAATCAATATTACAGTCCAGCCATTCATCTCCTCCATAGAATTTCTCACACTGATGCAGTGAGGGATGAGGAATGAAAGGCTTTTATTATAGAGACTGTCTGTAAAAAACATTAATCACCTCTATCGTGTATAAATAGACCTGTATTTTTCATAAATTTTCTTGACCAAAGTGATTGACCTAAAACCACTTGATCCCAATTAAGAGTGACGAGAAGGAAGTGAGTAATATTTTTCTGTGGCTGACATGGTCTACTGTGCTTTATCCTGAAAAAAATGCAATACTCCAAATAAACCTTAGACATTCTCACACCACGGCTATAAAATAGCTGGTTAAGAGTGATTAATCCCACTGATACCCTGAAATGATAAAAGAACACATTTTATAGCTGCTGAGACCTTACTGAAGTCATTTCTCCAAAGAATAAAATGATGGACTGTATAGATGCATTGCAGTTAAGAAGAACTTTTGCCAAAATGTTAAGTGAAATGAAAGAATAGAGGATCCAAATGCTTTTGTGCATTTAAAATATTGCAAAATATTTCTTAGAGATTAAAATGAAAAAAAAAATTCTAAATGTCTAAACTAAATATCTTGAAAAATAAAAATGTGACAAGGACTAAGTTAATCAGGAGCAGGATTTTGTACTTAACACTAGCGAGAAAAGCATCAGGTATGAAATGAGGTTTCAGATGTTTTAAACATGCCTTAATAGATGGGCCATCGTTCAAGCAAACTACGTAGGGCGGCAGGTTCGGCACTTCCATCTACTTTTGTCTGCAAAAATTCAATTCTACCTGCCCTGAGAAGTGTGTAATGCTTTTAGGTGCCAAAGCTTTCTAGGAAGGTCCCAGCAGTATCTCTGTTTCTGTTCCTAGACAGGCTCTCAGCCACCTAGGTTGAATGCAGCTGCCTCTAATTCCTGCCTAAGTCGCACGGGCCTCTCGGTGTGCAGCTTTGGTACTTCACACACCTCACCTGCAGGAGTTCATCTGGCAGGCGTGCACAGAGCATGACTGAACTGCACACAAAGTTTGTATTTTGGCGTTTTGGAGCAGTTGCGTGGAAGGAGGAGACCCCTGTTACAGCTCCCAGCTGAAATCTGATCTCTCCCCTTCTAGGAGGGTGCTATAATCATTACAGTATGTGTGTTCTAAGATTGCACTCAATTAGAGTCCTCTACCTAAAAATGAATGTGCAGTGAACAGCAGTGTGAATTTGCAGTATCCTTGCTGTTCCAAGCCAGCTTCCCACACGGGAATTAATTTGCACATTTCTTTTTCAGTATGGTGCCTTTTACAGAGGCTCTTGCTCTGCACACTCTGGTTACACAGAGCTCCTGCTGGCATCAGCTCTTGAGCTGTAATTTACTGACCAACATATTAAACTCTGCCTCCCCTTACATGACGCCTGGAGTAAGGGGAAAGCCAGCTAGCATTGATGAATTTGGGATTCCTTTAAGTCATGAAAAAAATTATAAATGTGCAGAAACATGGGTGCGAAAGTTGGTAATTAAGAAGAAGAGAGGTAGCTGTTTGTAAAGCTGCTTTTTGGTTTGAAGTGGTCACCTGTGGTTTAAGCAGACAATTTTGACTTTGCACAGAAAAAGGCTCAGAGTTTGCTGAGAGACATTTTCCAAAGCCAGAGCTGTACAGTGGGGATGAAATGTGTGAGCTCTTCTACCTTCTGTCATTGCAAGGTCAAGTAGGATAATGTTAGTACCTTAAAGCATAATATTTCAATCTTGTGGAATGGTTTTATTTCCCCTAAGTGAAACTGGAAAAATCAACATTTTACCATGATATAGCAAATACAGCAATTTAAAGAGGAAAAAAAAAATCTTACCTGATCATGTTGTGCGAAATCAAAAGCTTGGTTATTTTGTAAGTCATTCATTTATGAATGTAGCTATAAAAGCCATCTGTTAAGCATTCAACCTTCTAATATATTTTAACTTTAAAGACTTATAGGCTACTGTGAGAAATTAAAATGCTTCAATTATGCCTAATCATTGTGCCTTCAGTGAAGCTGCAAAGAACTTCAGCATATTTTAGATCAGGTAGATCAGTCTACACTCTTGCTCAGGTATAATGAATAATCTTAATCAATATCCTGAAATTATAATGAAGTATATATAGCATATAATTGTATCATGGTGTGCAGTTTTGGGACCATTACCATGTAGTAGTTTTTGATTTTGCTCTGGTGGTTTGCCCACCTGTTATTCAGCCCTTCACAGTTTTACAGTCTCTTAGCTTTCCTCTCTTTCTTTTCTCATACACTCATATTTTTCTTATTAATGCATCTGAAGAAGAATGAATGGGTAGTGTCTCACCTGTCTCAGTGGGAGCCCAACATAATTCAAGGAATTAGCAGTTAAGGCTGCCATGCTTAATGCAGGAACTGTGAGCATCTCCCTGTTCTACTCAGGGCTGAACACATTGGGTCTGCTATGATATGGCAGAAAACCCTGCTGATCTCTGCCATGTGTTCAACATGGTTAAATTGTCTGATGTCTGTTTAAATCTCATGGTTTTTGATAGAGAGGATATGTGCTCGTTTTCTCATCTGTTTTTTTAAGTGGTTGCCCTTAGGGGGGAGGGGTCATTGTGGAGAAGTCAGAAATCTTTCTTAGAACCAATATTGCAGTCACTGGTGGGACCACACCTCGAGTGCTTCAGTTTTGGGCCCTTTCATTCCAAAAGGACACTGAGGTGCTGGAGCCTGTCCCAAGAAGGGCAGTGAAAGGTTTAGAAGACATGTCTGATGAGTGGCTGAAGGAGCTGTGGGTGTTAATCTGGAGAAAAGGAACCTTGGGGAGACTTTATGGCTCTCTACCTCAAAGGTAGAGTGTAGCAAGGTGGGGCTTGGTGCTGTTTGCCATGTCTCAGGTGAAAGGATGGGTGCAGAGAAGGAATCCAGAAAGGAACTTGTGGTGTTTGGCAGAAGGTAGACAGACCAGTGAGTATTTATTTCTAAAGGAACCCTCCTGAGGAGTTGAACTAATGTGCTTAAATTGGACTGAAGGATTTAGACATTTCCCAGTCTGGGTTACAGAGGAGGGGAAAGGAGCCCTTTATTTGTGTTATATCCATGGCAAATACATGGTTAATAAGAACTGTGGCCTTCTGTACACATTCAGCTATTTCAGTGCCCTTGTCATCCTTTCTTCTATTGTCAGAACCAAAGTGGGTTGTGATGACTTGGGAAATGGCAGCAAATACTGTGGTTAAAATGCTTCTAGACTTCAGTATAGGCTCTGCAACAGATCATAAATGTCATGATCACATATCGAGTGTTCTAAAATAGCAGATTATTTTAGGAAATAATATCAGATCACACATTTGGAGATCAGTACTTGCCCAGAAAAAAAAAAAAACCAACAAAAAAACCCAACCCGCAGTTATGGCTGACCCTCCAAATTCTCATATGTAAATGTCATATGAATAATGTTCTTCACATGGATAATCGCAATAATGATTCCTCCATTGTAATTGGCTGCCACACAGTAATGCCAAAATTTATTGTTTAAACTGGGAATCTTTTTGCAGTTAAGCTGAATTATTCTCTAGCTCTGCCTTGCCCCATCTGGCTCCTGATAGGATTTGTGCCTTGACATCCCCCAGGACTGGAGATCTCCAGGGACCCTGGAGCAGAGGCTGTGCCCAGCAGGCTCCTGTTGCCCCACACAGGCTCCTGAAACTCTGGTGACTGTGGCCAACAAAGGCAAATTAAGGGAGAGGAGAATTTTGCCCACAGCTATGGAAGAGAAGAGTTAGGTCTTGTTGATTTAGCTCTGTGGGAAACCACAGTGGTACATACAACATGTTAATGTTAGGGTGTTTTATTGTATCACTCTCTCATGCTGTGTTCATTTGTAGGGACAACATGACTTCCATAACATTTATTTTAGGGTCATTTTATTACTTTAATAATGCAGATTTAGATTGTAATTAAAGCCTATATGATTTGTGTTAATAGCTTACAGCTTTGTTCAGCATATGTTTAGAGATTATAAAACTGCTTCAATAGACAATGAATTCATTTGTCCCTTTCACTTATTAAGATGCATGTGCACTTCATCAGGTTTATTCTTTGTGAATTTTGAGTGTGGAATTTAATCATAAAGTCACATAGACACACATGCCAAATTTAGGACTTGATGGATTATGACTGCCCTTGGGAAAGAAAGAACTAAGAAAACGAGAAATCATAACTGTATTTAATATTAAAATAATAAAACTTTGCCTATTTAACCACATCTTAGTAATTACCCCACTACTCACTTATATGGCATTGTTAAATACGTTTCTGACTAGAATAAATTTGTTATTATGGATTTCATGCTTTTTTCTTGCTAGTCTACTAGATGAAATTCTTTCCTTTAAAACTGCACCTTTCAATTAAATTTGATTATTCCTTTTTCTTTTCATTATTTGTCATTCTTTGTCTTCTGACATAATTCTTAGCGCTCTTTATACAAAGGAACAGATTTGGTTCCCTTTTGTTAATTTCCAGTATTTTCTGACAATGAGCTTATGTTGTCCACATCATCTGCTACAAAGATTATTTTCACTTCCAGTTCCTTTAAACTGTTTCTCTTGTAACAGGACCCAGGCCCAAGAGGTGTTGAACATTTCTGATGAGGAATCAGGTACCTTCAACGTTATGTGACTGCAGAGTGTACTCTGAAACAGCTGAAACAATATTTGGTGAGGGTTTAATAGACTCTTTTTGTGACACCTAAATGTCATACACCAACCCAAAGCCCTCTTCATTAGTTTTGTTTTTCATCTATATATTACAGGGAAGAGAACTGGAAAAACATTGAACCAACAGGTTTTTATTTTCCTCTCCTTCTCTATTCCTATTTCCCATCTTTTGGATTGTTTTTAATTGGTTGATTGGGGTTTTTGTTTTGTTTGTTGGTTTGGATTGATTTTCATTTTTTTGCACCAGAGAAAGAATAAGGGAATTATAACTCACTCCTGTTTTGTTTTAATAATAATCATTCTGGCACAGTCTTTTTTATTCTAATATTAACAGCACGAAAAACATCAACAGCCACCACCTACTTTTCTTGCTCTGGAACATATCAAAATGTCTCATGAGATAAACAGGTAATTACCATGACCTTCAAAACAGAGTGTAGATATTTGGAAGGAATATCTACTTATTGGTTGAAAATCCTAGATCAAATTATCTGGAATTTTAGGATTGGTAGTATCAGAATCCTAATTTGAATCATATACAGTCAGTATTTTTATCTCTTCCTTATGCTCCCCTGTAAATTTCTCTTTATAGTAAGAAAGTAAGAAACTAAAAGGCTTTCTATGGCATTTTGCTTTCATGTCATGGTAGAGAAAGTGAGTAATTTTTAAATGTGTTTTTATCAAGTATTAAAAAAAAACCAACATAATTAACATAACAGTTTAATCTCCAAATGTTTCCCTGCAGTCTTCTGAAAATAATAATCTACAAACATATTTATTCTTCAAGTTATTCTCAAAATGGTCTTAAATATACTGTCCTTGTTTTCCAATCCATGTCCTGTTCTAACAACATGTCTGAAGAACTTTAATGGAAAGGGCTTATGCTTGTGCTTATGCTTAAGACAATCTTTTCCAAAATCTGAGTTATAACCTGGGCTTCTGGGAGGGACACATTTCAGCTCTAACTGTATCACCTGTAGATATTTCACTATCTAGAGGTGTCACATTGATATAAAATAAACCATTCTGGTTGGTTTTTAGTTACTTTTTTCTCTCTCATTTTTTTCTTTTATTTCAGAAGGAAGAGTGAGAACACAGTTTGAGCCACTGGATATCAAGCAGCATGGTTGCTATGCTAATGAAAATTTGGAACACCGTTGCAAGCTGGAGTGCTTGGCAGAAGCAGGAATTTCTCTGTGCTGTTTATGAGGTATATAAAAAGGTCAGTGTTATTTTATAGATTTTTAGCCTTAGCAATATTTTTTTTAATGATTTACTTTTTCTTGTTTTGTAACTGCCACGATTTTTTTTTGTTCTGGATATGGAATGTAACTTTTTTGATTGCCTGGCGTGTTGTGGGAAAATAAATTATGTTTCAAAATTCCAGACACACTTTGACTGTATTATTAAGAAAACATTGCTCCTGGAATAATAAATTGTGGGGTTATTTTAAGTAGTTGTGTTATATTTTCTAAATCTGCAAAAGAATCAGAACAATAAAAGAAAGATCAAGGCTGGGTATCTTTTGTTTTAGAAGGGAGGTCATCAGTTGGCCTATTGGCAAAACTCCATTAGTTGTAATGGACCTACATGAATTTCCAGAAGTTGCAGATTTGGGTAACAGCTTCTTAAGTGTTTCAGAATCATTGTCTTTCATCTGGTACTGCCAACAGCACCAATCACAAGATCAATTTTGTGATGCTAATCTTCCCCTCCACAGATAAAGGGCAATAAGTGCTTTTTTAGGCCACTGGACAAATGACATTGACCATTATGAGCCAACATAAGATAGTGAAGTGAGACCCTAAATGTGCTAAAAATACACTGAGCCCAATATCAAATACAGATAGTATGTTTTTCAAGTGAAATTCAGACATTTTAAGTACAAAATTCAGTTGTGAAGGGGATGATGTCTTCCATTTGGAGAAAATTGAAGTCTCAGAGTTTGGACTCCTCTCTTTCTTCCTCATCATCTTAGCGATACTTCAGAAGAGGAAAAAAAAAGAAAATCCTGAAGTTCCATTTCGCCCTACCAGGTACTTAGATTTTTGAGAAGCATTGGTACATTCTGAAATGCAGAGCCATGTATACACTGTAAAGAGCTGCAAAGTGTTGGTGGTTTCATAAGATTGTATTCTTTCCTGCTCTGACTCCCCTAAAGAAATCGAACTACTCTCCTTTTGCTAGCAACATTTTTTTTTTTGTCTAGGTAGAGAACGGAATGTAGAGCAACACAATTAAAACCTATTGATTTAAGCAACATCTTACTATTTCAATAGTGGAGGGACTGTGCTCCCCCTGTGTGGCCTGCAGTCCATAGGTATAACACGGTTCTAGCAGCTGTGAAAACACTCTGCCTTCCCTGTGTTTAGATACCTATCTGTGGCTGGGGAGCAACAGAGGAAGTCAAAACTCCAAGAATATAATGAGGGTAGAGAATGTACGGTCGGCGCATTTCTCCCCAGTCTTGCTAAGTAAAGCAAGTTTGAAGACTTGTCCTTTTGTCCTGCCAAGTTCACCAATAGGAACTTTCTCAAATATTGTGTGCTTAATTTCATTCTTCTAAAGACAGGCCCCTCCAGTCCTGTGAGACTGTGGCTCAGGGCTTAAATCTTGCTCCCACAGAGGCTGGTGTAATTTAGCCCATACAGAGGCATAGGTCACAGGGTTAAATACAAAGAACACTGGTGGTTCCCCAAGAAGTATATTGAGTTCTAATATCTGGTTTTGAGTTCACTTGAAATGCACAGTGGGTACAGAAAAGAGTTTTCAGACTTAAATTAGGAGTTAGGCTAAAGTTACCCACCTGATTCAGTAGATGTTAGGGAGTTTCATAGCAAGCGATCAAGTTAATCAAGATTTGAGAAACATAAAATGTAAATTCTCTTTACCATGATAACATGTCATTTCCTGAAAAACTGTTTCTGGAAAAATACTTCCCTTTGGGTTTTCCATCAATGGTATATTTTTGGCTTTTTGAATATGTGATCAATCTGGAAAATCTACAAAACTGAGCATGACTTTGGTAATTGAATTTAGAGATGGATTTGAAAGGGCATCCTCTCTTTCTTCTCCATTTTTACTGCCTTTTATAAATCAAGTATTGGAGAAATACCTTAAAATCATCCTCTGATCTTCAGGCTAAAAAATGTGTGGCACAGAAATCCTGGTGGGATTTCAGCCATGTGACGTGGATGTCAGCAGAATATGCAGCCTCCCCTTTGGAGAGGAGCTGTTGTCAGTACCTGCCTGGAGATGAATTAACAGATCACTCAGGCATTTTGGCATCTGTCAGCCCCTGGGGCTGTTACACCATGTGTGCATTTGCCATTCTAGCCTTCGAAAGCAGCTACTGCTGTTCTGTAATTCACAGCCTATTTATTGCTAGGGGACGTTTTTCTTTTCATTTATTTTAATTTGTTTTCTTTATGTCATTAAAAGCAGTAGCGAGGTCTATAAAACAAGCAAAAGCTTAGATAAACACCACAGCAGGCTGGTGAACTTTTTAGGGACACAGTTTTCAGCCATAAATTATAAGTAGCTACTCAAACTACAGGATTTTGGTATGATCTATATTGTTTTCTCTCTCCAGCTGCAGATGGCTTCAAATCACTATCACCTTTGCAACTGGATCTATTGCATATGCAATTGATTGTGGTAGGTCTTTTCCTTCTGAACTGTTCTATTCTATCTTCTGTCCCCATGAAGGTGGAATTCCTTCTCTTGACTCTGACTTTTCCACTCTCAAGTCATGGATTTGATTGTCAGTCACTTTCATCCCTTTTAGTATCTATTTACCAAATAGTTTTTAACATAATTCTGAATTCTCATTGCAACTTTATATTTTATAATTATTTCACAGATTTTCTAGGCTCTTCAGGCTTTGTTAAAAAAAAAAAAAAGCATGGCAAAACATACAAAAAATAACCATTTGCATTGTTACAATTTTTTTTCAAACTGTAGGGACTGGGTTCTTACCATGCCAGTCTCACTTAAATTTTTTGGTCCTTGTTCACTGACCTTTAGAGTTTAGGAACTACTTTTCGATATATATGTTTATTGTGTTCTTATAATTATAAGGGCTTATGGATGTACTTTAAAGGTGGCTCTCTAATATCTTGCAAACACAATGAGATGCATAATCTGATGATATTTGCTTCATGCAGTAAAAATTACAGCAATACAGTGGCTTGGAGAACACAAGCCCAGGATGCAGGATGGTCTCAATGTTTAATGAGTAGCCTGACCTGGTATTTAAGGGACAGCACAACCCAGAAAGGATCATCTTAGCCTAAAATGGCATAGTGTCTGCACCATTCTGGAAAAGGTGCCAGGGGCTGCACCAGTTATTTTGTCACTGGGTCTTAAAATTGTTTAAGGCTATGGAATGGCCTGAGTTGTTATCAGCATAAATTGTGAAATTGTTAATGTGTATAGCAGACAAAGCTGTCTCAGTTGTGTTGAACACAGAGGTCTGCACAGGTTTGGAATATTTCCCATCCCTTTTTATTCCCCTCAATGTCCACCTTGTTCTTGTCCTCGTGTTGCCCCACGAGCACTGCTCTGCCAGCACAGAGCACAGCAAATGTGTGGCACGTAATGCACACTCTCAGCAGATGAAGCAATCAGCAACATCTCTACTCCCTGCAACTCTCCTAGCCAAGGCTCTGCTTGGCTCGTTGGTGTCCAAGTCAGAATTCCCTCATGCTCTTGGAATTCTTGTTTTAAAAACACAGAAGCTGATTTTAGAAACACTAAAGCCAATGAGAACTGCGAGAGCGCTGCACCTCTGGGAATCCAGCCCACATCCCTTTTGTTTTGAGTGTAGGATCGATCCTAAATGAGAAACCTTTTGTGTTTTGGAAACTAAGAAAGAGCTGAAGCAAACTTCTTCGTACTTGGCAAAAACAGAGTTGCTCTTGATGGAGACCAAGCATGGAAAATTCTGGTCTGAGAGGATTATGTTTGTCAGAGTTATGACAAGTCTGAACAGAGAGTTTTACATAGAAATCTCTCTCATTTTACTGTCTACAGTGACACTAGAATATATTTATGCAAAAAAATAAAATATGAGAAGTTAGATTTATACTCACCAAACAATTACTAGTAAGCAAAAACCAAAACCAGATCAGCATAATGAGGTTTTTGTCAAGAGTAACAATTTTGGTTTGGCCCAAATACACAGATACAGATTTGGACTTTCTGTCACAAGTTGCCAAACATTTGTTTTCATTTATATCTCTGTATTTGTGCATGTGCATATTGACAAAGGGGATTTGACTCCAAGAAGTACAGAGTTATTATCCAAATCCCAACACAAATCCCTCTATTGACTTCACTGGGAGTTGGATCAGCACCTTGGTGTGTATGTTCAAAAGAGAGAGTCCAGAGTTAAACTATCAGTTCTTCATCCAACTCTCAGTGAAAACAATTAAGTCTTTCCATTAACTTCAATTACTCTTGGATCTAGGTTTAAAACACAAATTTTGTCTAATAGGACATATGGAGGCTATCCTATTAAGCGTGCTTCAATCCCATGAAGGCACAAGAATTTAAGGACAGCGGGCTGAAAACCAATATTAACTGAATATTAGAGGTTAGAAAAATGCAAAATTAGTAACTTTTAGAAGGGCATGGTTGCTGCAATAAATCGGAAGACTTCATTATCTTTAAACCATTTTTAGTGTTTGAAGATGACTGAACTGTGGCTGCCTCTCTGTTGGTTCTGGTTCAGAAAAGCATTCAGACAGCAGTTAAGCAATGCAACTTAAGTGTGAGCATAACTCCCCTCTTAAGGAGGGGAGGAATTAAACACATGCTTTAGTGATTTCCTGACCTGAGGCTTTTATTTTCCTTCTGTGAATATTAGTGAAAGTACCTTTTTGTTCATAAGAACACTCATGAAAAGCACATTTTGAGCCCCTGGCTCAGATTTGCTTAATCTAATCAAGGAAGAGAAAGTCACATGATGTATATTAGGTAACCAGTTGCACAATTTGTGGGTGACCATTAAATAATTTCAGATAGTAAAAATTATAATAACTTGCAATGTGCTCTCAGATAATTCATAAACATAATACAGAGCTGTTCTCTAGTTCTGGATGTTCTCTCAGGGAGGAATATTGGAAGACAAACACAAGCTCCTGAAAGAAACTTAAGATAGACTGTTTTCTCATAAGGTAAATACCTCCATAATTCTCTCCACATGTGGAAGGAGCTTCTATTATCTGCATTGCTCTGAAGTTTTTCTGATTGAATACAATTACATCCAGGCTAAACTGACTTGCAAACAGTTGTGCTTAAACTACACCTGTAGAAATTACAAAAGTACCAACAACCCTCACAGACACCTTCAGGTACCTTTCAAATAATATTACCAATTTTATTTATGTGAGCTCAGATGAACATGGCATTTGTGTGAAAAAAGCCTATTTGTGAAACACCTTTGAGAATACATGGGAAAGCGTTTTTTTTTTAAGTTTTATATGTTTATATGCATATTCCATATGTTCTACTTAGGCAAATATTTAAGCAAAGATTTCTAGGTCGAATGACCTCATTTATTGTTTGTAAACTAAGCTATCTAATCTGGCTCGGTGTCTTTTCATCATATGGTGTAAGTCAAATAAACTCATCTGTTGCTCAGGCTTACAATTACAGGGCGTTTTCAACCCCACAGTTAAATGTGAGCTCGGTCAGGCTGGGGCCAAAATGGAGCAGAGACCCTGCAGGAGAGTGCTTTGGGCCCCTGAACTCAGTGCCATGAGATTACTCATTTTTCATTCTTCTGGAGGAAATTCTTAGCTCAGTTTACCTCAACTGGCTGTAGCTGATGCCAACCTGCCATCCAGAATCCATAAACACCCTGGAAATGGGGTAACTCCAGGAGTTGCTAGCTGGCCTGAGCATCTCTGTGTGTGTGTCACAGAAAAGTTCTCTTTGTCAGTGCAGAAAAACGTCTGTAGGGTGCTTGTGTTATTATGGTAGTAGGTAGAATAGACTGAGGACACAGAGGAGCATAAATGTACTATATAAATATAAATCATATCATATAAATATGTTATTTCCTTTTTCCTTTTGGTTCTACCTAGAAATACCCAAATGCCTCAGCCTTCTTCTACCCACTGAGAAAAATACTCTCTTATTTTCTGTTCAGTAAAGCCTATACGTCCTTTGTTTTGGAAGAAGAATTTTGTAGGTTATTTGAATCAACAGGTAGGCTACATCCTTTCATGGTGAAGCAGTCTTGAGTGTATGTGGCAAATTTAACTTTCTTCAGCAGTGGAATGGCAACTGGCTCAACTGGAGTTACAGAAAGAATTAAGCTGGTTTAGTGAAGAGCCTGGCTAGATATAAACTCTATCCTACATAGGATCTACTGAAGAGCAGTAGTTTTTCTTCTACTCAGCTGAGCTTTTTTTTTTCTTTTTCCAGGGTCTGGAGTTTCATGTTAGTCTGTTACAGCTACAGGGGATATTAGTCAGTATTTCTCTGAAGTTCTGTCTCAGGCCAGAAAGACTAATCTCCAATTAATCCCTGTCAAGTGTGAGGTGTTTTTTGAAGACTTACAGCCAGCCAGTGGAAAATAGCAGGCATTGGGATGTAGTGGACTTCAGGTTTCTGATCCTGGGCTTTTCCTTTCAACTGCTGAGAAACCAGAGATTTACATCCTTGCCTGTTTGGGGAACAGAGTTGCATATGGAGGCCACACGTTTTACTTTATATTTCTCTTTGGACCTTTTAACATGTACCCTCTTAAACAGTGTCAATGGGCTTGATACCATAATCTATATGGAGCCTGGAAAGAGACATAGGTATGTTTGGCCCTTTGCCACACAAGTCTGGTACTGCATAAATGCATAAAAATTACTTGCATGCAAGTCTGGCCTTGGGCTAGACTCCCTCAGGAGTGAAGGAGATTGCAAATCCCAGCACACTGTGGATATTGTGAGCATTTCTTCAGCCTTCTGCAGCATGCTTCTCCCTCTGGATGGAGTGTGAGGGAGAGGGCCTGCACTGGAACAGTGTGGTGATGTAGAACATGTAGGGAGAGACCATAAGGGACAAAAGAGCGAGAAAATTGTAGTGAAATTAGCCCAGTGGAAGGAAATTTCATCTACATTAACACCTGAAGGTTTAAGATAGGAGTGTGTTGCTTTAAAGTGCAGGAGAGGCAGATGATGGTTTGAGACTGGAGACAGGAGGAAACATGGTGTGTTGTGGTATATCTTCACTAAAGAGCCTCCATCTGACCTTAAAAATGCAGAATGGTATTATCCAGTAGGTAGAATAAGGACCGGGTTAAACTAATTCCTTCTAGACTTGAAAACTGAAACAGAGTCCATCCAAAAATATTCATCTGGGGCAGAAATAAAAGTTATTCCTGGGAAAGACAGTTTTATGGCAAGAATTATGTGCTTTTTTTAGCTAAAGGCACGACGTTTCACAATGCCAGTGACTTAGTGAAGGTCATCTACAGTAGACTGCATCATCATCCTCCTAATTACAGAGGATGACTAATCGTGTATCCTCCCTTTTCAATTTGAAAGTTTGCTTTTGAGCCAGCGTGGGTTCAATGCCAGATTTTCCTGATGTCTTGGAGTTCAGTGAACCAGCGTTTAGTTCATTTCTTTGTAGATCTCACACTGTAACTTCAGTATAATTTAGCAGCAATATCATGATACAGTTGTCTGAAAGAAACTAAAATATGGGACACCTTGTGTGTTTGGTGTAGCAGGCCATGGTAGATTTGACATTCTCTCTCTTTATTTTATATTATATACAATTATATATAATTGTCTTTATTAAGATCATGAGGTTTTGCAAGATTCAGTATGTTAAGTGTGCAGTACTCTGTGCAGAGGAAAATTCTTTTCCTTGAAGCATGAAGTGAGCACTGGAAATTACCTCTGTTCATTTTCATGCTTATGAAATAATACAAAGGAAAAGCAAGTTTTGCCTTCATTTAGGAGAGGAAGCTGCAGTTTTGACTCCATCTTCAGTCTTCTGCATAATTTGTCCTTTTTGGGGAATGCACCATTGTGTGATTTATATTTCCAGTTGTCATAGTATGCACAAGCGTTGCCTTTTCTTTAGTAAAATACAGAGAGATTTGTATAATTGTTTTATTTCAATCATACATTTGGCCCTGGATTTAAGGAAAACTGAAGGAAAAGGAGAAAACTTTGAAGAATTCTGCAATTCCAGTTCTATTTCTATTGTTCTGTCTATCAACATATTGCAAGCAGGAAAAAGTGAAAAACTGGGAGCTGAAACTATGCAAAGAAGAGAGGCCAAGGGCCTTGACAGTATGTTACAGGTAAATTTCATGGATTTTGTTAAGACCCTGGCTTATCCTCATTTAAACAAGGAAGCTGAAGACATGGATGGAACTCATGCAATTCATTTGCCATTCTCTTGTGTTGCTTTTTTCCATTCTCTGCATTCCATGGAGTCTAACTGGAGCTGGTGTTTTCAGTGGGAAATGTGGCAATTATGTCTATGCGTATTTAAAATTTGTTTTAGTTGTTTCAGATGCAGCTACTGTAAATACATGGGTTTTCTTCCCCTACTGATTGTATGTAATGACACTAATTTGAAATCTAAGGTTCCACCAATTCCCTAAGATCTGAATGCTGTAAAGGGAAAACATTTCCATCCAGGAGGTCAAAAATTATGAGTTTCAATGAAGGTGTTAGTATTCAGCAATGGAAAAATAAAGAAAAATAAAGATCTTTGCTTTACTTTAAGAAGCAAACAATGTATAATGGAGTTAATTAAACAGAATAAAATGAGTAATATTAATAAGTTTTCTTGAAAGTCTTCATGTAGCCATGCAGATAGACATACATGTGACTAATTATTGAGATTGACATAAGTAGCTGATGTGAACATGGTGATGAAAGCGATGGAGATCAATAACAAGTCACAATCCCATTATGGAAGTAATGCATTCTGCATAATGTTCAAGCACATCTGTCACCCCCAAAGAATGAAAGCTGGTTTAAATCATTAGGCAGAAGCTAGCATCTTGATAATGGCAGCCCTGCTTTGCTTCCCGGGATAATTATTAAACTGACCAAAGCGTTTTGTGGATTTGATGGTCTGCTGAAGATATAAACATACAAGGGTTTCTGCAAATCATCAGTGAAGTGTTATCCAGCTTCTGCAGTACTCAGCCACCAGCACTGCCAGGAAGGCTCATATCAAATTAATGACGAGAATTGTGAAAACACCACCAGCAGGGACCACACGAATGGCTCTCCCTGCAGCATGGGACTCCAGTGGGTGCTTCCACAAAGCTCAACTCAGTGCAACCCTGGGAACAGCACCACGAATTCTTGTGGGTTTCTCTTCTTGTTTCTTATAAAAATGTGTGTACTGATCAGTGTCAGCTCTCCATACATTTTCCATAAAGAACTTTTGTCCTTAAAGTTATAATTAGCTTTGAACTTTTCAAATGGTTTAAGGTGTGCTTGTTATCCTTCTCTTTGAGGCCTCTCAGAGGGAGCTGCTCATTCCTGGAGGTGTTGCACACGACTTCTGTGTATCGCTGTGTTATCAGTCAAACACATTTTGCCGGGTAGGGAAAACACAGATCACAGCCCTCAGGCTGTGTGCATTTTCCTTGAACATAGTAACAGTGTTTAAAAGTGTATGGAGGAGAGATAGGCAAGCAGCAAAGCTACTCTGTGATAGAGGAGAAGTGCTCTGTGAAAGTCCATCTTGTCCTTCAAAATCATTGGCAATGAAGCAATTTTGAAGAAATCACTGGTTATGGTGTTAACAGATCAGGTTTTGCCTGCCCAAAGCAGATGCATGTTTTCTGAGGACAGGAGAACAAAGAAGGGGAGGAAAGCTACTCTTTTAGGACTGTCTCACGTATTCCTTAACCATATTATAAAGGTGTGTTCAATACAGCTCCACTTGCAGAAAGAGGCATGGCATGTGCTGCAGATGGAGCTGAAGAACTCAGCTGAGAATGCTGGCAAGCCAGGTGCTGGTCCTTGAGCAACGTCATCTACAACAACAGGTAAAAAACTGCAGCTCTCTTTTATTGTGAAATACCCCAATGCAGACAGAAAATTTGAGAAGAACAACTCTCCCTGGCAATGAGGACATGGATCTTGACCCCTTCTTCCCCTCAGTGCTCTCTGACCCTGATTTAGTATTGCGAGTGTTTTTCTCCAAAGGTGATAACTGTGAGGAAGAAATATCACAAACCACTAGGACTTCTCCTAGCAGGGGGAGAAACAGGCATAAGGGCATGTCCTGCATTGTGATCTGGCACTGATGGTTTCATTGGAAGTTTTTATTGGAAAAGCTGTGTAGGGGGAATAAAAACTCCAGCAAGCAGCTTGCCTGATACTTTAACTGTAAAGCATACAGTGAACAAATCTCTGACCGGTAAAAGGTGTTTCTGAACTCTCACAAGGTGTGTTTTGTTTGTAATCTTAGGGCCTAGAAATACCAAATCATCAAGTCTGATACTTAACACTCTCCACGCCAGAAAAATAGACTTTGAGTCTGGGATAGATTTTTTTATGAACAGTTTATAATCCATATCAAAATAAGGATTTATAAAGGAAGTGCTGACACAAATTTCGAACAGGATCCAATAAAAACCTATGAATTCTGGTGTGCAGAAAAGTGCAGAAGGTCACAGCCCTTTTCTAAAGCCCCCCACCCCCAGAAAACAAACAAAAAAATTTGTCTTATTAGAATGTACATAGATTTTTGTGGTGCCAAAGCCAAGCAAAAGAGGGAATAATTGAATTTGGCCCCTAATAACAGCAATGCAAATGTGTTCCTCTGTGTGTTTTACAACCTTTTCTTGTATAATAAGAGACATGATATTACATTCTGGACTGTAAGAAAACGTTTTTGGATACACAATATTAAGGAGAGAAATAAGATTTTATGAGTTAAGTTAGAGTGAATGACAGATGGGGGAAGAAAAAACAATTTATTTAATGTTATCTGCACTCAAAATTGGGATGTGTTTCCTTACTGGTTTTTCAGCCAAACACAATCTGTAGCAGTGGTACTGTGTGGCAGGAAATTATCTGAAATAATGAACTGGTCAAGTATGCTAAAACTGATACCCTTCTCATCAGCATCCAAAATATAAAACTTGCCAAAAAATTCTAATTGCAGTTTACCCTGTCCAAATTATTTTATTACTTGCCAAGAATGGCTTTGAAATATTTGGCAGAGTCTTCTACCAGGAGAAAAATGAAACAAAAGGGAGCGAAGTGGAACACAATAACGAAACATCCCCTGAAAAATAGCAGGTTTGGGGGTTTAGCCCTTTCATTAAGAGCTGATAACTCTATAACCCAAACTAAGTAACAAATCAGAAATAATTTATCAAGGATAAACAAATTGGACTCAGCTAAAAAGCCTTCCAAACTTAAAGGTGTTTCTTGTTAGAGCAGCTGCTTTAACACTGTGATAGTCACAAGGTGTGTTGATATTAAACATCAAATAAGAAGAATCTTGCCATACATTTACCTTGGTACACAGCTGTGCTCCATGAAGTAATGTACAGAAATGTCACTGACTAAGCCAAATCTGAATTAAACAACCATGACATAACTAAAGAAGAGCTTCAAGAGAATTCCACGAACTTACACTGAAGCCCCAGGCAACAAAGACTACAGTCCTTGTCTCTTTGCAAGAACAGCGAGTTAAATTGTTTTTCCTCTGAGACTAGCCCATAAATAAATAAAATCCAATTTTTTTTTTATTTCTTTTTTCTTTTCAAGGATTCAAGGCTCTATTTGCTGTAATTTTTCTTTTTGATATAATGAAGTATGCTGAAAATAATGTTCAGGCTTTCATACCTGTTTGTGTTGCGTTTAGGGGATACCTTTGAGCACAGCATGACAGGTTGAAGGTGTTGTTTCAACAAGGTGATTTTGACATCATTACTGCCTGTGATTCTTGCTTACCAAATGAAATGCACAGCAGATTGAGCTGTGCAGGTACATTCCAGTTATTCAGAGACATCACCTGTCTGGGCTCTGCTGCCTTGGCCACAGCCCTCCCACGTCTTCCATTTCCCCTGTTCCTCTTGCTCTGTCAGGGCACAGCGTGTTTCTGGACCTGGCACTCGTGTGCCAGTGAGGGCATTGCTGCACGGGGAGGGAACAGTGCTGGCCAGAGCCAGCTCCCTCCACCTTGGCTGCTCCCAAGGGAGCCCAGAGGGCCAGGAGCTGATCACAGGAGCCAGGTCAGAGATTTGTGAACTCTGAATTTGGCAGGCAAATGGAGGAGGAATGGGTTCTGCAGTATTGTGTTTTAAGATGCATTTATTCATAACTATGAAAGCTGCAGACATATTGTGTTACTGCATCAGGATCTTGAGCAGATGTTTAGATTTTACAGGGAAGGATGTATGGAGACATTTTCAGTTTTTGTTTCATTTTAAAAAAGTTCATTGTTACCTTTGGTTTTACAAATTAGCACCTACAGGGAGACAATCTACTTCATTATGTCAGCTTGAATGTGAAAATTTTTTTATTAGGTTTTTTTTCTTGAATAGGCTAAGTAGATTGAGGTAAACAAATTGTCTCCTGCTATGACACTGGAGCCAATATGTGTTGTTCGCAAGGAAGATTGAAAGGAAACAGTAGAGGAAACAGAGTGAGATTTCTCAGACTTTTCCATAATGTGATCATATCTTAACATAAGGATTATGTAATTGATCAGTTTATTTGTTTCATAATTGCTTGACAATCTGTTTTCCATACATATTTACATAGCAGACTTGAAGCCAGACAAATTGGTATTTGGAAAACCTGTGCTATAGGGAAGGAATTATGTTATTTTCTTTTTTAGTCTTATGATTTATTATGGCTTTTTTTAAGTGGGATGGCCATATCAGTGATGGCATTGTCCCTGTGAAACCCTGTGAGTCAGTGATCTCTGCCAGTCTCCACACTGCAAAGCACATGCACAGGGAACATTTACCTGCACGTTTTAGTCCAGCTCAGGACTTTTGAAGAGAATCTACCAGTTGTCCACACTTACCTTGTTTTGATGTGCACTGGCAAAAGGTCTTGGAGAAGGTGAACGGGATTCCTTTGCAATGAAACTATGCTGGAAGACACACTCCAGCCCTGCAGCTAATGCACTCCAGCTGCTAAAGGGCTTTCAGGCCATGGAACCTGACTGCTCCAAAGTTTAACAAACAACCAGCCAGACAAAAAAAAATCTGCAAGACTCATGGTCCTACCCCTCAAGAGCTTAGTGTGTGGACTTTGGGTCCTCAACAGCAAATTTTTACCTTGAGAAGTCTTTCTGTTGGTTGTACGTGCTTACACTTAGAAAAAGTTGCTTTTACACAGCTCTAGTTTCAACTTTGAGAATTTTTTTGAGAATATTTCTACTCAGAATTTGGGATCTGTGTTGCTTTCTTTTCTGATGTGATTTTGGATGATTAAGAAGCTTGTCTTGAAGAATAAAATGACTCTTAAGGAAAATCCTTCAATTTTATCTATCTCTATTTTGCCACTGGTTTGCAAGACACAAGAAATAAATCTGCAGAAAAATATAAAGTCAAAGTTACTCTGTTCTCCATTAAATATTTAAGTGATATTTTTCGGTGGAATCTGATCTGAGACTTATATACACCTTGACTAGATATTGTTCAGAGGTTAAAAACTGGCTTGAGAACTGGGATCCCTTTAAATATTTTTTTTTAATTTCTCATTCTGGCACAAGGCAGATGTGTTGGTGAGTCCAACAAAAACATGGAATATACAAATATTATTTAACATAAGTTGTGTGGGTCCCAAATTCCCAACAAGATGCATCAGACATAATAGTTAGCACTTTATATCCATACAATGGAAAATAGCTAGAGCTCTAAAGCTGAGATTATCCTAAATGATGATTATTCAAGCTCTTTAGATCTCTATCTGCAGAGGAACTCGTAGTCTTGTTGCTTCTGAAAGTAAGTACATTGTATTTTAGTAGTATAGATATGGAATTAGGAGTCTCAGAGCAGATATCTGAGCCTAAGAAGTTGATTTTTTTCTTCTAAAATTTGCCATTTGCCAAAATTTTGGAACAGTGCTATGACTTCTTTTGTTCAAATGCTGTTCAACTACATTTAAAGAATCTGCACTTCTAGTCATGGGAATAATTTGGTTTTAGCAAGCAGTTGGCTTGAGTTGTTACTGATGGAGTTTTATATATGAAAATATAAAGCATCTAGTTTATTATAAATGTAAGGTCCAAATGATTTATAGCCAGTGTCTAAAACATGATTTAAGACCTTTTGATTCCTTACCAATTCTGGGATGATTTGGCAGGTAGTCAAGTCTCTGATTAAAATGTGAGCAATCCATGTTTTAGCCTATACCTCTCTGTCTATATCCTAGTGAGAATGGAAAGACCACTAAAGGTAAGAAACTGTCAGTAGAGGTCTTGTCCTCAGCCCTCCTGATGGAAGCAAATGGAAAAAGAGAAGGCATCCCTGGTTGCTTTTTTGCAGCTTTTTAAGCTGTAAAGTAAGAGCATGGTCTTGACCCAGCTGCTTCTACTGGGGTAGCTCCTGGAATTCCCTGCAACAACTTCTCTGTCCATTTATCTGGGCTTCTTAAAGGGAGTCCATCCCAGGTCACCCTGTGTGAGAGATCAGCTCTCCCACATAAGAGATTTGAGATTTATGTCTCAGCAAGAACATTTGGTTCACTGAACAGGACAAAGGAAATGGGTGTGATGATGAATAGGGGGTACTACAGAACCAAATACCTGGGCCATGGGTTGTAGTTGGATGTCTTTTAGTTTGTATTTACATATATACAGCTGTAGAAATATATATATGTATATATTCCTGGTGTATTACAGGCATTTGGCCTGGTCTCTGTTATCTTTGTTAATTGACTTTTCTGTGAGTTTCTTTGCAATTAGTACTGGATATTATGAGAGACAGCACCTTAACTTGGGATTTGGTCCATCATACCATTTTGGATAGACCTGAGAAATTAAAAAGCCTCACACCAAATCAGGTGCCACAAATGTTACTGTTATATTTAGGCTCATAGGGAACTGCCAAGTTTCTTGTTTTCTCTTGTCAAGTTCTCTGTATTAGGGAGAGTTTTAAATGGCAGAATTTTAGGACTCACTTTGTGTATGTGAAACCATATATTGAGGAGAAATTTGATGTAATTGCAGATCAGTGAAAATATGTGGTTTGGGTCTAGAACGACAGAAGAGCTTGAATCTGACTTTAGGCAAAACAAAGTAATGTTTCAAGAAAGAAAAAGGATACAATGGACATGCCAGTTTCTTGTGAAACCAATAAAAATTATTCATTCTTGGGTAGCATTTAAATACTTCTATTAAGTGAATGGGTCCTTGCCTTTATACTAGCTATGACCAGTCTAGATAGATGCATTTTAACAGGCTATGAATGTAATCACCCCATTCTGAAAAAGCAATATTTATCTTATTTTTAGATTTTAGTTTGCATAACTTCTCTGAAGAGATCATCATGTAATACTGGTTGCACTGTATGCCAGAGCTGTGGAATCATTCCCAGTCCTTTCCTTACATCTTTTTCTGATGACTAGATTCCTATTTGGGAGAAAAATGCCACCTCATATTATAATTATATAGCCCTGAGAAAGGTTAGTGACTCTATGTAGTCTCCATTTTCATCCTGCAAGGGCTAGGTGGAAATCCTCTGGGTGTGTGTTATGTATGTGAATGCTTTGGACTATTGCTTACCACTTCAGAATAGTTCCTTGCTCATTTTCTCTAGCCAACTACTTGTAGATCTTTGCAGATTTTAGAGCTAAAAAAAGCCTGCAAAACTGTAAACATGTTCAGTCATGTGGGAATCTATCAATCTAATACATCTTGGAAATGCAAACCATATTTTGAAGGAAAATGATAAATGAGAAGACAGTATGGAGCTAAACCTAAGATTGCACTTGAGGTTTGCTTAGTCCTTACTTGGCAAGCACTGAGATCTTTTCTTCTGCTGTTCCATATCCATGGTGCCAGCTGTGTGACCCCTTCTTTCCCACGTTGCATGTTCCTCCTGTAGGTTGGCATTCTTTGTTGAGAAAATCAGGAGAACCAAAAGGGTCGAGGGGGAGTTATTGACCTGTCTGCTGATGGCAAGAGAGAATTTTTATGAGTGTCTTCCCAGTTTGAGAAATGCCTGCTTGGAAATAGAAGGATGAATAAGAAGTGCTAAATAAAAGTTCACACATCATGGGGAACACTTAAGGCCATTTCCCTGGAAAACACAAGTTACTCCATCTATCATGTAGTGGCTCCTCCTCATTCTTTCTTTCTTCCTGAACCTCTCTAGTTTCTTTGCTTATTTTATTATTAGGCACTTTTACAGGAAACAGGATTTATGGTCTCCTTTTGCTAATAAATGTTAAGGAATATGACTTAAACTGGAGAATACACAGCAGGAGATGATGAGCTCTTAATAAACAAATATCCTGTTTTCATGCAAATATTCTTAGTAACGCAAACAAAACAAAGCAGGGGAGGAAAGGCAGCCAAAGTGTTATACAAGCTGTGTTGTAATTAAATAGGAGGGATTTCAGAATTTTCCAGAGGGCAAGAAGAGTTTCAAGTTATCCTTCAGACTTTTCCAGCTCATTCCTTCAGATGGAGGGTTGATGGAGAGGTTGGTGAAGGAGAATTGGAATATTGACAAAGTAACCTGAGAACCTCACAAAATTCTCAGTGTCTTGTCTTGTTCCATATCTTCTCCTCAGTGAGAAACTCTGACCTTAGAACTTGGCAGACTACGTTGCTTGAGGATTTTGGAGTTTTTAAGAAGTTTCTAAGGTCATGTTATTGTCGTCATTCTGGTGAAAATACCATCTTCCTCCACAGCCATAAACGGGATCATATCTGCAAAAGGTATTGACTTAGGTAATTTGCCTTAACATTGTGTTTAACATTGATGCATATTAACCTGCTGGAATGAAACTTAAAAGCTTTACTGATGGTGTAATAGTGGCATGAAGTCTGGGGAATGATTAATGAGAAAGGAAAATCTGGATCATCTGGATGCAGCAAATAGTGTGTCTGAATATGGCCAAATACCTCTTACATCCACTAGCCAAGGGGACAGCTCTAATTACAGAAGGGTCTCCAACTTGGAAAGAGTAAATAAAGAATTGGGAATCAAAATGGGTAATACCTGATTGCTACCTTCTGGACGACTGCTGTGGCCAAAAAATCTGATATGATCCATACACAAAAAAGCAAAGAAATTCAGGGTCTTAATGCAATGTCTGTTGGGTTTTAGTGTGCCCCAGCATCACAAATTCAAGTTGGATGGTCAAAAGCTGATCAGAAAACAAATGTCAGGATCAAGGAGGGGTTAGGGAACATGTGTGTTTTATATTTATGTTTATATTATTTTTCCTGACTATGAGAAACTTAATGTGTGTTTCAGATCGTGCTGATGCATACTTCTAAGGTGAACAAAACTTGAAAATTGGGGTTACCAGTGTAGCAAAGAAAGCTTCAGAAGATCCAATGATGATACCTGGATAAATTTAGATTAGAAAGGAAATGGACAGTTTTATTCACCAGTGGAGAAATTTTCTAAAGGCTGTTGTGGAGCCTACCACACGGTTAATTTTTTACATTGGAGTTATGCACTTTTACAAAAGAGAACTGGAATATTCACATTCATCCAAAGTGTATTTTTTGCTCTTTGGATTAGGTGCACTAAAGACAAAAATTAGTGTTAGTTTTTGCACACTTTGGATCCAGAAAGTTTTGACCCAGACTTTGGGCCCAAATTAATTTCTGAACTTTTGTGGCAGGTCCATATCTTACTCATGGCTTAGCTCATGAACATGCTTGAATTTCAGAAACAGTCATTTATACAGCCAAAATTTGCAGCTGGCTCCAAACTTTCTATTGTGTTGAAACAATATCTGGCTTCAGCTGTCTTTAAATATGGGCAAAGTCTGGATTTGAACTTCACAGCTTCAAAGCTTCTGTTTTTTCTGTATTACCCTCATGGGATTGCAGGCCTATACCATGAGTATTGATTTATAAATGCCACATAGTTACTGACTTTGGCAAGGGATAAGGTATTCTATTTGCTGAAATGATGCAATTTAAACATTTTAAACATTTATCAGTTTATTTCCAAAACATCTGTACCGTCTTTGGAAAGAGCATAGGACAGATATAACTGACTGATGCTTTTATGTCATCACAACATCATCTTCTTTTTTTACTAGCTTTCATTTATACTCAGAGAAGGAACTAGTTCTAAAAATAATAATTTCTTGGAAGTTTATATTTGCAACTAAGCTAAGTTTGTTTCAGTCAGTAGTGTGATGAGAACAACACCTAGAAGAGCTTAGTGGTGTGGTCAAGGAAGTTTTAAGGGGAGCAGGAATGTTCAAAGGCTTGAAGCTGAGGTACAAACTCAACAAAATGGAAAATGGGTGAACAGCCGTCCTGACAGGCACATGCACAGATTCTCCTCCCTTATTTGGGGCACTACTTCCTCTAAAATTTGTCAAATTTCTAATATTAAGGGGAAAAAAAAAAATCATTGCTTGACTATTGTTCATTTCAAGAAAACAGCTGAGGATAGTAGAGGCTGAGCCAATAAATCCAGGTCCCTAAAACTGAAGGCTGAGTATATTTGGAGATGTTTGGTTTAGGTAGCTCTCAAATACCATCTGCTGTGTAGGTGACTTGGCTGCAGGTGCCACGGCCTCAGAAAGCTTTAGACCTGATGGTAGAAGACAGAATGTCACCACCACACTCTATTCTCTGGTGTCCTCTTGCCGTTTAATTGGCAGTCAGTGTTTGCCTGATTAGCCTAGGTAGGCATTATAGCCTGAGTTCTTGAAGTGAAGGTTGATATTTGAAAAAAGTTTCTTACACCATCAGGTACTAATGGCTATTAAAAATCTTCTTAGAAACATTATTTTGGAAGTTTTGAATTTATCAAAGTACACTGACCTCTAAAGTTTCGAGACATGGTGATTGGGAAAAGCTTCCTTTTTGCAACTAGGCCATAATAATTTGATACATTTCCTTTAAATTCAGATTAAGAATCCTCATGCTAACATCTTCCTTGCTTCCGCTTTTTAAAGCTATAAAATCTATTTAATCTTATCCCATTTAATTTCTTTTCTTGCAGAAAAGAAATACAAATATATGATGTACTTCATTATATAGTCTTGATGATTTTATTTTCTTATGATCTGTTATTGATGTATATTGATTTATATTTTATAATCCCACGTAAAGGATCAATATTGTTTCCTTTGTGGCATGAGAAAACACTGAATTTTGATTGCCAGATACCACAGTACATCCAGTAGAAAAATGTTGCCATACTGCACATTCAGCTTTGCTCCCTTCCCTATTGGACTGGAAAATATTTTAATGACTTCAGTTTTTTAAATACTGCCAGGACGACTATGGGCATTGCATGCTTTCAAAAATTCAAATAAAACACGAAATTTCAATGTAACCCAAATTTTAGTCATATAAACAATTGATTAGGAATGAGTAAAACCTTAAACAAGAATGAAAACATGAATATAAAGCATCTGTTACACAGTTTATGTAACTTGATCTGTGGTAGATTTAAGTTCTACGCTGAGGTTTATATAAAATTGCATATCTGATTTAAAGGGACATTATGCACTTTAAAATTTCTGTATTAATAGAGCTTGTAAGTGCCAGGTGGCAGGGATTGTTAATTATTCACTTCAGTGTGTTCCCTCAGTTCTCCTCCATATTAGTATTCCACTTGCTCTTGAGGAAGAATGACTCTGCCCATGGCTTGTATGTCCTGCTTTGCACTTCTGTAAGTCATTCCCCAAACACTGAAATGTTACTTCCTCTTTCTCTCATCCACTTTTCTTTCTAAAAGATTTAAAATAAATTTTTTTTTGTTGTTTTTCAAATTTCAGATCAGCAGCTTAAGCAGACTGAAATTTCCTTAAGCTGAACTTAATGAACTGATGGAATTTTTTTCCACAAATACTTATACCAGAGAAGATGCATTTGGTATTTGTTTTCTATCCTTTCAAAAATGTATGTCTTGTCCGGTAACTTGGAAATACAACTCCAGAATACTTTGGCCAAATATATGATGTTAAATTTGGCCCTCAGAATATGCATTCCAGTGTAATTTTTGTGTGACAGTTTTTGTCATTTGGTATAATGGCTTCTGGACCTATACTTGGAACCCAAGACTGATGTCTGTGTCAGCAGTGGAAAATGTAAGTAACTCTCTTGAAAACAGATGAAGATCTAAACTGGCCCTTTGGTGAAAAGCTGCCTGTTTTGGAGATCATTATTTTTTCAGGGTTGTGAGGTATTCTGCTAGCATTTAATTTCTGTCTAGGGAATCTGTAATAATCTTGATGTTTTGCTTGATCTACTTTCTCTAAGAATTGTTGTGCTGACTCCTTGGAGCCCATTCAAATGCTTTTAAACACTACTTTTTCAATCTCTTCCTGTTCAGATGATAGTCCTGCATGATTTCAAGGGTGATGTGAGGGCTGATGCTCAGGAACACAGAACAGTTTAGGTATGTTTTGATGCTAATACCCCCCTCTCTTCATCTTACTTTTTGAATATGTCAGAAACTTCCCTATTATTTGAAATCTCATTATGTGATGTTGCTGTTTGCTGAAGGGTTTGTTACTATCAAGGTCACCCCAGTGTGCTCTTACCCCATATCTTGGTTAAAGCCAAATATATTTGGAGAAAGAGAAGGAAACACACTTGCAGACACAAATTTCTTAAATTTCTGGAGTCTTTTATTCTATATTTCAACATTAGTTTTTGTGCCCTCAAACACACCAAAGTTTTTCTACAATTCATTTTTTATTTATGATCCTGTTAGCTCCTCTGGTATCCCTGACTCCATTTCACCTCCAGAATGAACACAGTTGTTAATCTTTGAGTAATTGTCTTTCTTTCCTCATTGATATTCTCAGTGAGTTTTCTGGCACTAAATTAAAATTTCTTATTCTTCTCCTTGGAGGGTCCATCTGCTTGTTTGTTTCTCTTTTCAAAGCAACCTCTTCCTTTGCTCCCTCACTGTGTGAACCTGGGCAATACATTTAATATCTTCTCTTACTAGAGCATTTCCAGAAGGATGCTTTCTTCCCTTCCCTTACAAATATTTCTTTTTGAAAGCTCATGTCTAATGAAGCCATTGAATATTGGGCACAGATGACAGCAGCCAATGTTTTCTTACTTATTGAGTGTCATTCATAAAAATAGAAATCTTCATGTCATATTTGTGCATTGTATCTGCATTTATATAATTGTTTTTAATATTGATGGATGTTCTGATCTTTTGTGTGTGCTAAAGAGGATGTGGAAGAGAAAGAGGGAAAGGCAATAAGGAGTCATTTTTTTATATAAGAATGATCAAATCTATACAGCTCTGCAGTTGATTCAGGAAACAGAAGGGTAAAGGCCTATAAACTGACAAATATGATGGAGAAGGGAGCAAAAGAGGCAAAGACTGCTTGTCTCTTCTAAGATAAGAAAGAGGGCTTACAGTGCAGCTGGCCAACAGCATCCACAAGGAGCAGCTTCACACAAAGGAGGACTCTGGCCTGGGACACTGTGGATGCTTAAAATTGACTTGGCTTTGAAAGGTAATCAATTAAACTCACTGAAGAGAAAGATTGGATTGGATTCTGGTCAGGAAGATCCTGTTTCTCACCACTGGAGATTGTGAGTACATTGGGGAAAATACCACTTCATGCTCCCCAGATATCTGCTCGTGGCTACAGGAGGACACAAGATGCTGAGTTGAAAAGGAGAATTAGTCTCACCCAATTTATGTATTGCCCAAAGAGATTTACTTCTCTCGCTACCTCAGTTGCTGAGTTTTCAAATATTCAAGTAGCCTAAGCCAAATTTTGCCAGAAGGCTCTAACTTAACTTAATTCCCATTGTCTGCAAGGTTTTATACCACCTTGTGGTTTATGCTGCTTATATTGGTTGTCTCTGAAGGGTTGTATCAATTTTTTGCCTTCCCTTCTCTGCTCCCACATGTTTCCACTGGGCAATTTCTCCTGCCTGTTGTGTCTGTTTCCACCCCTGGTATCAGGCCCAGTTGCACTCCTGATTTCTCTTAAAAAACATCTTCACTCCTCACTCAGCCTCTAGCTGGTCTCCATCCTCACACTTCCAAACTGTGCATCCAGTCACATCTTCCCTCCTTGAGACTTAAGCCAAAGTGGAGGATAAAAAGTGTCATTACAAGCTCTCTTCTTTAATTGCAGGAAATGTTTTGCTCAGCTGCATGTTCCAGTGAGCTGAAGAGCCTTCAGGGAAATTAGCAGCTCAATTCCAACTTCCAGTTCGTGTTGGACTTGCTTAAATAGACTTTTTAATTTTTTTAAGGATTCTGGGTGGGCCAAGCATAGGCAAATTTTTTGCAGGTGTAGTTGAAAGGCTATCCTTGACACAGAACAATTTTCCTGTCTAATGCAAAGCTTTGTTTCACAACCAATTTAATAAGCAAAGCTTATTAATATTTTTTTTTCAGCAGGAGCAAAAATCCCATGTTTTCCCCTCTCTGTTCCTTAGAAACAGGTAAATGTTTTTGGCTGAATCTTCCAAAGGTTTTGTGAAGCAGGCCCTCTACTTTGGGAATAATCAGTGCCTAAAAATCACATTTGGCAGAGTCAAGTGAGAAACGTTGTCATAGGAAGTACTGAGCTTCTTTAACATTCAGCAGAGCTTCAAGTGTCAGTAGTAGTGTATTTCCCAGAGCAAAGTAATGTCTGGAGCATTTCTGAAATTCTGGGTGTAGCTTTGAAATTAGATAGAGCTCTAGTAGACTGGTTCTTTAGAAAACTTTTTTTTTTTTTTTTTTAGTAAAGTCTGCCTTGAAAACATTAATGACATGAAGTTGTCAGGCACTCGTATTTCTGGACAGTTTGTCAGCAGAGGCTTGAAGCCCTAGGTCCCAAGATTGGTTGCATGCCGAGATTATGCAGGAGGGTTAATCAGTACACCAAAATAAAGTTGCTAGATTTTTTTCTTATATTCTGGTATGAATCATGTCTTTATGTCAATTAAAACCATCTGTGCCTGTCCATTTTCAAATGATTTATAGATTTGCATCCTCTTCTCAAACATTCCAAGGAATCCTAACCTGGTATGTAGATGTTCTTCATTTCTCCAGAACTGGAAAAAAAATACTGAATTAACTAAGTATGGCACATCTATCCCAAGGATTTTATGTGGTAGAAGATAATGAGAGCCAGTTGTGAAATCATGTGATACTGTGGTTTGGAATTATAGATGGAGCAATGGCAAGGCCTTTAGCTGAGGTTGCCTTAGTGTGATACAAGAGTGGTGGGAGCTTATCAGGCGTTCTACAGAAATGTAATTTTTTCTGAAGAACTGATACAAAGCCATTTTCTTGAACCATAGCATTTGTGAAACAAAAAAATTTCTTAGGAAACAAGGATGCAATCCATCCATTCTTAGAGTTTGTCTCCTGCTGTATAGAAGGGAACAGATATCCTTGACAATGGGTTGGCAATGGCTTTGAGAATGTGTTCGTTTCGGGCAGGAGAATGCATTAGGTTTGCAGGGCAAGGTTTTGGGGTGGCTTCAGTGGGGAACTGCTGGAGGCTTTGCCTGTGTCTGTGTGATGGAGACAGTGCCAGCTGGCTCCAAAACACCAGCCCAAGGCAGAGCCCAGCAGCAGCTCTGGGATTGAAAAAGGAGGAATAAACCTGTGACAGCAGCTCCAGTCAGGGGGAGGAGTGGGAATACGTGAGAGGAATGGCTCTGCAGACACGCAGGCTGGTGCAGAAGGAGGGCCAGGAGGGTTGCAGGTGTCAGAGCTGAGATTCCCCCTGTGGTACAGGCCATGGTGATACAGCTGTGCCCCTACAGCCCGTGGAAGTCTCACAGTGGGGCAAAGATCCACCTGCAGCCTCTCAAGGACTCCAGGCAGGAGCAGGTAGATGCCTGAAAGAGGCTGTGACCCCATGAGAAGCCCTCCACCTGTTTTTTTTAATGGGATTTCTTTGTGATTTTTCTTTTTATACATCCTCTGTAACCTACAGAGACAATAATACATGGCTGACTCATGAATCAGCAGCTGGTATTTCAGTTACTGTCATTGATGTAGCTGTAACTTGTGTCAAGTATGACAAATTCTTTAGTAAGTGATACATAAATGGCAATCAGAACATCAAGGAAACAGGAGCTGTTTCCTTCCTTTCATCCTTTCACTGTGTTGAAGAGGAAAATTCTGTGTCTTTCAACTTCTGATCTTTTAGTGTCTTTCTAATGTTCTGTTAGAATCTGATAATGTAAGAATCCCTCATTTCAATTTAAAAGAGAGGAAGACAATGTGACACTGAGCAGTGTCTCTCTTTTTTTGGTGCAAGATTTTTATGTGTTTTGGTAGCTTTTTGGTCACCAGAACAGGACAATCATATAAATCATAATGTCAAAAAATAACATAAAAATTTAGGCTCTGGAGTTTGGCCATTATAGTAATTAATAAAGTTTTCCAGCTGAACTGTGTACCTAAACTTATCCATTGATTTAAGTGGAAGCTTACGCGCCTCTGGAAAACTTCCTAATTATTGTTACAACTTTTTAAAAATTTTTAATATATGTTCATGAATTTTTACTTTTTAATATTTCACTTATCTTCATTAAGCATCCCCTTGTGTGTCTTTAGTCAACGTATGCATTCTGCAATGAGAATTTATTCCTAGGAATTTGTCCAGATTCACAATCACACTTAAGTCAGAGCTTTTATCCTTAATTTCTTGAGTCATGTGGTAAGGAACCTTATGTTTGACATCATGGAGCTTAGTGAAACTTGGCCATTGAAACACTGGTTCCATTGAAGAACATCTGGAGGGAAACCAACAGCCCGGTATATCCTGTTAGGCTACACTCAGCATTATCCAGCCTCCTGGTCTTTCTCTTTGAGTTCTGCCTTGCAAAAACTTGGCTGTGCTCACAGAAATGTACAAACATGAGAACAAAATGGATGCACTCCATGTTCCTAAAAATGTCATATCTTGGCTGTGCTGAAAGTGTGTGTATGTGAACTTGCCTGGCTGTAGCAGTGACAGGTTTTTATGTTGCTCTTTATCATGCTGATGCTGAAGACTGAAAAAGCCCTACAAAAACATCTGGTTCTTTAGCCATTTACCTCTGCACACTTTTTTCCATATAGTGTATTTCTCATGTTTTACTTAAATAGTTCAAATGGTCAAGTTTTTTGTAATTTCTTTTGGATCTCTCCAATAATGTATGAAATGGTTTGCCTAAAACTAACAAATATTATCAAATTAGAGTTTCCTTTTCCGTTCGCCATGTTCCAAGTTAATGATCTGGTCATGTTTGCAATCTTTATTTTAAAACAAATCAAGGAGTTGATTGTAGTTGTAAGGTTGGGTTTTTTTAATTACTTTTGAAGAACAAGAAGAAAATGGGAAATAAAATTGTTCAACAGAGTTTCTGTTTAGATTTGTAGCTAGTTAAAAACATTAAAAACATTGTTTTGTCACTGGTTCTGAGAAACATATATCTGCCTTTTAAAGTACTTTGTACAGCTTTTGAGTCATGCTATATGAAAACAGGGTGGGACACAAGACTAAACAGTAGTCCATCACTTTTGTATCCCTGTGTGGCACATCATAACTGGAAGCTCTTTGGAGATAAATTTCTTTGCTGGTTCACAACAGCTGACAATTACTCCAAGTTCTGCTTTGGGATGGAGAAATCCCCACAGATTTATTGGTTTTCTTTTTCATCTTAAGTTAATATTTACGTTAACACGGCTCTTATTTATTTGATTACCTGTAAATACCCAACCAGGATTAAAGAGGTCTCCTCTGTCTGACAAATGTGGATTTGAGGTCTTCCATTCTCTGTTAACAGCTCCCAGCACATTGGTATCTTCCTTAAGAAAGAGATAAGAGAGACTTTAACAAAAGTTTTAAAACCATTGATATCGACTTTAGACATTTCCCTTAACTCTACACGATCTACAGAAAAGTTAGCTAAATGCTCCTGATCTATCCTTGTGGGGTTCAGTCCAGATCCATCAGGTGCCTCTGACAGAAAAAAGGCTAAAACCAGACATCTTGACTTTGAAGCCAAAAGCAGCTGATGTCTTTTCACATGAGCGAGACAAACATTTCTATTCATCAGTGGCACTACAATCATGCATATGCATGTGCACGTATTTGGGATTACAGGCACTAGTTCTCATGTGGTGAGTGTTGGTGGGGAACTGGCAGCAGACAGCTTTCACTTTCCTGTTTTTTGTGGTCCTGCTTCATCTGCTGCTCCTCAGGACTCTCTCTTTTCCACTGGGTGCAAGGCAAGACCTGGGAATAAATAGAGGAAAAGCACCGACATGTGTTTAGATTTTTTAACCAAGCAGCAAAGTGAAAAAAATTCATGAAGATCTCAAGAGCAGCTGGAAACATCAGGCCAAAATTAAGTGACATTGAAATACCAAAACTGAAAAATTACAGTAATTAATAGAAGTTTGAAGGGAGAATTCTTACTCTTCCCACTGAAGCAGTGACAGTTGTGTAGGTGCACTGTGGACCAGAATTTGTCCCTTGTACTTTGTCAATTTATCAGTTATGTGTTCACAGTCCAAATATTCAGGTTATTTACTGCTGACTGAAGAGTTCAATCAACAGGAAATTTTGCATACAGTAACATGTTAGTATTAAATCCAACTTAATATTTTTCAGCTTTGTCCAGGATATTCTGTAATTAGTTGTTAATAAGCTTGAGTCATGGTTAGAGCAACAGATACAGAATTGCATCCATTCTGTTACAAAAACAAAGTTAACTCGAAGTGTAAGCGGCTCCTACTTCTCTCTGTGATCTGTCTTGGAAAGTCAGGAGAGACAGTGCACAGCAGAGAGTAGACAAAAATCTTCTGGGGTGGAAATCTGTTAGTTCAATTTCTCCACAATCGGGAAGAATGGAAACCTGAGAGAGAGGCACCATGATGAATGCAGCCTGCTCTACGCAAAGTGAGACTTTAATCAAAGATAGTTGAACTATTGTCTGCCCTCCACATTCCTCATCAGTATTCTGCCTTACGCAGCGGGAGCATCCATTAATTACAACTAATTACAATGGAATCATTACTAGGTGAAAATTGTAACCATGGCTATGGGTGCTGCAGGAGAACTTGCTTGTCATCACTGCATTCGGAGCCCTATTCCCCAACGCTGCCCAATATCTTCCCCCTCTATTCTCTCCCACTCTTGCCTGCTTTTATTTCCTGTGAAGATTTGGACCTCTGTTCTTTGCATCTCCTGCCATGGCTCAAAATCTTGCTTCTTGGTTCTTTCAACCTGCCACGTCCAATAATCAAGCACAGAAAATGCTTATGCAAGCCAGTTGGCTTGGATTTCTGTCTTAAGGGAAGAGTGCATCTGTTTTTTGGATTAAATCATGCTTATAAAGTCGTGCTTATTCAGTTGACAGAAAAAAAAAAAGCATAATTTAAAGCTTTCATTTGCTCTTGTGCTAAAAGATTTCAGAGCCTCAATTCACCCTCATTTTGTCCTTCTAGAGCAATACAAAATTAGAGTTCATTATGGTGATCCAATCTCTCCTTTTGTCTTGATTGCAGACACATTAAGCTCTTTGCCAGAGATGTCGACTTTCCCGAACAAGCCTTTCAAGTCTTGCAAACTATCTGCTGTTTTCCCAGTAGGCTAATTAGGGTGGATTAGCGCCCATCAGATGTGCCCCAGGGATGAGCCAAAAGATGAAGGGGAAGGTAAATTGCAATGCCAAAACCTTCCACCTTTATAAGGTCTGAGCTTTTTAAGGTAAGAAGCTGAAGGAGGGCAGGGTACGGTTGCAAAAGAGATTGTGTTGCCCGGCAGGAAAACACCCTAAATGTGGAACGTGATCTTGTGATTAGAGCTGTTGATTTTTCGCTTGGCTCACTCCAATAGCATTTGTTTTGTGATTAAAATGCAGGCAAATTTCAAAATAAAGTGTGGCTTTGAATACAAAAGTTTTAGTTAGAAAAGCATCAAACTGGAAATGTCCTTTTTGGAGAACAAGATAAAATATTTCATTTTCCTAATCAAAAGAATTAATAGAAATCATAACAGTTTTGTGAGTAATCGATTGTTTATTTGTCAACCAGAGTCTGTGATTTGTTTCAGGACAAGTTTGGCTTAAATAGGTTTCACTCAGATCTCTTCTTCTCAATGAGACTGAAAGGAAGACAATGGAGAGACCCTTAAACAGCTCTTAGAAGATGTCTGCAGGGATCCTGTTCTTTTAAATGATAGTTTGACCATGATTTCTCTGTTATTTTAACAGGCTTTGTGGTCAGCACAGGGAAAAAAAAGGAGTATCTAGCATATAATAGTCTCTGCTTAAATTAAAATAGATCAGATCTGGAAGTGTTTACTCCCTTGTTGGCTGAAGGGGCAGTTCTGATGACTGGCTCATAACAAACTGTATACAGTGACATTTGAAATGGTATAAGAAGAATCCTGCTTTTAAATCCTTCTGAGGCTTTTTCAGTTTCAGAAACAAGCAAAGGAGTCAAAGGAAAGGTATTAGTTTAGATTGGTCCCACGCTCAGGAAAAATAAGTGCTGTTTTGTGGCAAGGGTGTGAGAAATCCTGGTATTCTGTGAGGAAGTAGAGACTGACAGGATCTGTGCTGCATCTCTGTGCATTAGCTCCAGCAAAAAGTTTGGTACCCTGGTTCTTAGAAATATGAGTGAAGGTACTTTGTAAATAACTGGGGAAAGTATTCAGAGTCCTAGGCTACCCTTCAGATAGAATTAATATTATTATTTACTAAGGATTGGGCAGAATTGCTACATCATGTTGAATAAATGGCAACCAGAAAAAAGAGCTGAAGAAAGTTTTCTCCACGTTTCCCTCAAATGCCTGTAATAGATTGAACTACCCAAGAGAGTAAGAAAGGTTTTGACATGACAAAAGGAAAATTTTCTCAGCACTGATAGGTATATTTGTCTTCAGCAAGCAACTTCAAGATTGACAGCATCTTGGTTTGTGTATGTTTTACTGAAACATGGTGACAGTCTGAGATGTACAAAATAGTTGGTACGACATAGATTCATCGAGGTAAATCTTCCAGGCTGTTACAGCATCTTGCACACTGAGCCTTTGCCACTGCGGATTCTCTGAACTTTTCCTCTGACAGCCTGGCTCCCACCCCAGTCCCGAGGTCTGTACCTGTCATGGGAAAAGATTCATTAGCCCGTGATGTGCAGTAGCTGTGGGATCCCTTTGTACGACCTCAGCATCCTGCCTTGAAGTGTGAGCACTGCAGCAGTTAAAAGTTGTAAGCTGGGCCTCTGCTATTGTGAGTGTTTTATGAAGAGAAGAGTGTCTGTTATGTTTTTTGGGTTTGTTTTGGAATCTCAAGGACCTCTTAATTTGGAAATTCCCTCAGTGGCTGTATCTTTTTTTTTCCCCCCCTCTCTCCTTGTGATTTCAAATGGAGGTAGTTAAAAGGAAATAAGAAAAGTGCTCATTGTTTATAAGGTGTATAGAGCCAATCATCATGTTAATTACATGTCACAGGGTAATGAATAACTCCTCACTTTTATCATGTGGGGAACAACCTGGGGTTCGTCAGATGGGGCTTTGTGCTTTAAATGAGCACCCCCAAACAAAACTTTGCACCACTCCAATTATGTGAGGACAGACCCTGGTTCAATGCCTTCTTAAGTCTTCAAGCTTTACAGCTGTGGGAACAGCAGTTAGACACACACTGTTCTGCAAACACCAGAAGGCTAAGCTAAAATGCAAAGCATACATTTCATAGTGCTGATTGGCTTTGTGGTGCTCATCCATATGCACCAAGAGCCCAGCACTGGTGAGAAAATAAGTTAAAAAAAAATAATCTTCAGAGCTGAAAAACTGTTATGATTATAACATATTATTGTATAATTGGCTAATTTTGCAACTTTGGAGAGTGTTTATGTTCTCAAAATTAATTAATGTGGAGTGTAACTGCTTTTAAAAATGCCATTCCTCTCAAAACGATGTGGTTAGAAATGTATGCCTCAGTGAATATAACATCATTATTATTGAATATAAAAGTTTATAGTTCATTACACGGAAAATTGCAGTTGAGGCATTTCACAGCTTTAAGAACAATTATTATCCCTGACTGAATTATGGAATGATTTTTTTTGTGGGTCAATAGATTGAAATAATTTTTATTTGAAATGCATTCAGACAAATATTTATGCAAAAGATAAGTGAAATCAGTGATTGAGAGGGAAGAAAATTAGATGAGAAATTATGGAAAAGCAGCACAAAAAAGAGCTTAAAATTACATTTCTGGAAAATTCTTCTTACTGCAGTGGGGAAAAAAGTGCCTCCCATACTCTGGACCTGATAAGATTAGTTTTGTATCCTTTTGAGGGCCCTAATAATAGTGGAGCTTGGCATTAACCCTTTTCCTTTATGCTAAGCTATGCAGGTGAGGTGGTGATTTCAGATGCCCACGCCAGGAGGGAAGTGACAGTGCTCTTGCATCATCATGTGAGCAATGATGTTTAGGATTATGTGGAGGCCTGTGACTGCTTTTTCCTCTCCCCAAATCCTGTAGGGAATCCTTAGTGGCTGTGCTGGTCCACACAGCCTTTGATGCTGCTAGCAGCCCTGAGCCAGCTGTGTCCCCACGTGTCCCCAGGAGATGGGGACAAGGTGCTCCACAGGCAGCTGCTGTGTTTGATGTCTGCTTCAGCTGCTCTCCTGCTGCACCAGAGAGACCCCTCCACTTCTGCATGTGTCCTCAGTGATCTCTGAGCTGTCTCCTAGTCCTGCTGGGATAGCTGCTGGCAGGAGCAGGACATTTATTCCTTCTGGTGATGGATGATTTGTGAGTGCCTCCATCTCGGGCTGCTCTGTTTTTCCTCTTGGAAGGCTCCTGGACCAGAGGAGCATTTTCACACTGCTGTCTGCCTCACTTCTGAGAGATGTGAAATGTACTGCCAGCTCCTCAGTTTAGGTGAAATGGGAGCTTCAGCAAAGCACACGAGCTTTGGCACTGCAACTCCAGATTGTCATATTGTCCCATTTGTAGAATCACAGAATCATTCAGGTTGGAAAACAAATCATCAAGTCCAAGTGTTCTGTCTCTTTATTTGAAGTAATGATAATGCTGAGGCCTCAGGTCAGGTTGTTGTTTCTTCATTTTTGGCCCAGCTAGACTTTCTATATATCTGCAATTCCCTGGTTCCTCTAATGTCAGTTCCTGACATTGAAACCATTCATTTTCTTGCTTTTCAGTTAAACAAAAATGTCAGTAGGTGATGACCAAGGCTTCCTTGGTGCCTTCTTATACCAGATAATGCTAAATGTATGGATTATGACATACAGCATTTTCAATAGGTGATTTATTTTGATGTAATTTTGATGATGTGGAGCAGAAACTGCTGGTCTAAACCCATTTTTTGCTGCAAGATGCTTGAAATAACACTCAGTCATCTGAAGCCCATGCCATCAAATTTAAAATCCTTAGAAAGAACTGGTTTTTTTCACAGAGGTGCATGGGGTGAGCACAGTATTTTATACCAACCTAAATAAACCAGAATTACGGTCTAGAACTTCTACACAAACAACTTCTGCCCAAGGTAAGCTAATTGGCCAACTTTGCTGCACTGACTTAACTTTTCCTGGTCCATGAATAGGATCTGGTTTGTGTTTCTGGCATAGGAAAGAAGCCTTGGCAGTTTCTCTGCTATTTCTCCTCCTTGGAGACCAAAATGAATGTTGCTAGCCCTCTCTGTCAATTTTATTCCATCCCTAAATGACCTACAGAATTTCTCTCAAATATTTCTCAAGCAGAACAGTTTTCTTAAAAGAATGAACAGATGAGTAACTTAATCTGGTGCAGTTTTGTCAGTCTCTTCCCTGTTAAGTTGCTCACTGTGGAAAAACAAAGTAAGTATTAATGGAAATGTGTTTAATTTTGATTTTGAATATACAGATATGGTTTTGGTTTGCCTCAGTTGTTCATGGTTGTTGTATCCAGTCTCAGTTAAATATTGTATGAACCAGAAATATGTAAATGGGTGAAATCTGTTTTATATTTGCCACCTAAACAAAGATGGTGTTCACCACATAAATACACTTTTGGACACAAATTTCAGGAGCAGACCATATAATCGAGGCCTTTTTCTGTTTTGTGTTGTATTTTTTTTAAATATGGGTGAAAATTGAAGGCAGCACGGCATATAAAGAGACATTATTAGCTTTCAATTTTAGGGAATTAACTTACATTTGCACTCTGACTCACAACAGGTATTGTAACAAACCTGTGCTATGCAGGAAGCTGGATGCTTGGGTCAGTAGGTATGAATTCATTTTTTCCCATTTTCCTTCATGTATATCTATATAAAAGCTGTTATAAGACTCTTACTCAAAAAGAAAAAAAAAAATTAAAACCGAGTCATCTCAAAAATCTTGCTCTTGCTGTCATCATCCACAGAAGTCAACAAAACTCTGCTGATCATTTCTGTGCAGTCTGTGGTAAAAGGATGAGACAATTACTCACTAACATCATCATCCTGACTGTCTCTCTGGAAAGTTGTCATGTAGTTGAGTCACATTTTTGCATTGTCCCCATAGGATGTGGCTCTCATGGGAGCCCCGTGGTAAATTCAGCCTTTTTAAGGCCTCTCAGCCGTTTCTTTTCCCCTTACAAACATCTTGGTGCATTGCTGGTACCCCACATTTGGCCTGGCACAGTCACGCTTAGCGATGCACAATTCCTTCCTCTTGTGCTTCTGGGATAACCACTGCCTCTGCAACATCCTAAATGGTCAAAACTTTCCAGAACAACAGCACAGGGAAACGTCATTATAACCACTTTCCTATTTATGCTGGCAAATTGGCAACTTGTCATGGTTTGTATCACAGAAGTCTGAGTGGAGACGAACCTCATAAATTGCATTCTATATTCCTTTTTCCAAAAGCCCTTCAGACTTGATTTTATGATACACTTGTATGTTAAACCTCATGACCTTTTGCTTGAACATGGCAGCTTCCCAAAACACATGAGCATGTTCTAGAAATTTCTTTTAAAATTTGCTAGAGCAAAGTCAGGGTTTTGAGGGGGTTGCAAAAGGAAAGGTTAGATTTTACTGGCACTGATACTTCCAGAGAGGAGAGATTTTTACAATCTAAACTGTGTGATAGAGAAAGATACTTCTGCTTAATTCTTGCCCTGACAGATACTGCAATTAAATTAATGTTTTAAAATCTGTCTTGATGTTAATTTTTAATATGCAGGTATTTAAAATGTAGGATGATTTTCTAGAAAAAGAAATCATCTTTGCTGATGTGACACAACCTGAAACATTTGGAAACATCTGATAGTTAATGCTGAGGAATGAGGTGCTTCCATATGGCAGTGTGCTTTTATTGGGATGGGAAGAAAAATTTTATATCAAGCCACTGAGGAAGCCTGATTGCCCAGCTTGTAGATAAGGCATAATGTAAGCAAAGTGTAAATTGGGTGAGATGATGGCTGAGATCTTAAAAATCAAGTGCATAAAATTGTCTCTGTGTTTTGGCTTTCTTTTTCTCAATAAGCAAAACAAGAATTGTGAATTTCATGGAATACTTAGAGGTCAAACTTAGGTACTAAGCACACAGTGATTCTGTGTATTGCCTCTTCCAGGTGCACACAGGGTCACTGACCCTTTTGCTGATTTTTGATGCTTGTATGTTTTACTTTTCAGCTTTCCTGGAAAAGCAGGACTCCATACTAAGAAAAATGCTCTGTCAAAAGCTTCAGTGTTCGGTTTTTTTCCCTCAGAGATTTGTACTGTGTTCTTCTCTTCTGTGACCTTCAATGTCTATGAGAACTCTATGAGAAGTACAAAAGAAAAAAGGGTTGACAGCAACTCTTTCTAAATCTCATTCTCTAAATTGCAAAGGTTATTTATGCCATTTTATGGGTTTCTCAAAGCTTCACTAAAATGAGCATTTCAGTGGAAAGATGCTGGAAAAAAAGCTGAATCCCATTTGAGACTGGATTAATGCTGACCTAGATTAATGCTCTTTGGAAATCCCTTTGGAATATCTCTTTTCTAATTACAGCCTTTTGTCTGAAAAAATTGTTTTTGCAGATATGGCCAAGCCTCAAAAGTGTTTCCTGATTCCAGCTAGTCACAAAATGACTGTTTTACTGTTTCTGGCCAAGCACATACCTACATCAGGAGAATGCACTCGTACTGAGTGTGAGAATGCTGCAGTCTTGTGTATGCAGAGACAAAGCCAGGTATGTCCACTGAGCATCTTGACACAAGACAAAATGCAAGTTTCTTTGGTAAGCTACTGCAAAGATCACTTTTTTTAAACCACCATTATAAAATTGCTCATAAAGTCAATGTTGTCTGGGAGACTGCCTTCCAGTAATGTCTTTTTCCATTTATTGTTTATAGAAATAGAGCAGGGCAAATTTTATCCCTGTGCTAGAAGTGTTGGTAAAAACATTGTGAAATTCGGACTAAAGCAAATGTTGGCGTGTTTAGTGTAACGTTTCCATATGAAACACAGGCCATGGACCTCTAATATTTTTAATTGCACAAGTAGGTACAGGAAAATTCTTCCTCTTTTGGCTGTACTAGCCCAAGGGATTTATTTTTAAATTGTAATATTCAATATTTATTTTGTCTGATGTTTTGGCCTAGAGAAAAGAAAAGACTCCAGCTACATAGGTAAAACTGAATATGAAGATATTTATTTCCACATTATTTACCCATGTGGTCTTTATTTCCTTTTAAAAATCTTCCTGTGAAACATGAATGCTGGAATAGGGGTTGCTCTGCCATGCTCTGTCCTGAATCCTTCCAGTCCTGAGTACAGCAAAGGATGAAGGAGAAACAGTGCACACTTGTGATCTACATTTTGCTTTTAGGAGCCCCATGCCAGTCCAACAAGAGTCTGCTCAGTTTGGGCCTGTCTTGAAACTGGAATTGTGTTCTTGCTAAAGATGTGGTCTCAAAGAACATTGCTTTGACTCAGAAGAAAACAGGTTCACTCATTTCCAGAAGATTAATGTGGATGTTCTTCCTTTCTTCTCTGCTGGTAGAAGTATTTCTGCCTGTTTATTCAGAATAGAAATAGAGTTTGCATTTGTTTCAAGTAATGCAAAGTGATAAAAGACTTGTCTGTGTGAAAATTTGCTTTTCTTTAGGGAATATGGAAAGTGAAGTCTCCACTCATTTCATAAGCAAGTGTCAGCCTGGAGCTTGGAAGAGGTTTTTAGCTTCAGAGATGCATTATCTTGTTCTTCAACACAGAGAGCTAGTAGAGAGAAACAACCAGTTTTTATCTGAGTTCGTTTTAGATTGATGGCTCATCGATCCATGAATGCATAAAATGCATGAATGCATTGATGAATGCATAAAAGCTTTGTTTTTTGGGTCACATACTGTATTAACTCTGTATTTTTATTTTTCAAAAAGTTAAGAGTTCTAAAACATTACTGATTTCAAACCCACAGGTACCATTATGTCTTCTTTTTATTTTTTTTCTTTTGCCAATACTTTAGCCTGCTTTACAGTATCAACATGGTAAAGCTGTTTCATTCTGAGCATGGCTACGTTAGTTATAGTGTGGGCAGAATGCAGGTCTTTGTTAGATGATGCAATGTTATATCACCCAAATGCTCAACTATTGTTTGAATCCAGGGAGCACTTTTGGGGCTCTCTTGTGAATGAAGTTTATTTTGTTTCCAATTCCACTGCCTTTCACTAATCAAGATGACTGCTTACTGTGGGTTTGTAGCTGCCTGTCTATGTATCTGTCCTTCCATTTCTTTTACATTTGCAATTTGTGTTCATAAATTGAGTCCGAATATAGAAACAAGGGATATGTAATATAAAGTAATATATTTGGGGCTTTTATACGTCCACTTTATTTATTTAGCCTTGACACTCATAAAACTAACAAGGTCTTGGAATATTCCTACTTATAAAATGTTTTTTGGTATTGGTATTACTACCTCAAATGAGTGGACAGTAGAGGCAATATCTTAGAAATGTTCAGCAAAGCTGAGTTAGACTTTATAGGTACACTCAAGTTATGTATTTGATTTGTCTTGGGATTCAAGGCACTGTGAGAACACTTCCCTTTTTTAGTATTTTCTATCAGCTTACTACCTCTCCTTTGTGATCACCATTCGAACACTGGTGGCCTAGGGGATGCAAATTCAAGGAGTGAAGCGAGTTTAAACAACAAAATACTCCCCCCACCCTGCATGATTAATCACTGCTCTACTTCAGGGACCATATCTATTGTCATTTTCTGCATGTTAAAGCAGTTACTGCAATTGATGGCATGCTGTCTTTATAATGGAATCCAAAGGGATTTTAAGCCATTCATCTATTTGCATATGTTTTAAATTATCCCATGAAGTTTAGCAGAGGGTTGGCAATGTCTTGTTTGAGATTGGGAAGGGCTCTTTTATAGCAGTTGCACACATTGCTCTGGTGTCCTGTGGCTGAGGCATAACTGAAGGCTGATTTACCTGGTGAGAGGCACAAAAGAGTGAATTTGGAGACTCCATTTACAGTAGGATCCCTGTAACTTTCATAACTCTCCACACATGAAGGAGAGTGAGTAAACTCCTAGTTATTTATTTGCCTGTTCATACTCATGATACGTATGCTGCCCATCTTTTTCACATCTGAAACAATTAATTTTCACCACAGGAGGTCAGGAAGGGTCAAAACCAAATGGATACCCTGGTTCCCTCTGCTGTGGCATCTTGTAGGTGCCAGAGTCGCTGTTTTATTGTTGAGAGGTTTGGGTTTAACCTGGCACAATGCAACAGTCCTCTAATATTTAAAAGTTTCATATATGGCAAGCAAATTACTTCTCGCCCGACTTTTTGTTTCTAAATCCTCTCAGGCATGGTGGTGACTGCCCACTGCAAATCACCTGATACGTGTCTGTTTCTGCATGTGTTGCTGCAAATAACTACATTTTCAGATTTGCTGCTCTTATTCCTCTGCTATAAATCACATCATGTAAAGATAAGTCTGGCAATCATCTGCATGAAAAATACTTCAATCTACTCTATCTGCAGTGTGTGTGTATCTGTTAATACATACCTGCGGGTAGTTTGCAAAATTCTAAATGCAAATTTATTTTTCTATTCCAATGTGCCTTGTAAGTAATTTTTTTGGGTTTTTTTTTAAGCAGAGAAATATATACTTCTTTAGATTAATTTTTGAGTCTGTTCAGAAGGCTCTGTACTTTTCATCCACTTGTCCTCTCTTTTTTTCCCACTGCATTTTGTTAAAATAAAAATTTAGATTTTTAATTTTAGATTTACATAACATAGAGAAATAGCAGTTTTCTCTTTAACTTTTCTGACTTTAGAAGAATATTCTCCCTGGTGCTATCCATGCTATTGCCAAGGAGATGGGAAACTGTTCCTCATTTTTCTGGGCCGAGCATAAGACATGACCTTACCCACCATTTCTTTGGACAGCTGTCCACATAGGAGACATGGTACTTGGAAAATTTCCTGGTTTTGACTTAGTTCCCAAAATTCACGAGGCTCATTGTTTGAGTCAACTTGTAGCATTTGAGTTTGTCAAGATCTACATAGATTTTAAGCTCTTTTTAATTAGAGAATAGGGATTATGGTTCTATTTAATTAACAATCGTTCAATAACATAAGATGTTCATTGCAAACATAACTTGGGTAGAATTTCAAATCCTATTGTTTCTTGTAGTTGCAGAACATAAGACCAGCAGTGGTGAGAGGACTGAGGGCAGTCTCACAATGTGGAAACTCCCAGCAGAGCAGAATTGCTCACAAAGGTCTTTCAATATGATGCATTTGGATGGAGATTATAACCTGAATTTTAATGTCAGTTTTCTCAGATGTGCAAGGACTGAGACAGTCTTTCCTCAGTAAGCCCCAACATGATGTTTTTTATTTTCAGATGCTCTTCAGCACCTATCTAGCCCCCCAGGGGCTGTACATGCTCCATATTTTCTGATGCAGGAGCAAGAACTTCAGTGAAGCTCCTAGGCCTTGCTGACCATGAAATTCTCATATTTGGGGATTTTGCTTTTGTAAAATACCCATTTTGAATAGCATTTTCTGGAAATACTGAGCTTCGTTTGGCAGCAAGTGCCCAAGGGTGACACAGTAGCAGGTTCTATGATAACTGAAGAAGATTTAGAAAAAGGAACTGTGGCAAGAGGAGAAAATAGCAGCATGTTTTGGAGAAGGAAAGTATGTTCTCTACATGAGTTAAAAGTAACTTTTGACCTTTTTTTGGGTTCAGACAGAGGTTGCAGTGTAGGTAGATTCCTAAATCCTTGTAAGAACTGATTTGCCTAGCTCTGGAGATGCATACTGCAGGGCTTCAACTCCAAACTGCTTCTAGCCAGATTCCATTTATTACCAGCACATTTTGACATTTCAAGTAATACTGTGCAGGTTCTATTTCTCACTTTCTATTAGTGATTTCTGTAGAGTTATGAGCTTTTTCATTTTCGGTTTTCCAACACTTCCAACTGATGTCTTGCCAGCAGTTAAGATGATTAAAGGTTTCTGAAGAAGTAGACTGCTGCAGGAAATCTGAAATGGATCCCTCTGCAGTGCCAAAAATCTTTGGAAAATATATGTATATCCCTTTCTTGAAGAAATCTTCCATACTATTGGTCTTTCACTGTACTTCTGTGTGTTTTTTTCCTGAACTAGACAGAATAGGTAAGTGAAATTCCTACAGGTAGGATGAAAAGAAGATAAAGAAGAGTGAATTTGTGGCTTAATCCCAGCAAAGTGTTGGATAGTATCTACAGCTATGCTGAAAATATGCATCTAAACCACTGAATGTGTTTCCACAGATCTCTTTTTCTGATGATAGTTGGTCCCCAGCTATTTTTTAGAATACTGCTCTTGAGCATTTCCATCTGGCTGTGAGTTTTCAACATTATTTTTTTCATGCAGGCTTAATCATTATAATTCATTCCCTTGTCACCTTGAAACTAAATTAATGCAATGCCCTCTGGTATTTGGAGCACTATTTGATTCATATTTGTCATCAAAGTGTCCACTGAGCTGCAATTGAAAAATTCAAACACTACACTTATATGAATAAGCAAAAGGGTTAGTGTATTTTCAAACAGCATGTTTTGATGACAAAATATCTGTGCTTCAGTTTATTGAAAGGAATTAGTGCAGTTTTGAAAGGGTTATGTGATGTAGTGGCTGGCGTGGTGAGGAACTGGATTTTACCCAGGAGATAGTTTCCTGTGCTGGATTTCTCTGTCAAGTGTTGGGGACTGTACAGACAAAACCCCATTTATCTGGCTTGAAATATTCAGAGATGTTCCCTTTGCCTTCTTGCTTAAGGAAAGAGAAATGTCTTCAGCAGTACCCAAAAGTTTAAAACCCTTCATGATCTCTTTCTCTTGCTTTCTACAAACTGTTTTAGAATTGCACATTTTTAAAACTTTTTCATATCAGTGTCAGGGCAGCCTCAAGACCATCATTCTCATCCAGGCATTGGGAATGTGGAGCTAGCAAAGCTGAAAAGCCAGATGATAGTTTGCTGATTTTTTCCTTGGAGAGTGAATTTTAATTATTATCTAATTATACTAAAGCTTAGACGATTACAGGAATTTTTTTTCTTGGATTCAAGTCTATTTTCAAAGGATGCTACCTGAGCATTGTATAAAAAAAAATACATTCTCTGTTCTTTTTTCCTTTAGGTCTGATCCTCCTCACATTGGAAACTGAAGACATTACTTGTAAATCTGAGATGATATCTGTAATTTTTATCAATCTTGAAGTATTTTTCCTTTTAATTTTTCACTATGCTTGAGAATGACCTTTAGGAGTCAGCATATGAAAAAGTTTCTTGCCTTCACTCCTATGACTGTCTAACTAAATAATTCGCAAAGTGTCTTGAAAAGATAAGGAGAGATGTTTTTTCTGTTATCGTGATTTTACTGACCATCAGTCACTACACTTAAAGGGCATATTTCATGCAAATTTTCTATTCATTTGGCTTACAGAACTATGCTGAAATAGTTACAAGATGACAAAGAGGAGTTTAAAAATACTGCAGTGCAAGCCAGGTAAGCAGCTAAAGGCTCCTTTTTCTTTCTTTTCCAGATAAGCCCGAGTTAAAGGCAGCTTTACTTTACCCCTTGGGAATGTTGTGTTTAAAGCAACCCCCACTAATCCATGAGTCACTATGGAACAATTTACAATATATCTTTAGCCAGCCTGCACTCATCCACAGCACAGCACGGGACCCGTGTGTGGGGATTAGATATTAGGAAGGAATTCTTTACTGTGAGGGTGGTGAGGCATTGGAACAGGTTACCCAGAGAAATTGTGGCTGTCCCATCCCTGGAAATGTTCAAAGCCAGGCTGGATAGAGCTCTGGGCCCATCTGAGTGGAAGGTGTCCCTGCCCATGGCAGGGTTTGGAATTAGATTAAGGACTCTTCCAGCACAAACCATTCTGTGATTATAAGAGTCTCTGATATTTCTTTCTTTACTATTAAGCAGTCCTAATGACACAGATAAAAATTAAATCTTCAGCTGAATCACTCATGTAGAGAAACAATCTTTTTAGGCTCTCTAAGGGAGAAAGGTTTTAGCCACGCACGGTTTTCATCCCACGGCTGCAAGAAACGTAGGACAGAACATCCAAACCCTGCAATTTTCACTATTTAAATGCTATTTAAATTGAGCCAATGGCTGTGGAACTCGCTGCTGTTGGGAACTTTTGCAATGAGAACTATAGGTTTTTGACTGCATATTGAATCTAGTCTGCCCAGATATTTTCAAAGCTTTACTTTTTCCGAAATGCAGACATGTACATTACAGTACTTAGTGATGTTTCTGTTGGAATTGAATTTGAACATCTCTGACTGCCACATATTAATTTTATTTAATTGGACACAAACTTGCTTTTCCCTGGGCTGGACTGAGACTAAAAAGTTTTGGCCCTTGGTATTTGCTACCAAAACTTCTTGCAGGTAGTTTAATGGCAGCATTGTGATAGAGCCAAGCTTGTCTTTAACACCCCTTCCTGCAATTTTATAAAGTTTGGGCCAGACTTCCAATTGCAGAATTTTAGCAGTTGGAGCAATTAGCAGCAGCCGAAGATCTGACCTGTCAAAAATAAATCCTAGGATTTTTGTTGCAGCTTTAGATATCATTTTGCCTATGTTGGAGGAGATCCTCAGTATTGTTGTTGTTGACTTGTTATTGTTATTGTTACAGGAGTTGCATACTAAGGGAAAAATGTACTTTTGTGTTCAAGCTTTTATTTTTGGGACTGTCCTTTTGGCTTTATTAGTTTTAAACGGTGTTACTTCCATTTATGATCCTGTGCATTGTCATCTGTCAGCACAAGATATAGGAGCAGATGAAAGGCAAGGAGCCATATATGTACATGAAGAGTAGCCTGGCCACATGTGTAAATCCTTTGTCATTGTGTTTGAAAACATAAAAGGAGAGTGAAGCTGCTGAGGAAGCAGTTGTGCTGAACGTGATGGCCCATGTGCATCACATACTGTCCCTGGAACAGCACTTGTGCTTTGTGTATGAGAGCTCACAGCAGTGCATGTAGGGGACAAGGCACACAGTCAATATAATGTAGGAACTGCAGATTGTGTAGATCTTTTCTGGCTATTCTCCCAGCTCTCTGATTGAAAGTCCTGGTGCAAGTCCCGCTGAAATAATTAAAACTTTCCTTCATTTACTTCTTCAGGGTGGGGCTCCACCTCTGCATTAATTCAGCTGCACTTTCACACGGGGCCCAAACTTACTACTGAAGTAAGTGACAAACCCTCTCTGCCTTTAGCAAAATATGCCTTGGCATCGTGTATATTATGAGATATTAAATGTTTTAACAACTGAGGCATCTGTGTTGTGTTGAGCTCTGAGGTAGCATCCAGAAGGATCACAAGATACCAATCTGATTACATTCCTCACATTGGTATGACAATGGTCTCTCCACATATTGTTTCCATCACTACTGCAGTCATACCACCAGAGTGTCTTAATGCTCTGCCAGTTTATATTCTTGAGAAATTTTTGTCACAAGAATAGTTTTTTCCACACTCTTCAGTATTTTTCCTAAGTTAATAACCCACTTTGGGCCAAATTTGGAAAATTTTGCCCAAGGGCACTGGTTTGTTTTCTCATTTCTGTTTATTTATTTTCTAATTCATAGAAGTGAAAGATGCCAAAGGCATTGGTGAACAGGATAGTCTAAAACTGTTAAAGTACAATAGCACTTTTACTTTGTATTCTCTTTTACCTTTAGGAGAGTAATTTTCTCTGCTCCAGTGTTCCCTTGCCTTGTAAGATGAGAACAGTAATGCTTTTGTATTTCCCTAACCAAAGATTTTTGGGATCACACTGAACTGGACATTCCCACTGATGAGCACTTTCATACACAAATGCCTTTTTTTGGGTCAGTGAAATTGCTGGTTTGAGTTGGGGTTCAGAACCTCTTGCCCAGTCATCTCCAGTTTCTGATGAGTGATGAGGTGAGCACTTAGGAGTGGAAGTAAGAGAATTTTGGGCATGTAACTCTTCCTGATACCAGTGGAAACAAATAGCTAAACTCTCACATTTTAGTATTTGGAGTGCTTTACATTTTGACAGCTTGACAACTTTCTAACATTATCACGTTACAGTCCAAATCCCCTAGACCTCTGCTCGGTCTTTACATAGGCAAATCTCTTTAGTGCTTTAGTAATGGCTTCTTCAGTAAGGTCTGGAAAACTACAGGAAAAGGAAAAAAAAAGAATTAATTAGCAATTTACTTAATGAAAGGTAAAATCAAGCATGGCACAGTACACAGCTGATTTTTACCACAGGCAAATCAATATTTGTTTTTACTACGAACGTTTTAGCCATAAACAATAGAACTTTGCTCCGTTATTGTGAAAATCTAGAAGTTGCTGTGTGATTGTTTCCCTGTTTTAACAGGTATTCAAATTAAAGGACAGGATTATATGGGGTAGGAGGTGAGTGATTTTCTGTAACTGCCAGATGACAGGCATATCTTCTGTTATTTGTTTATAGGTGGATCATTTGCTATGAAATGCTTAAGAGACCAATTTAAGCATCAGGTTGCATTCTACAGTTCAGTAATTTCACCTTGTAAGAATCAGAAGAGTTTTCAAAGTAATGCTATCTGGAACTGCAATTTTCTACTATTCATTCATTTTTTTCCCCCTAGACCTTCTCTTGCTGTCTCCTCTGTTTGTGATAATTCTGGAGATATCCTCAGAGTGGGGAGCCCTGGCCTGTGTAGTTTTCCCAAGCCCTAACACACGCCTGCTCTTCATGCGTGACAGCTGAAAATCATCCTAAGTGAAAACTGCTCTGTGCTCCCCTTGCTGCAGCATGGGAGATGATATGTTGACAGTCCAGAGCCCTGTGCATGATAGATGTGAAGGAGTGTTGTTAAAGGACTTGAAGGGTGTTTATTGCCTATCCCAAAATGTTTTAGTGCTTGCAGGCTGTAGCAGTCACTCTGGCATGGCAGCACTGAAAACTGCAGCACAGCTCTAACTGTGGTGCCAGGTGCTCTGATGGGATACTGTCCTGTCAGCACCACAGATGAGTAATTGCACAGAAAACCTTTGTTTCTGTATGCTTAAAAATAATTTATTGTTCACCTTATGTTAATAATTTCACACGCAGCAAACAGCATTTAATCAGTTCTTTCCATTCTGTATTTAGTTGCTGGAATAGTACATTCCATGGGAGAGAATTTGTACTTTATTTGATGCTACTAATTCTTTACTAGTATTATTTAATTTATTTATTAAATGCTGGCAGTGCACTCAATAGGACCAGATTGTCGAATATTTCTTCTAGTGTTTTCTGATAACTAATGAACGTTTTTGTAGATGTGTTACTGTGGTTGAGGTACCTGATAACTGACAAGTTTTTTGAGTTAGATCTTTTAACTCTAGAACAGCATAATTAATCATGCATAAGTTAACAGGCACTTGGTGAAGGGAGATGGGAGAGGAATCAGAAACCTAAAGGAATTGTTCTATTTGAATGCAGCTTAATTCCTACCTTGTCAGTGAGTTTTGTCCGTGTGTGTCATGTATCTGAAAGAAGCCATAAGGCAAATGTTGTGTGTTCAAGCAGCTCCTTGGTGCCGGCTGCTTTAGCTTCTCTCTCAGATGTGTGCTGTCTTTGTTAAAGCTGTGGAACTGGTGAGCTTATTGCAGCCTTCCAGGCATTCCTATGGAAAACAAATTGGTGGGACATCCATTTTTATGTGTATTCCACGCTTCTTTGGAGCAAACTGTGCGGGCGAATTCCACCATTAATGGTGTGTAACATCATTAATGGCTCAGGCCAGAAGCATCTTAAATTGTGCTGGCCTTAGTCAGGATAATTTAAAGCACTCATACAAGTTGTTGCTATTTGAATATGTCCCTAAAATGTATGATAAATGCATTAACAGATTTTGGACCTGAAGGCTTCACATAAAAGGCGGATGGGGAAGGGTCATGGGGCGAAAACAACAACTTCTAAACCATGAAGTGATAATGAAAAGTAGACTGGCCAACATACTGATATTTCCTTTAGGAGACTCAGGAAGCTGTTTTTTGGCTCTTGTATTTTATAAAGCTCTACCTCTAATCTCCTAGCTGGTTTTATTACTGAAATGTAATATTGCAGTTCTGTTTCTCCCCACTGCTCTGGGGATCTTTATTCCTACTCATATGTTGTCTAAAGGAAAGACTGTTCTCTTGTTCTAAAGATGAAGTCTGAACTGGCAAAAGAAATGTGTTGGTTCTTCCTTCCACGGAAGGAGACGACATCTGGAAGACAATCTTTAAACAGCATTAATTACATCCCTTGATTTTCCCTTTCATAGGAGGAATGTGAAAGTTATGTGAAGCTACATTTATTGTCACTAGAACTAACAATGATGAGGTGAGCTTTTAGTTTATATCAGTTCCTTTCTAGCATTTATATCCCAAATCGTTGGTCATAATTTCCAACCACTTCTTTGTTGAAAAAAAAGCTTAAATGTCTTTCTTTGTTCATACTTAAACTATATGTGTTGAGACAGAATAAGCAGCAGAGGAGTAACAGAATCATTCTGCCACTGATCTCATCTTTGAACTACATTGGTTAGGATAAGTTATGGAATAAATCCCAAACGATGGACTAGTGAAAAATGCAAGTGGATTCTGGATGAACCTAGTGATGTTGTGCCAGTATAACAGAGATGAACAGGATCTTTAGGAAGTGCTCAAAAGCAATTTGATTCTATCCCCTGAAACCCAGCCTAGAAGAAAAATCTGGTTTGACTTGCACTTTTAACAGTTCTCTTAATAAAAAAAAAGTAGATTGTTAAGGCCTGAAAGTCTCCTCAGCCTGACACATTACCATGAAAATTCTTTAATTGAAAATATACTTTTCCTCAGAAAAGGTGTCAAATATGTTTAAAAAACTCACAAACCCCCCTTTCTTTCAGAAATAAAGCTTCAAGGTTCCAAAACATTTGAGCACTTCCATTCCTGTAGGCGCAGGGGAGTTCTACCCTATATATAAAAATACATAAGCACATGCTTAACTTTTAGCAGGTATTAAGTCCCATTCATTATTTTAGGACTTAAGCATATAGTCACATCTCTGAGAAGTGGGTCCTGCCTCATGTTAACTTCCAAGCTGAAAGTTTCATAAGGTGTTGAAGGTGGTCCAGCACTCACTGACCAAGAGATCCAAACGCTGCCAGTGCAGCAAGCCAGAGAGGGGCTTGGTTTAATCGGATTCTGGGTTACAATAAATAAATTATAACAAACTCGACAGAAGCCTCTGGGCTGGGTCCAGCCCTGAGGCCAGACTGAAATTTCTCATGTAGCAGGTAATCAGTAAGATGAGAAACCAGCTGCAGGAGAAGGGCCTCCCTATGAAACAAGAAGGTACTCTGAGAGCCAAGTCTCGTCCCAGTAATCTTTCCAGTAACACTACAGTGATCCATGCTCTTCATTATCTGGTCTTCAAAGGAGTTGAATTAATTGGAAAGGAAACTGATGGTACTATTGGGGCAGGCCACCCAAGTTGGTTGGTTGTATGAATGAAGAATGGGTCATTAGATTTGTCCTTTACTTTTCTAAACATTTCAGTATAAGCAGAGCTCATAGGTAGTTTCAAATGAAGATTATTTGGTTAGGGGGGAAAGGTTTGCCAGACTGGTATTATCCCCTTCAGAGCATTTAAACTGAGCAATGTGATGACATTTCAAAACCATCTGGGACTATTTTTTTTTTTCATTATAGTCTCCAAAATGACCCATTTTACTTAAAAACAATGAGGCTGGTGTTTCGTTGTCCTTTGTGATAATGTTTTTCAAGCAGCTGTCTCTAGGGTTTGGTGCAGGCTTTGGCTAATAGTTCAAAATACCCAGTCACTGAATTGATTGATGCACGTAGCTGATTGTATCTGTCAGACTGCCATTTACCTTTTATTTTACAGACTTCTCTCCAAAAATCATATTGAAAATGCCGGAGTGCTGTAGAAGGTTTGAGTGCAACTCAAGCAGATTTTGTGAAATACACGATGACTTGTGCTGTACATGTGGATTGATGTTTCCAATTAGTTTTCCCAGTGACAGGTCTGGTGGGATCCATTGTATCTCTGAGAGTAGCCAGCCTAAATCAGTCAAGTAAGAGAAAGATACTCCACTGGAGAGCAATTCTTCTACCCTGCCTACATCCCTAATGTTCTCTGTCTACTCAACCAAATTACAAGGTTAGATGATTTTCTGCCTACTTTTTCATCCTCTGGAGTTTGCTGAGGTAGATTTTATTTTTGCAGAATCTTCCCCAGTGGATGCACGAGAAAGTTATTTGTAGATTTTTTTTTTTTTTAAGCTTTGAAGTTTGGATTTTGCAAGTGAAACACTTCTTCTAATGAATAGTTTTTAGAACTGAGTTCCTAGCTTTTAGGAATAACCAAGTAACATTACTAATGTGTGCTTGATAAGCAAAAAATCACCAACTTTCTGAAAATTAGCTGGATTTCCAGTTGTTTTGTAGATTTTTAAATTTTTGGTCTTTGTAAATATAATGTTTTATAAGATACTGCAGAGGAAAGGTTGCAGTCCAAAAATGTGGATCCCTTTGGGCAGCAAATAACACTTGGGGACCAGAAATGCTGGTTTGCATTCTGGAGCTAGATGAGCACAGTGATCTCTACAGAATCACAGAGCCTATAGAGATCTATGTGGAATCACTGAGGTTGGAAAAGACCTCCAAGGTCATCAAGTCCAACCTTTGACCCAACACCACCGTGTCAACTAAACCCTGGCACTGAGTGCAAAGTCCAGTTTTTTCTTGAACACTTCCAGGGATGGTGACTCCCCCACCTCCCCGGGTGGCCTGTAATGACTATAAACCCTTTCCATGAAGAAATTCTTCCTGATGTGCAACCTGAACCTCTCCTGGCAGCAGCTTGAGGTCACTTCCTCCTGTCCTGTCACTTGTTTCCTGGGAGAAGGATGTGGAGAAGATGATATTTCTGGCTCACCAGGGGAACAGATGCTTGAAAGAAGTCACAAATCATATTGGAAAGGTGGTTCAGTTTACAGTCCTGCCATTTTCTCCTGTGCAGCCTTTCAGATTCCTCTTTAAGAAAACTGAGCAGTTGCTATTTACCTATCCCCTTTCTAGCAAAGGGGAATAAGTAGAGTTGGTTGAAATTGCTTCCTTTACAGTTGGCTGTGTGAGAGAAAATAGATTTTCTTGACCAAATGGAATTTCCACTGAAAGTCTACCTTCTGTGAAAATGTTTGATCTTTTTGCTTTAGCTGAGTGCCCCATCCCACACTCTTTCTCTTGGGTTTCTAAGTGGAAAGTCATCATTTTCTGGGCTTGCAGAACTGTAGGCAAGTAGTAGTAATAGTAATAATAAAAATGCTGGTTAGATTTTTTCATGAGAGCTTTTTTTCATAGTACTCAAAGTATAGTTAATAGAAAGAGCTGTATTGCAGCTCAAGGTCATCTCCTACTCCCAATTTGATGCCCTGTTCTGAGATGAGTGAGTAGTAGAACTTCAGCTGTTTTTTTTGGTAGAAAGTTGTGCAGTACAGCCCAGGTCCACTCCTTTATTTTTTAGCACTCTGGTGGCTGCTGGCAGCTGCAGCTTGCTCTTAGCAAATTGTCTGTGAAAAATTGCTCACAGCTAGTCCCTAAGAAACTCTACTGAATGTGGCTTAAGCCTGAACTGATGTATTCAATTCAGGTGGATTGTCAGGCAGAAACCTAAGAGTGCACAATGCAGCTTGGTCTATAAATTCAATTTCTTCTTCGCAGCATAATAGCAGTACAGCTTTTCAAAAAGGAGTTGGGACAGAGAAAAAAGAAAACTCTGGACAAGATATGTCTCAAGAATTTCACCAGTCTATCCTGAACATCTGAGTCTAAGCAAAATAACTGGCATGGAACTTATCAGGCTAAAATATCCATTTTGAAAAAACTCAACGAGCAACTGAAAGCAGATAAAAAGAATTCTTTGGCAGCCATAACGGTAGATACAGCTACCACTTAAAACACAAATATTTCCAAACTGTAAGTGGTTATATCACAGAGATTACCATATCATCACGGGCTGTCATTTGTCCTGTTATCAATGTAATGTGAAATCCCAGCAAGCGTAAATAGAGATTAATCTTGTAGGTACTTGGCATACCAGCCCTGCAGTGTCCTCTGCAGCAGCACTGGCAGAAAACAGGCTCAGCACAGCCACCCCATGGTCTCATGGTGGGGCTTTTAAATGGCTCTGGGGTCAGCTCCAAGGCCTGGCCTTCTCCAGGCACAAACATTTCAGCACTCACAGATCGCTGGATGTGTCTCCATTGCGCTCCGAGTAACACTCCCTTGCACAGGAAGCAATAATCCAAGAGTAATTTTCTACTGCTATTACTAACCTTCTAATAGGAGCTCATGCGTGATAATTAGGCCTCTCAAATAGATTTTGGAGAGTGTGTTTTTTTTTCCTAGCCAGTTTTCTTTTTTTCCCCCATTCTATTTGGTAACTTCTGGAAATATCTTATTGCTTAAAAGAGCAGTTTTTAAACCAAATCCTTTGTGATTAGTAATGCACAGCTAAAGATATTTGGAGCATTAAACACCCCTGTATGTAAAAATCCCTGGAGTTTTGCTAAAGTATGGCTTAAAATTACAATGAAATTACAGAGCTGGAAGAAGAATCATAGCTGCATGGAAGAAAGCTAATACAATTCTTTACATGTCTGTTTGATATAGAATCTTTCAGTTCTCAGTTTAAAAAATAAGCATAGAAATTCATTAAATTTGGTGCCATAATATGTGTTACACGTACTGAAGAAAAACATGAAGTCGATACCCAAGGCTGCAGAGCGTTCAGAAAACAAAATAATTAAATTGATATTGTTTCCTTTTTGACAGGGTCTCCCATGGGAAGGGATATTACTTGGCTATTGCAGTAATGGCTCTCTATCTAGTCAAAGAACTCTTATGTTAAATTAAAACCTCTCTCTATTTATCAAACAGCCAAAACTAATAAACACAACTATGGCATTAAGACTAAAGTGCTACTAGGTTATTACTTCCTTCACCAGAGTATCATTTGTAATTCAGTTTAGACAAAGAGTCTGCTCCTCAGGGATGTGGAGATGTGGTATTGACACAAGAGGCCTTTACTATTTGGGCATAGGAATTTTATTGTTTTGTAGTTTCTGTGGTTGGAAACAGTTTTGACTGGAAAAAGAACCCCACAAAATAATTTCAGAAATTTTGAAGATACAGATTACTGAAAGAACTTGTAAAGTATTGTTTGTAACAATTAATGCTAATTGGAAGGCATATCTATAAAACAAAGGAGTTAAAAAAAAAAAATTAACCTGAGCAACTCTTGCTCTTGCGGTCTTTGGTTTTTTTGTTGAGTTTTTTTTCATTTAACTACTGATCAATTTTTTTTTTTTTTGGTAGCTAGGGTTTTTAGCACTAGAAACTTGGTGTATCCTTCAGTATAGTATTTTGCTTAGTGCAGACCAGGTTCTCAATTTTGAATTTGTAAGGAAATCCCTCAAATTGATTTATTTGTACTCTAGGGAGCAGAGTACAAGTACACCTCTCTGCCTACTCATGGCAGATAAGTACAAGATACCATTCAAAATTCATGCAACGGGTTGCATGATAGAAAGTCTTAAAAAGACAGACCAAAATTTTCATTTGCAGCCATTTTGAAATATCAAACACTGTATTTTTAAAAAATCCTGCCGTGAAGTTAAGGCAGTTTCTTTGGGAGACTGCCAGACACCCCAGTAATGTCTGTATATAATACACCCATGCATAAGAAAAACAAGAAATAGAAAATCTGATCCATCAACCACTGCCAGCCAGTAATGACCAGTGGAATTCAGCTAACGTAGACAATTTAATTTCAATGCCTAGTGGGAATTTGATTAAAGCAATTAGAGAAAATTCTGAACATAGCCCAAATCATGTGTGTCTCTATTTCATTTTATTTTCTTTAAGAGCCGTCAGCATTCTTGGCCTCTGAAAATATAGGTAGTAAGTCTCCTGAAAACTTTTAAGCAGGGTTATAACTTTGTTCACATAATGGTGACATTGAAGTGAGTGAGGCTACTTGCAGAAGGGAAATTATATGTGTGCTTAAGCATTTGCAGGGTCTCATGCTAAGTGCTTGGAACAGAAAGTTCTTCCATAGCCTGCCCAAACCCTAACCCTAAATACAGCTGTTCCTTTCCAGCAAAGTGTGGAGGCAAAGACTGATCTGCCTTGAGGAGCAGAGAAATCCAGGGGCACAGTTGCACACCCTTGGGTTCAGGGTGAGGTAGATGGGGCTGAGAGACTCCAGTCAGCAGGGACATGGAGTGATTTCTTAGGAACAGTCTGCTTTTGAATGTCTGATTGTTATTATGACCTGGGTGGAAATTAAGGGGAATAAACCTCTCATAAACATATACGGGGCTGCAGCCACGGCTATGACATCACAGGCAGCCAATGGAGTAACTAACTCCATTTTGGTCCATCAACTTCTACAGCCATTTAAAAATCTTTATTATTCTACCACGTGAATCTGGACTGCAGCCACTCACCATAAGACAGACTGGACTAATAAATCTTTGGCACATATAACCACCATGTTTAATATAAAACAACCCCTACACTTTTTTTAATATGATTTATAAAACAGAACACAAAGCTACCTACACGGTCTTTTCTAGCTACAGCAGATACTGTTATTTATTGCACATTTAATTACTAACAGCAATTCAGTCATGCTACCTGACCTTGAGGCCTTTTGATTACCTGATCCAACATATTTCACATGATAAAAATGTCAGGCTTGGAGAAACCCACCAGTCTGGTTTTCTGTGAAATCTAATTATAAGCAGCAATGTTAGAAAAAGGTTAGCAGCTTAAATAGTCAAGGCAGTTATTCATTTGGTAGGAGTTTGTTTTGGTTGAAATGATAGCTGAGAGGGCACCGTGCAGCCTGGTAGGATGCTGTGAGCAGTGCAGCCTTTTCTCACCCACCAACTCCTTTTGGCTGCTCAGCTTGAATTTGGGAAGTTCAGCTGGGATCTGGGAATAGAGTGCCATGGGATAAGTGCATCCCTCCCCCTACACAGCCTCCATCTCCAGCCTCTGCAGAGCCAGGAGTTGGACTTGATGGTCCTCATGGGTCCACTCCAACTCAGGATATTCTGTGATTCTCGGATTATGGGGAAGAGGAGCCAGTGAATCCATCCGTGGGAATGGGCTCATCCCTTAACTCCTAACACAGACCTTAAATGCTCTGTTAAACTGTAGATATTGAGATGGAAATTGGCAATGAGCTGCATTGCAACAGACCCTATAGATGGCTAGGGAAACTGGCAGAGTGAAATCCTGGCTCCTTGCAGGTAGAGTTCTCATTGATACCTGAGTTTAGGAATTTGTCTCAGCCTAAGAATTTTGGAATGCTTTCCTGTGCCTTGCACCTTTGTCTTTCTCCATTTTTGTATTTCAGTCGAAGTAGAAAGGGTCATGAGCACAGCAGAAGAAAGGAAGGAGCATCTGCTTGTGGGAAACTCTCCTACACTGCCAGTGACAATAACAGTAATCACAATTTCTCCAATTTTTATGGTGAGTAAGAGCTTTAGCAAGAAGCATGGATGATACTGGGTCTATACAAGGCAGGTCTTGCATAAACAGAATTAAAAGGTAAAGAATCTTGGAAAAAGATAAATAATTGCTAGAGTGTGTTGTTTTAAGATATATGATACCATGCCTTAGAAAAAGGATGAGAGAAGCATTGTAGTATATTCATTGTGTGACTTTTTATCTGAACAGAATTAGATTTTTCTGCCTGTTATATTGTATAAAACTGGAAAGAATAATCACATAATATGATGGGTATTAATTCTATAATTATAAATCAATGGATTATAATTTTTCTCCTGGGAAATGAATAGAAACGTTTTTTATTCATTATAATATGCCATGCATTATGTGTCTAAGTATGCTCTAACCTACACCCACGCTTTATGTAGTACACTAGCTCTTCCCAGTCTTTCTTTTTTGTGGGATAGCAGATGAACCAAGATGACCTCATGCTACAGCTTTGCTTCTCTGAAAAAATGAAGCTGTCAACAACATAGGAAAAGTCTCGTAACCACAGGAAGCAGAGTGTTCATAGGAGCTGGACTAAGGCTGTGGAATTTGCTGCCAGACAAAATAAGACTGACCAGCACATGTGCCACTCTAAACACTCAGTGCAAGAACCCAATTATTCAGAGTAGCTTTCCCTTGATAGTCCTTTCAAGCATCCTTAGACTAAGTGCTCTCTTGGTTGTAAGACGATGAAAAACTCAAAAATGTTCAGAGGTTAAAAAAAAAAAAATGGCAAGCTCACACATAATTTCCCTGGAAAATGGCTAGACATTACAGCAACAGTCTGATACAATCCTGGATAAATAGATGGTTACTAAAAAAATAAATACAGCAGATAATTTCTTCCTGTCTCTAGGAGTGGCAGGCAGTGCTTTGAAACATTTCTACAGCATATATGATCTCTCAAGCCCAATATAATCCATTCATGCATATTATTATTGCTTATTAACTCTCCAGAAAATGTGAATCAAATGTGCATTGGGCAGTAAACGGTGTGTCTGTAGTAATTTTATGTCGTGTGTTCCTCCTAAATATGCTGTATAATGGCATGCACAGAAATTGAGTACACACTTGCAGTTCGTGATCTCGTATACCTTTAATTTTTCATACCTCTTGAATAGTGGTGTGCAAAACCCCAAAGCTCCAATTAAGTTTAAACTATAACAACTTAATTGAATTTAATGACCAACAGGCATATTTCCATGTATTTATATTTTATGCTTCATGCCAGTCTTCAGTAAAGTTCCCTGAAGCACTGACTTGAGATGAAGATGGTCCCTCAAAAAAAGTGTTGAGATAAACAATCAGTTTAAAAGATGCTTTTTCATTTCCCAAACTGTCTTGTGGAAACAGCTGCTAAAAGTATTCAGATAAAGATTGCTGTCATGATCACTGTGTGGTTGATATTAGAGACTAAATCTTCCCAGGAGATGCTTTTCCTTGAAATAATCTAAACACAGGAATATCTGATTTCACTCATTCCGTTGAGTGTGGAAGCCATATGCTGCAAGATGTGCCTGGTATTTGGATGCGAGTGTGGGGCTGGCCTAACTCTCCTTCCTGAGTCACATCCCAAATCTTTGTGTGATCAAAAGGCACAGGAGATGCAGACTCTCTGTGGAGGGGAATGGGAGGTCCTGGAGCGATTCATGGACAGTAGCTGACAAATCCCCCAGGGGACACATTAATTTATGGTGGAGCAGGTCTAGCTCATGCCAGCCCTGTTGTTGGATCCCTGAGCAGCACATTGATTTTGGCTTTAGTAGCTGCTGCTGGCTCTTTTCCTTCCGTGGCCAGACATTTGAATTCCTCTTCCTTTTTTTTGCCAGCACAGTCTTCTGACTGGTCCTGTGATTCAGCTGTTGACTTGTGCTTAACCATTTGTGCAGGGCCATTCTTGGTGTGGCTGCAGTTCAAGAAGGGTGTAGGCTACTCCTGTGCAACTGATGACCCTGTTAGGTTTATAACTATTTATATCTATTTTTATTATTATCATCATAATCCAGAATAATTTATTCTAGATTATCTATTCCATATTCTATATTATATAATTATTATATGTTATCCATTATAGATATCCATTTTTATCTTCTCCAAGGCAGATAGGGATCCAGCCAACAAAACGGTCATGTACTTCAGCCTATCAGGAATAAATGAGTATATTCTTTTCCTAAAAGAAACTAACTTTTTGTAATTACCACTTTTTGTCGTTACCAACAAGGATATAACTGGAGCTGCACAAATCAATTTTCCTAAGACCAAAGGAAGCTGGCAGGGAACACTGGAAAGCCACTTCTGATCTGTGCAAAGCTGAACAAACCCCAGCACTGAAGAACTTGGAGGTGAATGGTACATAATTCTGTGGTAGTCTAGACCTGGAAAGAAACAAGGAACTGAAATTTTAAAAAATCGACTCTGACATAAACAGTGTAAAAGCATAACTTTTAAATAAGTAATGTCTCAGTTTATTTGCTTATATACATTTTCATTTATCTACTTATATTTTTTCCATATTCACAGAAACACACACACATATATATAGAGAGAGAGAGGGAGACTAATCTAAAATACCTTAGAGGACTGAAAGCTTGCTCAGTGGTGGTAGAACCAGACAGGCAGTCTCCAACTGCTGGCTCTACTTAAAATAAGAAATCTTCAAAAGACGCAGTGATGTGAGGCAGTACAAAATATCAAGGGAAAAACATAAGTAGATGTGATATGTTTTCCAATTTGCTGGCCAGCAGACTACCTGAGGAGAGATTCCTGGTGAAAGGATCCTTAAATATTGACCTGAGCAGGAGTGGAGCTTTTAAAAGACACACCTTCATCCTGACCTGCTTTTTCCCTGGCTTCAAGCAATAAAACAGAAGAATTCAAGTGAGCCAGAGCTTGAAATCTGGAGACCCTTAGGCACTGGATAAGCTTGGGATAAAAGACTGCTAATGGCACAATTATCACTCTCAGTCACAGGAGATAATCCTCGTTTAACTTTGATGCTTTGCGTTGCTCCACACAAAAAGGGGAAAAAAGTTAATAACTCATCCATTCAGGCCTGTGTTGTAAAAACTCCAGAGTGCTTAAGCAACGCTTACAGAATAAAAATGGTGAACTAAAGAAAGAAGAGTTATTTAATAGCTGGGGACAAGGTTTCTGCTCCTAAGACTCCCTGTGGTAACACCAAGCCTAGAGGAGAGAAAGTGGTTTTTGACAACAGCAGTTCCTGAAACAGCCTATGCAAACCAGAAACACATAAAGAGAATTTAAGATAAAGAGAATAAAGACATCACACAGCTGCACACACACACAGAGTGTTTCCAGCTATTTTCTTTCTCTAAAGGTGTTAAAATGCAGCAAAAAGGCAATGTGAGGCAAAATTACACGAAAGCAGGAGGCTTTGCTATAAAATTGGCTATAAAATCTGAACACTAAAAATACTCTGTTATCTTTTCCAAATCTGTCATAATAATAAGAATGTAAGCAGCTAATTTTGATGTTAACTTAATAGAATTAATTTCAATAACCACAATTAAGGACTCTAATCGCAGTATTATCTGCCAATGTTAGAAGCACAGAGTTTTTATTTTAATAGTGGTTTAGATTAATGTGCCTCTGATTAATTGAAGGGGTAACAATGACAGATCTGTAGAACTGTGGTAGAGATAAGGGATTATCTGTAAGAACAAGGTGATAAAGATTTCCAGTCAGGTTCACGCAGACTAAACTGATGTGACAATTTAACATGAAAACTTTTCATTTTGCATGTTCCAGATCTTATCCACTCTGCTTTGAAAGGGGTAATAGCAGAAAAGACACAAAAAGGACTGGGTTTGCTATGGGCACTGTGGGAATACTAGCAAAGCTCGTCCAGATAATGTTGGAATCTAAAGGCACAATTTACCACCGGATGGCTTTTAAATGGGCAAATTCATCCTGGTTTTACTGTTACTGGCACACAGGCTAGCTGGGTTAAAACTCAGCTGTCTTGGTTCTGTCCAAGGTGTTAGAATGAGGCCTTTGCTGGCTGCACAGTAATATACTCGAGATGAGGACAAGCCCTTCACTCTGCTGTGCGTGCACGTACAGGCAGGAATTAACATCTGTTTCTGTAGTGCACAGCATAGGATTCCTTGCATTATAACAATTTAAAATGTATTTAAAAATCCCAACCACACAAACAAACAAACAAACAAACAAACAAAAAACCACCCAAAAAATCACAGCCCAAACCTGAACAAACTATCAAAAAATAGGATAGTTATAGAAGCTGATAGAAGTGATGAATGTGCTACTCAGTTTTTATCTGCTTACTGTATAGTCATTGATTTTTTGATGAGGACAATTATCCACTACAGTGGAGCTTTATTTAAAGACTTTTAACTCAGATTTCTGGAAACTGAGTGATATATAAATCTTGGAATCCTTCTCAATGATTTATTGTAGTGTAACATTCGCTGCAATAAACTACGCCCTCAATTAGACCTGAGCAACTCCATTAACTTTAATTATATCATGGTTGTAACTGAGAGTATAATTTAGCCCTCTGGGAACAGAATATACAATTAAAGCTCCACAGTGCAGAACAGGCAGGAGAAATTTGCCCTTCAGCTGGAGCTGTCAGGGAAATTATAGGTTGTTTTGGTTATTCTCTCCAACCTTAACAAATCCTATTAATGACATAGCTGCAGCGTGTAGTTTGCAGTGTTTGGTGGTTGGTAGAACAAGTACTGTTCATGCTTTTTCTCTTGGTATCTTGCAGGTGAACAGAGATCAGGAATTGAAGCTCTTGGGCACTGAGTTTTTGCTCAGGAAACAGGAGAACAGGAGCTGAGTGAGCAAGATGAGTCCCTTTGCAGCTCTCCAGAAATTGTCGATTGTTGTTCAGGACCAAGCCCAGCCAGAGGGTGTGGAGGGCTTGGAATTGAGGGACTAAGAAATAATACGTGCTTATTTGACATAATCCCACAGTAACAAACTGTTGTGTTGCAGAGGGGAAAGCAAACAAGGAGCTGTAGGCAAATGTCTGTGATAAGAATGAGCCAGTTTTTCATCCCCACTCCTTCAGCAGAAAGCAAAGAGTTGACAGTGTTAATAAACTGTATTGATAGCCTGTTCAACTCCTCTCTCTATGTGACTTAGAAAAATTAGCTTAGCTTGTAAGAATAAGAAAGGAGAACTTCTGTCTTGAGTTTCTTATTTCCAAAGAGAGATGCCAGAGGGAAATTTTAGCCAACATGCAGGGTTATTTTCATGTTTGCTTTTGATTCATCTTCCCATGATAAATGCGTTTGTTTGTCAGTATTCACATCTGGTGGATTTTGAGGGCTTGAAATCAGTGCAAGATAAACCATGAGGGCACTGGAAGTCGATGTCCCCATGAAAAGGCTACAGAACAGTTGGGGACCATCATGAAAAGCAAGTCAAAAGCACTCAGGCTATGTTAAACCCTAAATGACGGTGCCCAGAAGACATCAAAGTCCATGGTGTTCCTGCAGGCTTGGCACTTGAGTTTCACAGTGCTTTCCATGGCAATCTCAGCCCAGTCTCAGTCCCTGTGCCCTTAAGTTCTTGCAGCTTCTATATCAGAAAATTCCTCAGGGAAGGATCTTCGGGTCTGATTTTTGACAACTGGCACTGGCAGCTCAGGCAGGTCCACACAGTTGCCCCATTGCCTAAACTACACTCTCTACACCCAGACCCCTCTGACATGCATTTACAAAGGAGCAGATAAAGAATTTCATGCTCCTTTTACTCCTGGCTACTTCAGGACTGAAATGTTTTCAGTGTTGGTACCCAATTCCTGTACTGAAAGTATTTTCTACTTTCCTTGTCAAGTAAGGAACTGCTTTCCACACCAATGCAATTTGTGTGTGCCTACCACCCTTGAGTTTAAGGCTTTCCTCAAATAAGTTCCAAGTTTAGCTGAAGTCCTGCTAAAGTGATTAACAAAACTCAGCTCCTTGTGCTGTCCTGTTTTGAGTCTTCTGTGACTCAGGCAAATGGGCTTCACTACTTGTGTCCAAGACTCAGAAAGTGCTGAAGAGTCAGGTTGGCTTATAAGTGTTTAGATCTAAGACTTGAGAGGAAACCTAAAATGATGAGAAGGCTGGAGAAAGTAACATCTAAGTTAAGCACAAACCTCACAAACCCATCTAAAATGAATAGCACCACTATATAGAAAATGTATGTGGAATTGGAAGCAATAGGGAAAAAAAAGATTTATTTAAGAGTAGAACTTCCACCCATTGGTTTAAATTACGTGATGGAAAGGAAATAAGGCAAAAGGAGAAAATTTTGATGAGGAAAAGAAAAACTTCTTAAAATTTGTGAGTCTATGGAAACTTTTCAGTTATTATATTTAACTGAATTGGCCTGAAAATTTGTGATGAAAAAGACCATTTGTAAAATTTGAAATGAGCTGTGAAAATAGCACTGTGCTAAATAAATACTTAGGAAATTCAGGCTGCAATTTTTTTTGCTTGAATAAGACCCAATTTATTTCTCTTTTCATTCTATTCGTCTTCCAATTTTTAGAAACTTTTAATTAATGCATAAAGAAAAAGTACAACAGGCATATTCAATACCCTTGCCTAATAAACTGAGTAAATAATTTCCTGCAACCTATGCGTTTTTTAAAAGTATGCTTATTAGAATATCTGAATGAGGAACTTGTCATTACTAACTTCTCTTGCTTCCTTTCATGGCACTTCATCTCTTGGTGAGGACCAACATAGAATAACTGTGCACTGGTACAGAACAAGAGGAGTGGAGAATGGTTTGAGTGTGCCTTTTAATTGCAATTTATACCCTCTAGTTCATGTGTTGAAAGGGACAGAGGTTTCTTTAGGGTACTTGTAATACTGTGAGGATGGCTAACTACTCCAAACTGAAGTGGAAAGCTGAAAGAAACCCCACAGACTTTGTAATTAGGGTAAGAATGGTTAATAGCATTTTGTGGGTGGGGTTCTTCACTGTCCTGTACTTGCTGACTGTGTGAAATGCTGTAAAAGTGGAAGGGGCTGTTTCCCCCCTATATCAATGAATATCCAGGCTGGAAGCACTGGCTGTTTGCATGCTGTAACCTCACTTGCATCACGAGGTAAGCTGGGGGTGTTTGGGCACACAGGAGGCTTGCCCCAGCCTACAGGAGACAGGCAAACCACGGCTAAAATGAGCAAAATGCTGAATGCTGCTTGCACAGCACTCTTTGAGAAAGAGCAGTGTTTAAAAACAAGGCTGGACACAGCCTTGCAGAGCCAGGTCAAGGAATATTTGACAGAAAAAATGTCCCTAGCAGTGCTGTGTTGGCCTCATGATTCTCATTCTTTATTGTGGCTGATTAGAAAGTTTCATGCAGATGTTTGATAGCCACTGCTAGACTGATTATCATGGAATCAAGGAATATTTTGGGTTGGAATGAACCTTAAAGATCATCTAGTTCCAGCCCCCGTGCCATGGACATCTTTTACAAAACCAGGTTGCTCAGATCTCAGAGCTTCACTCTACCTGGCTTTAATACTTACAGGAATGAGGCAACTTCTCTGAGCAACCTGTTCTAGTGCCTCACTGCCCTCACAGTAAACAACTCCTGTGTGTCTGACCTAAATTTCCCCTCTCTCAGTCTGAAGCCATTCCCCTTTGTCCCATCCCTACAGTTCCTGATGAAGAGTCCCTCTCCCGCTTCCCTTTAGGCTCCCTTCAGATACTGGAAGGTTGCTCTGAGGTCTCCATTCAGTCTTCTCCAGGCTGAGCAGCCCCAACTTTCTCAGCCTGTCCTCACAGGGCAGGTGCTCCAGTCCTCATCAACATTGGGACCCTCGCCGGGACTTGCTCCAACAGTTCTGTGTCCCTCTTATGTCAGGGACACCAGAACTGTGCAGAGTGTTCCAGGTGGGGTCTTACATGAGCATTATGTAAGATTTTTTGGAAAGAGGCTCATTACTGTAGCTATACTCTAGATATATTTTAAAAAACCAAACAAAATCCAGAAAACAAAACCCAACCCTTCCTAAAGTATTGAAAGTGATCCTTTCAAATTGTGTTAGAAATAATTTCTAAATCCTTCTAAATGTTCAAAACTTTGCCTATTTTAAAATATATAATGGGAGATAAGCTCCTGTGAAATCAAATACTATTTCTTTACCTTGGAAATTTACCTTTGTTCTTTTTTCATGACATTTTGTCCAGGTTAATGGTATCCTTGCAAGAGAGCAGTGTGCATGTTCCTCAACATGGGTGGGGAGTCAGATTGCCAATTATTTAAATGAAACGACGGTTGAATTAGTAGGTTAGATGAAAACCAGATTATCATAATACATAAATTACATGACCACTTCAGAGTGCGTGAGGCTGAAGAGCTGTTTGGATCAGCTATCAGGTTCTGAGACATTTTGTGTAAAATGCTGATTTGTGCTTGGCTGCTGGCTGCAAAGCTTGCACATGGGGCAAGGAGAGGAACATGGAGTACTCCCCTGCTCAGAGCACTGTGCTTCTAATTCTGTGGTCTTTTCTTGGATATGACACCTAGAGTGGGGCAGATTACATTTCCAGTTAATGATCTGCAGGATGATATGCAGTGCTTTTTTGGCTAGTCTCCTTTCTGATGCTTAACAACTCTATACACAAAACTGGGACAAGAATTTAACCTACTCTTTGCCATCTATCAAAAGAACATGAATTGCATCTATTGAGGGTAGGAAGATTTGACAGGGGGAAAAAGGAAATGGTAGAAATTGTAGACCAGCCAGGTGCAAGCTGGCTGCCTAAATGAGTGCAACTCATGCCTAAGTGGGCATAAGAGTTTCTCTGCAGACATATTGGGTGGTCAGACCCTCACCTGAATTATATGGCTTGGAATCAGAAATATCTCCATTTTCTTCCCTGAATTTCCTCCAGATTTATGCATGTGTAACTGAGATAAAATACTAATTACAGACCCTCAGACTCTTTCTTATTTCAGGGCACCCAGAAGCCAGGACATGGATTTGCTCATGTTGGAAAATGAGACTGTGCTAGCAGTCTGGGCTGGTTAACAGCAGTGAAAGGGCTCTGTGCTGATTTAATTAACTGGTTCATTACTAAGAGAACTTAAAGGCTCAGTCTAGGTGGAGTGGTAAATCTGATCTGTATGAAGTCTTGAGGCAAGGTTTGTTAATTGTTTTTCCCTTGGAAATCGTATTGTCTGGCAGGTGGCATGTGCTCAGCCCATATCCTGACATGGATCCTGGGCAGAGTGGAGTCAGGATACATCTGGGACCAGGAGATGGTGAGTGATTCCAGATCCAGTACTTCAGATGCAGTCTTAGACCTGCAGGAACTTCATATTCTAATATCAGGCTTGTGATACTGCTTTTGGCCTCTAAAAGTCTAGTTTCGGCTTTATCAGGTTTAGCAGTTCTCCTCTGCCCTGTTGAGATGCTGTAATTTTTTTGACTTGCTAATTCAGATCAGCCAATAAAGAGGAAATTTTTGAGCATAGCCTTGTCACTAGGGGTAGAAACTACTATTGATGTATTCAGCTTCGTCTCCAAGGATGCTCATTTGATTTTAATTCTTTTAAAACATGTAAAAATGTAAGAAGGGCTTTGTCAGATCAGATAAGTGGAGAAAGAAATTCTGTTTAGGATGTGAGCCTCTGAAGACCATCCCTCTCCTGTCAACATTCATAGTTGTTGAACTGGGAATGCTAGGGGTTACATCCATGCCATCCATGTCAGTTGTAGTGATATTCCTTCTTGCATTTGGCAGCACAAAATGTTTCAATTATAGTTTGAAATTGGACTAGATGTATCACAGTAAGTGTAGGTGGTGTTTGGGATATGTTCTTTCATTCTTAAATTCTATGCAAATTCCTTAATTTTGTGTTATAACTCTGTATTTCAACACTTCATTTGGGCTCTGAGCACTCACCAAATACGTCTTACTCAATTATAGTCCTCTCTTAGCAAAATACAATTGAGCTGCAATGTTGGCAGTGTTGGGCAACTCTGCCTTTCTCATCTCATCCCTCTTCTCCTGTGTAACAATGCAAAGGCTTTCCTCCAGGTTTATCAGCCATGTTTCCCGTGGGTCTCTCTCTCCAGAGTCAAATGTTGCCTCCACTGAAAGATTTGGGAAGAGGGAAAAGAGGTTGGCAGTTTAGAGTCCCTGAAATAGTGAGATCCCAGAGCCTGTATAGCCTTTCTCACTGTGGTGTTTTCCATATCTATTCATGGCAATTCTGTCTTTTCCCATAAGTATCTCCAAGTGGGTGTCTGCAGTGTGCTTTGCCCATCAGGTTTTGTTTGTCTGTAGCACTGACTTGCTGCTTCTCTTTTAAACAGAGAGGGAAACTTCAAGAAGACTTATTGCCATATGTACACAGGCTGATTTTTGCAGGCTGTCTGATTCTTCAACCCTGCAGCTTTCTACTCCACTCTCTAAGTAGTGATATGCTTGATTATTTAGTTAGTTGAGGCATTTGCTTTGTTATGATTTCACCTTTTGGACCAGAGGCAGCCTGAAAGCAGCAAGGCAAAACAGCTTGTTATAATTTGACTGTTTTATCTCCCAGAGGAAGAAAGTGTTGTCCATCATCAAAAATAACAGTACTGGACTTGTTCCAATGCAAAATATAGCCTTACTCCTGAATTAATGTTGAAAAAGAGTAACAGAAACATTTTTTGCAGGAACACTTCCAGCGTCACAAGGAAAACTCGGTAGCACGGACATGGGGTAGATTAAAACATGAAGTGTTTCAAAATAGTTTGCAGAGGCAATTAATGTAACAGTTACTTAAGCTTATTTAATGAATTGTTCACAGGGCACACAGCATTGTGAGAAAAGAAAAGGAGCACTAATGCATTAAACTGTCTCAGGAGGTAGGTCTTGATAAATAACCTCTAGCTCTAGCACAGAAATAAATGTTGAGGGGTAAAAACAAAGCCAAATGGAAGGAAGGAAGAAAGAAAGAAAGGAAGGAAGGAATCTGTCTCAGAATATCTGGTATTCAGCACTTAAACTGGCAGTCTGGGTCTAAAGGATGAAAAAAGACAGGAAAACTTATTAAGAGAGAACATTTCTGAAATAGGAATAAGAACTAGTATTGTTGTGGGAGGGTAAAGAGGATTGATAAGTATTTGAAAGCATCTGTATGAATGCATGATGAAAGAAACAGAGAGATTAGGAATACACTAAAAACATTGGCATCATTAATGTAACTGAGAAGGAAAGCAAAAAAATGCTAGGGATAATTGTTTAACACAACTTATAGATCATGCAGGAGGGAAGAGATGGGAGAGAAGGTTTGGAAATAAATAAAACTGAGGATTATGGAAGAACATATAAATTGCTTGAAAAAAATGCATGCATACTTAGAAACTCTGCCTAGTTTTGCTCCCACTGTCTGTAGAAGTGGTTTTCCAGTTTTTAAATGGGTTTCTGGGACATTGAAATAGGATGCTCTTCTCTATAAAAGAGATATCTCAGAAAAACTACAACTGTCATCACAAGTGCATAGTACTTCTGACCCAACAGCCCCGTCCTTTGTGTCTGCTGAACTTCCCAGGGAGCTGTGGCATCCCCAGTTTATCAGAGGGCAGGTGAGTGACTCATAAAGAGCAGATGACTGACTGCTGAAGTTTCTGGTGAGGAGCACACAAATGGGAAAAACCTGAGGCCGTCATGCATCATGAGAGCTGAAGTCCAGCTGAAGCCTTTAACAGGATAAAAAGGCCATGAGGGTTTCTATCATGGTGCTTTTTCAATATCCTGGTAGCATATTTCTGTGATAGTATTTCAGAATGAAAGTGGTTTTCTTCTCATGTAGTGAGTTTTTAGAAAATACCGAAACAAGAATTCAAAGAAACAGCGAAAATTTCTTGGAAGAAAATACAGATCAATCTATGAGCAGGCAGGCACATCTAATTGTAAGGAGCTACTTCTTTTAGAAAGGATGTTTAAAGTTGATTAAGCTTCACTGACTGTTGAGCTGTATTGAATCCTCCTCACTGCAAGGTGCAGAAGTAACTCAATTTAAAAGCTGTTCATTAAATCTGATTTTAAAGCAGAAATGGGTGAAAGTTCCATGCAACATTCAGAGAGCTGGACCTGAATTGTCACTGAAGGGTTTATTGGTATGAGTGGAGCACCATGCAAATGCACTTTTTGACATAGTTTTAAGTCTAAATTGTCCATCTAGTCCTTAGCTTCCTGTTCCAGCTGGTATCCCCCTAATCCTGTCCCTCAGCCATGTGTTCAGACTTGGAGGAATTGCCCTGTACTGTGGTTCTGAGTATTCACCTTCTGGGTCATCAGTGGTGCACAGACTTTCCCACTCCTCATTCCCCCTGTCTCTGCTCCCAGGCTCCCAGCCCCTGATGTGGCCTTGCCTCATCTTCTTCACTCTCGGTTTTGTAACATTTGCAGTTCTGCTGTTTCTGATGGAATAACTGAAATTTGGCTTTGTGTTGTTTTTTTTTTTTTTTTTTTTTTTTATTTTTAATTTATGCTCATCTTTCATGCCTGTGGCTTTGCACTCTTAGCTAGGCAGTGCAGTTTACCCCTTGTCTGCAGTTGCAAAGGCTTCCACCAGGTCAGAGGTTGATGAAATACTTGCTATTTATGTGGTATTTTTCTTAACGTCCTGAGGAATATGTAACATGAATCTTAAAAAGATCCAGCATTCTCTGCTTGCTAAGGCTGCAACAATCATTGTAATACTTGCCACTTTTTATTTTTAACAGTGAAATAGGCATAATTGTGGTAGATGCTATGTCCTTTTGCCAAGAGAAATGACAAACAATGTTCTCATCTTTTTGTCTCTAACTCATTCTTTTTTCCTTCTGAGAAGCCATATTTAGCAAATTGTTTGAGCATTACAGCTCAAATAAGATTTTTACCTTTTATAGGTTTTAGCTTTTCTAGTTAGGCTATTTTCTGGGGGATTTCAGCTGCTAGAGAATGTTTCAGGTTTTAAGCATAACAAAACAAAGACATATTTTCTATATCTTGAGAATACTGTAACTCTCCAACAATCTTAAAATAATTGTTGCACCTCATATTTTCAAGTAACTGGCAGCAACAATAATCTTCTACAGCTTAGTACACTCTATTAAAAATGAGTAATATATATATTGATCATAATGCTTCTCTTAGCTGATGAGGCATCTCTTGGGGATGAAACCACAGCACCATATGGCTTTAATGTACTCGATATAGTTCTCCAAATAACCACTATAAATTATATTTCAGAATTATGCTGGGCAGCAATAGATTTAGTCTTCCAAGCTGTCAATAATACATCATGACTGTAGGTAAGAAATTCATTATGCACAGGATGCAGTATTTAAATAATTAACAGCTAACCAATCTGTTTTGTAGCTGTGGTTTGTGACACTTGGAATTAAACTCACTTTAGCATTTCATGATAAAAATGGGTGAGTAATGCACCCAGATAATTGAAACTGATACAGGAAGCAAAATGCGTTTCTCTAGAAATGTAGCTAATGTAATGCAATACAATTTCCTCCAAAAGAATGAGATCCAGCATCTTATTGCAATTTTAAATGTAAATTTTAAATGGAAACATTCCTCTGAATATGAAAGCAGTTTGCTGCCCAATTCTGGCAAAGGGTGATGTAATAAATAGCTGAATTCAAATTTAAAGCAAAGCTAAAGGCGTGGTGTAGTTCGCCAGGATTATATTATACATGTTTTGTCAAATGTTTATTTGTCAACAAGCTAAGTCATTAAAACAAATAAATATAAATCCCTATCTGGAATAAAACCCACTCCATGAAATAAGCAGTATTACCTGTTAAACACTAACAGCAGTATTGTTGTTTCTGACATTACCAGCTGGCAGAGACCACAGTGGCCTTTTAAAATCTAAACCCAGAGGGAGTAATTCCGAGACCGAGCCATCAAATTTAGAATACATGCCATATCTGGACTGAAAGACCAGTTTCTGGCTCTGACTCTGCTCTTCCTCCTTCAGAAGGTATGAAAATTGGGTAAGGAGACATGCAAACATCTGTCTCATGATGAAAGATCCTGTGGCATTTTCCTAGGGTAGAAGTTCAGCATTTTGATGAACATACTGCTGGCCAAAATCTGCTCTCCTCCCACCTTTCTAACAGTCCTTTTTGTGCACATTTTCAGCATGGATGGAGCCAACACTGCAGATGCTGCGTGCCAAGTCTGGCCTGACAACAAAAATTCAGGATAGGAGGTTGTCCTGGTTTAGGGTGGGATAAAGTCAATTTTATTCCTAGTGCTGTATTTTGGATTTAGCATGAGGATGGCATTGGTAGCACCTTGCTGTTTGTTGTTGCTAAGTCAAGGACTTTCCCCATGCTCTGCCAGCCAGCAGGTACACAAGGGCTTGGGAGGGAGCATAGCCAGGACAGCTGTCCTGAGCTGGTCAAAGGGCTATTCCACAGGCTGTTCCATAGGCTATTCCATGGGCTATCCCACTCCATAGAGCATCACACTCAGTATGTAAACTGGGGAAGTTTGTTGGAAATTGCTGATCAGTGCTTGGGGATGGGATGGGCAGGGCATCTGTCAGCAGGTGGTGAGCACTTGTATTGTGAATCATTCGTCTGCCTTGGGTTTTATTCCCCTCTTTCTTTTTGTTATTTCCATTTTCATTACTATTATTATGATTTTTATTGAAAATTATTAAATTTCTCTTTTCTCATTCTGTGGGTTTTACTTTTTTTTGATTCTCCTCTGCTTTGCACCAGGGGAGGCGTGGGAGTGAGCAGGTCACTGCATGGTACTCAGTGGCTGGCTGGGCTTAAACCATGACAGGGAAAAAAGCAAATGAAGAAAAGACATGAAACTCATGCAGAAATTATTTTTTTCTTTCCAGGAATGTCATGGAGGCCTTTGCAGTATTTCACAGGAAATGCAACAGTGACTGTTTTAGTATAATGACTAACCCAAATAACAAATATTATCACGCATTTGGAGCTGGATTTTCACAAGGTAAGGAGCTTCTGCAGTAGGCAGTCAGCTGTGCTCAGATTTTCTCTTCAGACTATTTTGAAATATTTTATTTAAATAACTATTTGGGGAAAGTCAGAGAGAGAAAGTGCAACCAGTAGAGTTATGTTTCAGTCATTACATAGACTGTCAATCATCATTTTCTCGTAGGTGTATGATTCAACTGTGGCTGCTGTCAGCAGCGTGAGCCTCAGAGATTTGCTGAACTCATCCAAATAACAAGGTCTCCAAGGTCTTGGTAACTTGAAGAGAAAATCTAATTGCATATAGATTTAAGAAGCAGAACAAGACACAGTCAATTTGGATTAAAGCACGCTATGGTTGTCTTGACAGGGATTTTAGTTGGATCTGTACATGATGGATGAGAAGGACTATGGCTCTCTGTCATAAAGGTTTGAGCAGAAGGTGATTGTGAGGTTTCCTTTCCTGGTAGCCCCCTCCTCTTATTCTTAGTGGAATTACAAAGTTGCAAGCAAATACCAAATGCAGGAATTTAAAGGTGAATGTCCCACTTCTGCATGTCAAATATTTCACAACTGCAGTGTACAGCCCTTGCCCGAGGCCTTTGTATCAGTGAAGAGCTATAAAAGAGCATGTGGCTAAACCCAGGTGTAAAGGGAAAGTTGTCTTTTCCCCTTCTCAATGCCATCCTTGTAACTTTGTTTTCCTCAGACTTTTCAGTGCTATAGAAGCAAAGAGTGGAAGCCCTCTGATGGTACTGGCAGTGATTTAATTGTTTCTTTTCAAAGGCTGCCAATTTCTGCAATATTGAAACAGAGTTATTGACAGCCCGTTATTATAATGGAGTACATTTTGGAATTGCACCCTGGGGTGGAGAGGGAAACATGAATTCATGTTAATCCTAGAAGGGAATATAAGCTTTTCCCTGCCCTCAGTGAATTTTATCCATCTAACATGATGTAAACCAAACATGCACCTATTCATTTTCTGGCTCTTGCTTACAGCAGCTTTTTAAAATATAAGATAATGTTTTAGAAATGCATATGCATGTGTGTTGGGTGGTAGTATTGCATTAGAACAGAAATACAAAGCTAAAAATAAATTATCCCTGTTCTACACATGGTCACAATCAGTATTTTCCAACTTTGCCCTCTCTAATGTTACAGTACTTGTTGTAGCAGGGTATTTAAAGTGAGTTTATAGTGTATAAATGTCATGCACTTGATGCTATGATCTGTGCTAGCTACCCTCATGGATAGTTTACTGTCTCTCCCTTCTGATATATCAAACAGACTGTGGAAGATTTGAGGCATTCAAGACTTGCTTGGCCAACCCCTGGAAAATTGTGAGTTTTACTAGTTTAATGGTGTACAGACCTCTGTCTCCTCACCAACAAAACAATATTTTACAACATCCAGGATTCATGAGATCACACATATTTTCCCCAAAGCTGATGAATTACAGGTTGCTTCTTGGAGTTGGAGACCAGAAGTGAGGAAGAGAACCAGATCCAAATGGCACAAAAGGTAAGAAGTAGTAAGCATTGGCAGCCATCACTTGGCAGGCGTAGTGGTCAGCTGTGCCTGCTGTCAGGAAGGTGTGCCTCAAAGATTTGCTGAGCTCATGCAAATAACACTTCATGCACTCAGCAAGCTGAAGTAGAGGCCTAATTACACAGACGTGAGGAAGTTGAGATAGAATCACATGTGTTCACTTGAGTAAATTTGGATTCAGGCACACTTTGGTCACTGCTGTTGGTCTGGTTACGTGTTATCTGTGTTAGTGAGAAGAGCTGGACTACCTGAGTGTCTGTGCCATGGGCTGGTTGTAAATTACTTTTAATAATTTCCATTCATTTTCCTTGTTGTTGTTGTTTCCTTGTTGGGCTGCATGGTCACGCTGTCAGTGCCCCAGTCCTCACAAAATCTAAGCATGAGCTAGAGCTGTTTGTAGCATGCCATACCCTCCTTGTCTCACATCATCCCCAGCCCTTCTGGCCTCGTTTCTCCCTTTCTTTCCATGGCAGCCAGGACAGGAAGGTCAGGGAGGTGATGCACCCTAGGTTTTCCCCAGTACGAAGTCAGGAAATGGTTCTGGCTAGGTACTAATGATCATACATTAGTCATAGCCAAAGGAATCATCCTTTTCTCACTCCAAGCGCTCCTAAAAAAGTTCCTTTTGTCCCATGGTAACAGCAATCTGAAGAACTATTAAGCAGCAAATGCACGCAACCGTGCACAAAACCAGTGGGAATGATCCCATCCCGCAGATTCCTGGTGCGTTCTGGCTCCTCCGAGTCTGGCTGATAGAGCTTACAGCCCAGACTGTCTCTGTGCTTTTGCAGTCAGGAGAACACCTTTAGGACCAATAAAGGACGAGCAAATGAATAATTCATGTATTGCAACGATGTAAAGGACAAATGTACTGAATATAAGTCATTTTGGTAGTGTTTGGTATACAAATCCAAAATTCTCTCCCACCTTTTTGTCTTTGTGTATCTTCCTTTTTTTTTTGCCTGAGGTACTGCTAATTGCCTCTTCTATGCAGGAACATCTACTAATCTAATTCAATCTACTGGTAATTGGCATTACACTTGGCACCAGAAATATGGATGTATTCAGTTAACACCCGTGTTATGGGAATCAATTACCAGCAGTTTTCAGAAGAGTGTCAAAAACTCATTTGCTATTCTTGACACTATGACCACGCCTCAGAGTTTTAGAATGTTTTCTATATTTTCTTTATCACTGATCCTGAATTCATGTGTATGTTTCACAGGCTCATGCCAGTGAACATTCTGAGCTGCTGACATTAATGATAATTATCACCACCCTGAATGAGGCTGTGAATGCACAAAAACTTTCAAGTGAACAAAATGGAGCAACATTCGAATGGGAATTTGTGGAATGCTATAGCACAGGGTTTTCCCAAAACAAGTAAAGAAGAAACATTTCTCCCTAGCTATTTTTTTTTCTACATGACGTATGAAATTGGGAGAGTATTACTTGTGCCTGTAAATTACAAGGCCCTGGGCACCCAGACCTCACTTTGGCATTGGCTCTAGTTTCAGCAGGTCATTAGCCTACATGAATTTCTGAGGACCCTTCCAGATTAAACTGCTCTAAGAATCACGAGTTACTCAGCTTCAGGCATTGTGAAGTCCTCCAAAGAGATTTGCTTACCATGCTCTTTGTGAGTAAGAAACAAATTACAAAGAAGGAGTAACATGGGGCTTAAAAAAATAATTCATGTGATTCCAGCACAATATGCTATAATCTTTTGTATTTAACACTAGAACATGAGTGAACTCACCTCTTGAGTAGAACTTTAAGCAATTCCTTACAGTAATACTTCATGAAACTTAATAGAGAGGAAATAAAAGAAAATGCTGCATCCACTCCACACTGCCAGGATATTTGTTGTATTATAATTATCCGCTATGAAATCTGGCTACATGGGCACCATTACTTTTCAAAATACTGTTGAGGGACTTTTAATAAGCTCTAAGAGCTAGGCTTCAAAGATCTGAGTTTGTTCTACAGCCCGAGTCCTGATGTTGTTGGCATCATTCAAGTGCCTTAGTTCAGTAGTAAATCAGACAGACAAGGACTACCAGCACTATTTCCTTCAGCAATTGCATTCAGTTTTCCTTGGAGGATCTCCTTTTTAAATTCACACTTGGCTCAGCACTGCTTAACTTGGGAGGTCTGACTGGCTCATGAGGAAAAAAGGTGAGGCTGTAAGCCACTATATTTATTTGGTTTCCATGTATTTGGAATCATCTTCTGTTAATCACATATATTTGATTATGCTTCATCAGGCACTTCCAGAACATCATCTGGCACAGAAGTCATTTGAGAGCCTTCTTTATTAATTTGTTGCCTATGAACTTTGTCTACCACCTCCTCCCAAAAGGCATGGGTCTTCTTGAGAGGGTCCTAAATGATTTCAGGGAGCCAGACTGCCTACAGAAGGGGTGGATATGCACAATTTTTGGAGATTGTGATGGAATTGTGCCTGCTGCAGTGCTCCCCAAACAATTCCTCTGGTGACACAGCTCTGTATGAATTCTGACATGTCCAAGTGTCAGTTTCTCATATTAACCAGTGAAGCAGGCAATGTGCTATAAATTGCTCATTCCTGTCAAGCTTAAAAATGCTTTGGCTGTTTGAAATGAGATTTTTGCCTGGCAGGAAAGGTATTTTAAAATTTGTCATTCTGTGAGTAATTTAATGAGGAATCACCTTCTGAAAGTTCCTACTGAAGAGATGCCTTTTAGGCCATTGAGCACATGTGCTCCATTAATATCTGCAAGTGCAGAACAGGTTAAGTAGGCAAAGAATTTCCTGGGTGAGTGTCAGATAAGTCTTTAAATGTAGAGATTAGTCTGAATTTAGACTTTCCCACTTATAAAAAGGCAAAGCATAATAGAAAGAACACTGACATTTAGCTGTGAAACATAGAAAATGGAACTGGGAGGTCTCTAGGATCTTCAGGATACTGGTTTGCTGGCCTTGGTTTTTTTTGTGAACCTCTTTTTTCTTTAAAATCCGGTTCCATTTATTACCTGAAGTGCAAAGATGACAGCGATCATCTTCATCTCTTTTGTGCAAGCTTTAAAGAGAGGGTTTCAGGTGTTCTGGGGCAGATGCAGCAGCATTTTCAGGAAGTGAAACTTTTCCGGGAAATGCATGGGAAAGTTCACTGCTCTGAATTAGCTCTGAATTAAGGAAAGCTGCTCTGACAGATGTTTCCTGAATCTTTAGGAGGAGTTAGCAAGAAAATGTGATAGAGGCAATCTTTCTCTTTTTGAAAAGGAGCTCATGGCTGAAGACCGTGCTCACACATGTTGCATAATTTCTGGTTGGCTTTTCTTTGTGTGGTTATGTGCAAAAAACTTCTGTGGCTGTGGGAGAAGTCTCTGGATTCAGAAAATCCACTCTGACATTAATGATGAATAGTAAAGACTGCTGGGTTGCACTTTGCACGCTAATCAGTCTTTGTGTTTCTTTGTATCTTGCACCATATGTACACTGTGACTTGGCTGGGATGGAAAACTCAAACTGGCAACACTTACCCTGATTGTTCTTAACGTGATCAAACAGTAACACGGCTTGACAGAAATTTTATAAACCATCATGTCGTAAAACAAAACCAGCAGAAACTAGCTCGAGCAAAGAAGGTGTGTTTAAAAAGAAAAAAAGTTAATGAAAAGCACATGAAACTGCCCATCTGTGCAATTGTTGTACATTTTCATGTGTATTAAGGCAAATAAATACCATAAACCTTTTATACAGTCAATTTGAATGTCTCAAAAGAAGCTTTTTTGAAAGTTAAGAAGCAAACGACAGCAAGTGCTCTATAATTCACACTGTGAATCCACTGGTGGTAGTCAGGGAAGGATTTGTCAGGCAATATTTACCTTGTCCTTTCTCTTTTTATGTCTCTAAGAACTGTCTCATACATATCCTTGGCCTTTGCTTGTTTGGTTTTTTATGTCAGCACATGTGAGTTACAACATGGAAAAGGAAGTTTTACAAACTCAGGGGATCAGGCAGCGAGATCCAGGTCACCGTTTTGCACTACAGAAGACAGCATGTCACATTGGAAATGTTTTGGTTTGCAAAATGAATACCCACTCCCATCCTTAATAAGTATTTATCCCCATCCTAAAAAAAAATGTAAATCATCAGAATCAGACAGTTCAGGAATTTAAGAAAGTGTATTTTAGCAAAATTAGGGTTTCAATGTTCCAGGTCTATGAAAGGAAAAGAAACCAGGAGAAAACACACTCTGGCAAGCAAACCTGAATCTCAATAGTGACAAGAAGAGGAAGTGTCTGTAATAAATCATGGTCCTGAAAATCCAGAAGGAATAATGAAAAATGTAAATGTGGGGTTATAAGTAAAATCAGATGCCTTAGCATAATTCAGTTAATCAGGAAAATTTACATAAAAAGACATAAAGCAATGGTTCGATAAATATATCAGGAGTTAGTTGGAGGGAGTGGAAGTACAAAAAAAAAGTCAGGTCTAATATTTCTTACAGATGCTTATTGAAGGAATAATATGGGATACAGAGTAGGGTAATAAGACCTTTTTCTTGACTTTATCAGCAAGGATTAGTGTGTCCCTATGGTTAATGCAGTGATATTAATGAGGAGCAAGAGAGGAAGAGCCAAAATGTCAGCCACATGTATAGATGATAATAAATGATGCAAAGTATCTCCCACCTGGGTTTCTGAGGACAACTCTGCATATAATTAAGCTTTTGAACAATCCTTAACGAGACATTATAGGATTTTACCCCTTAGAGATTTTTTCAGAGGATCAGTACGTGTGAAGGATGAGCAAAATACACCTCATGGTATTCCTGAGCTAAGGGAAGGACTGGATGGGTCCTTGGCATTTCTGTGAATCCCTGACAAAAAAGATAATTTGGCACCTTTATGCTTACATTTGCCAAATTCTACACGCAGTTCATGTTGTGTCTGTGCTGTTTGTCTTTCCTACTAATGTCTGCAGCAAACACACACTGAGCTGTGACCTCTGTGACTTTTTCACTGCAGGGTCACAGGTGCACTGGCCTGCAGGTAGCCACTGTCAGTGCTCTGAGTAGGACTGGCAGCTGCCATTCATCTCTGTGTCATGAGTTATTTCTGTGCCATGGAAGTCAGATAAAAGCTGCAGGAGATCTGCTTTGAGAACTGAGATCATACAAATGCTTGAAAATGAGTAGAAAATTAATTTTCGATTGGATTTTATTTGTGCTCTGTTGTTCTTGATAACGTGTCAAAGTTGTCTTTTTAATTTAAGTAGGTCAGTGGCTACATCTGGTGACATTATTTCACACTTTCTGACTCACATTTTCACTGAGTTACAAAGTCCAAAATCAACTGTTTACGTGCTTTATTTATAAACACGAGCAAAATGAATGTTCTTTCCATGTGTAAGTATTTTATTTGTGTCTTTTCACTGGGCTTGGGCAGTAATTTCTTACATGCCTTCATATAGTGAAATATTTTCATTAATTTCAATCTTTTTCCCAAATAATTCCCTCTTTTTCCTCTCAAAGCAATTAAGAAGCAACAGAATATTTGTCATCAGTGTCTTCTGATATTTGTAATTAACTGACCTGGTCAAACTTACTGATGTTTATTTTCTCCAGTATAGTTGTTGAAGTTCCTATGTTAAATGCTTTTTTCTGGCTAAATGCATTGACTCAGCGACTCCAGAATATAGAACTCCCATGTGGAAAGCAAAGAACAAGGTGTAAATTCAAAACTGTGAATAAACAGATCAGAATAATCCTTAAACAGCTTTATCTGTTAGTAAAGGTAGGAGAAAGAGTCACTGATGCTGGAGAGGGCTGCTGAAAGAAACTTATTTAAGCCAATCTTCAAATCTGTGTGACTGAAGTTCCTGAGCCATGAGGAGGAGCAGGTGAAAGGGGAGTGGGAGCAGGAAGGTCACCAAGGATGAGCAGGGGGGATTGTAGAGCAAAGAAAGATCTTATAACCTGTGGTCAATGTTTTCTTTAACTGGCATCGTTAACCTTGGATATTATGATTTGGTTGAGCAGTACTCCCCAAATCAGTTGGGTGGTATGTGCACACGTGATTTAAGAGCTTGGAAAACTATTTTTCCCAGCATTTGTTTGGACTGACAGTCTGAGAAGACAAACTCAATGTAGTGTTGGCAATACAGAAGGGATTTATGGGAACAGAAATTATTTAAGGGAATGTAGAATCAAATAGCAAGAGGAACATCAAAACTAATAAAAGCTAACGGGGCTAGACAAAGAGAAAAGCTATTTGGATTGCTGTTATATGTAAGTATACTCCACCAGTTTTAGAGTTTGTTAACTCAAATTGGCCTTGGTGCTGCCCACCTTGAGTTTCTGTGTTTTAGAACTTACAAATTCAAGCACCATGTTCCTTTGGCATGGTCCTTGAAGCACATGGCAGCACAAACAGCCATGGCAATCCCCCATCAGTTTTATGGCTTTTGTTTGTGGCTGCAAGTATGCAGCACATGCAGTAAAAACAGACACATCAAAACAAAACAGTGCAAAAAAAAAAAAAAAAAAAGTATGTTGAAATTCATGTGAACTTTGGGGAGAAACATGATTTCAAGCTAAACCAAATGTTTCAGTTTGCTCTGCTTCAAATAAATAAAATAACCCAGTGGGATTACATCCCTGTAGTGAGACACAAACTTTACCTGCCAGTGATTTGAGGCAGATGTAGGCTCAGCTGGCTTGGCTGCAGTATGATGTGAAAGAAACACAAGCTTTTCAGGGTTTTATAGCTGGAGTTTTGCTGAGTGCAGCTGCTCCCTCAGCATATTATTAACTCAAAAACATGTTCATTTAAAAAAAAAAGAGAGAAGAAGAAAAAGATTCCTGGCACTTGTTTATCATGCAGGGGATCTCTTGGGCTATTCTGAGGGGATGTATTTGAAAATTGCTGTGGAGGATGTGATGCACTAAGATTAGTATAAACAAAATGGAATCTAAATAATCGTAGAGACGGTAAAAAAGAAGACAAAAAGGGAAATATTAGACCTGTATCCATCTGGAGGTTTCCTTAATAGGCACCCAGGAGCCTATCAGGGACTCACATCCATCACAAGAAACTTATTAAAAAAACTCATCACCCCCTCTTCTCCCTTTATTTTATTTTATTTTATTTCAGTAGTGGCTGCATAGTTTCTAAAGAGATGAATAATACTGTGATGGCAATAGTTTTGTAGAATCACAGGATAATTGAATGTAAGGCTGGGAAGTGCCTGCTGAGGTCTCTCCTGCCCCAGTGGGAGAATCAAGTACGTCTGTGTCTCTTCACACATTTGTCTTCAGGGCTTCCAGTGATGGAGGGCCCATGCCTGATCCTGGGCCTGCCTGATAGCTTAATTAGCCTCCCCCAGTGCATATCTCATCTTTGCTGGTGAAGTTTAATTCCATACCTTTATGTCTGTGTACTCCTGGAAGTCCGCATGGTTTAGGAGCTCTTGTCATTTCTGTTGTTTGAACAACGCTCTCACCTTCATCCTGCCTTCTCTTAATTAAGGAGCTTCAGCCTTTCCTTTCTCCTTTCTCACCCTCCTCTGTCTCCTCATCTCCTTCCCTTGTTTTATCACTTATTCTCACCACCCCTTTTCACTCTCTCTAAATGAACTTTGTTCCCAGTTTGGTGTTTCCAGGGCAGGCATCCAGGAGCCTCCTGGCACAGTCACAGGAAAGGCTCCATCTCCAGTCTTTCACAGGCAATATTGTAAAACACATCCCAATGTGATGCCTGCCTCTCTCTGCAGAACACAGCTTTGATTTATGTTCAGCTTGTGATCCATGGCGCTCCTAAAAACCTCCTAGCAGCTGCTGCTTAATCATTCTTCATTCTGGCTTTGTGCACACAATTTTCCTGGTTTAAGCTAAGCATTTTGCACCTGACTTTATTTGATGCTAAGCAACTTCTGTAATTGTCTAGGTTGATACTGAATTTTTATCACATCCCAGAAGACCAACAGTTCCTTCCAATTTAATATTTTCTGAATGCTTAGAAAGATTTACTGGAAGTACAGGTTTCCTCCTACTGAGGTTATGCTAAATGCTTTACTAGACACTGCCTGTTATGGACTGGAAAACATTTGGAAAATGCTCTTTCAGCATGATTATTGGATTTAGCTCAAAAATGTACTGTCTGGGACAAATTTGTATGGAGGAAGGTGCTGCAGTGATAATATCAGTGGGTATTGGTTTGGAATTGGCTTTACCACAAGAATCATATTCCAGACTGCTGTTACAAAGTTTTCTAGGGGCAAGAGGACATTCATATGCACTCTGTCTTAAGAGATCTGTGATAGGAAAAATAAGTTTATATACTGCCTACTTGTTCTGTGTTTATTTATTTAACACAGAATAGAGTAAGGCTCTGGCCTTATTCCACTGTAATACATGAGCATGTAATGAGAAGAGCTGGAAGAAGTGTGACTTTACTGAGTAAATCTTTCTGCTGAGTGAACACTGAGCACTGTGGTGCACTATAGCACGTTGTAAGATGCAATATCTTTCAAATGTACATAAACTGAAGTATTATATATTGTCAGAGAGCAAGCTTGTTTTCTCTACTATTTCTACCATTTTTGTAAAAAAATCCCATTCTGGCATATTTTAATAAGTAAAAAACCCTAAATTGGCAGAAATATCTTAAAATATTCCAGGACAGATATCCTGATAGCCTTTTACATGTCAATCCTTTAAAGAAGACCACTGATTTACTGATGGACTAATGAAGCACTCTTGGGATAATGTGTGTGGCTCTTGCAGCATTTCCTGGGGTAGTTTTCTCTACATCTGCTGGTAAGCTGAATATCACTTGGAAAAATAAGTTGTCTCTGGAGTTCCCTTATGCTATGCCATGGGCAGGACAGGAAAGATAAGGTTTAGGGCTTCACTTGCTTTTAATTTTCCTAAGCAGGCTGGTCCTCTTTTTGTCCTGTCCATCATTTTTCTTTGAAGGTGGCTCAGTAATATATTATTATGTCTTAAATGAGAAAATATCCTAAATGTGAGCACTAAGCAGTCTTTGATGTTTCCTGGCAGCCCTTGACTGATCTACCTTTATGAATACTCCTGCATTTTTCTGTTACTAGTGTACTGCATTAAAACTCACCAAATATTACATGCACGTTATGTGGACACCTTTTGTGCAAGCTACACGTCCAAGGGTGTTTTACTGCGTTCTTACAAGAAGGGATAGTAAAGTTAGAACAAATGTCATCCTGCTTTGGGGATTTACAGGACACAGTTCAGCTGATTTCATTCAGTCTAACATAACCCACACTGTTCTCTCACATGAAACACCTCTTTAGTACCAGAATCCACACACCTGCTTTCTAAACCAGCTTCATTCACTGTTTGATTTATTGATCCATTAAGTGGGTTTTCAGACCTAACAAATAGCCTCAGATAATCATTTCACTCCCTCTTTTCCTCTGGGACAGCAAAGGTCAGTTTCTGTTGTAAGCTCTTAACTCCAATCTGGAATTAACTGGAGATCATTAGCACTCAATATAAAGTCAGCAGAAAGCTTGAAATGAGCTGGTAGTCCAGCTGGGTTTGAAAAGGACTTTCATCCTGAAAGTGGAGGTGATTCCACCTCAGCTTATTTTGGTGTCAGAATTAGCTAATGCTATTGTTGCTGCTGTAACTTTGAGATATCCAAATAAAGTTGGCATTACTGGTTGCTTTTGGGGCTCAAAAAAAGAAAAAGAAAAAGTACCACTGTCTCATTCCTGGAGTACTTTCACTCTCTTCTATGCCCATACAGACACCAGTGCTTTGGAGGTGACTGATGAAATGAGAGATTTATCTTTCGTGCTCTGAGGTTTGTTAGCATGAAAAACCACTAAATCAATGAATAGAATGGCAGTTCCTCAGAAATCTACAATTCATCTTAGTGACTCTGAAAAGGTTCTTGGCTTTTCCAGCTAACCATCTGAATTTTTCAGATAACAGCATTCCCTTATGCTTAATTTTTTCCCTCCTGGTAACAAGCGATACATATTAATCTAATGTTGCTTTCTAGGTATTCTGTTTATTTAATATAGTCCTGTTTTCTGGGGAATACCTTCTTCTTATTGATCATCAGTGCTTTAAAATGATTTATTAAAATATAGTAAAGATTATTTAAATGCAAGAAAGAAAATAAGAAAAATAAACTCTATAGCTGAAACTAAGTTTCCTGAAAGCCTAAGTAAATTAGTGGGCCAATGCAATTTTAGGGCCTTAAAGGAAATGAAAGAGTTGCAAAGATGCTGCTGCCACCCAAAAGGGTGACATGCAGTCACCCAGGCAGGGTCTCCTCACAGGACACAGGAAAAGCTCACCGAAGGCCATTGGAAGCAAGAACAGTTCTCCCAGCCTCTGGTTTTTTTGAAATAAGAAAGAGATGAGAGAATCTGATGTAGGAGCTGGCAAAGGGAGAGGAGACAGAGCTCGGTGCAACATGGAGGAGGTGTCCCTGGGGAAACAGCTGTTGGGAGAGCATTTGGACTAAGAGAGGTTTGGAAAAGGAGCTGAAAACTCTCTTTTTTCTTGATTTTACTTGTGCTCAAGTAAAAGAACACCTCAGACATTTCTGTAAATAAATTAGGCAGTGTCAGAGAACACCTACCACTCTCCCTCTGGAATGGAAACAGCCCCTTTCAAAAAGTTGTTCAGCTTTTCCATCAAGTTTTGTGCACAATACCTGGTGCTTGTTCTCTCCTTCACTTTCCCTGCAGTGTAAGGGATTGCTGCCATCAGCTCAGGGCTGCTGCGAGAGAAAAATCTTACTCCAGGCAGACATTTCCTGTTGAAAGATGAAACCTTACATTTTAGCAGTGCTCTTACTTTGCTGACCCAAAAAATAAGTGGCTCAGAGAACAGCTTAACCTTTTCTGATTGTCGGGAGGGGAATAGACAGCTTGTGCTTTGAGACAAAACTCATATTTTTCTTCAGAACTTCCAAAGACTTACAGCATTATCTATATATCATTTGTAATGCCCAATGGTAACTTATTTTCTTAAAAATTACAGGTTTTTTAAATGCAATTCAGCTTTCTCAGAATCTGAAATGAGCTGTAGCACTAGTAAACAGTTATTTGTTTTTCTCCATCATAACATTACTTTTTTTTTTTTTTTTTTGAGAATTTAAAAATTTCTTCTGGAATTTGAAAATGGCTCAGAAAAAATGGAATGGATAGGACTGAATTTTGATGTCAGAGGTGGTCTTGTGCTGTAGTTTGTGCCAATTTAATTCCAGGATTTACCTGCAGATGGTATCTGTAGACTATTCCTCGAGTGTAATGAAATAAGAATCAATAAGAATAATCTCATATTTGATTGCTCGCTCTTTTCTTGTTGGTCAGTACAGAAGGCTCATTAATATGAGTATTTTATTTTATGAAAGTGCTATTCTGTTTTACAGGAAAATGGAAGCTATTTAAAAATAAGTTTTTTTTCCCAGCATAACAAATATTTCCTCTGTATTGCCTGTTGATTTAGAGGCAATCCAAATACCGAAAAGTTGAGCTGAGATCTCTTTTTTGGCTGCAGTTTGTGTGAAGATTCCTTAAGAGAACTGTCTGTGCTACATGTGTTGGCATAAATGTACTGCCATTTTCATTTAGCCTTCAGAGAAGAGTGGTGGCTCCCTCAGAAAAGTTCCCAGTAACTTGGATTTTGCAGTCTAGCTGAGAACCTAATCCTTGGGAATCCAAACCAACCAATTCACATGAGACACCAGGAGAGGTTCTTTGGAAAGTAAGTTTTGGTGGGATATTATTATTTTTTTTTTTTTTTGTTAAGAAAGCCAACATTTTATGTGGAAAGAAAACACTGAGTGTTAACATTTTTTTGGAATATAAAGTCCAAACAAATACCTTTAATTCAAGTCCTGCCTGATAAACAGGTCCCACTGAAAAGCACTGTGAGATGTGTCTTTAGAAGTGATGAGTAGACTTCTTCAAAGGCAGTTTCACAGATACATCCCAGTTTAGAAATGGTGAGTTTTCCAGGTCAGAACACACAAATAGTGATATAAACCAGTGATATTTATGTGTGTCTATAACAGCCATGGGAGCTGGTTAATTGGGGAGCATGCTTATACATAAAAACAATGTTTTGTTCCTTCAGCAAATATGATGAATTTTCCATCTTGGTGTTCCAGTAAGAAAGAATATGAAAAGGAAATTGTTTTACTGGCTGAGATCCTAAACATGGACAATTTCTTTGTAAGCTTCCTTGAGAAACAACATGGGCCCAAACTATTTATTTCATCATAGATGAACCTGAAAGAAGAGCAGTCCAAAAAGGCATGGTCCTCTAAAGTCTCTTCTCTCACAGCTTGAATGAGTGCACTGAGCTTTCATGAATCCTGACAAGCATAACTGGGATTAGAATAAAGTAAAATATAATGGAAGTTCTTTGTGTATGGGAAACTTTCCACAACAGGGAACATAATGTGAATGATATCCTTATAAAAATGAATGTAATTTATGTACGGTTTGCAATATTCTGTGCAGAATAGTCACATTGGGAAAAAGCCCAAAACGATGCCTGTAAGTCTTTTTGATTGAAGATATAGTTTAAATCTTTTTAACTTGGTTAACTTAACTTTAATTTGTCCCTGCCATGGCCAGGGACACATTCTACTTGAGCAAACCTGATCTAGGGGAAGGTGTCCCTGCCCATGGCAGGGAGCCTGGAACTGGCTGATCTTTAAGGTGCCTTCCAACCCAAACCATTCTGTGATTCAGTCTATGATTCAACATGAATTATAGTAAAATCATTTTCAGATATTATGACTCATTAAAAAAACTGATGTTGAAACTTAATCACTGTGAAACTTGGAAGAAGAAAATAGAGTAAGACTGCAGGATTGCAATTCTGAAAATGTATTTAATGTTTCATGTACATAAATATATTTCATAGGGTCTCAAATATGCCCTGAAAATGTTCAAGACACTAAGATAAGAGTAATTTTAGGAAAGTGATATGAGAAGGGTCCTTCAGCATTAATTAACACAACTTGTCATAATTATATGAATAAACACTTCCAAAACACTTTTGCAGAGTGTCAAAAGTCTTCCCCTTTGTCACTGCTTATTGAAGATGCCAAAATATTATCATGACACTGGAACAGTCCTGCAGTCTGCTTGGCCACGCTGCTGATATATGAGAAATAACCTGAAGGGGATTTAGCAAGAGCAAAAGGACTGACTGGTGTTCCCATGCGTTTATTTGATTTACTTTTAATAACTTAGCCCATAAATCATTCAGATTTAATAGTAAGCCACAGTAGCAACTCTAAAGATTTTTTTTTTCACTAAGCAAATGTTACCCAACACGTATTCAGAGTTTACATTCTTTCTTCACTCAGGGATTGCTCACTTCAGAAATGCTTAAAATTATAAATAGAAATTAGACTACCTAGTACTGTTTACTCTGCATAGTCATGATTTAAAATGTGATTGTATTCCAAAGGGCAGCCTGGTATAAATATGGAAGATCTATATTTTCGAGCTTGTGATTAATTTTGGTTTCGTTCTTATAAGTAAAAGGATTAAGTGGTTTTTTACCACCTCTCTAAAAGGTCCATCTCCTTTTCCACTTCTCCCTTCCCTTCTCTCTTTGCCTTTTTCCTTTTCCCTTCCTCCTCATGCTTAACCCTGTGATTTTGGTTGCTTGGTTTGTGTGGTGGGTGGACCCTGAGCTGGACACCAGGTACCCACCAAATCTGCTCTGTCACTCCCCTCCTCGGCAGGTCAGGGCAGAGAAAATGTAAGGAAAAGCTCAGACTGAGCTGAAAGAGGGAATATTCCCTTGTTTAAGCAGAAAAATTAGAAGTAGCTGATTTGGAGAAACCCAAAATCTGGTATATTCCACTTTTTTAGGAAGGTCAGATCTATACTTTTATTAAGAGTTCTGTTATTTTTGTACTGTATCAAACAGTTTCCAAAATCAAACCTGGAATTTTGGGAAATTTCCTTGATTTCCTGACATACCTGTCAAAGAGAGGGGCAGTATAGAGAAGTGATACTGGGACTTGGTCATATCTGCATATACACAAATTAAACTTGCACCACGTTTTCTAACATCCCATAAGGGCACAGGGCAACTCTGTTTCCTAAATGCTTTTCTTGCCCCTTGAAAACATTACCATGTCTTGGAAAAATCCATTCAGTTGTATTTCTATCATTAAGCACAAACCAAGGTAGAGCTTTTAGATCCAGAGTCAATGGAGCATTCTCCCCTTGAATCCAGATTGCATCAGGATGAAAATTCTCCATTCCACATTTGTCTTGAAGAGAGCTGGCTGGAAGACTCCCAAGTGGAGCCAGGGAATCAACTAAAAACTGTGTGGACAACCAGAAGGTTCAATACTCAACTGAGACTCCTGGTCCTCTTTTCCTAAGCAGTAAAGGTAGAGATAATGATTTGTTAAGCAGCAAAGGCATGCTTTTGATTCCTGTCCCAAGCCGCCAAGGAAAATGTGGATCCCTCTAAATATATACCTGACACTCCCTACAAAGGGAGATTCAAGTTTGGCTTTCTCCACTTGTGTATTATTTTTAGCTTAAGTGAAATTAGTCCATCTGCTTGTTTTACTAGGAATTTTTAAGAAGATTCCTTTCTAAAAAAAAAAGGAAAAAAAAAGGTGCTCTTTTCTCTTTTATAGTGAGCACACATCCAGCCCACTTTTTTTCTTATTTTAAACTAAAACTAATTACATACCTTTTCCATATATAAAAGAAACATATGCACTTTATTATATTTTCATATGGTTGAGGCAGTCTTTCTTCACAGTCTACTGCAGGATGAGAAAAGAGAGCAGTGGATGCCCTTTAGAGCTGCAGCCATCTTTATGAACCCCTATTTATTAATTTCCTTTCCTTCTTTTCTCCAGGGAGCCTTGAAGGTGGCCAGGGTCATCACAGCAGACTGGAAATTGATTTGAAGCCTCAGAGGAGGTAATACTTTCTCATTCCTCCCTTGTTTAATCCTGACAAACTAGCTGTAACTCTCTGCAGATTAGTAACATGCAATATGGCATGGTAGGACAGACCAGGTTTCAGTGTGTCCTTAAACTTCATTAAGGATCTTCCCATCTGATTAGAAAGATTTTTGTTTGGATCTGAGCTGCAGTAAAATCTGGGTCACTGGGTTAATGGACAATAAGAAACAATTAATTTATAAATCTGTCAAATGATGCTAATGATGTGGAGTAGAGTTTTAAGTCTGTACGGATTTAGAGGATGCTGTTTTCCCTTTTTGCTTATTCCAGTTTTGGAGACATTTTAACTCCCTAAATATCCAGCCATGCTTTCACTTGCTCCCATTTTGTATTTTTTAGCTGACTGTGTAAATCCTTTGGCTGCTTGGTGAGTATTTGTGAGCATAAGCAGTAAACCTCCCTCCAAAAGTGAGTGGCCGACTTTATGAGTGTTGAATGGGTAACCAAAACAATAATGTTTCTCTTCCACTTCACAGGAGGGAACAGAGGGTTCTCATTCAAGCCATTTTAATCATATCACTATCATACTGTGCCCTTTATCTAGAATTAAATATCAGCCAAAGTTTACTTGAAAATGAGCCTGGGTTTTGCTCAAATAAGCTAATGAACCTTTGTGAACTTCCAAGACTGGGCTGAATTTCAACTTTGGAACAATACTTGAAGCCAGGTGAGTTTTACTGTAAATATTTCCACCGTGGTTCCAGCAACAATCTGAACTTGTTTAACTAGTTTAACGAAATGCTTTTGTAACAGTGAGGACTGGATGACAGACTTTTTGTTATGAAAAAACCTGAAAAGTAAAAGCAGTGATAATATGCTACTGGTGAAACTATGTGCTACATTCTAAAAGTGCAGATTGAAAAGTTAAATATAAATGTTCTCTTCCTTCATCTATATAGGTACCTTCATATATAGGTACCAATAGAAAGAAAATGTCCTCAAATTCAGTTGCATACCTACAAAAATACTGAATGTGGTCTCTGTAGGTATAAACATTTATAAAATCTAAGACAAAATGAGTGTTATTAGTTACACCATTTATAATCTCTAGAACCCCCTTTTTAGGAGTTTGAATCTAAATATAATTCCTCACAGAAAGGAAAGAGAATAAATGGGGAGATTCAGTACAAGAATTAAATATCACCTCAGAAGAACAGCAAATTTTGCATTCTTCTGGTAAACAGACAAGAGAATAGAATTCTGTGTCCATCCATAAAAACCCCCTCTGTCTCTACCCTCCTACCCCAAAACATTATTTGGTTTCATAAGCAGATGGAGCTAGCATGGAGATGCCTTCACACTGCAATGCAATTGCTTCAAGATGGACCACAGTGCTCGATAAAAATAATGAATAAATAACAGTATATGCTGGGGTCTTGACTAGCCTGAAACATAGAGGTTTATAGAGTGATCACCCACCATTTTTCTGAAAACCATTTGAAGTTTGTTCCAAATAGTCAAAATGCAGTAAATACACATAACCTACTTTAAGGTCTGTGAGTATGAAGGCAAAAGAATGGAACAGTATTGGGATATGTACCCTCACACTGGTGCAAAATTGGTGTGACTTGATGAAGAAAACAGGTAATTATCAGAGTAACATCTACTTGGAGCTCTTACTAGGTGGTGGCTTTGTAGTATTCCAAGGGTTAATGTTTTGTAAGCTTTTAATTGTCGAGTAAAGATTGTGTTAAAATTTTCTTTTTATGGCATTAATCTGTAGATTAATGTTTCCTGTGTGCTAATGACATGTTCCCCAGCCGCAGATGAGTGGTATAAAAAATGTTTAATTAGAGTCAGTCGTAGCCTGCTGGCAAGCAATGACCTTACCTTCAACCCAACACTCTGGATAAAGAACTTGCAAGTCCTTTTTGTTCTCTAATGTAAGTTTTAAGCCTAAAAGGCACAAGGCATATTTTTTTGCATGTTCTGCTGAATGTTGACCATAATACCAAAACAGTAATATCTGTGTTTTCCGAGCATTTTTTGTTATTTCCTGGTTGGAATTTACTGAGAGGGTTGTGTGTTTGTGGAAAGGGAGACAGAGACACAGAGGGCTGAAAGTTCAGCAGACTTTTCTGAATTTTGGACTGCAGCTTCTGTTTTGTTGCCTGTACCTAAAAGCAAAACATTAGCTAGTCTAGCCTGATTTTAACATAACCACTGCACTTAAGGCTTCCACTCACCACTAACTATTCCCTGAGGCGTTTATTAGTTCAGGCATGTACTCCATAAATTACACAGAGGGCACGATACTGTGTTTCAGTTTATCATCCAGATATGTCTGCTTTTTTAATCTCTGTTGGACGATGGAAGCAAGGGGTTTGCTTCCCTTACCATCCCTCTCCTGTTTCCTAGTAAAAAACGAGCTTTCCTAGGAAAGCTTCTTGTGCTGCAGCACAGAAAGGAAGAAAATCTGTCTGCCATTATATGCTGATACAATTAAATACATGAGCTGGCTCGCATTGACATGGCTTGGCTGCAAGTCAAGAAGGTACCCATAAAAAACCCTTAAAATCTGTGTGTGCATGCATTCATGTGTGCCTGTGTATAAAAAATAACTGGGACATGCCAATTATTTTTCTCCTGGTTTTAAAATGGACTCCACAGTCTTATCACTGCCAAAATAAAAGAAAATAAAGCAAGTGTTTCTTTCGGTCAGTCTTGCAGTCTTTATCAGCTTGGTAAACATACCCTGGGAAACCAAAGAGAAACTATTGGTGTTCTTTAGCAGCAAGAGTGAAACAAAACCAGACTTTCTTGAGAGTTTATGAGAGCATGTAAAAAGATCATTTCCTGCCAAAGTCCCTAGCTATAACTGGAAGATCAAAATGTCCTGATTGGGAGATTGTGTTAGTCACAAAATATGATATACACGTTGCATTTTGGAGCTATCATCTACTTAACACTTACTGTTGCTGGACTGGGAAAAAACAGCACATATGTTGCTACCTTATTGAGTGTAGCAGTAATAATGAAAAGGGCAGAGGAGGTGGAGGGGAGAAGAAAGTTGCTGCTGGAAGTAGCCAGCATTGTGCAGAGAGGACAATGCTGGAGTGTGAGTGAAATTCCCTCCAGTTACCTCTGGATCGACTCAGCCCCACTACCTATGAGCTTCTGGCTCACTGACAGAAAAACAAGCCATGCACCGTTCTGCTTATGCAGAGAATAAAACCAGCTCAGCCCTGCTTTGCTCTGCTGCCCTGGTGCCTCTGATGCTTTTATTTTCCAGTTGCTAAACTCAGAAACAGGGTCTGGTGCAGCTCCTGGGTTATTTGCCAGCCTGTCAGAGCTCTCCTGCAGATGCTGAAGGTGCAGTTATGTATTTTGGTGCATGCATGATTAACCCAGGTATAATATCATCTCCTCAGCACACATGGAAATACTAAGTGTGTAGTAATGAGTAGGACAGGTTGAAAGTTATTCATCAAAGCTGTTTTTTAATGTAAAGCTGTTCATGTTGTGTTTTACTTGGAAATTCAATTATCTACGGAAAGAAACCCAAAAGGTGCCCCAATGAAAAATCTGTCTGGGAGTGTGGATATGATGACTAGTGAAAACTACATTGGATTTTTTATGCACCCCCGTTCCCTTGTGGGCTAGGGCTCAGCCACCTCTCATGAACCACCAGGTTCAACAAGAGAAGGGACTGTAAAGCATCAAAAAAGAAGTTGCTTGATCAAGGACCCTAATCAAAAGAGAATAATAAAGAGACAAAAGGCATTTATACCGTGATTGCACTAATATTTTCTCAATCCACTTTTTTTTTAAACAAATGTCATACTGTTAATTTTTAATTAAGCCAATTTTTTATGAAATCAAAAGTTTGTCTAAGAAAGATGGATTAAAACATCTGATTTTTGTAAAAAAAAAAATCCTCAGGGAAAAAGTAATTCCTGACTTAATAGTAACTAACAAAGCAGAGCTTAATTTGTATTAGAGTTTTAACTGGAAATACTTTTATTTCTGCTCTGGTGCATATAAATGTGATGGATTCCTACTGTGAGGGAGACAGAAACTAGAGGGAGTGAGGGAGCTGCTCCATTAAATCAGCCCCATCCCTGTCCTTGCAGCTGCTGGTGTTTGGTAGTAGTCCACACAGAAATGTGTAATACTAAGCAAGCAAAAGAATCATGAGCTATGTTGAGTGTGATGCTGATAAAAGCCAAGCATTTTTAACATTACTTTCAAATCTATATTTTTTTATGTTCATGTATCCTGCAATAATATTTTATTACCAGGTTTTGTCTTCACATCTTCCCGTGGCACTAATGTCTACAGCTGCATCTTGATGGTAGAAACAGATTTTAGTTTGTTTTTGCTTTTTTTTTTTTCTTATTTCAGTTCCTGTCTCGAATTTATCATACTTGTATTGTTGCTGATCTCATCCATCAGTGATTTGTGTGACAATTTCTCAGGGGCCCTGTCCACCTTAGATGCCATTTCCTATATCTTGTATTTACAAGTAGGGTGGTAAAATCCTCCGTTCTTTATGAAGGAAAAAAAGAGGGTTGGCATGTCAAGAGCAGCTTAAAAGATTGCCAGCCCTGTGGCAGCCTTCCTCAGCCAGCCCACCTTGTTCTGCTTTCAGTCTGCGTTCACTTCCCATTTTGCTTGGAAGACAGAAATGTGCTAAACTTCAGGAGCCTTGAAAATCATTTTGTCAGACGTCAGTGCATGCAGACTGCTGTTTTTGCTTGTAATACTGAGAGGACAATAGAAATGCTGACGTTGTAGAATCAGAGAATCATTTTAGTTGGAAAAGACCTTTAAGACCATCAAGTCCAACTATTGTATCTGTTTTACTGTTTTAACTGTTTGACCATTTCATCCTTGTATATCTTAGTCTCCTATTTAAGGAGGACCCCAGCATGAAGGAGCAGAACAAAGGTTACAAAAGATTTGTTTCAACATAATCAACACCTTGAGAAATGTTTTTTGTAATCTGTTGGTCACTCACAGTTACTCAAAGTGCAATTCTAAATAGCAGAGTATATCTTCTTTATTCAGTAATGTATGTTTTCACTTTCATGTCTTGTTTCCATTAATCCAACTGAGATGCCCATTAATCTGGTATTCCTCTTACTACCATACTTAGAAACAGACCAGATTTTCACTAGAAATCATGACATATATGTAAGTCTTCTCCCAGTTAGGAAAGGAAAAAACCCAAAACATTTATGTGTCTCTAGGCCAACTGTGTGTTCTAAAAAACAACGTTTTGTGTAGTTGAGACAAGTGAAAAGCATTTTCATTAATCCATTTAAAAGATAGTGGCTTTTTTATTCAACATCCTTTTGATTCAAACCTATGACTCAATGCCTTTCCTGAGATTTTAGCACCAAGGAAGACAGTACATCTCTGTGTGAACCAAGGAGTGGCTGCAGTCTATTTCAGATAATTTGTCTTAATCACTGGAATGTTCACCTCTGCTTTCAGTGGGGGAGGAGGATGGAAAAAGCTACCAAGAAAAAGCTGCACAGTGTTTCTCCATCATAGAAGGTACAGATTAAAGAGTGTTGTTTGTGGGGCTCTGTGCAAACACTACAGATAATGCTCTGTGCTGCCCAGTTATTCTCCAGAGCCTGTGCTGCTCCGTGTCTGTCACTCACCGCTCGGGTTGTGGTGATGGCATTGCCACACAGCACCTGTGTATTTCCTCCTGAGAGAGTCTTGGGTGCTGTGTTTGCTCAGATTGACTGCCAGCATTGCAGGCTATCAAATCATTTGGCTTGGAAGGGACCTTAAAGATAATCTCGTTCCAACCTCCCTGCCATGGCCAGGGATACTTCTCACTAGCCCAGATTGTTTAGAGCCTCATCCAGTCTGGTCTGGAATGCTTCCAGGGATGGGGCATTCACAACTTCTTAGGGTAACCTGTTTCAGTGCCCAACCACCCTCAGAGTAAAGAATTTCTACCTAATAATCTAAGCTAAGTCTACCTGTCACTCCAGGCCCTTGTAAATAGTGTCTCTCCATCTTTCTTGTAGGCTCCCTGGTCCTGGAAGGCTTCACCCTGAAGCCTTCACTTTTCCAGACCAAACAACCCCAATTCTCCCAGCCTTTCCTCACAGGAGAGATTCTCCATCCCTTTAATTATCTTGGTGGCCTCCTCTGGACTTGCTCCAACAAGTCAGCAAAGATGGGGTTTGCTGTGCTTTGCTGTGAGTAATTTTGTAAGAGCTTTGTGATGATTTAGTTCTAGTAGGGTTTTTATAAAGCTGCAAAACATGGGACTAAATTCAGTGCAGGGTCTTCACACCTCTGTGTGGGAAATCGTTTTCCATGTCACGCAAAAATGTTGCTGGCTGACAGAAGAAGTCTAATTCTCCACACAACCTGACACATAAATTCGCAAGATGGCTTTTTGGAAGAGGAAAGGTGGCCACATCTCAGCAGGATGTTGCTGAGATATTGCAATAATGTTGGTGTCTGACAGTTGTGGCATTTTTGGTAGAGACTGTATTTAGAATTTAGGGCCTTCAATACTGAGGTACTATAGAAAGAATAATGTTGTGATTCTTTGAAATATATCCAGTATTTTATGAAAATATTTTATTTCTTTATATTTTCAAGTATCAAAAGCAATTTTAAAAATACATTGTGGTAGTCAATATTTTGGTGAGACTTTTCCAAATAACTGTGCATTTCATTATTTTAAAATTGAGTTTGCAAAACAATTCCCAAATTTATTGAAACTTATTTTTTTATTTGCTTACTTCTGTCTTTGTTCACTGTGTAGCACACTGACAATTAACATTTGGACTGCAAAGTGTGTCTGCCCATATGATTATAGCTTTGGTGCATTTATCATGTAGATAGAGAGTTATAAAGACACATTCGGGGTGTTTCTATTTAAAATGTCTCCCAGGCAGTATGTGTTTGAGGTAGGCAATTCCAAAAGAAAATATGCCATCATACTAGAAGGGCATTAAAATATTGCTGTTCACTACCGACAAAGAATGTGTTCAATCCAGAAGCTTTAACTAGAGGAAGGTCTTTTCAAAAAGAAGGTGTTTGAGATGGCCCTGTTTCTTTTTGAGGGAAACTTCTCATTTTCCATTAGGTGATTGGAAACTAAGGGCTATTATCATTATTGCTTTTATTTTATTCCCCAGCGATGACTGGGAGTCAGGAACCACACCTGCAGCAACGTGAGTGCTGAAATGGCAAGTGATGTTTATGGCCAAAGCTTCCTTCATTAGAGCCCTGCAGCCTGAGGAGCAGCCAGTCTGGTTGGCTGACAGAATGAACATCATCAAAGCTATTAAAATTCCTCTCCAGCCAGCCAAGTGGATGTGTATTCCCACTTCATCCACACCCCAAATTTCCCTGTCTTTTTCCCGGACATCAGAAGCTGTTCTGTCAGCAGCAGGGCCCAGCCACATCTGCACATAACAAGGACTCAGATTAATAATAAAACACACCTCAGTTGAGGTTTTCTCCCCCTAGTACAGGATTTTCTAGCCCAGTGTTTCTCTTTAGCAGCTCATTTGACACTGGACGCCTGACCTCTGCTACCATAATAGCTGTTAATGGAAACTTCACCTCATGCAACGATAAGATGGATTTTTGGCAGCTGTGAGAGATTATGAAGAGTAAGAACAATCTTAGCTGGAATCAGAAGAAAAGAAAGCATCTGTACCTTGAGAAACACTCAGCTGGTTTTCATTACACACCAAGCCTGTATTTATTACAAAGACTAGCCAAGAGACAGAAAATGATCGGTCTCTGCGCTCGGAGCAGGGAGACAGTGTCGGCTTGATAAATTCTTCCTTTCTTCTCTCTTGGATGGCTACAAGTGACCAGAGCTGTTCAAAACTACTGCTTTCTGTCTCACAGGCCATCTTCTGAGACTGCTCTTCATCACAGTTTTCTTTCAGCGTTGCCCCTTTGTCTCCAGCTGATTTTCCCTTCAAAAATGGAAAGCAAAGCAGGTGAAGAAAAACAAGGGGGAAAAAGCTACTTCTTTCTTTATACAGGAATTTTACTACATCAGACATCAAATAAATTAGTTATTTCTTTAAAGTCTTTGTCACTAGAAACCTCTTTTTGTAAGCATGGGTACGTGGTGAGAAATATCTCAGGCCACAGAGATCAATTAAAATTCAGAATTTGAAAGCTCAGTCATTAAAAATGAAAAGCAGAAAACCTCTGTTGAAGAGAGTGTTTGGTAAAAAAAAAAAAAAGAGAGAGAAAAAAAGAAAAGAGGAAAATGTCAGTGAGTATAAGGAAAAAAGATATTTATTTTTCTGTCTTCTATCCAAGCCTGGAAAACACCAGAGATTGAGCTGAGCTGTCACTAAAGATTAGAAGACAACAGCTACCAACCACAAAACGTCTGGACGTGTCACCAAAGGCACTGTGAAGGGAGCCAAGTGAGTGGAGTAAACAGAATGCTGTGGCAGAAAACTTTGATTTACTTATGGCTGGGTAAACATGGGGCTTAACTTCTGTAAACAAGTGTGAAGTTTTGCCACAGAGCCTTTACATCTGAAGTGAGAATTAAATTATACAAGGCAGAGGGGAAGGCCCTTCGGAATATTTTTTTTTTTTCTGCTGAAATTAATTTGTAAATTACAAGGGTGGGAGACAGGAGATGTCTTTTTAGCTCTTCCAAAAAGGATGAGAGTTGGAGGCTTCCACTACTTGTTTGATCTGTTGCAGCTGCTCCTGGAGAAGCTTGTTCCCTTGAGATGGTAGGAGATGTAGGAGTACTTTCTACATTCTTCTGCAAATACCTGGAAAGAAAGCACAGCATGCAACATGCCCGCCACCATCACAACCCTCTCCTTTTTTAAACTGTCTCCTGAGGTCTTTGCACAAGAACTGTCTAATATAATGAAATTTAGATTGTGTAGAAATCAATATTGCTATTGTTGCCAGAGGTGCTGAAATTCAGTTTAGAACTTCTGGCATGATTTAAAACCAGCCTGTACTTTAGGTGCCAGATAATGGTGTTTACATATGGGACTTCAACCATAGGAAATGATGCAGTGTGTGTATAAGGTAGGTAGGTAGGTAGGTAGGTAGATAGATAGATAGATAGATAGATAGATAGATAGATAGATAGATAGATAGATATAAACTGGTGGCAGGCAGGGACAGAATTTTCCCTTGTACAACTGCAATTGAGTTCCTCTCTCCTCTCTAGGCATATTTATGTATAGGAAATATTAACTCCTGAGATGAATTAATTCTACCTGTCTTCTGCTTGCTAAATGTCATGACCAGCTAATTTGAGAAATTTAGCCTTCTGCTCATATACAAGAATTTTAACCTGAAAACTTTACTTGATTAATGGTTCCATGCTAAAAACATTACAAATCACCAAACAGGATTTTAATATATTGCTTTAGTCATGCTTCACAAAGTTTTTTATTTTTTGGAACACGAGCACTGTATGAAGTAAAAGGTGACTTAGCATCAGAGTTACAGAACTGGAAAGGACTTTAAAAGTCACCTAGTCCTGGGCAGGGATATCACTCACTAGATCAGGTTACTGATCCAACCTGGCTTTGAACACTTCCAGAGATGGGACATCCACATATTCTCTGGACAAATAGACAGTTTTCAAATCAGTGAAAATGTCTTTGATGTTTTCACAAGAAGTGGTTGCTATAAACAATAAACACTTTAGACACAGATCTGCAAAAACACCCAATTCCTATTAAGATGTCTTACTCCCTCTTATCCACCTATGTGGATCTGGACTCTTGGTTGTTGAGGTTTTCTGCTGACAGCCTAGTTGGATTTTCCAGGCAGAGATATATGGAGGAAGTTACATCTACTGGAACTGGAGCTACTTCAGAGAAGTAGCTGTGCTAGAGATGAGAGCTGGCACTGAGCTTGAAATTGCTAAAAAGAAGAAAATTCTTCACAGACTTCAAAGATATGTGTTGATTTAAAATGGGGCTCCAGTTTGCTCTTTTGTGCCCTTCTAAATTGTGGTTGGAATTTGGAGGGAGTACTTTTTGTTGTCTGGTCTATGAGAGCAGTCTGTGTATTTTTAGAATACGAGATAAAAACTTTATTGGGGTTTTTTAAGTAGTATGTCCTACTAGATCAGATGTGGAGGAAAAGTGTTGCCCTGCAATTGGTCTGAAATCATTTAGGAAATAGTGATTACTCTGTTGGTAAAATGTATGTCAAAGAATCTCTCCATTATATAAATTCTACTGGAACTGTTGAACAGTGATTTGCATATCACAGTATAAAGAATGGTGTTGTATAAGAAAAAAACACCCAGGAAATACAGAAATGATTGTGTGTAAACGGGTTTTAAGAACTATATTCACTTCATAAGGATGAATTTTATCCTACACATTGAGAGCCAAAATATTGTTTTAAATTGTGGTGCATTTCACATGTTTTTACCCACCTAAATGGCAATTTTACTTAAGGTGTATATCAAATCTTACCTTTTTTTTCTCAAAGGCAAGAGACAGACACATTTTAGAGGCTACATTGTCTTCATTCAGAAACCATTTTCACAAAGGATGAATAGCCATTGGAGTTTCCCCTTCCAATCTTGCATTCCCCTCAGCCTTTCCCAGAAACATCTAGGCCTACAAGCACTCAGAAAGATAAACCCATCCTTAAACACAGAGGCAGTGAGTCTCACTTTTAGGCTTTATCATGTGCAAGAGAATGAATGGAGCAAAATAAAAACCCCCACCCATCCATTTGCATGATGAATTCTTTGTCTCTGGATAAATTTTTAAGAAGCTTTTATACACGCCCAAGAGTCTCTTGTGGCCTATGGGTCTAATTTTTGGTCTGACTTGAATGGCCAGGGTGTGACACCAGACATAATGAAAGCTTTGGAGTGCTCCAATATTTGTTATTTTTGGCTGCTAGTGATGAAAATGTCTCTGAGCAGGTGTGTGTCATGATACGGCAATCCATGTGTCAATGTCTCGAACAGAATCTAGGAACAAGACCAACTCCTCTGTACCACAATTATTCCAGCATATATTGGTTTTTATTTTTAGTTTCAAATGCAGCTGCAAGTTTTTGTCCCAGCTAAGATCTGGCGAAAGCGAGAGATATTAAATTAAAAAAACAACAGGATACTTTCCAAGGAGCAGAAGCAGTTGGATTATACAAATGAGACAATCCACTAAATGAAAGCAGGAGAAGTTTAAAATCAAACTTTCCATTTCAGAGGAGCAGTGTAACTGTAGACATGATAAAAGAAATCCATTAAGTAGCTTTGGGAATGGCTATAAACAGCTTTTGGAAAGTGGTGGGGTGGGGGGGAGAGGACTTGTAATTTGGCATGGACAATCCTGTCAATAAGAGAATTTCTAATGTCTTTGTAAATTTTCCTGCTCCTGTCTTCTTCTTTCCTGTTTTATTTCATACTTAGGCAGTAGAACTTGCAAGAAGAATATAATTTTTCTTGAGGTGGAAGCTTTTATTTTGCTACAGGTGGAGCTTGAAGGGAAAGGTGTAAGGAAAGGTGAGAAGTTGTGACAGTCGGGATAAATGCACTCTCAGTAATTCCTCCTGTGTTCCATGAACACAGTGGATAAAAGAACCTCTGTGTTACAGCAGTGAAGGAGCAGGGACAGCAACCCTGACATTACTTGTGGGGTTATACTCGTGGCCTGTGCTACACAAATGCAGGAATTTGTACTAGATCATCCTCCCTATATATCTAATCTATAGTAAATATTTGTAGCTGCAGTTTAAAGTTTACATTCTTTTAATATACAGCATGCTGCTTACTGTAAATATTAGATGCTAAGAGAAGAGCTTTGTAAACCTTGTAATATCACTTTGTATTTGAAGCCTTCTCAACTAGAAACAAGCACAGATCACCTTATGTATAATTTCCAAGATTTCTTAAATGTGTTCTTTGTACTCAGGTTTTTAATGCATGTGTTTGATGTAACAGGCCCATTGTTTAATGCTAAATAACATAAACTACCATTCACTTTGTGAAAGAGATACATTCCAAACCAGCTGTTCAGCAGTTAAATGAACTTCAGTTGAATTTATAAAGTGGTAAGGGGGTTTTTTGTTTTTTTTTTCCCTGATCTGTGTGGTGAGTCAAAGGAGAACTAATTGTTTGAAGAGCTGGTTATCAACCAGCACTGACTTTGATAAGCCAGAGATTGTAAGGATAAAACCCCTACAACCTTTCTTTTTACTGAGAATGCCTCTGTATTGAAACAGTAGAAGAAAGTATATACAGAATGCAAATAAAACAAACCTAGATTAGATTACTAGTTTAGTAATCTTCCCGAATAAAAATACAGGATTAGAAGAAGAGTTAAGAAAGACCACACTAACAAATGCAAGAAACCATGAGGGCAAGAATTAATGATGCAGAATCAGCTGCTCACAGATAATAAATATCTCGTTTAGGAAACAGAAAGCCACACAGATTTCTGATAATGATGCCAAAATGTCCTTCTGGCAGGGCTGCCTGAAGGCAAAGCAATAATTGAGCTAAATCTGGAGTAAAATTTAAATGTGCCAAGTAAATGCACAATATCTTTTCATAAGACTTGAAATGCTTTCACAATTTAAGTGACAGAGAACGTGCTGGGGAGAGAGGAGCCACAAAGAAGGCACAACTTCAGATGTGGATGCAGACACAGCTCCCTGATGCTTCAGCAGATCTGCTTTCATTCATACCAGCTGAAAATCTGACCCCTGGCACTTCCAGACTGCCTTGCACAGCGTTGTTTGATTAGAAAACAGAATTAATGACTGTGAAGTGTTTGAAGAGAATGAGGGAAAAATTGTATTGCTAATAAATCTTGTGCATAATGCAGGGTTAGAGCAGCCCTGTTGTGACAGTGCTGCACATCAAGGATGATTCCCCCAGCCTCAGTGGAACTGAGTTACCTCAGGGTAAAAGAAAAAAGAAATACTGATACATAATGGATTTGAATTTTATTCAGCTATGTAAACAACACTAGTCCACTGGGTCATGGTATGTTCATCTTTTTGGTTTCTATTTTCTTTCTTCTTAAATAGAATAAGAAAAACATTCTCCAAGTTGAGTAATTAATTGCTTTGTGGAAGACAGATCCTTTACTGTTGCCTCCATCACACTGTTGTCATCAAAAAGGTTTCTGAGGGTTGAAAACTTGCAAGCAGCTTTCAAAAATAAATACAAATAGTGATTTAGAAGAGTGGCAACTAAGTAAGTGTTTGAAGTATTATCTTTGAACATACAGCGACTATTAGGATACATGCAAGATGGAGAAAAAATATCTTCCTTTTGAAAAAAATCACGCAAACCTAATATACTGCAATACTTATAATTCTAAATTTTTGAATTTTTTTTTTTTCATAATGATGAAGATGAAAATAGTTTGCAACGCAGTGAGTGTTGGCTAATGGGAAAGATAATCTGAGATTTTATTTACACTTTTGCTTCCACAAAAGGATTTGTCCAGTGTTATTTCTAGTATAAGTCTCTACTCCAATTTCTGTGCTTTGGTGACTTGCTGGAGAGAGAGCACTAGAGAGAGGGTGCTGCATGTGTGTGGCTCTGAATACAGTCTTTTCCTTTAAAAGGCTAGTACAGATTTAACTGAAAAATAAAGCTCTGTTTTGTCTACTTTGGGGACATAATAGTGCAATTACCTGAGCCTTGCAGCTGGCAGACTTTTCCCATGCAAATCTGGAGAACTCTTACAGGGCTTAATGAAGATTTTGTGCTCTGATCAATTATCTTCAGGAAATAGCCATGCTGTAATTGGCAACCTAAAAGGGAGTCAATTAGCAAGATCTTTCTGGGACAGCAACCCTCCTTGGTGGGCACAGTTAAGGCAATAGCATGTTTTCTTTGGAAAACACCAGTACAGATCTGATCTAGCCGTGTACTGCTTTTATCATGAGGAAAAATATGTAGGTACACCAAAGAAAAAGCACAAATTACACGTAACCACATTCCTAGGCTGAAAAATGCCTAATGATTCCATGATGTGAGGAGCAGACAGACCTAATCCATGACACACAGAGCTGGATGTGACAATGATTGAGTTACAAAAAATAAGATCAAAAAGTGAGAGATGCTGTAGATTTTAATTTTGTTGTAGTTTATTGGCTGCTGGAGTATCTCCCATAGAATTATTTACTGAATGTAGTGTTTTACAAGGAGGTTTGATTTGTCTCTGTATTAAAAGCCACTGTTTAAAAGCTTCAGTAATCTGTCTTTGACCATTTCATAGCTTTGGATGATTGCTTGTTGCATATGTGATGAAATGAAACAAAACAGAAAAATAGTGCCAAAATGCGGCCTTAAATAAGTTATATTGAGAAATAAATAGGACTTAGTATTAAAAGGCTGTTGTGGGTTTAATTTTCAGATTTCATGAGAGGTAAGTATTTGTACAAGTCTTTTTGCTTTTTTTGTGAAGTATCACATTGGCAGTATTCCAGGCCACTCTCCATAACACACAAAGTTGATTGTGCTGCTAAAACACTTACTCTAATTTCTAGAAAAGAGGAGCAATAAAAACTCCACCTAAAAGTCAAAATGGGGGTGGGTGGTGGGAAGATACTGGTATATAAATAAAATAACAAGCTGCCTTTTTTTTCTCTTAATTTTGGATGATGAAAAGTTGCCCATTTTCTAGTAATTCACCAGGAAATGCTGAATTACTTTATTTTTGTTTACTTTGGAGATGTAAAGCCAAAAGAAAGGAGATTAATTAAAGACTATAACACTGATCTTTAAAAGTAAATAGGCAAAGAATCATCTAAAGTGTATGGATAGCTGCTGTTTGTTACATTAAAATCATAATTAGGTTAAATTAATGCAACAACATCAAGTAGAAAGAAGTTTAATAATTACACCATAAATAAATTTAAAAAAAAAGCCACATGTAAGGAGCTATCCCAGGGGATGTGTAAGAGAGTTGGTCCTAGTGGGCAGCACTGTGTAAAAGCACACGTAGCACAGTAAATAAGAAACATTTTGCCCATGATGTGAAATGCAGTTCTGACACATTCTGGGGAGCTCTGATGTGAGGTTTCTTTGAAAGAAATGTTTGCTGTTCTGAAAAGCAGCTTGGATCTTACTGGATGGCAGAGAGTACCTTATTTATTTCTCTCCCAGCTGAATACCAGTTAGCATCTGAAGAGAAAGCAAAGGTGGCTGGGGATTTACAAGCCCTACTGCAGATATTCTCCAGGCAAAGCAGCTGGCTGGGTGTCCCAGTGCAGTAATTCCTGTGGCACAGGAGCCTGCAGCTCTGTGCAGAGGGGCTTGGTGTGCAGGGTCTGAGAGCTCTCAGTGCAGTGATCAGCACAGCAGGCACCTGAGAGTGGGCTCTGGGGACAGCACAGCCACACCTGAGAGCTGTGTCACTCCCTCACGTTGGTGGGATGCTCCAGAATTAGGCACAGATCCCTGTGGTTTCCTCTTTGGATTACGTGAAGATATTTCTGTTCACCTACAAAGACCCTGAACCCTCCCCGTCAGGCTCAGACACTTAGAACTCTATCAAAAGTTAGAATTCTGTCAAATGTGCTTTTAGGCATTTATTTAACTTTTAAAGAGTGGAATCCCTGTTGGTCCCTTTGTTTTTGTTTGAGCAGAGCAGAGAATCCATCTGTGTGCAAGTACATCCAATTGTGGGAGGAGGGATTGTAAGAGAACAGAGCTGGTGCTGGAGGCAATCTCAGCCCTGATAAATTGCAGTTGTGCTAATTAATTACCAAGGAGTGGGAACAGCCTTGCCCCTTAACAGGGCACAGCCGTGTGCAGTGAGGATGGGGTTATAAAAGAGTGGGAGAGCTGGGCCAGGATCAGCTGGCGTTTGGTGGCCATGAAGGAGTTTGCCAGCCCTGCAGGAGGAAGAGAGAAAGGAGTAGAAAAGGAGTCAGTATTGCATGGAGCTGCCTGTGGGAAGTTCGTAGAGAGTGAAGGTATGAGAGTTTTTTAAATAAAAAGCGAGTGATGCTTCTATCAGTCATGAGTTCACCATCAATTTGTGCCGTGTGTGAGGAGCAGCTGACAATGTCCAATGGAGAACATAGCTCTGTATCTTTGTGGTTGTGGCATCCAGTTTGGGATGGGAAGGTTACATCCCTGCTCTACTGTTTCTTCCTGTTTCTGGGTTTAGCTGGTTTTAGACAAGGTATGAAAATAGTTTTAGAACTGATGTTCCCCATCTCAACTGTATTATTTATTTTTCTTGGTGATTTGCCACAATAGGATAAATGCTGACTAAGAGTTCTCAGAGAAATCCATTTGCATCCTTCTCCTTTGTCCTTTCACTCCCTCTTTTCCATCCTGAGCTTCCAATTGCACTGAAACTGTGAAGCATCCATCTCCCCAGGCCCTGGCATTACACCTCTGCTGTGGCAGCCTCAGCAAGAAATTTCACTTGTGGATGCTTGTATCTTGTCGTTATACTGCAAAAAAAGTATCTTTTGGGTGCCTTGTGGATGAAGATCAACCCACAGAGCTTGAGCAAATTTTGCTATTTTTTCGGTGCTTCCTGGTCAAATGTGGCTGTGAGTGGAGAGTTGAGACATTTTCAGTGCTAGACTGCAATCAAAGCAATTTCGGTTTGTTGTTGGTCTCAGTGTTTACATGCAGGTGGCCCAATTTTGCTTTAATGACTTAGTTTGCTGAGCATAACTGTAAATAATTCAGTCCATCTTCCCATAAAAAGAGTGGAAAGAGCAAGAAATTATCTCTTACTCTGGGCTATAATTAAAGGCAATTGAACAGCAGATGAGCCATCCTTCTTGAAAATCCTCCTTTTAGAATTCTAGGTTATTTTAGATGTAAGCTTACTTCCCGTTTGGATTGCAGGTATAAAAATATTGTTTAAAAATTCTACTGGAGCACAAAGATACAGTTGCCCCAAATTCCTAAAATGTTTAGAAATTTTGGGGAAAAAAAGGAATATTTCCTCTTGTCATATGTCTCTCTTCTTCCTTCTATGCTCTTACTGGGAAATATGATGTGGAAAAATAAGTCTATTCCATTTAAGCTCAAAAGATTCCTTTTCAAAATTACTAAAATAACTTAAAATCAAAGGCCTGTATGTTTTTTGTTTTCAGTAAATATTGTTTTCTGTGGAGACAAAAAAAAACAAATATGAAAAAACTGACTTGAGTGTTTTTGTGTAACTATCCTATTTAATGTATGTCGTTACCCCAAAACACATAATTGAAAGTGACTGTTCTGTCTATCACTGAATTATTTTGTTTAAAGATGCAATATCCGAAAACTAAAATGAGCATTTGCATCCTTTTGAAGTCTTGAAACTCTAGGAATTTTAAATGGGAAGTTTTTTTATTTTGGTTTGTTTTTTTGGTTTTTTTTTTTTTTAGTATTTTGGCTGGAACAGCCAAAGGCTGAAAGACAAAAATGTAATTTGCTTGGTAACCATTGCCATCAGAAAAATGTCCATTGGCTTGGGGAGTAAAATCCAATTACAAGAAAGGCAATAATGTGTCATGTTCTATCAGCCCAAGGCTGAGTCTGTAGTAATTGATTAATAGTCTGTTAATTGATAAGCCAAATAGAATTACTGACAATGTACTGGGAGCTGGGACCCACACAGTGAGTGGCTGTCATGTCAAAGTCTGACCAGATTTCTCTCCTCACACAGTGCTGAGTCAATCTTCAGTAGCTAAAATATTCACAAATCTCTTCCTAAATTTAGTTTACTGATTTAGTGACCAAAGCTAGACTTATTTTTTTTAATCTATCCCACCTCGTGCTTTTATAAAGCATAATACAAACTGCAGAAAAATATACTACAAAATATTCTAATGCATTTAGACTCATTTGATGAACTCTACAGTTTAATCATACATGGAGCCATATCCTACAGCTGTAGTATAATTTGGTGCTGCACCAAATAAGAATGAGCTAAATTGAAATGTAGACCAAAGCATGTGCCCAAATGTTTTGGGTCTGTGTTTTTTTGTTTGTTTCTTTGTTTGGTTTGTTTTTTTCTGACTGCAATGATAATGAGTTCTAAAGATTAAAAGGAAAAAAGAGGAAACAGTACTTTTGCATTGGGCCTAAACTGAGGGCTCAGGGAAACAAAATTTATGATATGATGCTGCTGGGCTCTGTCTTCATCTTTCTATGACCTGGTTGTCGATTTAAGGAATATTTTAAAGTGGAATAAAAATCTTTCATTTTTTAATTAATAAAGAGAACAATCTATGTTTATGGAAAGGATAGAATTACAGGGGAAAACTAAAAATGCTGTGGAAAAAAGGAGCTGTGGTTGGGGTCAAGGGCTGAAGACTATTACAAATGCACAGTAAAAATCAGGGCTCATATTGGATTGACTTTATTATGGAAATGTGGACTTTCATTTTACATGAATTCCAATTTATAGACATTTGCTTTTATAAATTAACTTGGTCACACATACCATATATATATTTAACACACTTAAGAGCTACTCTGCTGGGCAATACCAAGGAGCTTTTTTAAATTCCATCGTTTCCTTTCATATGCCAGCCTGACTCCAGCAAGAAGAGTGAGACGTTAAACCATAAAAGTAAAATTAATGTGTTGGTTTTTTTTTTCCCTACATGTCATGTGCTGCCCTATAAGGAAAAGCCTTTTCCCTTTCCTTTGGGTCTCACTGTCCCAGTTGATGTTTGGTTCTGTTCTCCTGGACTCTTCTCCCCCTTCCCATGCTTGTGGCTGCAGCAGCCATCAGAGCCCTCGGTGCTGAGCTGATTCATGGACCTGGGAGTGAAGGGGAAAGGAAGAAGGGAAGAGTGTGTGGGAGTGGGGTGGAGGGTGGGGAGGAGGGTCCCGTGGAGAAGCTGGGAGGGAGGGAATCTGCCACAGCTCTTGCCTGCTGCCTGGAGCCAGATGCTTGGACTTGCACGTTGTCTGGGGGTTATCTCCACGCTGTTCTGCCAAGGGATGCTGGTTTATCCCAGGGTGGATGATTTATGGAAAAATGGGTAATTTGTCTTTTATCAGTTACAAGCCAGCCAAATACTTACTGCAGGAGATCAGACTAGAAGATAATCATACTTCAGGTCATTCCAGTGTTAAAATCTATTATGTGTTGGGTTCGGTGCCTTTTTAGCTGCAAGATGATAATTTATAACATTTAGAAAACTCTCTTATGTTTTGCCATTTGCTGTCTGTGACCTTCAGCATATGTCAAGCATATGGTGAGTTTCTGAATGCTGAAATTGTATCAGCAAGGTGCTATATTCTTATGTAATTGTTTTTAAGTGCCAGCTGTGGCATGAGAATGCTGTAGTTGGGTTTCTCTCTAATAATTTAGCTTATTAAGAAAAATAAATCTCGCCTTGTTGTTTTGTTGATGTATTCACTTTGTTTCTGGAGCTGCAGCAACAGGTCTGGTGACTGTAAAATAGTTGAAAACAGGAGAAATTGTTTTCTACTCGAACAAAGGACAGCCCCTCCACATTTCTAAGTAATCTAGGTAATCTGATATAACAATGCTTATAAAATACTTAGTTTACATATAGTACAATTTTGTCAAGGTAAAAGTTTCAGTTTATTTTTTTTTCACACCGTGTTCTGTACTCAGACTCTTATTTCCCAGTGTTTCCTCTAACACTGGGTAGCATGCCTTGGGTGTATCAAACCTGGCTGTGACACAGCACTTTGTTTGGAACTGTAAATATTCAGCTCTGAGAGCAGCCTCTGGAAGGCAAAGATTCAGCCATGAGATGTAGGAAAGAAAAACAAATCGACTTAATATTTTCATGAGGCTCAAACAGTGTCCCTTTTTTTTTTTTACATATACTTTTCCATTGATTCACCTAACTCAACTATTCCTCATTAACTTTCTCCTTATGTTCTGTGGCTGCAAAGAAGTTGATGACCTGCTAATTCATTCCTTGTGCTCTTTATGAATTTCGTAGCTTGCCAAAAATTGCCCTCAAATGAGGGTAGTCAAACGAGAGAGTTTTCACATCTCTAAAGCACCCCGCATGTGTTCTGCTCTTAAAAAAAAAAAAAAAAAAAAAAAAAAGAGAGACTTTATTTTATGAGGGTTTTTTCTAAATCCACAGAGCTGTGAAGCTTACCTTAATTTGCTGAAAGCTTTATGATGGGGGATGGGTGAGAGGAGAAAGAAGGGGGAAAAAAATAAGCCAAGGGAAGGTGAGGAGGTCTTTGAATGAAATAAATAAAATGAGACTATGCCAATTCTTCCCCAATAATGCTAGGAAAAGGGGACAGAGAAATGCTAACAGTGTATTTCTGAGGTTTCACTGAAGTAAAATTAGAAACAATCTTGGCAGCAGGTAACCAGTGAAGTTGCCATGTTAATTCCTTAAATTTGAATATTCATCTCTATAAATGGAATTCACACTTTTTGTTTAATGAAGACATGAAAGTAAAAAATAAGGTTTTTGCCACACATTTTTGATAAAGTCTTGACTAGAAAAGGAAAAACTTGAGAGGATGTTAATTAGACCCATAAATGTCTGGCACAGAGAAATATGGGAAGCTTTATATGAATTTCAAGGATAAAAGTGTGAATAAATGGTGGCCTTTATTTTGAGATGGCTGTGTCATGAGTTATACTGACTGTGCTGGGTTTGTGACAGTAAGATACCAGACTAGGATATTGTTACAATTTTAATGCCAATGTGGCTGTGAAAGGATGTAACCTGGCAGCTATTTTCTCAAATAAATGCAGCAATTACTTTTAAAAGTAGTGGTAAGCCTAATAATCAGGACTAACACAGATTTACAAAAAATACACTTTTCCTCTAAGGAAAATTTTAGAGACTTTTTTTTAAATACTTGAAGTAATTTTTGTCACACTGCACTTATAAATGTGAATTGCCCTAATCACTATGGGACCCAATGTATTGTCTGAGAAGGAAAGACAAAATGTGAGTTACTTGCAGCAGATTTTCATTTGTAATTAGGTTTTACATCAGTATTGATCACTTTATGCCTACAAGCAAGAGCTAAAAACTTCAGAAACCTTGTACCTTGCAATCTGCCCACGGGGCATCTAAAAATTAAATAGTCTGAGTTTCAGTGGAGTGAAATGGGGATCTCCAGCAACTCCAAAAGCTGGTGCCCTGCTCTAGCACATACAAGTCCAAGGTATGGGGTGTGGGTTTTCATCTTGTAGCCAAATGTGTCCCTAAATCAGGAGAATTCCTACCACCCTTTCTGGTGGCTAACAGGTTTGGCAGTAATTGCAGCCTTTCCTTCTGGAGGCATGAGAGGGATTTTTAGTGACTCCGGTGGAATCATTCCAGATGTGGTGGAAAAGAGATCATGGCCTGGGTCTCAGTTCTTAGCTCTGGTGAGATACAAGATTGCTCAACTTACACAAGAGACTGTGCCAGCTCAGAAGTTTGCATTTTGCTTGTTTGTTTGTTTGTTTAGTTTTGTTGAGTTGGTTGGTTTGGGGTTTATTTTATTTTTTTTTTTCAACAAGAAGTTGTCTGCTTGGAGTTTGTTCATGTCAGGTTGTAGACCATCATCACAACAGGTGACCCAGCATGTTTGGAGATCAGGTGTGGCTCTTTTGCCTGTAGCCACAGCAGTGGAGCATCCATGTGCTAGGGACACAAAGAATGGAAGGAAAAATCAAGGATTTCTTTGGAAGAACCAAAGTAGCTTGATCGACTCTCTGCTGGTTCACCACCAGCCTGTGAACAGCCTCAGCTCTTTTCCTTCCCAACATGACACAATTTCTGCACGTTGTCTGTGGAGGTCTATGTGTGCTTTTTATGATTGGTAGAATATACTTAAAATTAATTTTGCACGTTTTTGGACTGAAATGACATTTTAAAAGCATGTAATAAAATTGATGTGGGCTGGAGCTTTACTTTATGGGCACAGGAACTGCACTCTGGGATGAAAATGGGGAAAACCTATGGGTGTTAAGTTCTGAAGCCACAAGCAAGGACATTATTATTCATTGGGGGTCATTTTTTCAACCCAGAAAGCACTAGTTCTTTTAATGAACTGAAAACGAGGGTGCATGGATTTTTATTACTTTCTTAAAAAGGGTTTACAGAAAAGTGCAGCACCTCTACATATCCATTGTGAGAACTTTTCTGTTGGATAAAAGGGCCTGATTCTGCCCAGTGGAAGGGTAGGGAATGAAATCAGTGGGACTCGTGGTGGGGTGAGTTACTCATGGCATAGAGACAGACCTGGTCTCTGAGGAATGTGGCCACCAATAGCAGGAGCCATGGGACAGTTCCAGGAATAATAGTGGGAGCCATTTAAATAAGTGGAAAATTGTCCTCCATTTTTACAATTTCTGTCCCTCAGATGTCTGCATTTAATAATCACATTCTACTATTCTCATTATTGCTCATGAAAATAGTACAACTTTCTGGTCTACTGAGAATGCAAGTGGGGCAATTACTTAGGTAAAGACATCTTGACATTTTTGCTGGGACAAACTGCCTTTTGATGGAACAGAAAATGCAGGAAATTCTCACTTCTGAAAAACCCAAGAAGCACCTCTCTCATATTATATATATATATAAATATATATACTTTTTATTTTTTTTTCAGCCCTCCTGTAATTGACACCAAATGTTCCTGGCAGTGACTGCCTTCCAATTGCTTTCTGCATTTTTACCATGCAAATTGAGCACTACACCTCTCTCAAACTCTGCTTTAGTATGAGGGAAGCAGTTTTGCAAACTTTTTTTCTTAAAGACTCTTGATGCATAACATGCTTACTTGCAGTCATTTTGTGAAAGCAAGAATAAAAACAGAATACATTTTCAAAGATGATAGAGGGGAAAAAACCTATTTTAAATAAACTATACATTACTAGAGGTCTTAACAATTCTTATTACAAGAAAGAGTAACCCGAAATGGAAAAAAATTAAAATTATGAATTATAAATACATAATCCCACCTTAAAAATACAATTGCTCAGGGAATTAAAATCTTGACCTCTGCAATGAAACCACAGTGAAAATTTAAGGACCTTGACATTTGTCTGGTGTATAACCACATAATCTCCCAGAAATACTGAGCAGGCATGCCAATGTCAGATCACATATATCATAGCAGGGCACTTTAACATGGCTGGTCTAGGCCTTGAAAAGCATTAAATAAATCGGTTAAAGATGAAAAATTTCAGTTATGCCTTTTTTTTTTCCTTTGCTTTTGTTAATTACATTTATTTTTAAAGGTTGGGGTAATGTACTTAAAAAGCAAAGTATTTCTCAAAGCTGATTAGCACCTTAATTGAGTGTAAAAAAGCAAGCAATTCACACTGAGGGAAAAGCTGGTGCCTTATCTACTGTGTAAATCAGTAAAAGCTAAGTGTGGTATTTTGTCTGCACTTACTGAGGCTGGCTTTGGATATTGTTATTATCTTGTTTGCTTCTCTTCATGTGAGAAAAATCAATACAATACTGTTAAAATGAAAAAGAAAAACTTTCCCTTTTTTATTGATTGCTATATACTTAGCTGGAACTTAAGGATCTGATAGGATCCCGAGATCCCTGTATCAGCTTCTTGGATTAACCTATACCTGTCCACACCTTTACTTCTATCAGCTGAAAACTGCTGGAAATCCAGATTTGGTAGCTGTACGTGTGCTTCTGTCTCTCATCTCTTTTTTTTTCTTCTCCTAATTTCCTTCTTTCAGGTTGAGGAATGTAAAATCAAACAGCTTTAGAGTTTGAGTTGAATGGGCTAAACTAGTGCTTTCAGAAGTGTTTTATATTGATAGAATATTGCACTAAACCTTTTGCCAAAGGTCTTATTTTCTAAAATTACCAGTTTTGGTTTTGTTTGTTTGTTTTGACCTCGAGGGAATATCTTGTTGAGAGTAAATGAACAAAAAAACCCCCCCCTTTTTAAGAGCTTAATTGAGTGAGTTTTTGGGGGCCTTACAGTTGTCCTTAGCTATATTTGAACTGTGAGAGTTATCACAAAATCACAGAGTAGTTTGGGTTGGAAGGGCACATGGAGACCATGTTCCAAGCCCCTTCCATGGGCAGGGACACCTTCCACTATCCCAGGTTGCTCAGAGCTCCATCCAAACTGGTCTTGAGCATTTCCAGGGATGGGGCTGCCTGTGCCAGGGCCTCACCACCCTCACAATAAAGAATTTCTTCCTAATATCCAATCTAAACCTTCCCCTTTTCTGTTTAAAGCCATTACTGTGGCATCATCCTGTCCCCTTATGACCACAGAGGGGAACAAAGCAATGTGAGCTTTCTTCATATTTCTCCATGCCAAGCAGAACACTCCCCAAAGCAGTAGAGTAGTCTGGGGTGTGTTGGAAATTTGTGAGATTGGGACCTAAATACCCTTTGTGTGCAGATTAGACAGATGAGGCACAGCCTTGTAGTCACATTTTCCTTAGGAAGTAAGAATATATATCCTTTCTGATGGTTTCTTGCTGTTCACCATCTGAGAGTATTTTGCATTAGCAGATGTCCTCAGCAACCTGGTACTTTCAAGCAAACAGAAATACTGTGATTGACAGCAAACAGCTGGAAGACATTGGAGATAACAAGGAATCCTGTGATCTGGATTTTCTTAAATTTGCTTAGTCCTTAAGCAGAATTCCTTGCCAGTGAGAGCTCCTCTGCTGATTGCCAAGATTCCCCGTGCCAGGTTGAGGAGCTGTTCTGGAGGGCATGAGGCACACACAGCAAATCCACTCTCTCCTGAAGGAATCACTGGAGCCAAGTGTCCTTCCCACCTACCTGCTGCACCAAGTACTGATGAGGAGGTGAAGGCATCCAGTCTTTCACTTCTGAACAAAATTCCATTTCCCTGTGAACATTCTGTGAGACAACTCTGGACTTTTTCTCACTACTGGTTTGATTGAAACAGATACCTAACATCCTGCAGGAATTTTAGAGCTATGGGATTAGTGGTTAGACCATGTGTTGGTTAATTTTCTGCTTGGCTGAGTCCATTATTGAACTAGATGCATCCCAGATTTTATTCATGTCCCATGATACTACAGGAAGTTGTTTTCCACAAGGAACTCTACAGTAATTGTGGATAATGTGACCTAGTTATTGGATATTAATGTCACTGCTGAATGAGACTGGCTCTTGTTTCTTGACTAATTCATAGTCAAACTAATTGGGAATAGTGTCTCCTGTCACTATCTAGCAAGTGATGAGCAAAAATATAAGAAAAATGCTAAAAGAAGTCCTCAACATAGACTTTGGAGGCACCATGTTTCCTGATTTCCATCATTACTCCCACTGGCAAAGCTGAGTCTTCTACTATGTCACAGAATGCTCCTGGTGATAGATATGGCTATTTCTTGTACTGTGACATTGCAACAAGAAGAATGAAAGGATTACTTGTATCAAATCAGATAGTCTAGTATATATTTTGACTTTTTTTTTTTTAAACCTTGAAGGTTCAATCAGTTTTTCAACCAAACGCATTACAAATGTATGCTATTTGCACATATTATTTTAACTTCCTTTGGAAAATATTAGTCCTCCTTTATCCCAGCACCTCTGGGCACAAACCACAGCAGCTCTTTAAAATGGCCTTCTGAGGCAACAAACTATTTTTTTTCCTTTTAAGTCACTATCTCAGTTATGTCAAGTGAAAGGCAAAACACCAAGCAGAAGCCTTGAGGTCCTCAGGCACTTGTTTAGATTTCAAAACTGGCATTTATTAATTTGATCTTCAGTGTTTTAGTTTCTGTAATGCTGGATCAAAGAAAATTTATGGCTGCCTTTCCATTATAAATATTAAGATATTCTTTGTACCCCACCCCAGTGAAGATACTTGCAGCCAACTGTTTAACAGGCATTAGCAATGACACGTCTAAAGAGTTAATACAAACATTGTGTTCAGTTATGATGTTTTATTCATTCAAGAAGTATCTTTAAATGAATAACTTTGAAAAAATTACACTGACCTTTCCCCACCCTCATGCACAAAATTGTCTTTATCAGGTTTCCTCAAAATCCAGAGGAGATGTGGAGATGGCACATTTATCATGTTTCCTGAACTTTTCTATGTTTCATTCTTAACAATTCTTTTGAACATCATGAGCTTCTCCAACACTTAAACCATGTCTTCAACATTTTCCCATTTCTTTTTCCACAATAGCTATAAAAAACCAAGTAAGTAAATAGCAATGGTTTTATGGCTGCAATTACTACCTACCAGGCTGTTTATAATAATTTTGTTGCTTTTATTGCTCCCTTCTTGTGCTTATTGAAGCCACCTTTTCTCCTGCTGTAAGTTCACTTTCTGGCAGATGACAGGAGCTTTCCTGGCACACATTCAGAAGGCCAGAACTTTGTTTGTTTCTCATTTCAATGAAAAAAAAAAAAATTTAGGGATTTTTGCAAGGGCAGATTTGGGATTAATTTCTTAGAATCTTAGTTTTTTGGGTTTTGTGGTTTTTTTGTTTTGTTTTTTTGTTGTTGTTGTTGGTTTTTTCTTGTGAAGGAAAGGTGTTCTTGGGTTTTGGTGGGTTTTAGCATTTTTTTCTGGCAGGAAGCAGATGCTGCATCCATAAAAACATCGAAGGTCAGATTGCACAGGACTCTAAGCAACCTGATGTAGGTGAAGATGTCCCTGCTTATGGTGGGGGGTTTAGACTAGATGGCCTTTACAGGCCCTTTCCAAGCCAAACCATTCTTTATTCTATGGTTACTGCTTCTAACTAGTTAGTTCTGCTCTATGGTATTTCAGCTAGTGTCAAGGCATCAACCTGGGTGTTTAAAATTCAGTATATATTTAAGTGTTTTGTTGGATTAGAACCCTCAGTTAACCACTAGAAAGAAATTCTTTTGGCTTTGTTAGAAAAATTAGCAGAACTCATAAGCCCATTAATTTATTAGATGAAAATCATGTAAGTAGGTTAACAAGAATAATTTGGTTTGTTCCTTTCTCTTGTAATATTGTTATGGGCAGAAGAGAAGGAGAAGTGGTCAAGTTTACAATCTGGGCAATAATGCATTATAAATACAATAACTGAACCCTCCAAACTCCAGGCTGACTTTATTAAAGGACTGCAGCAGGATGTAAAAATCGTGTTAAAATATTCTAGCTTCTAGTGGAAAAAAAAAATATTTTTTAGATAGACGGCCATTCTGGCTCATGTTATCCTATTTTACTGAAAGCAAGAGCATATCATTACATCCAGGTAACACTTGCTCAGTTAATCCATAGGCAGAGCCCTCTTTTGTTAACTCCCTACCCATAAAAAATCCAGAGCAGCCTTTCAGTATTGTGTATTCTGTGATGAGTACACACAGTCATATTCTGCCAGCTGCAGGGAGGTTCTCCTGAATAGGCTACATGTAAAAGCCTCTTATGCTGTTCAGAGCTGCACAGATCAGGAAAAGAGACCATGAGAGTTCAAGAATGCAGAGATATTCCAGCATATTTCTTCCCCTTGTATATTATTTTTGTTAGGTTGTTTTTTTGGGTCCTTTTAACTGTTAGAGTGATCAAAGTTAATTCACCTACTAAATGGTTCAAGTACAAATTAAGTGTTGGCATGTCTTGTCAGGGTTGGTATTTCCAAACATAAAACAGCAGTGGTCCTTCAAGGGCAACTTTCATTGCCTATTACTGCAAGCATACCAGTCCTTTACTCAGAGCACAGTGTTAGATAAAACAAGTACAAAGCTACTGTGACTGGGGCTAAGGAAGAAGGAATTCCAGCAAGAAGAAAAGCTGAGGTTCACATCTTAAGTGCTGAAGGAGTTGATTGTGCACAAACGGGATGGAAGAAACTGGAAGGAGAAGTCACAAAAGTGAGTTAGTAAGCCAGGAGAATAAATGTGTGGTTTGGAGTTTTCCACTGTCAGCCAAGTCAGTGAGAGTTGCTGGTCCGTGGAACTGGCAGCACAATTCCTCTCCATCCAACAGAAATCCTCGGGATGATGCTGGACATCGCTTACTGAGTTATTTTGTTTTTGCTGTAGAGGAAGCTGAGGTAAATTGATGTAGCTGCATATAAGACGGGGGTTATCTGAAAGCCTTCCTTAAAAAAATCAGTTTGCTCTGAAACTGGTGCCGTCCATCTGAAAATAGCCATTACAGCTGCTCCTGTTCATCACATGTTTATGACAGTCTGTTTAAAAGGCAGCATCCATTTGCAGTGTGGTTTTGCAGGGTTGGGGTCACTGAACGTTTTCAAGACAGGTTTTGGGAGCTGGAGGGAGAGGCAAGCAGAAGAACTGTTTTTTCTGGTTGTCTGTTCTGCAAACTGAGCTCAAAGTGAATGTGGACTTTGTTTCGTGGCTTGCACAGCAGTAAAAGTTTCAGTTGTTCAGTGAAAGGAGCTTGGTTAATAATTGTGCCACCCTAACGTTGGTTCTGATTTGACAAATGACACTGCTAAGGTGAAATTAAAAGCAGGGGAGTGAAATTCACCCATCCCTGCTTTTTGACTCCTTTTGCAATAGCAAGAAAAAGGAATTATTTTCATTTTTGCTTCATAGGACCGTAAATTTGAAGCCTTTGTTTCAGAAAGATCATTTTTCTTGAATGAAAAATTTCATGCTGTTTTCACTATTCACCTTAAAAATCTGATCTGACTTGCCCCATGCTTCCTTTGGGAAGATGTAATTTTTAGAGAAAACTGAAAACTCACATCTCAAAGCATTTAAAATATTTGAGAGATGGATCCACACTTGGTGCACTTAATCAGAATATTTATTAGACCATGAGAATAACTTTATTCAGAGTAACTTAATTCAGATGCAGTTTTCTTTAACCATGTTGTCTCTCAGGGAAAATGTGTAGAAGTATGAAGATCTGTATATGCCTAATATTAAAAGTAAATTTTAATAAAAGTGTGTATCTGAATACACACTCAGTGGAGCCTGTTCAGCTAATAATGTTAGAGTAAACTTTAGGGAAAACCCCAAGCTGAGTGTCTCTGACCTGTATGTGAGATCATCCCAAGATGTTTCTTCGGGGAAATCTGTTTTTTGGGGCGAATGAAACTGAAATCCTGCAAAATGTGTGGATTGGCTACAAGCATTTCTTGAGCAGGACAATCCAAGGATATTGTCTATTTACAGATGTTCCATGAAGGGGCTGAGAATTCAGGGACATGTTTTTAGGTTCCAGGAAGGAGGAATGGGAATGTTTTGTGCTGGAATGTTTGGCTAGGGCTTGTAATTGGGAATTTGGCAACACCATGTTACACCTATGTGAGCAAACCACAGCCTAGGTGCTGGAGTGAATTAGTTCTCACATGAAATAGGAAGTAGTTTTAGCTTCCAACAAAATGGCCCTTTTTATAACCCCAATGGTATATAAAATGGTTTTTGATTTTGTTTTTTTTGTTTTTTTTTCTTCAGGGATCTGTTATTTCTCTTCCTAAAAATAACAGATCAGAAATCTAAATGCTACTGTAGCATCAGAAAAGAAAAATTTTGGGCATACTTCTAAGGCATAGACACACAGATAAAGGACCCAGTGGAAAGCTTACAAGGAAGGTCACTGCTGAGATTCAGCCCAGTTCTTCATTCTCAGGATGATTACATCCTTTGGACACAGTTAACATAAACATCCACTCACTGGAGCTGTTATTCCAACCAAAACTCGGAACATTTGTGTTTTTTTCATCAGCAGATCTGTTCTTCTTGAAGTTTCCAACCCCATTAATTACAGCCAGACATGTTTTTTGCATAGCACTTGATATAATGAGATATAATCCCCATCTGGGCACTTGCAAAGAGTAATTGCACCATTTGTAAGATACTGCAAGATTTATAGTAGCATCTCCTAATATCTTGCAACACGAATAACTCTATCTTACTGTGAGAGGTAAATTGGCACAATCACATAATACAGCAAAGTTTTTCAAGATATCATATGTTATCTCACAACGAAACTATGAAATTATTGCCTGTCACATTTGTATGTTTATTACTGATTATTCTGCAAGGCTGTATTTCAAATCTATTGCTTGTGAACATGAACAAATCCAGATTTAACAGAGTACAGTTAGGAATGAAATATTGTGTTTGCTTAGATATCAGCATAGAGACCTCAGCAATTTTTTAAATGGGGAAATTGAATTATAGGTGCCAAGGGCTGAGAAGCCAGAACTAAATGTGGTAATATAACCTACATCTTAAGAGGAAAAATGGTCTCACTGAAGATAATGATGCCACAGAATCTGAAAACTATGCACCTTTGAGTAATTATGAGAAGAGTTTTCCTGTCCATTCTCATTTATGTCTTTGCCAGGTGCTGAGGGTTCATGTTCAGGAATCCAGTGTGTCCATAAATGTCTCTCAGTTGGTTAGAGAAGACTGTTCCCATCTGAGTCCAGTGAGAGAACCACGTTCATTGACCCTTCAGCCCTGCAAGGTGCCTGGTGAGCCCAGAAGAGCGATGCAAAAGTGTTTGGCCACAGCACCAACACCACTGGGGTCAGCCAGCAGCCCATAGCAAGGTTAAACTGTATTATACATACTCTGCTCTGGTTTACAGAGACAAGAGAACCTGTCTGGTTATCCAGGGTACCCCACAGACAGAAACCCCACATCCAGCCCATGCAGAAGAGGCTGTATTTATCTTCCATGAGCCTCGAGGTCTGTTTTTCGCTCCATCTTCATGTTCAGTAATTGGGCCCAGTCTCACATCTTGATTTAAGACTGCATTTGTCCTATTTTCTTCACAAGATTTAGTGCAAGAAGGAAAGGTTGGTCTCATTGTCCATCTCATCCCCTCCCATGTGTGGGCCACAGCTCTTGCAGCACCTGTTGCCTCCTGGCTGGCTGCATGCATCAAGGATGCAGCCTGCACACTGCAGACCTGGCTTTGGGAGGATTTGCTGCCCTGTCCCCTCCACTTGCCCCCAGAGATGCCACTCTGCTCGAGAAGGATTTTGAAGCTATCACAGCTTGCTTATTAGGGAAAAGAAGTCATCTGGCAGCATGAGAACTCATGCACTCAGTGATATGACTCTAAATAACCACACTTATAATGAAATTAAAAACTGTATCTTGGGACAAGTATGCCAGCTTCCAGGAGAAGATGGAATTTTTTTTCATGGCAGACTTATCACTGGTTTCCTAAATGAACCAAGATAAACAGAATAAACCCTTTCATGTGGTTGCTGTGATTAAAGCAAGGTCCTCAAGTTGGCAGCCCATCTTGGGTGGGTTCAAAGTGGAAATGAAAGCTGGCTTTTTTCTTTCTTTCAGAGGATCCCGCCGCTGTTTGTACATAGTCCATCTTGGTAACTGGCATAGGCTGGAATACATGCCTCTGTGGGCTTGGAAATCTCATGGCAGTAATCAGGAGCGCTCTGGTCCTTATGGCAGGCATCAAATGGGCTACTGCCAGGTCTTTGAACTACAAAAATAAATAGAGAATAGAACGGCATTGTTTTGGCGAGGCCCGGTCGTCTGTCTCGGAGCATGCTCTGGTGAGAGTGTTTAACTTGGATTTTGTCCATCACATGTGGTAGCTGCAGGAGTGGAAGAACAGAATGATGTTAGATGGTGGATTTAATGGTGTGCTGGCTTAGAGGTCCTCAGGAAACTGTTACTCCCATTTTCTCCCCTAGGTCTCAGAGCTCTTCCCTCTCTGCTGAGCTTCTGTGTAAGTGGATGGGTAGTGAAGCAACATTGCAACTTTTATGTATGGCTGTGTTATTTCTTCAGTAAAAGCTTGGAATTTTTTTTTTTTTTTCTGTGGATTAGGTATTTGATATATAGATGCAAGAGTATTTAGGATGAAATTCCCTGGTACAACCCATTCATTTTCTGCTACTTTAGGAATGTAAAGCTGCCATGAACTCAGTTGCTGGCTATTCCAAGTTATCAGAATGGCACAAATCACGGGCTGCTTTGCATTCTGAATCTTTGGAAAGTAATTCAAAGTAACTATGTTCAAATTTGAAGTACATTTCCTGCATTTTTTTAAATGATCAGGCCATGTTCTGAAATGGCAAGATTGGTGTGAAAATTGAGTTCTCAAGCAAACCCTTGATCATATTAAAATTATTTTATTTAGCTTTAAAGCAGTGAAGTTTAATTGGTCGTGAAAATTGCTATGTTGGAAGAAGCAGTGTAGGAATTACTGTGTAGGATGTGAATGTGAGACAAAGCTTTTCTCTTTTGCTCAGGCTGCAGAGGTGGCCAAGCCAGTGGCCAGCCACAGAATAAAGGCTGAGTGAGTGGCTGCTGGTGCCAGGGTCTTCCCAAGGCAGGCACAGCAGTGTGCACATCCCTTCAGACTGTTAATTACAAAATAAAAGAAGGGTACTGTAGGCTTTGTTGCAGCAAATGAAGGCAGAGAGGGGTAGCTCGTGGTGTCGCTTGTTTGGCATAGTGTCTGACTCCTCCGAACAATAAGTGATCCATATTTTGGTAAAAAACCATTTAATTAACTTGGCAAAATGCAGATCAGTGCCAGAGATGGTGCCATTTAGTTATTTATATCAGAGAGCTTTAAATAGAAGTTGTAACTCTGTTTTTACTTAGATCCATGGCACTAGAAAGAGCTTCTGACAGAGCTGATGCTATTTCCCATTTGCAATAGCAGTTCACTGGGTTGAGTTTTTGCATTTAGTGTTTAAAAGAAAAGCATGTTGATCAAATCTAATTAAAGTTACATTTAATAAATACTCACTGAAATGGAAGAATGAACTCACCCTTGTTTATGGTCCAGATACTTATTATGCTGCTGTGCTGTTTCTCTGCTATGGTTTACTCCTAAGGTACAATGGCAAGAGGAATACATGGGAAAATAGCTTTTAAAATGTATCTTTTTGTGATTTCTCTCCTAACTGAAACCAGGAAATACTAAAAATATCATATGTATGAAGTGGTGTTGGAAAGCCTGATCCCTAGAAGAAATCACTGCAGATGTATGTGGCTGTAGAGAGTAACTTTTGGGATTTCATCTTCAATTACTCACCCTGTATACATAAATCAGAATTACATGCATATAGTCAAACTCCATGGGCTGGGAGACAGAATGCTCATCCTCTGAACTTCTGTTGCTTTTTTTCTTGTTTTATTTGTGTGTAATAGCTAAAAAAGCCATCTCCCTGTTTGAGTACATGAGGTGCAGGAGCAGAATACTTGAATGAGCCTTCAGGCTCATGAACAGATCTTGAATGGCAAAACTCTTTAAACCCCTCCTGAAGGAGGTAGTTTTTTGTGGCTGGTATGATGCATAGCTCTGTTTCTGGCAGTTATCTACGACATGATATTTAAATGATAAAAAGCAGGCTGTTGGTATCAGGCTGAGGCCTTGCTGATGAAATGCTCTGGCACATTTCCTTCTTTTTCTTCTCAAACTCCCTCAAGTTGATTTCTTCTAAAATGTGGAGCATGACTTCTGAACTGAATATTTTTTACCTCCTTCCAGAGTTTATAGTGTGCAGATGCAATATCCATCTCCATTGTTTTGATTTGCACACTACCTTCTCTTAAAAACACTTCACCATCAAACCCTGGTGCTTCTTGACAGTATTCATACCCAACAAGTCTTTTGATGTGTCTGAGTGTTTTGTTTTGGCTTGTAGCTATTTCTGTAAAGAAGATTTTTTTTTTTTTTTTTTTACTGGACTGGAATGATAGTATCATTTTACTTCAGATAAAAAACATCTTTAGAGTAAATTTGAAGAGAATGTAATTAAAATTTCCATGAACTTATCTATTTTTCAATAAAATCTCAAATATAGACATAAATGTTTGCAAAAAATCACAAATCCATCCCTCATAGACTCTATTTTCCTAGGAACCCATGTACTATATTATTAAATAGCCCAAAATACACTTCTTGGAACTCATAGGAGGCTTGTTAGTTCAAAGACCACTACAGAGCCAACATGCACACTTTGTTTCATGTTTTTCAATCTTAGGAAATGAAAATTAATAACTGAGAATAAATTAAGTTACTAATAAATCTTCAAAGTATCTCCACTCTTCTGATTTTAATTATGTAATTGATAATTCTGCAGATCAAAGATTCCCCTGGTACTGATCTGGTTTCTTCAAACTAGTGCTAGGATGAGATATGCATTTGTGTATAGAAGAAGTAAAGATTTGTTTAAAAATGGATGTAAAAAATATTTGCATTTTTAATCTACTTCCTAAATCATGTTATTGACAGTGAGTGCAAATAGTTGTAGTTAAGCATAATTTATTCAGTGAGCTACCTGCTGATTTTTTAGTTCTTGAAGAGAATGATGTCTTTTTTTAATGCTCTGTAATTAGACAATTTGTGTGAGGAATTATATTTCATTTCTTAATCCCAAATTGAGGTAATGTTCCCTATGTAAGGTACATCTATGGAACTTTACCAGGCCACTCAAACTCAGAGCTAACTGAGAAAGAGATCTGGGCAGTGAGGTTGAAAGAATTGTTTGCTCACGTTAGGAAGATCAAAGAAAAGAGACATTTAAAAGTCCTGTTTGGCTTCAGGTTTGCAGAGGGTTGTGTCACATACAAACCCTTTTTAAGAGCACATGCAAGCCATAAACCACGTTGCTGTTTGAACATTTAACTTAATGTGCTGTAAAAGAGAACATGTAGATTGCCAGATAAGTCTGGTATCTCAGGCCTTGCTTCACTTTTCTTTGTTATTTAAAGAATTAATAGTTCTAGATGGCCCTTTCTCTAAATTACAGAGCTTAGGCATTGAGATTCATAACTCTCATTGATTTTGGGGTGCTTTGGGATTGATGTGGGGGTCTGGGAGATCCCCTTACAAAAGTGCCCATCATAGTGTAATGCCTTGCAGCCAAAAAAAATTGTTTAGAAACTGGGAGCAGAAATTATGTAACACTGAGCATATAAACCCCTGAAGATCAGTTTACTTAGGATTGCTAATGGTGTATCTAAAGGGAGGGGAAAGAAAATTTAAGAGATAGGAAGGAGAATGATGTGAATTGCTCAAGCACAAACCAGACTTGGAACATGAAAGAGTGAAAAGCCGTGCCAAAGTAATTAGATGATATAAGCATAAGGCAGGAAAGTCAGCCAGCACTTATCTTCATTTATAAATAAAGCTTCTGGACACTTCTTCCCATCCCTTTTGGAGATGAATATTCTGCTGCAAACCAGACCTGCTCTAAACATCAGAGTCTCACTTAGCCTGGATTAACCTGGTGGTTCTCAGCAGGACGTGCCGAGGTCAGAGCAGCACAGTATGTCTCCCTGTTTTGGATACATCAGGTGTCTGTACTCTGGGGTTGCACTTTATCAAAAAGTTAGAGCAGAGAACAATAGGAAGACATGAATCCTGGTTAGTCCCCTCTCCTGAAGGAAACTAATCCTGCTGAAGTGAATACAAAATCTGTTTTTACTCAACTGTAGCAGAAGAGACCCTCCAAAAATGAAACAGGAATTTGAACAAATACCCTCATCAACTCTGAAATTTTCAAAGCTAACGTGGGGTCTGGATGCCTTAAAGCCCAATAATGGCAAGGGGTTATCTGTGGTCCTTATGAGGCTTTGGAAGTGTCTCCTGCAGTGTTGAACGTGACAGAAATCACTTGGATTTGAGGCAGCATTTCAGCATGTCTCAATAGTTCACTTTGCAGACAAAGTAGCCTTTTTTTGCTAAAGAATTAATACCACAGACATGATTTGGTTCAGAGATTCCTACACTGTGTTGAGATGACTGCTTGCTGGGTACTTAGCCTGCTAGCCTATAGAGAAATTGTCTGGGAATTTCTAGAATTCCCTTTTGATTGCCATGACACAGACTGTTGAAGGGAACTCTACCTGTTCTTTATCAGCTCTCCCAGCTGACATCTTCCCCTTGCATTTGTCTTTGATTGTCATTTCCATGGCAGACATAAGTAATCTTCTGTTTGAAGTATTATTTTATGTTATATGCCTTTCATTTGCTTTGATTAATTTAATATGCCTTTATAGTACTTTAAAACTGGTAATAGGAAGGTATCCCATGACCTAGAAAAGTTTCTTTCTAATAGAATGTAGCAATGGAAGTGTGGGGCCTCCTCAGTTTTTGTTTAGTAATTAATGGTTAAATCAGAAAAAATAGTCTTTCAATTTGACACCCATTTTTGTAGGCACAAAAATGTGCACATAATATTTTATTTGACCTGTAATATTTCTAGCTTCCCTCACAGCTATAAAGAGACGTTCCAAAAGCCACGTTCTTCAAGTTTTCCACTGTCACCAAGTTGTGTATATATATATATGCTTAATGTTTTTATTATGTTAGGAAACACACTTCTGTGTTGAGGCATTTTGATTTTTGGTTTTTTTTCTTTCAATTTAGGAAGATTTCTTTATTCAGAATATACACAAAGTACTGTAGTAGGGCATTTAATTTCTTATAATGAAATAAGAAATTCACAGAAATTCATTGCTGCTTGTATCTTGTTTTTATTCTTCAAATTCATTCTAAATCCTGCCAAGTGCTCAAAATTCAAACAAGGCATTTTTCCCAATGAACTGAATTTCACAGAGAATGCAAACCGATAAGATGACTGGTAATATATTCCTGTGTAAAAGCTTGTTTACTGAAAGACATAGTTTTAAACCACCAAAGAAATTATCCATAGGGATAATTAATTTTGCTAGCAAGAGAATAGTGTTCATCTCAAGAAGGGAGATGAGAAAGGGAATTGTAATATTATTCTACTTTTCAGATAAATAGAAGTTCTTGCAACAGTCCTGGTCAACCTTTATTTCCTTCATTCAATAATTAAGGACTATGCTGAGAATCTGACAGAATTTTAATTTAAACTAATATTGCTCTTTAAACCACGATGAACTCTGCACATAACCAAATAATTAGAATATCAAGCTGAGAATCTCAGCAGCATTTCATTAAGAAAGGCTTTAAGCAAAGAACTGGGTTTTCAGAATGGCTATGACAAAACCATATTATATGCTTAAATACTTGGCTTGATTTCAGTAATGGAGAGAAGCCAATAATGTTTCATGATAATAGCATTTATTTAGAAAGCGACCTTTTAGGCAGATTCTACTAGAAGTCTTAGTTGTAAATATTATCCTCTTTATTTTCTAGAGAAGTTGACCTAGAAGTTGTTGCTGTTTTCATTTTGACCTGTAGATGTTACCTTAGTTAACATGTGAAATTATGACATTTAAAACAAGAAGAGTAATTTCTAATGGTAAAGAAGTTGGATTTATTCTGTATCTCTTTTTAAAGGAAATATGCAACTTGAATTGTGTACCTCAGGCTTTTTTTCCTTACTTTTCTTCTCTACCAGTGTTCTTTTTGATTGCTTGGATGCCTTATGGTATTATAGCCCTTTCATCTTTTATATGACTATCACCTGCAGGCAGTTGCTTCTGAGCTCCTGATCCCTGACCACAGCTTCTCCTAAACCTCTGTGAAGCATCAAAAAGATTTAACAGAAGGCCAGAGAAATGAATGATTTTTTTTTTTTTATTTTTTTTTTCTGTTAAAGGATCTTAGTTGACTGTCCAGGTTATCACCATGCTCATAAATGAAAGATGTATTTATTGAGTTTTGTCTGGTCTCTTGGGCTTGTGCTCCTTATGCAGTAATAAATGTCCCCTGGATCAGACCACCGTGCTAGGCTTTCAGTTGGATATCATTGATTCCAGCAACTCTCTCAGGTCTGATAATCTCAGTTTAGCTGCAGTCATTTTCTTTATTTTGTTATATCCAGCAGCATGTACTGTAGCATGGTGCTTTGCAAGTTGAACTTGATGTGAACTCGGGGGTGATATGCTGCTTCTTTGTGGTGGAATTCCATTTGAAACAGGGAAATTCTAGTAAATGTAAGTCATTAGCTATGTTGGGGCTTCCAAAACTAATTAATGTCCAATAATTCTCTAGTGTTATTTAGTCATTAATGAAAGAGGGTGCAAGGGATATCAATGGAACAACTCGTTATGACTCCATAATGTCGGCCACTTTTTGTTGGCCACCTGGCACCTTTGTGCCACTGAGTGAGTTTGGATTAAAGTGGTATCTTACCAAAGCTTCCTTTACCAAAAATATCTAAGAACAGTGTAACAACCAGAGTGTTTAATTGTCTCATGCCAGTTGGATCCAGTTCCAAGCTCAGAACTCTTGCTGCCTAGCTGAGCTTCAGGGGCAGTTCAGCAGTGGCTTGGTGTGATCAGAATGGTCTCTCACCTCCCTGGGGCGGTTCCCTGGCCTCCCTGCTCTTCTGGCTGAGTGGTCAGAGGATCAAAAAGCCCATACAACCGCAATTTTTTGTAAATCTGGGGTATGGATATATGCGTCCATCTTTTTTTCCCCAGGAGAAAGGTTTTGAAATGTAATGACTAACAAATACTGGCAATTTGGGGTGACTGAAGAAAGTGTTAGTTAGGCCTGCCTGTCCTGCTCATGAGTTAGACCTGTTTGAGCTGCTTGTCTATTCCAGCCATAAGGTACAGTGTGTAACTTCATACAGTTTGTTCTGCCTCCAAATATTTGTCCTGAAACACACCAAAAACTGCAACAATTTTGCAATCTGCATGACTGGCAGCCTTAGACCAGTGTGATGAAGTCAAGAATGAATTCTTGTTAGTTGGATCCCCACCTGGATGTTTGGTCCTACTATTGTTGGTTTGCATCCTCATCACCTAAGGCTACTTTGAGAAATTATCATTTTAAGTGATAAATTTAAGTGCAAGCCCAGAGATGGTTGAACTGAATGGAAAATTTTATGTTAATGAAAAATAGACTTCTAAAATACTTTCCCGTTGTATTTAATGTTGGACCATTCAGCACTGGGGAAAAATGAAAATAGATGCATTATCCTTACCCTAATCCTTCCATATATTGCAAGGAATCTGTTGCTTTTCCCACTTGTTCTTGGACTATATTTATAAAACCATCATAGAAAGGTACCACAATAAAACACTCTCCAGCTGACATCAATATCTTTCTCAGTATTATTGGAGATTTTCTCTGATATGTTGAACTTTGACAAGACTCTAACTGAACAATACTGGTGGCATTTCATTCTTCATCTACTAAAAGAAACAGAAGAGAAAGGGGGCCAAGTACTTATTTTATCTTGTGTATTGAAACAATACATATTTTTATATGAGAGGCTCTCTTGTGTGACTTTCTGCTTTGTATTATCAGAAGCATTGAATCATTTCCCTGGCTCTTCCTCTGCAAAGCATTCTTGTTTTCTTGTTTAGACCATTCTCAGAGCAGTCTCTCAGACTGGAGATTCGTCTTGGCTGGTATCAGTCCAGTTTTAAGGCTGTGTGTCAGGGCAAGTGTCCTGGCTTGTATGATATAAACCCTTGAGCATGTCCTTGGCAGAGCAGGTATTTCAAGAAACCAAAACCCTTTCACGTTGCAAAGTTCTGTTTAGTTAATGACAATCCTCTTTGCTTCCTCTTCTGAACCTTCCTCAGACCCCAAACATAAATAAAGCTCTTAACTGAAGTTTATAATGTGGTGGTGGCCAAAGATAAGAGAGGCAGCTTTGAGTCCATCCCGTGTGTGCCTGGTTATCTGAATCCAATGTGGAATGCATGCCGAAATGGAAGAGATTGCACAAAACTTATGTTACTTGTCCCACAAAAGAGTGGGGGAAAAAAATCCCTGACTTTTTTCTTCATCTGAATTAATGGGATAGTATAATGATGATTTCTTTGGTATTTTTAATACTGTACTTTTCCCTGAGAAATGCATGCCTAGACATTGCCACTGGACTTTTCTTTTTCAAATCACCCCTACTCCAGTGGATAAAAAAACCTGCTCTCTATTGAAGTTACTGTCATAACTTTAAGTAGTCTGATTCAAAATATTATGGGGAAAAACCTTTTTCCAACCTAAAATTTGATTTTATAAAATGGCTGAAGTCTTCATTTTCATGTCTGGAATAAAGAATCGTCACATACTTCAGGCCACAGTAACTCTTCCAGAAAACCTAAGTAAATGCACAACAAAACATATTATACTATAATTGTCTACAGTCATTGAAGAAAATAAAATGAAAATGGAACTGCACCTTTTGAAGGAGGCTCAATGAACTAAAGCTAAGGCTGGAAAGTAATTGCATAGACAGGACAGTGTTAATGTGTCTGTGTAGGCAATGCTGTACATCTATCTGTCTGGATATATGATCATGAGCTGGAGATTGTTTATTGTCAGAGGCTGAGTGGCTAATAAATGCTGGCAATGGCTTGGATTCACTGGAATGCTGCACAGCTGCGGCATTAGTCAGACTTTCCCTTTTCTGAATTCTGTAATCCCTTCAATATTGCATTAAATATGTTTTCAATATTTATCTGGATAAAAATGTGCTGAATATTGCAACTGTTTAATTCTGATGTTTGTCACGTAGAAAAATCTATGTAAGGCAGAAGGTAACAACGTTTTTATTGCTAAAACCCAATGCAGCTGCTTCTTGTGCTGTTTGCTCACTCAAAGCCTTCTGCTTGGGCTATTTATGGTGCTTGGTAAACCTCTGCAATCCCTTGGAGGTGGAGGCACGTCAGAATTCCTGAAGCCAAATTCAGACCTTAGTGCTTGGCTGAACTCACTGAACTGACCCATCACCCTACACAAAAATCAAGGGTTCCTATAGATTTCAGTGTCAGTAGAATTCAGCAGATGGATTTTGAATTTGTTGTAGTTTGTAGACCAAATACTTGATGAGCCAGGAGCCTGAATGGTTTATTAATATGTCACTATTATTTTATTAGTTTTCCTAAATGATTAGCCAGTCTATTGTTAGCTGATCTATTGTCTTTCTTCCAACGTTTTTTTAAGCAGTTTTTATCTATGAACCAGATTATTTGGATAACAGTGATTGCAAATAACGATGTGGGAGCAGGGAAATATGCTCCCTTTGTGTTGTGGGTTCAGAATTAAGACAGGGAATCCAAACTCATGCAGTTCAAGTTTAACCACATGGCCTAATGCAGTCCTGGCGGTGCTGAAGCTCACTGTGTCCATGTGTTTCCACCAGCAATTACTTTCCCAGCTGCTGATGGAAAAAAAAAAGGGAAGCTCACCATGTGGAATGGTTTGTAGGTACTGAAGATAACCCATTGCTGCTTGGGTTGATTGCTTTAGACATTAGTCTGACCTGGAAACAAGTGGGCTGAAAGGATTAGGAATAGACTAGGTCATTAAAAGATCATATTCAAATTCAAACTATTTTTTGCACTTTTTTTTTGCCCAGCTGTGTTAGTAATAGCTTGGTCAGACTTAAGCCCATTGAATCCATGAGCTGTAGGTCACTGATGGAGGCAGACTAACGGCAGCAGAAACGTGCACCAGGCGCGGGTTGAATTCCTGGTGTCTGGCTGGCTGCTCCTGGCCCTGGCCTGGCACTTAAATCCAACATCAGTCACCACTTGGCAGCCACAGTGGCACCACAGAGTGAGGGGTCATGGAGACTAAACCATCCATTCATCCCAAAGTGCTCCCTTAAGGAAAAGGTGGGAGTATGTCGGGGAAGCTTGAAAGAAACTTGTCCCTCTTCTATGGAAATGTAGGAAGCTTCAGGAAAAAGAACTGCTAACATCATTTGGGATATAGAAAAAGCCCATGTTTGGCTGAATTATTGTAAGCAGACATTGAAAACGAGTCCTAGTATGTTGAAATTCCTATGTAATAATCTGCAACATAAACTTGCATTGCTTTGTTGCATTATCTCTTGATGATTAAGGTTTTTCATCTAGTCCCTTGACAGTGACTCATTGGCAAAACATTTTATGTGATTCAAATAATCAGAAAAATTGAATACTAGTTTCTTTGTTCAAGAAGAAATGCACAAAAAAGACGAAAAGGACATAAATCTTGTTATCTGTGTTTGAATTTTGGCTTTCCAGTGTTTTCAAGTACAAAAAGCAGTTTTTTCACTGCATGCCACTTTACAAAATATTGATACACAGTGTGTCTTACTCCCCAAGTGCTCGATCAGCATGTCTCTATCTGGTCTTTTTAGACAAACCAGTGATTTTTTTGTTTTAGTAATACCTCAAAAAGCAATGAAGCCCATTCCATTGCAGGCACTGCATATTCCTGCAAAGGACAAGACTGATGGTTGAAGGTCTGCTCGCAATAGTAAAAATGCATAGATGTTTTATTCTGTTCTTGCAGAATTGAAAATCACAGCAGAGTCAATCTACCTCTTTTCTTGTCTGGCAGAACAAATTGCATATCAGCGTTGGTTTTGGTTTTGTTTGTTTGGAGTTTTTTTGGTTATGTGGTTTGATTGTTTGTTTGGGTAGTTTTTCAAGATTGGTGTGAAGAAGAAGAAATCCAGAGAATGGACACTGTTAGGTAAATGTCAGGCAAGCGTGGCCACACGTGCTGTTAACTTACCCTCACCATAGCATGAGATGTGTCTAATCTCTGGAAATCTGAGAGATTTAATAATTATAATAATTATAAAAGGAAGATACACAGAATCTGAGGAATACACACATTTCTCTCCACCCTTGGCAGGTCCCTTGTGCTGTTGTCACAGTTAGAGCTTAGTGAGACAGTTCTACATCACTGTCCCCTCCAGTAACGTCACAGACCCAAATCCACACAGACTCTTTTGCTGCCATGTCACATTTACTTAATTGGTTCTCGACTGTCACACCACAGCTGCTTTTGATATTGCCCAACCAACATTTTTCTCACTCAGCAAACATGTTTCACATTATGTTTGCTCCAGATCAGCAGACATTCATTTTTCTATCAGATGGAACTTTCAGCCCCTAGTCTCAAGTGCTGTAGGCTCCTTTCTCTCAGCTCTTGCTTTCTGGCTGCATAATATTTTTCCAATCAAACGTTGCTTCCGGCCTTTATTCAGAAGCTAAGTGCAAATCACTGTGAGATATGTGAAATGAAGTTTAGGTTATTACTGAGCATCACAGCTTTCCTTAAGGCATCTCTTCCCTTCCCCATACGAATTTACGTGTTCATATTAATCATTATCGTTTGTTTACGGTCAAGGAGACACTGACCTCCACCGGGATTTGCAGTCCTCGTCTCCAACAGCCTGTTTTGTTTGGCAGGATTTGCTGTTTTTCTATCTGTGCTGCTATTGTATGGCTCTGTCAGCACATAGCAGGGGCTGGGAGGGGATTCCTTCTATCCCAGGATGGTCCATGGACCTGGCAGGGAGGATTCTAAACTCTCTGCCTTCCCAGCCTGGCTGTGAGGTGCCCTGTGGAGGCTCTGCTTAGGCAGATACTCATGGTTTGACCTCAGCTGAGGAGCCCACCAGTTGCTTAGTTATGGAAAAATGTTGTGCAAGGATGACGTGGAGGAGTTGTGTGTCACAGAAATGCTGCTATTCAAAGATAGGTATCTGCAATGTTTTTGTTCGGCTTGAGGCCACTTTCACAGATACACAGAGCAGCTGGTCTGCACCTGGTTTGCATCTAAAAAGCCCTTTGCTCATGAATAACTACAAGACCAAAAATAACATTGCAGGTCTAATCTACTTACACTCATAAAATTTCAGCTTTGCTATAGATGCCCTGGAATAAGTGATGAAGCAATTTTTTCAAGTTTTAATGCAGAATAATTTTATATTTACATTATTAAAAGCAGAGTATAAGGCCAAAAATGGGTACAGCCAGACATTGTTTGAGGCGTTTGAAAACACAATTTCATGTTTATTTTTCCTGTCTGGAAGGTGGCTGATAATCCTGACACTCACCACACAGTCTGGCTGTTGGGTTTGCAGTGGTAGCTGTTCTTATTGCCAGTCTCACTGGATCTTCATTAGCTAGATTCAAGTTACAATTAAGAAAAAACCAGAATATGTCTAATAGCAGAAATAAGGTTCCAGAAAAATAAACCTTTAAGGTTAGAAAGCTTCACACAGAGCAGTTTTTGTAGTGTCTTATTTTTGGGTTTGAGTGTCTTCTGCTTTGCCTGAAAGACAGAAGCAACAAGTTCACAGTCACTCTACTCAATAATGTAGTCCTTCAACAATTCTATTTGCTGTGACAGCAGTCAGAAATTAAATGCCTTTTTATTGGAGTCCACCTGCTTTACTTAAAATACTGATGGCAGTTTTGTTCTTTTTGGTTTTTTTCACAATCCTCAAAACCATCTCTTCATGGGTACGAGAAGGAAATCATGGACTTAAGCAGAGGTCTTCAATAGGAAAACTACATTTTACTTGGGAGAATAACATCATGTGGCAGGGCTATGGCAACAATAACACCTCTACTGCCAGAAAACACTTAATCTGGGTGGCTCAGATGGCCCCAAATATTTAAGAGCATTTTTCTTATACTGTAAATTCCCTGTGGTACATTATTTTCTACTGAGAGCTAATATCTACCCTGTCTGTAAAGCAACTGGTCTTCAGTTTATTAGTTTGCAAGACAGAAAAATAACAGACACATATCACTGACATTTAACAAAGATATCTTTCATGGGCTTCTGTATTTTTTCATATGCTCCACACATTTCTCTTTAGTTAGAAAAACACATTTTGAACCGCATTCTGAGTAACTTCTTATGAAGCAAAGCACGTTTTTCCAAAGAGTCCTTAGTGCTTCACCAAATACTGAGTCCCTTTTCAGAAAGTCCTGAGGGTTTTTGCAAAAGAAATAACAGGTCAGCTTCCCCTGGGAAAGCTGTTTCACCTTTTCCAGAGCAGCCATGCTCTTCCTTGGCGTCATGGGAGGACATCACCCTGTTCCTGCACTGAATTGGAAATGGTTGAACAAATTACTCTTGTCTGAAAGTGACGTCTATAGACAACATAAATCCCCATCCACACTTCTTTTCATGTATTCTCTTGTGATAACAGCAAGGACTTGCCAGGGTCGCAGGAAAAAGCAGGTACCATGGAAAAAATGAAGGAAAAAGCGTGTTTGGCAAAATTATTTTTATTTTGAGCTGGCCTTTACAGTTTTTGGAATGTGCATTTCAGCGTGCAAATAATCTAAGAAATTGCTCTTCCCCCTTGACTCAACTTTTGGGCTGAGCCATGTGGAACTTCAAAAGCTGAGGCTGAATGTTGAGCAAGTCCTCCTTGAGGGCCTGGCACTCTACTGAAGTCATGGCAAATGTTTTCTTAGCTTGAATGAGAATGGGAGCGAGCCTGAGATTCTTTTTTTTTTTTAAAGTCCATGCAGAAGTCCAAATAACAATTGCTCTGGCTAGTATTAGGAAAAATTCAAAGGAGAACAATAGTTGTACATCCTGGAACTAACAGCATGGACTGCACTCCCAAGATCTCAATAGATGAAAAGCAGAGTCTAATTTTCTTTTTATATGACCCAACCAGACACACAAGGTCCCCCAAAAGCCTGACTGGGTGGTACCTTAGAGGACAAGGAATAAAAAAATCCAGAAATTATCCAAGTTCACACTGAAGGGAAGTGTTGACATATCAACATGTTAACTTTTATTTTTCTGGGTGAGTGGCTGTTGCTAATTTGTAGAGGAATTATTTGGCTGCCATACTTGTGGAAAAAAGCATAGAACACTGAGAAATGTTTGCAAAATGTGGATGGTACAACCTTGGGTTTTATTTGGAGAGTTTCCCAGGCATTGCAGAAATGAAAGCTTTTATATCTTGAGTTTGAAATAAGATGGCTTTTAATGAGCTATTTCAAAGTGCCACATCTACAATTTAGCATTTAGAGTGCTTAGAAAAATTTGCTTGTCCTTTGCAATCTGCCACTAGACCAAAGTTTCCAAACAGCAAAGATTTCCTCAGATGATGTGAATATTCATGTAAGAAATGCAAAGTAGGATTCCACATAGAATTAACCCACTGAAGGTATTCCAGGCAGCCTTACAGGATATATCTGCCATTCCACATTGTTTCATTGCTGCCAGATAACACGGTAGATCTGGTATTTCCCTTGTTTTGGGTTATTTTATGAGTACACCAATTTCAGTGTCTTGCATCACTGTAGAGTGTCTTGTGTTGGTATATTCTGTTTTATCTTAAAACCATTGAGAGCTGTGGTGATGCAAACTGTTGTAATAAATAAACACTGTTGCTATTTGCAATATTTTATCTCTGAATATGATCCACAAATTAAGAATTTCTGACTGAGTGAACCCAAGGACAAACATGTACATATTTATAAATTTTGTATGAGGCTGTGTTGGATGTTGAAACCCTTTGCATTGTTTTTCCACTGAGGAAAATAACAGCAACAAAGCAGTGGTGCCTGTAAAATAGGGTGGAAATGTGTATCCCTGTCCATGTTGTAGCAGTTCCTTCAGTGAGTGGAGGGTTCCTTTCTCTAGCACTGCAGACTCATTTCCATCCAGCTCCTGACTCTGGGACAGGCAATGACAGGAGGAGAAAAAGGATACTCGGGTGTATAATATAAAAAGCTTCTGCCCACCTTCTTTTTTTTCCAGTTTCTGAAGAATTCCTCTTTTTTGGTGGTTTTTCATGGGCTTTCAACAATAATTTGGTACGTCTATTGATTTAGAATTAAATGTAACTGGTACTTTTTCCAGAGTGCTTTGAGATTATGGTGCCAAATTTCTTCTGCTTTAAGTAGTCACTAAATGAACACAGAAAATTGTGAGTCCTTTGGCCCACTCAGGCAGCAGCAAGATCAACACAGCTGGGAAGGAGAAGGTGTCAAAAATAGCTTCAAAATCTGGGGAGCTGGTTCTTTTAGCATGGAGAGTTGATCTGCCCTTCCATCTCTTGGTGCTTGGAAGAGGAATTTGTGTGGTTGACTGGAGAAAATTTACAGATTGTGGAGGTAAAACTTGGGGCTTCCAGTCAGCCCCGGGTCTGTCTGCACATCCTGCTCACACGTGATTAATGTGTGCTCCATTAATTGTGGGTAAACAGCCCTGTATGTGTGGTTCACCAAACAGTTCTGCTGCAACCAGTACACATCCTAGGCCAATAAAAAAAATAACTTAATGCTGCCACCAAGCACAGTGGTTTCCTGGAAAAGCTGGAGAACGCAGTTTGTAATTTGAAGCTGTTGTGCAAATGCAGGCATTTATTTGTTGAAGGTTTTTTCCCATACCATCTGAAGGGGAAGAAAAATACATATTTTTGGATGTTTCCCTGTTTGTTTTTAAAAAGTATGTCATAGTCTTACAGTCAAAACTCTGAACTTTTAAAAAAATACAATTCAGAGTTCATAAATATATTTCTTCTTTGATTTTTAAAACTTGCTTAATTTGTTTCTTTTCAAATGTAGACTGATATTTGATAAAATGCCACTTATGCTACATTTAGTGTATAAACATAAGGAAAATGGGTTTGAATTTCAAAATCCTGAAGTTTTAAATATTTATTCAGATAAGTCTCTTTAGCAGAACATATTTTTAATTGACTTTTTGAAATGCTAACACATGGCAAAATCTACCTGTTGAAGTTCAGCAATCTACTTCTAATCCTTTTTCACTCTCTGAGAAAACGAAAAGACATTTAAAAGACATTTAAACTGTTATTTAGATATATTTATGCCATCCCTGGCCTGGGTCAAAATTCATGCAGTGCTGCGTGAGTAATCTATATAGAAAAAGCCATAGAAAAAAAGTCTCTGCATTTGAGAAAGGCAGAAAAAAGACATAAAAATTTTAGTGTTTCTGTCTTTTGGTGTCATTGAGCACTAAGAATTTACACATAAAACCTTCCTGTGAGGTATCGATTTTCAACTTTTAGCAGGACAAGGAAAAATGGTGTGGGTTGCAGTAAAGTAATATTTACTTTACAGACTGTATTTGATGGCATTTAAAACATATTTTGCTGGTTCAAAAGGAGCAGTCTGGGTTTCCTCAATTTTATCATTAGAGGAAAAAAATTATTTCCTAAAATTGGAAAAGCTTCAATATCCAAAGGCTCCTGTCTTGACTCTACTTTCAGTAAAAAGATTTATAAAAATATGTGTCATAACAATTTTTTTGCCCACAGAATTGTCCCATAAATGACATTATCACTATACTTGGAACTGCAATTTGCACATTATATCAGCCTAAAACAATTTGGGACATTAATTTTCCCTCACTGTTGTAGTCTGTAAATGGAGTGACACCATGAATGGGAGAGTCTATAAATGATTACTAATTATGTGACTAGACTGAGTCAAAAGGGATGAGTTCTCATTTTAATTTAATTGATAACTTCACTTCTTAGCCAACAGGACCAAGTAATTCATGATGACACATTTTAAATGGTACTTCCAGGGTTTATACATGTGATACAAATTACAAATTTACAGGGTGATAAATTATTTCTAGGGGAAATGATTGTTTTAAGTTTTTGTTCAATTTTTGTTTCACAGATTTCAGGAATAGCAAAAATAAGTGCATTATAGGACAAATGCTGCTGACAATGGGATAAATGACTTATGAATAGACTCTTCAGTTTCTAGTTAAATTGGACTGGGTTTGAATTTTTAGTTTACTCTAATAATGGAATATTAATATATATTTAAACTAAAAATGGATAAACACATCAACCTGTAAAGCTGAAAAGTCACATATAAAAATTACTCAATACAGCTCAGTTTGTTACTGATGTAAAAGTCAAGTTGTTAATTTGAAAAAGGAGAAAAAAACATGGCACATTTTTGGTTTCAGGAACTGTAGGCTTTATGGTTTGTTTTCATCTGATAAACTAAAAGTATGAAATAGGATAAAACTTTTCCATATGAAAGACTTAATTTAGAGGTCTTGTGCAGACTGTGCCAAGATGAATTTATAACTGAGCTTTTCCTGGTGATCGGGAAGATGCAATATTTGAAAGGTTTAACACGAGAACAGAAGATGAGCAAAACAAACCTAACAGACCCCACAACTTCCATGTTCCTTGTCTCCTGCTTCAGCAGATCTGTCTGCTCTCATTTAGGTGGGCTTCATCCCAGGAAAAAAGTCTGTCCCACCAGGGATTTTAAGACTAAGATGCTTATGAGTGCTATCATCAGATGTATATGCAGGCAACACAAAATAACCAAGATAAGAGCAATAACTTTCCAAAACTGATAATTTTTATTCCAGCAATAAAGTCACTTATTTTTAGGAACAATTTAATGCAGATATTTACAGTATAAAGATATTATAAATTGAAATGAATTACTGGTAAAAGCTGTTTATATTTTTTCTCAAGGAAAGGATTCACACAGTAAATATATATAAATATGTGTTTGCAAAGATATTTCAGAGGAATCATAAAAGTCTGTACCAGAGAAATTAGACTCTTCTTCCTGTCTAGGAATAAAAGAGCAAATCTCTTGAGGCTTTGTTTGAACAAATTCATCTCGTGTAATGACTCTGAAAGTGAAATCTCATGAAGTATAGGAAAAACACCATGGACACCACTGAGCTCTTTGGTCCCTTCACTGTTAGTCCTTTCCTGATTTACTGCTGGACTCAACTCATTAACTCCTGGCTCTCTAATAGTCCCCAGACCAAATTTTACGACTTCCATTTCAACTTCTGTTCTTCAGCTCAGCGTTTGACCCACTGCCCTTGTTAAACCTTTGAACATGAGTGCTGGCTTAATTTTGGGGGGAATACTGGGCCTTTTGATCTGGGGGAGATGGGGTGAGTTTTGCATTATTTTATGAGCCTTATATCATCCACAAGTATTAAAGCAAAATCTTAGAAACAACAGATTCCTGGGAAAACAAGACTAAAACTTTTCTGTCAAAAATCTAATCCATACCCAGCATGTAAATAGCCCAGTTTCTGACATTACACTCCTCTTGAAACTGTAAATTAAAACACTGTAGCACCAGGTTCCTTGGCAATCAGTCTTTCTTCCACAAACCAGTTTCTTTCAAGCTGGCCTCCCCCTATGCTGCCACACCAGTGCGAATTATCATTGGTCTTCTGTAAATTACATCTCAGAATGACATTTGTGCCTTAGGAAATGGAAACTTAATGGGAAGATATTTACGGCACACTTATATGAAAATGAGCTGCAAAAATAACTATAACCAAAATCTTTGAACATGGGTGACAGAATGATTCATCCATGATTTATTTGGGTTTTTTTTAATGGATACATTGATATTTCCAGCTAGCTGAAAATATGCTGTTTTGAAAGTTATGTGAAAGTTAGGAACAGGTTTGCCTAACAAGTCCAGCTTTAGCACTAAAATGCAAAAATGCTTTGTTTTTTGTATGTAGAATTCAATTGCTAGTATTGAATGACAGGATTTGGATAATGGGTTTGGCTTGTAGAAAATGATTGTTACTTTTGCTACAGAAACCGTGAAACAAGATTACTTCGACCTGAGTTGTTGTTCAAGGCCTCATCCCTACCCATTGTTAGGAAATAAAGGCATGGTGTTTTATATCATGAAGTTGGCTACATAATAGAACTCCAAGGTAAAAACTTACATCTTAAAAATATCTTCACAGCTTGTCACCAGAAGTTTCTTTCTTGTTGGTGAAAGGATGAATGTAAGGGGTGAGTAAAACACTGTTTTATTTTTTATGCTTTATTTTATGTCAGTATGAGCTGCTTATAGGTAGATCTGAGGAATATAGTTGAAAAATTGCCAGAAAGAGTGAGAGAAAAAAGCAAAAACTGTGCTTGTAACCTGTGTGACTATCTGCACAGAGATAATTATTGACATTAAACGGCATTAAACATTTCTATTTCCATGCAGGAACAGCACAGGCTGACTCCCAGCCCCCCTGCCCGTGTACAGGGACGCTTTGTATTAGAAAAGCCTTTGCTCCCCTTGGGAACAGTCAGGGTCTAATCACAGTTTCATTACAGGATTGCAGGGTTTATGTCCTTTCAGCCCCAGTCCTAAGCATTTTCTGCAGCTGGTACCCAGAGAACTATTTGACTAGGAATTGTTACTGCTTCATGGATTTCCCCCCCACCCCTGCAAAAGAATAAAACTGATTTTAAGTAAGTAGTAAATAAGCTGGTAATTTGCAGTGATATTTATACAATACTTAATGATAGCTAAATCTCTTCTACCTGAGGTGTTATAGTTACTAAGAAAAAAGTGAGAACACAAATGAAAACGTTTTTACCAACGTCACCTTGACTACTCAGAAAGAACTTTGAAGCAGAGTTTGGTTTATCAAGTTAAACATTTTGCAGACTTTTGTCACAGGTTGGTCATCATAATCCTCAGCAATATATTTTTTTGCTTGTCAACAACAGCAAGGGCTCTGGGGATCTATTACAGAAGTGAAGGTGTTTTACTCCATTTCACTGCACCTCTTTGTGTCATGAATCTTATTGTACCTTGATTGGTTTGTGACTCAATGGATTTAGACTTCTGAGAGCTCGAGTTACGGTTTTCTCTGTAAAAAATTCTCACCAAAATACACAATTTGGCTGATTTAGACTCTTGGTTGCTTTGGTAGGGATGCAAGTACAAGAAGAAGAGATCACCAAAAGAAGTGCACCAGCTGAAAAATAGCCACCAGTTGTCTCAAAGCTCCACCTTTTGAGAAGCAGGAAAAAGATTTGGAAGTGGAAGATCAAATTGTGGTGTTTTTAGGTCTCTCTGCTCACTGGCAGACAACACAGAGTCCTGTAATACTTTCCAAACATCACTTTGTATGTCATCCACCCCACTCTTTCTCAAATAGTTGGTGGGGAAGTGGGTTATACAGTCAATTTATATGACGGTCATTAAGAAACACATCTGTTAAGTTATCATATTTTCAAGGAACTAAAGTGTGTCTGTCCAAAAACATATGCAGACTATTTCATACAAAACCTGACCAAGAAAATATTATTCCTAAATTATGAATTGTAGAATGGAACAATGAACATTGTCTATGAAAGAAGATCTTGTCCAAGGTAGAAAATGTTGTGGAGCTGGATATAGATGTAATTTTTCACTCCAGTTCTATACTGTCTCTATACTACCACATCTCTCCTACCCTTTTTTTTAGTGGAATGCATTTATTTTATGTCTCAGACTTGGGTGGTTGTTTAAACTCTCCCCCACCATGATTCTCGAAGAAATTTACACTCTAAATGAAGCCACCATAGGACATGAAAATAACAAACAAAAGGGAGGGTAGGAAATTAAGTACAGGAGGTAAAGTAAATAAAAATATAGAGCCAGAACTCCAGCTGCTGGAAATTAGCATAGTCCTATTGAAGCCCATGCAATTACACTAACTGAGCAATTGCTTCATTATTTTTACTTATTTTACTCTTTGTTCCCTCCCTTCATTTGAGCTTTGAGTCAACTGAGCTGAATGAACATCAGCTGAGAAGTCCTAATGTGCATCCTGTCTGTGGGCAGAGGGAAGGGGCAGGCTGGGGAGCTTCTGGGGAAGCCTTCCAGAGAGAAGAGGCAGCGTGTACCAAGGCTATAGCTGTGAATGCTCTCGTGTTTGCTTTGTGTTTGTCTCCTTTTCACCTTTTTCCCCCCCTGCATAAGTTCCCTGGGAGGGAAGACTCGTTGTTGGTGCGGGTAAGAGGGAGCACCAGGGCACCACACCATCAGGGAAGGAAGCAACCCATCACACAAGGTACTATCAGGGATGGTGAGGTCATAGCCACACTCCATAAAAACACAAAAATCCAGTGGTTTTCCCTTCCCTGTGGGTTTCTCAACCCTGCCTGCAGTGAGCCTCAGAGCAGGACTCCAGTGGGCATCCCTGTGCAGGGTGGGTAGCCCAGATCTGAACTGTGCCGTCAGGACATCACCAAGAGGAAAAGGGAGATGAACCCAGAGGGAATGCATGGTGTGGGGTGGAGCTGTGTGAATCATCACAATCGTGAGGAAATAGCAATGACTGCAAAGTAACAGTTGGTAATAACTGAAGTTTTTGACTGAGTTGGTCAGAATAGATTTAAAGTAACAGTGAGGATTTTTTAAAAATATAATGACTTTTCTAATTTTAGCTTGGAAAGCAAAATTTATCCTTTTCATTAGCGCTCCATGAATAAATTTATGACTGTTTTGGAATTAATTTCCAGTACAAATGACATTTCTTATCCAGATTTTATTTCCTGTAGTTGTTAACGTAGTAAATCTCTCCTGAGTCAGACTCGATCCATTGCTCATTCAATGCTTAAGTATATATAGGTTTGTACATCATTGCTCATAAATACATTAAAAGGACATTAATCTGTGAAGTTCTATGAAGCAAGGAGTGTTAACACTAAGTGGATTTGCAGTTCTAATTCATCTGCCTTTTGCATTAAGGTGCAGTGTTTAATTACATGTTCACACACACTCCAGACATTTCCTAACTTTGGTCTTTCTTTTCATTATTCACTGCAGAGTCCTTTCTGTCTTTAAGGCTGGAATTAAATGTGGAATTGTACATTTACTTTTAGCCTCATTTAGGACATCCATCAATGTACCAGCAAAGTACCTGGAGACTATGAAGGCATTTATCTCCTCTTGACATAGAGGGCTGCTATTTCCATCTTAGAGAATTTTAAGAGAGGAAGAGAGGTGTTTAATGATATCAAGGTGGATTTAACCTGACTTAAAAAGAAAGAGAGGGAGAGAAGAAGAGGACAGAGTATCTTAAATTCAGGACTGATTTTCATTTCCTGGGATGAAACTGCATCTATTTAGAAGAGAATGTTTTTGAGTAGAAAAAAAGCTGGACACAAATGCCATCATGTGCAAATGTAACCATCTCTGTGAGGGATTCACTGTGGCTGTGAAGAATTTTAAATAGATGTTAACCAAGTCATCTGTAAAGCTGCCCTTTCTAAAGCTCAGTCTCAAGGGAAGTGGCTTTTGCTGAGGTTGGCAGTGAGACTGAGGGGCTCGTTGCCCTCCTGCTGATGAACACTAGAAATTGTGGACTTTTGGCTGAGGATGCAGCTCCATGAGCTCAGGACTTTTTTTCAGCCCCAAATGAAATTTCACAGTAGAGGGGAAAGACACTTTTGTGACCTGTTGACTCTCTCCATGCCAAAAATTGAAAGGATTACTGAAAACAATGGAGGTGTTGAACTTGAAATAATTTTGTATGACGTGAAGTATAGGACAACCCAGATATTAAGGTGTATTTTAACTACTAAAACACTTTTGGACCAAGTATATCTTCAGCTATGTGTAGTGTAATAGCCTTTACTTGGTATAAGATGCCTAATTCAAAATTCATTTTGTTATCAGGACAAAACTAGCAAAATTAAGTATAATAAAGAATTCTAGGAAGTAAAGCAAGTTTTTTTTTTTTTTTAAATCACTAGTTTTTCTATATGACCTAATGGTCTTTTTTGACTCTCCAGGTATTTGATTAGATTGGTAATCAGGTATTTACTTTAAACATCAAACATCTAAATTTGAAGGGAAAACCCGGATGTGCTGTTACAGTAAAAGGTGCTGCTTGGTGCTTCATATTTCATGTTGAAATATGAATTGTAACCATCCCTCTTTAAACATATTGCCTGAAGGCTTTCTATTCCTAATGGTCTTTTTGTGCTACTCAACCCACTGTGTTTCTCTAAAGAGGTTGGTATTGAAAATCATGTCACTGCTAGAGGGTTCAGATTTTTCATTATTCATTCTCAGTTTATTAGTATTACAGGTGGAATTAATAGTCAGATACTTGTATTGCCTGCATGAACGTGGCAGAGATTTTTAATAAATATTATTTTCCTGTGATCTATATCTCTTGCAGAGAAAACCACCGATTTGATTTGTGTGATAATTTTGATGGAATATACAACAAATAGTAACTATCATGTATGATGATTATCAGCACAACCTGCCAGCAGCTGAGGAAAGAAGAGAGTGCCTTAATTCATGAAATATGTAAACAAAACATTGTGCTTTATTTTACATATGGATCCCATTCACATTATTTTCCCATTCAGTTGAAAACCATGATTGTATCTGATGTTTGCTAATGAGAAAGAAATGCATAATCTAACTATAAAGCAGGTGGAGACATGAGTTTTTCACATGTGTGGCATAAATTAGAGAGGAAAGCAGTGCAGTGGTTAAAATCATAAAATCGCAAAATTTTTAAGGTTGGAAAAGACCTCTAAGATCATCGAGTCCAACCATGAGTCTGAGGCTTTGGTGAGGAATGGAGTGAGAGAAAGGGGGGGAAAAAAAAAGGTGAGGGAAAGGGCCCAGGAGGAAACTCAGGAAGGGAAAGTGAAAGATGTTATCAGGTTGTTATTGGTGGATGTGTTCTGTGCTTCAAAGCCCTTTGTGAAGCTGGCAGTGATTTCTCACGGAGCAGTGACGGCGATCAGCGACAGCCTGGCGCTTCTGCTGAGGATTTTCTTTCCTGTGACAGAACACCTGGTGGGAAGATGGTACTGGGCAGCCACGTGTGAGCTGCAGCAGTGCTCTGTTTTTGGAGATGTGCAGCTCCCAGCCCCTGGCTGCCCTAATTGCTAACACGCTCCGGTAGCTGCGTGCCGTGTGCCAGGAGAGAAACCCTACCTGGGATCTCGGGGAGATCAAGGGCAAGGGAGCAGATGCATGAAGTAAAGCTTCAGGAATTCTAGTGAATCCAGGTGAAAACTAAGAAAAGATGAAACGAGAACTGAAGTTGTGCCTGAGCCTGAAGCTCTGAGGCAGATGAAAAGGTATTTTTTCTCTCTCAAAAGCAGAGCTATGTGGAAGAATACTCTGTGTCCCCTCCTCTTATTAGCTCTGTTATTTTCCAGTCAGAATTACAAGTAAGTGGTAGTCTTCCTGATTCAGCCTGGGAATTGGGAGAGTTAAACTTTGCTTCTTTGTGCAGAGTTATTTTAAGATCCCTCGAGGAATAGGCAGCAAATCCAATGAGCAGGATTCATGGAGCAGCTGCAGAAAAGCACACTGCAGGCTTGCTGGGCCTGGCATGCCCAGCACACATAAAATGCAGACCTCATTTTACACTTGGGCCAGCGGTGTGGGTGCATCAATCTGGCCAGGATCAAACCCTGTATCAGTTGGAAAAGAAATATTTGTAGAAGTCAATATTAGTTCTCACGTAAGACTAAGGGTTCCTTAATTCCCTGATGTGGTGCAGGTTGGATCATGTTCTGTGACTTGTGGTTTCTTTTATAGCCCTAGCCAAATTTGTTTTTTCTCATTCATTATGAAGGTGACTCTTGGTATCTTTTAACTCTCCAGTCTTTTCTGGAATGCTCTTAAATTCTTAGTTTTGATGCTATCTGGCTGCAAATAAAGACTGGTTGTGCACTGCTTTAAGAACTGTTTACTTTTGTCTGTAAAGCTACATCATATGGGCAGTCTAATAAAGTTCTGTCTCCAAAACAGTTTGATTTAAAAAAAAAAAAAAAGTAGTTATTGGGTTTTTGCTTGATTTTGCTTTTTTACGATCTGTAGGAAAATAGCTAAGAAAAAAGTTATGGAAGCACATAGGGGAATTGCTTAGGAAACTCTATACTATGGATTGTATTTTTAATGTATCAACCTCAAAACAGAAAAAAAACCAGATTTAGTGGTAGATGTTGATATTTGCATCTCTAATTCCAGTTTGTTTCTTTGCTTGTTTCCTCCTGGGGCTCATGGTGGCCCAGACACCATTTATTGAAACCTTGTAGCTTCCCTGGGAAGGAATTAGAAGACCAGAAGTTTGATTACCTCACTCCAGCTTATTGGGGAAAATTTAGTTAAAATCTTTGTGTTTCATCTTAGAGCAGTATGGGAAGAAAATCAGCTTTCCTTGGCCCCTCCTTACCTTTACTGCCAGCATAGAAACATTGCAGTCACATAGGGTTAACATAGTACTTATGTAGGAAAGGGACATGGCCTTTGTAAAATAAAGTAAAATAAAATGTAAAATAAAGTTCAGATTATTGAAATAATGTTTCTTCTTGCAAAAAAAGGTGAATGTATTGTTGACTAGCTCTCATATATTTTAAAGAATCAAACTTATAATTGTCCTCAAGAACATTAAGCTGGAGCGTTATTTTTATAATTAAGTGGCAAAACCCACTTTTAATATAATTCCTATTAACTTTTTTTAACTTAAAGCTTCGATAGTCCTAAGGGTACTTGCCTAGGTCAATGCAAATGCTAAATGTACCTTACTTTTAAAGCACGAAATTAAAATTATTTTTCATTTAATAATGAAGAAGAGTTGTATGGCTTTTTCCAACTGATACAGTGGGAGAGAGAATTTATTAAGAAAAGAAAGAGCACACTTCCTGATATTTTACGTGTGTTGTGTTCTGAATTCCCTGAAATGCTCAGTTGCCAGAGATAACTTTGTAACTCAGGCAGCTTTCATATTCACTAATATGACTGCAGTCATCATGACTTTAATGAGATAGCTGCAGAATGACTTGAGACCTGAGGAAAACTGTCTGTGTGACAGATATCAGAGTTGTTTCCATGGTGCAGTTGTGTATTAAAATATAGTATGTATCTCAAGAAAAGCTTCTGCTAGGGTAGCTGGTTGCATGAAACAACAAGTTGGGAGCTGTATTTTTTTGTATTAATGACACTTGAAAACAGTGCAAGCTCCAGAAAGTTTTATATAAGGTAAAGTTTGGCTGGTGAGTTCTGCCTTTCTGTCTGGTGTAAGCATATTTATCCCATGGATTAATTATTTATGGTCTGGCCTTTCTATAAAACTACTGTTGTATTTCTATTTACTGGTTTTAAAACGCTGTCTATGTGGGTGGGCCAAGTGATAGTGCAGTGCTTACCTCCCGTGCCAGCTGGCCACCTAAATGTCTGACTGTGTGTGTTCAGCTCTGCTCAGTTGTCACACGACATGAAGCAGGGCTGTGACCCCGCTGATACTCCTGCTTGTAAATGTAAGCTCAGCCATAAAAATTGCTGTGATTCCGTCAACAGTGGGTTCCTCTGTCGTGTTTTCTGAGCTCCTCTGTTTGCTGAGACTAGTGGAAATAAAGGTTTTTTTGCATCTAGAAGAGTAAAATGTATTTGGAATGGGACCAAAACTTGCCATGGTTAGACCTGAATGGGAAAATTTTTATGTGTTGCTTAGGGTCTACCTAAAGGGATAACAGCTGTTGTAAAGCCATGCTATTCCTCAAAACCTCACCCCTCCTTTCACGTTTCAAGTACTCCAGTTGGAAGTGCACAGAAATTCAGAGTTTTGGGGGTTCTTCTTGTTCGGTGTGACAATCTGTGTTAGGCTTCTGCTGAATTTCTGCCAGCTGGGCAGAAAGAACACTGTGAGGTGTCTAAGGGCATCACAGCTTCAAATGCTAACGCTATGTTCCAAAGAATTGCTTTCTGCTCATGTTATATCCTTGTCTCTAGGAATGTCTGGAGGTCGCCATCAAGAATTATGGCTTGTCTTCAGCAGGCATGCTACTCTCTGCAGAACAGAGCAAATGGAGGACTAGAGGGTAGGAAATGGAATGGACTTTCTGAAGAACTGCCACTGCACACTTGTTTATACTCTTTCTTAAGCATTTGGTGTTGGGTTTTTCATACAACCCTGAAGAAATATATTTTTATGAAGAGTGATGTAATATTAACTAGTGTGTAAGTACAACATTTTGTGACCAGATATTAAAAAGAACTATACAGAAAGAGAGAGAACAACACATGGGCAAGTGTTTTCAAATACTGATATTCAGATGTACTGACAGAAACAGATGAGGTACTAGTAACTGTAATGAACAGATTTTCAGGACTGTACTTTTGTTTTGCCAGGTAACCTAATGCTAACAACTCACAGGAGCCCTCAGGATGGTTCCCCCAGCAGGGAAAGTGGGAACCTCAGTGCTGTTACCCTTGCTCTGACTGCTTCAGCCTCCTGGAGCGGGTCTCCTGCAGAAGCACTGGGAGACCAGCAGAAGGCAGAAACAGGAGGAGATAGAGAAAGCATGGGATAAAATTTGCACAAGTACCAGCAGCAAAACTTCTCTGTGCCCCTGCTGGCACTTGGACAGGATGAACCTTCCAAAGGACTTCATGCTACCCTGAGTTCATCTGGTGGGCTTTTGAAAATTTGACTCAATTTGACTAGAAGCTATGAGAGTTAGTACATAAAAGTATTTCTCCTTTTCCCTTTATTTTCCCTTTTCCTTTCCTTACCCTTCCCTTATTTCTTTCCCTCCACTCCTTAAAGGTGTTAAGGAATAGTTGATGCCACCTCAGGTTGTGCTTGTTCTCAGCTGGTGCAACAAACAAATGATGCAAGTCACATAGAATTACTCATCCTTCTTATAAAATGTAGTCTTTACTTATATCACTATAGAATTTTTATTCTTGTTATTAATATGTTTTTGTTCCTAGAATCAGCAGAGGACCTTCTATATTAATTTCTAAGACGTCAGGAATGTACAGTGCACTGCCTAACAGGTATTCCTATTTATACTTATATATATTTACATATATATTTATACTTTAAAAATGTGAGAAATACTCAGTGGTGAAAAAATATTTGGGGGGAAGCCTCGGTATTGGGGTGCCACTCTGTCTCTTCTTTCTATGTCTGAATCTTGTTGCTGTATAAGCATGTCAAGAGCATTAACTGAAGCATATGTGCACTAATTTCTTTGCACACTTGCATACAAATTCTACCAAGGCATATAAAAATGTGTACAATATTTGGAAAGAAACAAAGTTCCCATCCTGAGAAGGCCCATTGCTATTTCCTTTTCCCAGGAGTAACAGTAGAGAAAACTCTGTGTCTTTAAGTAGTAATCAGTGTCTCAGGGTCAAGTAGGAAACATTTTGAAGTGTTCTCAGGGAGTTTTTCCTCTCTTTTCTGTATCTTCTGGTGTTTGCTTTGTTTTACTTGCGTTCTGTTTCTCTTTTTTTTTTTAGGGAAGACCAGACCCATCCTGCCTAGGCGGGATGACTCTTCATCCCTGCTTTATGCCCTCCATCTCTCTTTGCTGCCCTTCCCAGCTCTCCTGGCATCCCAGGACAGGCTGGCACGCTGTTGTGCCCTGGGCAGTTTGGTTTATGTCAGTCCCGTGCCAGATTTGGGCAATCAGCGTGCGACATTCCGGCGGCGTTCGTGGATCCATGCTGCCCTAATGTGTTTCTCATCTGTCAGACCCTTCTCAGAGTTCAGGCCCTGATCCCAATTAGTCCCAGCAATCCCAAACATTCGGGACTGGCTGGTGATTGCTGCAGTATCAGAGGTGGGGGCAGCTCCTGGGTGAGTGCTGGGGTTTTGTGTTTAAGCTCCTGTGGGACATTAGACGTGGAGCAGTGGATGACTGCAACACAGCCAAAAAATAGCTAAAGCTCTATCCAGCTTCAGAGGGTTTAGAGCTTCCTCCAGGACTTTTAATAGGAGATACATCCTGTACCCTTCTGGATCCATAGCTTCTTTACCTGCCCTATTCTATTCAGTCGTTCAGAGTTTGATGTGAGTTAATGTCTATTATCTAAGTATTGAGAAATTTAAGTACAGACAATAGGCCCATTTAGATGCATTGTTTCCCAGTGTTGCCACTGGGGTATTATTCCATTCCTGATTTCTGGTATGCAAAGAGGTAACTGCCCAACCAGACTGCTGAGGAAACAAAAATATCTTAATTGAACATAGGTTTCAGGAAAGCTTCTCCTTTTATTCCTTGACATGAGTTCTTCCTCAGTGTTAAGGTTTACTGCTGACTTCTGAGCAATGATCAGTCTTTTGTGGCTGTTAAAATTAATCTTTCCTATATGAAATTTGAAAACACCTTTGAAATCTTTGGCAAGAAAAAAGCAGGAAATAAGCATGAATATATTCAGGCATTGGAAATTGACATAAAGTGGAGTTTCGCCATGTGTTCAGAACAATAAAATGGCTAAATTGGGAAGTATTAAAGAGGAATATAGCAGAAATGATAATGAAAGAAAAAAGGATATATTTAGGGTCTTCTTAGATTATTCATGTGGCACTTGGTGTGAGCTGAAGGAGGTATGTTCTTAAAGAGATTATGGGAAATATATGTCCCACCAGAGATTGTGGAGAATTCGGCATTTCATTCTGGACCTCACAAGTTTTGTAAAATCACAGATTTAATAAACAAACCATTTTATGTCTCTGTAAGGAACTTAGAGGGGATTTGCAAAGTCAAACACTGAAGACCCTTGCTTTGACTGTGGTGGTAAAAGTAACATCTGCCTCAGACATTTTAACAGCAGACTGTTCAGATCATTCTCTTCAGCTATGGTAGGAGACTTGACAGACATAAGCCATCCTACCCCTCTTTTCTACACTTCTATCTCTCAGCTAAACTAAACATTACATCAAAGCATTTCTACCAAGGACATTCAGATTTAATTTTACCTTTGTCTTTCAGATGTCCAGTTCGTTACAATAACTTTTGAGATGTCCTAATGAAAACAATAACACAGAAATAAAAGAAAAACAAACATTTTTTTTCTGTTGCATCTCTGGGATGCCACAAAATCTTTTTTGTTCTCCAAATCTGAGACAAAAGTCCTGTCAGAAGTTTGTGCCACAGTCATGCACATTTACCAGTACTGACCCTGTGAGATGTAGCTCTGAGTGGTACCCACAAGTAAATTATCTCAGTGATTCTTCTGGTGTGTGTGCTGCCTCTTCTTGTGAAGCATCTCCTAATTATCAAGTAAAAAGCATTTATACCCCCAGCATGGGGAGTCAACACGAGGTCATAGAACAGGCTTTTTCTTTTAAATACGTGGGATTATATATCCATGATGACATAAGCCAGGGGTAAATGCAAATAAAGAGAAAAAGAACCAAGAATCTTCACTGCTGCTTCAGCCAGCGAGGCTCCTTCTCCCATTGCTCCATTTCTTTGTCTCGGGCATAGAGCTCTGCCTCGTTTTAACCCAACACTAGAGACCTGCCAATTCTTTCAGGTTTGCTGATGCCCTTTGTTGCCAGGCATGCTTGATTGTAGGATTCTTATGAGCCACAAAATGTTATTGGGAGCATTAGTTTCTTGTCATGCTTTCAGTTAAAAATTTTGCTCAAGATTTCAAGTTCACAGTTGCAAGAGTTTTGTGAAAGCTCCACTCTACAAGATTTCCTGAGGAAAGTTAAAAGGCAAGTGTCACACAAGGCACTCAAAAAACAAAGCCAAACAAGGAAAAGACAGAAATGGCTTGAAGAGCATTGAAAACTATGTTTTAGTATGAAGAGATAATAAACAATAGCTTTCAGGGCCTTATGATGTATTGTCTTCATTTCAACACATGGTCTTTGTGAAGTGGACAAAACTGGTTTTATTAAAACATCAGTGACATTAAATACTTCATTTCCTCAGATAATCTCATCCCTTTGCCAGAATTCATTGTGCCTGGCAGGTGTAGCCCATTTACTGCAACAAAAGGTGAAAGGTTTCTTCTTGTGATTGCAGAATCTTGGGGAGACAGCACTCAGCTGAGCACTTACACTGTGAAAGTCTGAGAAAGTTTTCCTTGCAATCTGCTTCCCAGATTTCCTACCACATCCACAGCTTTATTTAGCATTATGGTAGCTCATGACCTTGTTTCATGTGGAAAATATCTACTCCACCACAGAAAGGTGAAGTAAAGGGTTTCTTTGGTGACTGTGGGGTCCCTTGAAGTTTCAACTATGGGAGTATTTGTTTACTAACTTTTAAACCTCGTGTTTGATCCAGAGATACAGATGCCTATGCTGTGACCATTTTTAGTTTATTAGAGAGACAGGCATATACTCTGAAAAGGTCTCTAATCTTTGATGTAGTCGATGAACTATTTATTTTGGTACCCAAAGTTGTTAGTGATATTGTTTCCAAGTTCCAGAGCATATATTTAGTGAAGCATCAAAAATCTGGTCCAAGAAAATGATTAATTATGGTCCTAAAGTAGTGCATAAAAGCTACCATAGGAGTTAATTTAAACAGAGTTAACACAACCCCTTTATTGATCAGCGAGAGATCGCCTACAGATAAAGAGAATAGTAAGAATATTAAGAGATTAATTAAGATACTCTTAATATGATTCCACTCTGGAACTTGGGTTCCCTAAACTGGGATCCCAAAAACATTTTTTGATGTTAAACTCCTCTTTAAAACCTCAGCATCTTATACACTTCCTTCTTAAGCACATGAACTGAGTGGTGCTGTGCTGGGTGGCCAGCAAATGGTCACTGCATCCACCAGTGCTGATCTGCTGTTCTCACAGAAGGGCTTCCCTGTTCCCTCTTCCCTGACCCAGTGCCACGGTGACAGCTGTGCTGTCCCTGTCCTTCTCCTTCTTCCTATCTCTTAATCTGAATTTCAAGTACAGGTAGCTGCAGTATTTTATTTCTGTTCCTCCATAGTAGTTCAGCTCCCGTTGTTGTCATTTGTACTGTCTCCCCAGTTCTTGGAATGACATGTCTTGCAGCCATCCATGCTCAGGCCATTGGAACTGATCCCCTTGTTCTCTCATCAGGCTCATGTCCAGCCCTGATTAAAAAAAAGAAAAAGAAAGGCAGGTGATCTGTATGTCAGTATTTCACCTTATTCAAGCTCCTGCCTCCTCTTGAGGTCCAGACAGGAGTGGAAAGCATTCATGCAGTGATTCATACAGTTTACTTTTCCCCAGAATCACTGACTTTGGGGAAAACTAGGTATTATTTCAGACATCTACCAGGTCATTTTCTACAAGTGATGCAAAGCCACAAAGAAAAGATTTTTTAGTGACTCAAGAAGGTTTCATGGTGACATAAGCTGAGGGTTTCACTGCTGGCCATCCTGACAGTGGTTTCACTTGATACCACAGTTCCTCACATATTCTTAGTGCTGGAGGAGGCTCAGGACCAAATGACTCACTCAGCAGAGAGGGGAGTTCAGCCTGGGAAAGGGTAAGGGGCTTTCTCTGCTGATGTGGCATTTTAAGCTTCATCCTTTCACACTCTTTTATTTCTGGTGTATCCAGTGATCTTGGGACAATAATTTTTTAATGCAAATTTCCCTCTGTACAGAATATTAATCTCTGCCATTGGCACTGATGGACAACAGTTAAAACTTCGTTTTAAATATAAAGCTCTGGCAGAGCACACTTAATTCTCTGCTGTGTTTATAATATAGTTTTACTTAATGGCATTTTAGTGTAAAAGTTGCAAACTCTAGGCATGCTGGTCTCTTCCATGGTGTTGGCCTAAGAACAACCATCTAGGAATAGTTGCCTTTCTTCCCAAGATACTTTAGTAGCAGATATTTTGCTGCAAGTTTGTTTTACCTTATTGGATTTCAACTTGAAACTAGAGTTTGCTATTATCTCAAAAGAAAGTAGTTATTTAGTAGTTACCATAACCAAAATGAATCTCTAAAAACAGTAGCTGCCAGCTAGTACCAAGTTTTAAAACTTATAAATCGGAATTTTTAATTATTTTGGCAAAAACCCAGGAGAGTCTTTATTTTTTTATATGCTACTCTGCCAGTGGGAACTCACAGGGACACATTCCACCTCCAGTCGAATTTTACATTGGGTCACAGGTGTACAGCAGACACAACCAATAAAATAAAACCCAAAGCTTCACAGCTTCCAGGAATTGTCCATTTTCCATAGCTTTCAGTGCTGGCAGGGAGGTTGTGTTTTAAACCAGCATTAGGCATGATATTCTGTTCACTTCCATGGGGAGAAGTGACCAGTTCTGGCTGATGGGCACAGATCATCTCTTCTCCAATTGCCTTGGAGGGAGGTGCTGCATCACTGCACGGGTTAAAAGGGCAGTGGGAGCCAACCCAACAGGCTCATCTCCAGCACCATCCAGCCACGTCCCACGGAGAAATCAATCTCTGCACAACAAGCAGATGCAGGCTTGGCATTTCCTAAGAGGCTGTGATTACAGCTCGCCTCGCCCCTGGGAAGGTCTAAGCACAATTTCTGCTAAAGGTTATGGCTATCTGAATAATTCCCAGCTCTAGAGTCAAGATAGTGAAAAGGACTATCCACTCCCACTTTGCTGTCTTGAGAGGAAGGGTGTTACCTTAGTGAATTTTTACTTTCTGGACTCATTTCACCGCTCTTTCCTCCTCTCAGTTCCACACCGAAAACCAAAAGAGGGGCAGGCATTAGCTTTGGACAGCTTTATAAAAACAGGTCAGCATATATTATTTATAAATTGTTCAGTGAGAAACTGTAAATTAGCCAGAATTTTAAAAAAGGAGATTGACAGGGTACCTAGATTTAGTGTTTGACTAAGTGGACAAAATTGGAATTAAAATTGCCCGTGAGTAGAAAAGAACCAACATTCACTTGACTGCCAGCTATTCAATGTTTGCTTTTTCCAAATTTCTTGTTTTCTTTAGGTTTCCATTAATTGCTTCGTTAACATGAGCCACTTCCAATGGAATAATTGGTCAAGAATGCCCCAACAAGGGCTTTTCAGGTATTTGCAGGGTTTGGGGTTTTAACATAGTTCATACTGTTTAGCAAATCACAGGGAGAGAAGCATGGCTGCTTTCTCCCAGGAAATGTCACACCAGTAAATTAAGCAGGGCTCTAAAAGGAGCTGTGCTCCTTAAAAGAGTATTTCCATCATCCTTCATGGAAACCCCAGGCCTCAGCACCAGGGGGGCACAGCCTGTGAGTCATGGGGAGCTGCAAGGAGATTTTCATGTTGAAAATGCTCTCTCTCTAAGAAAAGTGTCCCTCCATCTCAGCAGGGTGGTGCCTGGGAACTGATAAGAGCAGCGAGGGAAAAACAGCCTCCGGAGTCTGAGGAGGAAAAGGGAAAGGAGGGGCAGGATTGGTGACTTTCACCTTTAAAAAACAGCATGTTGAGATTGCACTGGACCTCTCTTTCTTTCCCCTCCTGTTGCAGATCCACACACATGAGATTTTTTTCCCTACTTCGAAGTTTACCCTCCTTCATTAGCATGGCGAGGTGATCATTGTTAAATCTGACAGAGATACAGAGCCAAATCTAAAACATTTGATAGTGGTCCTCTTGTAAAGTATGTGATTTACCAACAGCTGCAGTGATTCTACAGTAAACATGTTGGTGTATCAGAGGACTGGGACACAAGTTTGTTTAAACAAAGCCAATAAAGTTACCATAGGAAACTGAAGGAGGGAGGTCACCATTTTCCTGATAATAGTTACAATCCATAGATAAGGGACTGGAAAGAAGGCCCCTCTTTCATCCATAGTTTATCACATGGTTAATGCAGAAAGAAAAATTGTTGCAGGAAAAACTCTGATGGGGATGTAGGATAAACTTTGGTGTGATGCACTAGTTTTGTCATTCAGACTCTGTGTGCTAAAGCAGACATAATGTTGTGGAATTTGGGGCAAGCACGTGATTCTGAAGGAAAGAAGCAAGGAGAACGATAAAGTTATGTAACATGTATTTCTGAAGGTAGAAAGGAACCTGTGAACAAAGAGCTTTGTGCTCTCAGACCTGAGAAATATTTGAGGTAGTGCCTCTGGCTCAAATGTGCAGAAGCACCAGACAATTGAATCCAAGGTCTGAAGCAAAGACTGCCCTGATGGCTCTGGACTTTGAAATGCTGTGCTTTACTGTCCACACAAGTGGTGTAGATGCCTCCAGCAGACAAGTGTCAGCTTTGAGGAAAAGTAGTTTTGGAGCCAAATGTTAATTTTAAAAAGGACTAGTTCTGGTGCCAATAGCAATAGAGATTGACACTAACAGTGGTGATTTTGCTCCTCCTTTTCATATATGGAGCTTTGTGCAGAACTGTCAGGCCATGAGTGAGCAGCATACACACCCCATTATGCACTACAGAGAATCTGGGAAGCCTAGGAACAAGTTAAATGAGTTGACAATAGTCTAAGCTCCTAAAAACACAGTTTTTTGCTTCCCTAATGGAAATGAGCTATGGGCTGGGAAGTGGATGGCTCCAATTCTTCCTGGCTTCCAGTTCCTTCCATGTTTCCATGGAAAGATGACACAAACTGTGCTCATACCTTATTTTTGATTAGCAAAGTAAACAGGCACAGTTACTGCTCAGCTTCAGTGGGTATGTCTTACACAGACAACCTCAGAAGTGTCTAATTTAATGATAGCAAAGGTTAATTAGGGGATAGAAAGGCCCTGCTGGAATTTGATCTACCTATTATTCTGAGTTTAAATAATGCAAATTTAGTCAGCTGGAGTTAGAGAGATGGTATAATGAGCATTGCCCCATGGTGAGGATAGAGGGGTTTGAACAGCAAATACAATTTTTGTGGTCTCCAGACCTAGGGAGACTAGGGTGGCCTTTCTGTGGGGAAGGACACTGGGTCATTTGTAAGGAATACACGGGGAGAAAAAGTAGAACACAAACCTTATGTAGATTTCATCTTTGTTAACCCTTGTCTGCTGTATGTTTTCATGAGTTTCCACATGGCTTTGATTTCAGATCTTCAAAATATATTTTGAGTTCCTTCCCTGGCCTCCTTTGCAAGATTTTGTTATGCAAAACAGAAAATATTTCCTGAGTTTATGTCTTTGTCAGTAGCTTGAAGTGAGGAAAGTCCTTTTCAAAAAGCTCGGCACTCGTAGGAAGAACAGCTCATTTCTGATTGTTTTCCCTGACAGGGTGTCTCTTCTCTCTGCTTGTGGCCCACAAAGTCTTGCACTTTTGTCTGTGTTGTTTTCCTTCATTGCTCTGTTTCTTTCTTTGAACTTTTAATAGTGCTGAAGTTGCATCTCATTGACAGTGGCTTTGTGCACACCTGGGTGAGCGGTGTCACACCTCAGGGATGAGGATGCCCTGCTCCCAATCCTTCTTCTGGTCACTGGAAACCTCCTGGCCACAAAGCAGAGCAGGGCCCCGCCCTTCCCAGCAGAAAATTTTTCCTGACAGAGGAAAATGGTGTTATAAAGCCGATTTTCTTTCTCTCAGCCTTCCCACCCCTTGCGTGGCGGAGCAGGGAATGCAGTGAGAAACCAGAAATCTCCTCGGGCTTCTCCCTACGAGCTGTTCTTGGCTGTCAGAGATGTCCCTGCGGCTGCCCTTGGTCAGGCTGAGGCATAAAGCAGTTCTTGAGTCATCTGGGGTTTGAGGCACAGCAAGGTTTGTGTAAAGCCCACCGTTTCCCCTCCGTTCCACACTGCAGTAAGTGCCAGGCTGGTGTTTGCTCTGTCTCCATGAGATCTCCAAGCGAGCTATTGCTAAGCCAGACACCCAAAATTTATTGCTGTAGCACTCCTGCGTGACAGCACATTTGGGGTAACTTTGCAGCCCCGTTTCAGTGTTGAAGAAAACCTGGAGGAGGCTGCAGTAATCTGAAAACTGCCCACGGGTGTGCTGCAGGGAGGAGAGGGGAAGCGAAGGTTTGGAAGAGAAAAAAAAAAAAATTAAAAAAAAAATGATGAAAGCAAACATGAGCCAAGACATAAAGTCTCATTTTGCTCCCATGTGCTAGTGCTTGAGCAGACTATTGTTCTGGACTCAGAGATTGGTTCTTAATTATGTTGAGCAGAGACTGGTTTAAATTACAGGCGCATAGTTTGGTGAGCACAGAGCTGTTAAGAATTTTGGCTGGAGAGCAGCTGCAGGGCTGCTCTGAGATCTCAGGAGGTGGCTGGAGCTGGAGGTGTTCTCCAGAGTTAGGAGGCCTGCACGCTGCCACCTGAAGTCCCATGCTTGAATGCTTTATCTAAATCTGCCCTTGTCTTTATTCTGCTATTTCAATCTAAAATAAAACATCTTGTATTTATTGTATCATCACATTTAGACACTACCATTTTGGAATCTCCTGTGGACATCATCAGATCCAGATGTTTGCAAATGTCATCATCCATACACTAAAATGATTACAAATGGAGATATATTTCTGTAAGCTGTTGCTACTCAGTGAAGATTGCCAGTTTCCACTGGCTTCGAGGAGACTTTTCTTTTTAATGGGGTAGGGATGGCCCCAAGTTCAATATTGCAGATTTTTAAATTACACATATTGTTGCATGAAACACAAGTGGTTGCAGTCTCCATTCACTCATAAATTTGGACTGATTTCCTAAGAGGTTACTAATTTTAACATGTGGAGGATGATTTTAATATTGGGATTACAAAATCTGATTACCTGTCTTTATCTGTAAAGAGTGTGATGCGAGTTCATTATACTCTCTGATCAAGGTATTAAAAATACAATTAATTTCCAGAGAAGAACTGTTTTTCCTTCAACACACTCCTTTTGCCTAAATTGTCTGACAGCTGCACTGATATTTATATGTACTTTACACATCTCTGTCTGGCTTGTGGATGAATACTACTGCCCTCTACTGCAATGAATACGCTCTCCAGTCTAAATGCACTCAAAGTATGAGGAAATGATTTGTATGGATGCCCAGGCACAAGCAGAGACACACCCAACACCTCAGAAGGGGCAAGGGTTTGTGCTGACCTCTTTGATATGGCTCTGGGTGCCAGGGCAAGGTTGAAGTTTCTACAGCAAGGAAAAGGAATCACGTGCCATAACTTGCTCTTATTGTGCCCTAATTAGTAAAGTCAGGCTACATTTTAGATTTCCCCACCCATTTACTGATTTGGAAACCATAGTAACAAGTCAGAGATTTAAAATTCATAGCTTTGGCCATCAGGATGATGTCATAGGGCTAAAACTTTAGGTACTCTCTTTTGAAAATGACAAGTCTGTGTCAGGTAGCGCAGCTTTCAGACACAATTAACAAAGCTGGTTATGCACTTGAGAGAGAGAGACTCTTAATCCGGGATTCTGGGGGAAGGATTTCCTGGTTTAGACTCCTGGAAACACAAACAAAATGGTAGGAGAGCTCTATCTTTCCTAAAGCTTTGTGCTATATGCACACTGGAATGTGGGAAAACCTATTTTTGCTAGGGAATTATAGTCCTGTGGTTTCACTGGGATGAATATATCTTGCTCTTTCTCCATTAAAAAAAAGAAAAAGTACTTTCTTCAGGAAATAGAATGAGAAATGGTAATGTACATTAGACTTTATTTTGGAATTTGAAGAAGTGGTGCTTCAATTCTATTGAGTAGAATGGAAGTTTGATTTGGTAGTCTGGCTGATGTTAATAATTTCAATACCTCAACATGACATTTTTTCAATGACTGAATATTGAAAGTTAAAAGAGATCCAGATAAAGTTAATACGTAGTTAGGTACTTTTTTTATTAACACGTATTATGTACTATTTCCAGTGTATTTTCTTATGAGTCTTGTGATGAATCTGTGGCAAACTTGTGCAACTTCAACAACTGAAAACTCAGGAATACGAGGAGCTGCCAGATTCCAGAAGCAACTGATCCTTCTAAATTGGAAGAAACTGGAAATGGGGTGTAATTGTTATCACAATTATATGTGCCATAAAGATACTGTTTTCATGAGTACTTACTGCCAGGTTGGCTAAACTATGCTCAATAAACTCTGGGCCCAGGGGACTCGTGAAGCTGTTCTTCATGTTGTTATTGGACAAGGTATTCAGGCTCTTGGGGAGCAATGGCTGTTGATACTGAGAAAAATATTTCTTTCAGCATCATACGTATGTACCATACAGTGCTGTGAGAAAAGAGTTTGTGTCAATATATTATTGAAGTAATACTGTGGATAAACTGAAAATCATATTCGAGGTTAATTGAAGTTAGGACTTTAAGAAACATCCCTTGCTGAATTAGACCTGAAGTAAGAAAAACAGAGGTTTTTTCTAGAATAATTGATTAAGTCATCTCTTGGGGAGTATTCTTCATGTGACAAAAATGAAATTACCCATCATGTCTTTGCTGGAGATTTGATTTCTTTCAGTTGGTCTTGGGTAGCAATGAAGGAAAAAAAATTAAAAGGCAACAAAAAAAGTTTGCCGAATCTCTTTGTAAACTCTCAAGCTTAAAGACTCAAGCTAAAACCTGACTTCGGTTTTCTGTTAATCCAGCACATGATTTATTTACTATAAACAATCCTGAAGCATGGGAAATGGTTTCCAGAGAACAGAACATGAGTTTTCTGGACAACTTGAAAAATCTTTTTGTAATGAAACCTGTGGATTGAAATTGTTAAAAGATACTTTGGTTCCAATTTCGGTATCTGGCTTGACAGGATCAGTTGGTCTTCTTAATCCAGTCCAAAAACACAAACCACTGAGCATACATCCATTAATCAAAGCTTATGTGTTTAGTAGCTCATGGGGCTGTAAAAGGAACATTTCTTTCCTTTTTGGACACTGAAGCACAGAAAGTAGGAGAACTGTGGTTTCTTCTCACCAGCCGTGAGCTTCCTGTGTTCAAACAATAGTGATGGTGAATTGGGTATTGCAAAATTTAGCACCATCATTCTGGCTATACAGGTCAGGAACGCTGTAGAATTTGGTAGGTAATTAAGGAAAAGAAAATTCAAATACTTTTGATTCTGCTGCTTTCTTTGAAAAATGTCACCTGAAGAAAGGGCATGAAGAACGCTCTAAAAAAAGAATGGGATAATTTTCTTTTATAGTTATGCATTCAAATTTTTACTGGAGAAGTAATTAATTTAACCAGCAGGCTCAATGACTAACAAAGAAATGGACATGGACATTTTGAAAATTATCTTCTCAGTGACAATTAGATTGAGACATCGTTTCCTGTGGCATTGGAAATTGTAGTAAAAGCCTTATTCTGCAAGACACCACTAGGATTGCACTCCAGGAGATGGTACAGTAGATTGTAAACATTGCTTTCAAGAATGAAACACTCAGTCTATGCTGATCAAAGTAAGATAAACAGTGTACCGTTTAATCATTTGTTTTTAGTGAAAATATCTTAATTGAGCAAGACTTTTTTTAAGATCTAGACCTCTGCTGGACAGTCCAAGTAACCAGCATAACAAGGCAGCCTCAGTGCTTTCTGAAACAGATGACAACATTTTTTTAATGTCTCTTCTGTTGATATAATAGTATTGTTTCTCTGCTGTGGTAGTATAACTGAAATTTTTCCAGATATATTTCCACATGAATCTATGGTTTATTGTCATTATTAGGCAGTGTAAAATTTTCAGTCTTCTCTCCTTTCTCTTTCCTTCAAATGCTGCCCTCCCAGTTATTTTGGACCATTTCTTGCATATAAAGGCATGATCAGAAAAAACATCCAAGGTTGTATACTAGTGCATAATCTGCTCAGTAGAATTATAATTCTGTTCCTTCCATTTCTTGTCCTACATTGCTTCATTTCTGAATGTTCATTGGAAGTTCATTGCCTGACTGAAGAGAGTGGCTAGGAATGTAGATATAAAGTGAGTTTGATGCTTGGACTTTTCTTCTTTTTAAGCGACTAGTCCCCTAGAATTTTGAAACAATTGCAGCTTATCTGGCTAATGAATGTGTGAAACTGAGCTGGGAGCAAAGCACCAAAATTCACCAGTGATGTACTCACCTGTGTGGGTCAGTAAATGTGACACAGAGCACTGTGTGTCAATTAGAAAGCATTTGGTACCTCAGCTGGCTTTTAGACAGCTCTAGGAAAAATGTGTAAAAGTTTGCACTGGCACATGCATGTGACTCTAAATAATTACCCTGACCTAAACTTGGTAGAAGAACTTGAGCTGTTCTGACAGTGGCATGGAGCAGAGAAATCCTGGAAGTCCCACCACTTTGGACCTGCTCAAGGCATGTTGATGCTCCAGAGGATCAGCTCTGCCTCCAGCTCCTTTAGTGATGCCAACTGCTGCACAAATGCTAAAGCCCTGGGTAAGCACAGGGCATAAAAGTGATAGATTCAGTTTTGAATTAAGGCTGTAGGGGGATTTCAGCTTAATATTTAAGATGAAGTCAAGTATTTGTACAGGAAGCTGGCCATTTACCTTCCTGTGTTTATCCCTCGTTACTGCCTGCTTGTATGCAGCAGACATCGAGTTGGCGAACTGCAGTTTTTCAGAAATTTTTAGTGAACTTACTTTGGCACTAGAATGCTATATGGCTTCATTTTGCATGCTTGAGTTGTACAATTCCTGGCGGTAAAAATTGCACTTCGATTTGGTTTTTTTTTTAAAATACATTCTACTTAAGAAACTGAAATCATAAGTGGTTATGTCTCGCCTGGACAACTGTAAGCCAAGTGCCTGATTTCCTCTTTTTCATACACCACCAGAAGGTCTCCACCGACCTCCAATTAATAGGATTCTGTTGATGTAAAAGTGGTGCAAGAATGGATTGGATCTCAAATATATTTGTGAGTTTCATTGAGATTGATCAGACTTGTGTCTAATGGACTAAAATAATGATGTGTATGTTTGGCAGCATTTGTCTCCTGATTAATATTTTTATCTTCAGATGTTAGACTACTTACAGATGCTTTTTTTTGCTTATTTAGCAGATTTCCATTTTTAGGTAATTTTGTGTAATTTTGCAAATATTTACTAAACATTAAAATACTGTGATTTTACAAGTGGGGCAAAACTAAAATGGCTCACTTAAGTTAAAATCTTACTGCACTGTAAAGTGCATTCCTTTTCGTGGTTTTTAATTAGCATAATGTCCTTCAATTTAATGCAATTATGTATTTTCTTGCAGATAAATTGCACAGAAAAAGCACTGCTAAGTTCTTTGCTTCCATTACAGTTTACAAGATTATTCCTAATGCCATAGGGTAAATATTTTAACTTTGTGTTCAGAAAAAAATGAAATAGTAATCATGAGTAAATCTTATACAAATATTTGGATTTCTCCATTGTAATGCCCTACTAAGTTTTACTAATGTCAGTGTGTAAATGCAGGTTGTTAATTTATTAAGAACTGTGTCAGCCTGGTTGTTTAGCTGGTGGTTTTGTTAAGACATATTCCGTGTATTTGAGTGATTAAACCAGCACTGAAATCACATCTCTCTCTATCAAGACTTTCAGGTTGAGAGCATTTGGGATTCATTCCCAACTCCACCATGGTTTTTTTCACTTCAGCATTAACATGTCAGATAGGAAGAAGATAATTCACAGCTGTCTTGGGGCTTGGTTCACCCATCCCTGACATAAAATTTATACCAGCATAACTCGTTGAAAACCGTGATATTATTCTGGTGCTATACTGGTTTAATGGAGTCACAAATCGGGCCTTAGGGGGGTTTCTTGGTTACTTCTAATTTTCTGATTAAAGCAGAGTTATTGAAACTCATAAAATCCATGGAACATTGTTGCTCCACTGTGGGCTATCTGCATCAGAAACCTCACTTCATTCTGGGCCTTAAGCAAATTCCCAGCTGGCCTCAGCTCATGAAGGTACATTCAGTCAAATGTTTCAGCAGGATTTTTATTTTTCAATTTGCATATTATTTTAACCACATTTCGGAGCTTTGCAACCACAGAGGTTCAAAATATTCCATAGATTCCGGATTCTTAGGCAGACGTGAGGCACCATCTCCAAATTCATGCTTCTCTTCTCTACCTCATCATTCCTCTTCATACAGCTAACGAAACAGCAGATTGCTACCCCAAATATTTTCAGGATCAACCCTTTGGGCAGGAGGAATTCTTATTCACTCACTGTCTATGGTCTGTAGGGCTCAGCTTTCCAGCACAGCACCCAAACCTCCGGTACAGCCAGGAGAGAAGGGAACGGAGAGAAACAGGAGTGGAGAAACGACGAGGGCAATGATCACACAGTGTCATTTCGTGTCTCAGAGGAGATGCAGCCAGGTCTGCTCTGGCTCACTGCTGTGGTCTGTAACCCTGTCTGTGCCATTTGGCAGAGAAAAGGGGTCTGAGGGCTCAGTTCTGCTTGCAAGCACTCTGAAAGATGCTGATGGCCTCGAGTTCTGTAGATGATTGTAGTGACAGGACCCAAGGAAATGGCAGGAAACTGAGTCAGGGAAGGTTTAGGTTGGATATCAGGAAAGGATTTTCACCCAGAGAGTGTTTGGGCATTGGCACAGGCTCCCCAGGGCAGTGGTCACAGCACCAAGCCTGACAGAGCTCAAGAAATGTTTGGACAATGCTCTCAGGTACGCGGTGTGACTCTTGGGGATGGTGTGTACAGGAGCAGGAGTTGGACTCAATGGGTCACTTCTCACCTAGGATATTCCATGAGAACAGAAATTGTCCTGCTAACTTTGCTGCAAGTGTGTAGAGGTTGTCTTCTTCAAGAAAATCTGTCTAAAAGAACCCTTGAAGTGTGCAGTGCTTTCAGGAACAATATAATGCATAACTAAAATGGGGTTTTTTTGGATTATGCTTTACACAATACATACAATCCAAATGGCAATCAGAGAGGTCCTTTATTTCCTAAGAGGTTAAAATTTAGCAGTGCAGAGACCTAGGAAATACAGAAAAAAACCCTCCAAACAAAACATTTAGGGGAGAAAGAAAAAGAAGAAAGAAAAAAGCTTATTTAATTTAGGAATAGTTCTTGGTATTCTTAAAGCCCTGAATGAAGATTTATGTTGCTCTTTCTTGATCCAAAGGGGTTACCTCTCTTTAATAACAAAGCTTTCTTTGAGAATGTTTAATGCTTATTGCTGCTGCCAGATACAACCTCCTACTTTTTCAAGGTTTTGAAATATACTGGGCAGGTCCTAAGCTTTCTTTGGCATGTGAAGATAATTCATGTGTTCGACTACAAACCATGTGCTCACCCAAAAGCACAGGAGACCCAGATGATGTAGATTAGGAATAAACAAAAGGAACTGGAAAATTGGGTAGAGGTAACATTTTAATAACTGTGCTTCCACATTATATGATGGAAAATACCTTGTGAAAAGTGAATAGTCTGCAGAGGATCCTCTGCCTTTTGCTATAAAAAGGTTTGTTCCCCTGTTCTCCTGTAACATGTGTACTCAAGAGATAACACAGAAAATGCTAATCCGAGCTGCAGGCTGGGGAGGGGGGAAGAAAAGGAGCAAGACAGAAGTTATAAATCTGGATCACATACTCAAACAGCTTTGGCACAGTGATGGCAGCAGATGCCCCGGAGAGAGGGTGTTCAATCTGTATTGCATCACACAGAAAATAGCACACATGGTGGCTATTTCCCAAAACTTTGCATTCCTTCTGGAGTGCCAGGGTCTGCAGTGCCCCAGAAATACCCTTTAAAAGCTCCAGGCGTAATTTCTGCCCTCGAAGAGCAGCGCCCCTGGTGATGTGAATGGAGGAGATTCCAGCAATATGCCCGTTTCCATGGAGCACATTTAAGAACAATGGAGCAGAAGACAAAGCTTGGATGAAGCTAACTCCCCAAGAAAGCTTTGGTTTCTTCTGAAAATTGAGACAAAGTGTACATAAAGGAATAAACTGAAACGGCTGTAAATAGCCTATGAAAACATGCTGCAGTAAAATAGTTTAGAACTCTTCTTCATTATCCCACTTCACATTCAAGGGGATGACTGGAAAAGAAGATCCTCTATTTTTTTAAGAAATCCACAGGCCTTACAGCAAATGAGTGTGTTTTCCAGTTTAAATATTATGAGTATTCTTTAATGTTTGCACAGGCTCGGGAGTTCTGAGCCCATGTAATAATCTGCAAAAAGATCCCACTTTTTTTTTTTTTTTTTTTTTTTTGCTTTGCTGAGACTCCCACATGGCACAGAGTGGAAAACACTTTGCTCTGTGGCATGTTTTAATAGGTTGCAGAGTAGGCAGTATGTGGTTCCTTACAGCGACTGGGATGAGAGAAGATAAAATATGTCCTGCTTTCCCAAAGCAGATTGTATGGCTCTGTGGCTACCTGAAAGGAAAGACCACTTCCAGTTGAGCCACAGAGACGTAATCCTTGTGTATTCTTAGATTTATGAGTGGCTGCATTACCGTGCAATTAGTCTGGATTACCGAAATGTGGGATAAGAAGGGAGGAAAAAAAGGTTTGCTTCTCATTATTTTTTCCTCTGAGCATTCATCTGCTTTGCTCAGAGTTTCCTATACCTGATTCTTCGGTGTCTGTGGCCACCAACAGAGTTTCCCCCAGCCCAGGCAGTCTGGTTTAAATGTGTGTGCTGTACATTCTCCTTGTCCGGAGGGCTCTGGTAAAGGCATTTATCTGTTGAATGACGTGCAGACTGCCAGATTCAACAGATGACAGCTTAAGCACAGCACTAGTGACCACCAATGGTGTGTTTTTTATTTTGACATCCTGCTTTTTCCTTAAAAAAAAAAAAAAAAAAGGTAGCCTTATTGACTTTTTTTAAATTCTTTTTTCAAGCTCTTTCTTGTATTTTGGTGTATTCTTCTGCTCTGTCCCACATTAAGGACTGATTTTGATTTCATGTGCTCTAATTTCATGCTGCCCCTCCTCTAGCCTTCAGCAGTTGCTTGTGGTTTGTGCAGAAGTTTGAGAACAGATGTGACCAAACAGGCACAGACACAAATAGATGATGCTGACTCCCTTCCTCCCTCCCTCTCTCTCACCTGTTGGCCATTTGCTGTCCTCTGATAAATTTAAGACATGAGGCAGTTCAGAAACACACAGATCATGACTCCTCTTTGTTTTTCTTGCCCTTTTTTTCAGGTGGAGGTCTCTACAAAGGCAGGACAGAGGTGACACAGGGACATAAAACAGTCAGATGGAAGGCACAGTCCTGAGTCCTCCAGCTTTGTTAATTTTGCTGTCAGCAGCAACCTCATCCTGCTTATGGGTGCACTGACCTGAGAACTGCTTGGCAGCATTGTTTTGGGATGAATACTGCCCTGCACTGACGAAATGGAATGCAGTTCAAGGTAATCTCTTCAGGGGTGTCACACTATTCCCCCAGGAAGGGTTTAGAGACCCAGGAAATTAAAAAGTCAGATGGATGCCAATGGGTAGAGGACATGCATCCTAACACAATTCTGCATATCACCACAATGGTTCTTAACAGGGATTTTCTTAGGAAACAACATATGCAAAGATAATAACCTCCCTGCTGGTACTGGCAGATATCTGCCTTTCTGGCCGACTCAGATTCATTCATAGGCACAACAGGGGGCAAAGGATTATTTTAGCCTACTTATTTTCTTTCCTAGTTCACATCATTCACTCAGTATGTACGAATAGGAAGGATGCCAATTTGTTTACAAGAAGATCAGCCGTGATTTGAGCCAAAACTATCAGTCCAAGTGCCCTCAAACTGTAGGGATTTTCTGATGTGGCTATGACTCCAAAAGCTGTGACTCAGCTCCGTTTCTGAGCTGGAGTGAATGTCAAAATTAATATCGAAGAAAAAGCCCTATTCTAAGTCGTACTGAGAGCTCCCACTGAGTGCCAGACATGAGAAATCACCCTGACTCCGTCAGCATAAAACTTCCAAGACACAGGTAATGTACATCATAAATTTGAGCTGAGAAATTCTCTTTTAAGTGTTTTTCCTTTGAAAATCATACTGAGCTCCTATCTCCTTCCCCTTCCAGACCACCCGCAGATACCACCCACAGACCAGTCACCCCATGGTCTTTAGAGGTCATCTGTCATTCTCACTATCTTAATCCTGAGAGCCTAGGTGCTCAGTCAGGAAAATAACTTTAAGCAGGTGCTTAATGTCAAAAACATAATCCATATCATTAGAATATTATTAGAATGAATATTGACATCTTAGTGTTTACTTCCTGCTAAGCATTTGGATGTTGGCTATATGTGTAGTAACAAAGGAATGACTGCAGAGAGGTATGGAGAGTGCACATCTGACAGGAGGAGTTCTTGCTGTAAAGAAATCAACAGGAGGTACAGCATCAGCTCTGAAACACCAGCATGGTACCAGGAATGTTTATATAAAGCAGTCAGGCAGTATCATCTTCCAAAATGATGCTGTGAATCAAGGTATATTGTAACAACATTTTCAGTTCTTCTTGTTTTCTTTTTTTTTTTTTCTTAATGTTCCCTTCGGATGTTATATTATGTGTTGATTGAAACTGTAAAGTAGATGAGTGGCAAGGAAGAATTTTCCAATCAATCGAACTGAAAGAAAAGATTTTGGCAATTTCTTATTGTATTCATCCTCAGTCATACACTGCTGTATTTGTTTTTCAGTACTCTTGAGTGTGATACATCTGTGCTGAGGTACCTGAGATGTTCACCTATGCCATTCTTGTCCCTGCCTTTGGCAATGGTCAGCTCGTGTTCTCTGCCTTCCCTAATGCTCATTCAGACCCAGGTGCCATGGCTGACCTTCCTTCCTTCCTCACCACTGTGCCTAAGGTCACCTCTCTACCTAATCTGCACATTGGCTCATCATTTGCAGCACTAGAGCAGCTTGCTGCTTGTCCCGTTTCAAAAGACAAATTGCAATTCACCTCTTCTTGATTGTTTGTCACCTCTCACACTATTGCTCTTTACTTTCATAACACCTTTGCTACAGAGCTGCTTAAATTTTGAGTTGTTGTTTCTATATTTTGTAATGAGCATGAAATTTGAAGGGGGTTATTTTTCAACAGCCTTTCTAAAATCCTGCCTTCTCCTCACTTGACTCCATCCTTACGACTTAGCCCCTGTGCCTCTAGGTATCCCCATTTAAAAAGAGAAAATTATTTTTGATTTGGAACACATTGTTATTTTATTTTTTAAATTTGAAATATAATGTAATGATGGTCATGATATGTGTCTGAGGTTGACTACACGATATTATTGCTGTTTATTGCTCCTGTCATCTTTGATTTCCCCTTCTGTTGCAGCTTTCACTGCTTGAAGCTTGTCTTAATTCCAGGCCCGGATCCCACAAGTTACACATCTGCTTACCTTTAGTCATCTGTGCATTCCCATTGACTCCACCGAGGATACACACACACTTTAAATTAAGCACACGTGCAAGATTTTTGGAGTTAAATCATGGGAAATGTAGTCCACTTGTTGTTATTTTTCCCAGCTTCAGCAGCCAGTGGCTTCTGCAGGTGGCCAGACCTGCAGGGATTTAAACACCATTGTTGATAAGGAAAAGGCAGTTGGCCAGAAATCAGTAAGATTTGAGAAAAGGTCTTGACAATATTAAGAGGAGAATTTTTTTTTTCAACAATAATTGTTGTGTGAGCTTTCATAGTGAGGGTTGCTCCAAGACAGGAGAGCTGGCAAAGACCCAACATTTTATTCTTATTTCTTGAGGCAATGCTCAGATCAGGGACAGTTTTCCTTAGACACGATTTTCCTCCTTTCCTTGAGTAAATCAGTGACATCACAAGCATGGGGCAGGAGGGATAGGGGAAGTAGTAATTCGTAATTTTTGTTGGGGAAACACCCCCAGTATAACTGTTGTTGTGTTGTTTGGCAGTTGGGAACGACAGCAAAAACACCAGAAGGACTACAGAAGTTTCTGGGAAAAACTAAAGAGGAAAATCAGACTGAAGGGCAATCTGTGCTGTCAAGATTTGCTACACTATTATAATTTGGTTTTCTTGTTTTGTTTATTTTCTTAATATTTAAACTATTGCAACAAGAGCTGAAGATAGCTCATATTTCAGTTAGCATTAAGCAGTACTGTAAGTGCAACTCGTTTTAAAAAAAGAGAGAAGCTGTAAGTTATGGTGTTCTTAAACCACATTCCACATGATATCTGAAATCATTGGAATGAATTTAAACCATTAAAATAATTACATTTTTTTGAAAAATCATATTTTTACTTTTATGCTCATTGATGATACAGACTAGCTGTGGCAAAGTAAAAAATGAGAGAAAATGAAAACTGTAGGAAGACAATAAAATGACAGCTTAATTTTGCTTTAACAATTAATTCCTCTAGAATTGCAACTTTCAAAACATTATTGAAGACATATGGAAGTTCAACATGATCTTTAATTCCAGCACACCTTAAACACAGGTCCAAAAGCAGCATCATTCCCAAAAGGCAGAAATTCTGAGCTGCTACCATCTCTGCGGCTCTGTTGCCAATATCTGCATTGTTTATTTATCCTGGGAAACCTCTGGGAAGGAGCAGATCCCAGGGCAGCTCCGATGGGGCCAGATGGGAGGAGGTGGGAGGTCGAGCTTTGCCTCCAGCTCATCCCTCCTGTCTTTCCCAGGGGGCTGCTCTCGGGATGGAAAAGGGCTCCCAGCTCCAGACCCTGCAGCTCTGGGTGCCTGTTGGGAATGGGAACCCAAAAGAAAGAGAGAAAATCAGGCAGAGCAAAGAGTGTAACCCAGTTCTTCCTGGCATTGCTCCCTGAAAATGGCCCTTCAGTCTCAATCTTCTGCTGCATGAGGTGATCTCAGCTTTGGAAATTAGATAAATTAGATAAGCTAAGTAATTTTTCTGCTAATTTAGAACCATTTTTGTTTATGTTTGATTTGCCAGTTTTATTCCTATAATCTGTTGGTAACTTGATACTTTTATATTTTAGAAAAAAACTTTCCTCCCTTTCTACATTTCAGCTGTTAAATAACAAAAAGCAGCATTTCATAAGGAGTACAAAATCTCACAGGGGTGAACGCACTGGAGATCTGGAGCCAAATTTTTTCACAGTCAAATTTTTGCCCTCTTCCCAGCTATCTTGCAGGCAGGGCAGTAGTGATTAGGATGATCTGTTCTTTCTTCAGAGTATATTTATGTTTCCTCTGCAACAATACACATTCTTTGGTTACAACACTATCTGCAAACCATCATTGTTCTCTCTGATATGTGCTAAATATTGACAAAGAAACAAAGAAAACACGTGTGTTGAAACAAGCTGACCTCTGGTGCAAGAAGAGCAAATAAGTGAATGCCCTGGGATGTGTCTTTTATTATTGCTAATTGTTTTTTAAACACCACGAGTCTCCTCTCAGTTTGGGAGACAAAGACCCCTCCAGTGCAGGGCAGGACCACGTGCTTGTCCAGACTGATAAATCCAAGAAGAGATGAGTCAGGCTAGCTGTGTTGATGGCAGCTCAGGTTTTACTGGAGTTGATGGTTTTTGGAGGGTTTTCTTCTACTCTGCATCACTCATCTGTATCATGTGTCAGGGAGAGCTGACTATGTACTCAGATATTAGGTAGGACCTGAAAATATTCAGCTGTTTTGGATGGTGTCTCTGCCTCTTCATAAAAATCGTCTTCAACAGCCCCAAAGAATCTTCCTGTGTAGTTTATCCAGAAACTGCCCATGACCCAAGAAGTTTAGAACAACCAACACCAGGAAAATGTAATTAAAAGTGCCCATGGATGCTGTACAGGAAGAGGTCTCAGGAATTGTGAGGCTTGACAGGAAAAAAGCATCTTGCCCCAGATTGGGGGTGTTTGAGAGGTTTCTTTAACCTTCATTCTGGCTATTTGCACACAATTCCATGTTATTATTTACAATACAATTGAATCAAAGTGTGAATTTGCCATAGCAACCCAGGCCTCAAATGGGGCCTCTGTTGCTTCCCCAAATTACACCACCTCCTTAAAAAGGAGTAAAGGAGAGTGCACCGTGTCATCTGAACTCTTGCAAAATGCCATAAGCAAAACATGGCTTTAATAAACAACACATTTTCTCCAATTCTTAGAGTACGTTTTATAAGAAAAGATTGCAATTACAAAAAAAAAAAAAAAAAAGTATATATAAAAGGACTTATTTCAACTTAATCAATTTTTAAGGAAACTTAACATTGGGAAAGTACTGGCAACAGTAAGACCAATGTGGGACATTGACATGATGTGGGTGAGGATTTCTGTGTCACTGCCTTGTTTTTTCCCTATAAGGAAAACAAAACAGTGACAAGTCCTACGTTCATTCATGCATTTTACTCTTTCCATTTATTTGGCCCTTTTGCCAGAAAAATAATGAAGCGTCCAGCAGATGACATGGTAGTACATAAATAAATATTTATTCAAATCCCCTGCTTGCAGTCACTACCCACTAACAAAATACCAGAGTCAGCTGGGCTTCTGGAAAGCAGAATGCATCCAGAAATTTTGCTTCAGTTATGCAAAATAATGCTTGTTTAACTGCAGTTTTGAAAGTCTCATGTGGTTGTAAATGTTTGTGTGTGAGTACCTGTGTGTACATCTGTTGATGTTGTGTGATATAAAGCTCTTGGAATTTTCACATCCATTTCACTTTTTCTCCTGTTATTCTCAGGTACATATTACTGACAAAATTTGTCCTAAGCACACATGAGATTTTCTGTTGTAGGTATCAGTTTTATAGGACTGATGCACATCTTTTTTTTTCCCTAATCGAAGTTTGAAGAGGTTCAGCCACATGTGTCTGGCATGAGAAAAAAACCATCTTAAAAGGGACAATCTTCTCACCTTCTTTACAAATTATATCCTATGATTCAAGTGACAATGAAAGTAAGGAAAAAAAACAACTAAGTGTTAGTATTTTTTAAAGCAAGTCAAAAACCCCAAGTCCTGTAGCCAACAAGTTGTACAACAGGTGAGATAATCCATCTCTCTCCACACATTTCTACAGATGTTTAAGAGTTTGTTTTCCTTAGGAGATAAATGGGGGCTTCCTAAGCACCTAACAGAACAAGCAGCCCCAAATTTTTATTGTTTTAAAAATTGCTATACTACTTTCACCACACAGGCACCACTGACTTATGGTGGACACACCAGCCCTGCTGGATACCCACAGGATGATCCAACTGACTTGCTTTCAAGAGTTTTATTCATTGTGAGCAGACTCCTGGAAATCTGGACACAGTGTCCTTGCAGATAATTCCTGCCTCTTCCACTTTATTGCTAGTTGTCTCTTTTGGGATCTTTCAGCCTCGAATATCAGCTTTCCATTTGCAATTCATGATTCTAGTTGGAAATTTCACAGACAAAAGCAGATCCTATGGATTGGCTTGATTCCACTATCTTTATTTTAGATTCTTGTGAGTTAAGGAAAACCACAGCAGGTTTGAATTTTGTTTTACTTTTTAATCTAAAGATACTGTTTGTTTTGGCTTAAAGGGAATTGTGAGAAATACCAGTATATTTAAGTGCTTTCTGAGGACAGCAAGTGAACCTTAGCAGTGAAATCCTGCTGTATGTGAGGTTCTAAAATTGCAATGTGCAAATGCTTTACTGGGATGTAAGAATGTCCAAATGTGTGTAGTCCAGGATGACATCCAGTCAAAAATGGCTAATGCATAAGGAAAAATTATTCCTGAAATTTAAAGGAATCAGTTTATACTCACATCTGATATTTCTAGTGACATCACACACCACGAAACAATGGAATCTAATAAAGATGTTCACTTCAACAGAAGTTTGAAAATATGTTCAGAAAGACTTTACCTCATCTCTGCTGCCTGACTTCAGCCTTGAAATCTTAAATCTGACAGTCAGCTTCTCTCTGACTTCTTTTTCTACCACAGAGCAGCATCTTGGCTTTGCCCTCCCATCCTGCATCAGCCACACCAACACTCTGAAATGCTCCATACACAGCATCCCCTGTATTCACTGGGAAGTGCTAGAAGTCCTGATGCAATTTCTCAATCAAATAATGAAATTAGATCCTAGCGAGGTAGGAACAGTGGACATTTGATTTCAGAGCTCCACACCACCATAGCTGCAGGCTGTATAATTTCATAGTTCTCAGAATATGTGTAACTCAGGAGTTACTCAGAAACATAAACTGCAATTCCTGGAGGTAAAGTAAAATATCCATTAGTTGCATATATCAAGATTTGTCTACTCTAAAAGAATATACATTACAGACAGATACCTCTGATGCCTGACATATGGTTTTCTTTTGGGGAATCAGTGCTGTGTAAGTATTAAAAAAATGGTTCCATTCTCAGCTTTATGCAGAGGCTGTGTCTATTATTGCCCTTGGTCTTCACAGAGTAAATTCATTATTTTGAATTGTATTTTTATTAATGCTAAAAGTCAGGGAAAAAAAAACCCCAAAAAACTAGGGCTAAGCTCCACAATGCCTTGTTGCACCATTTGGAAAAATTTGCTTTTCCGTACTTTAAACTCCCTGTGACAAAGTCTGTCTTTCCAGCAGTTTCAGACCGTGTACAAGACAATAGAAACAATGCAGGAATATAACAAACTCATAGTGATATTAACAGTGCCAGTGGATGCAGTTCCAGTCCATGGAATTGCAAAGTGTGTCCAGATGCTGCAATGATGCATGTCTTGTAAATGCTTATAGTGATAAACAGATAATAAAGGTTGAATTGAGCAAGTCAATGGTTCTGTCCTTGCTGACTGCAAGTTCTGGAGTGTACATGAAATAAACCATCTCCACAATGTGCTAACTGGTTGGCTCTCTACCAACTCCAAGGAGATTTGGGATATGGACTCTCACTTCAGGGAATGGTCCCTCTGGGGCTGCATTTCAAAGCACTGACAGGTGCAAGTTTTAATGTGTAGTGCCCAAACCTTATATGATGTGACAATTTCACCTTTGGTGGGTGGCAGTACAGCCCTTTTTTTCAAGGTGTAGAGGAGATAAGGGTTTTTCTGAATGGTTTTGTCAGAAAATAATTGCAGAAGGGTGGACAGTTCCAACACAAACCCCAAGGACAGATCTACTAGGTACCTAATAGGAGATGCAGACCATCCTTCTAATTTACCCTCAATGTGTTTATTTATTGCATGATGTCCCACATCTCAGGCACTGCACAGACCTGCCACTAAGACATCAATCCTGGAGAAAGCTTTTAAACTCTTTTCAATTAAAATACATTTATAAGAAACAGTTTAGCTTTAAGGAAAGAAATGCAATGTAACTGCAGAGTAGGAATTATCTTGGCTGTGCCAAGGATTTCCTGACTGTTCCTTAACTCTCCGTATTTCCAGTTTCTTCTGTAAGAAAATTTGTCTGTTACTCTGAAACTATAGAGGGCAGGGTTTGATGCACTGTTTGATACACTGAGGTGTATCAGTACCTACATAATCTTAAAGATGGCCATCAGTGGCACCAATATGCACTTCATCAAAAACTTTATTAATGTTCCTAATGAGGTCCAAAGATCCTGTGATGGAAGGTGTGATGACATTTCAAGGTATTAGGGACAATCTCTTGGCAGTATTCCAAATTTTCCTGAGATATTTGAATGACAGCAAATGAAGGTTAATTTGAAATTAAATTCTGCCACGGAAATGTGTCTTCCTACTAAGGCTGGGCATTGATGGGTAAGAATCTGTTACCATAAAGGGAGCTAGAAGGCAGCTGAATGAAACCTTAGACAAAAAGGAAGGGTTTTTTCTTTGTGCTAAATGACTAAAACTAAGGCACTTTGCCAAGGCATGCGTGCATCATAACCCACTGCTTATTTGGGTGAAGAAATGCCCCAGCATTTCCACTTCCAGCACACTGACAGCTCAGCCCTGAGCCATCAATTATCCACAGCAACGTGCCCAGGACTGGTGCTGCCACATGCACAGCAAAGCCTGCTTCCCACAGAGGCCCAGTTTTGGATCTGGATGCTGATTTCTCTCAGAATTATGTATTTGAATGTGTTTAGCACAACAACCTGCAGGGCAATGACTGCACGGTTCATAAATTGGCACCGATGCCTGCTCTTTTTTTCCAAAGTCAAGTGCAAAGTCTTAGGGCCCTACTGATGAAAAATCCATCTGAAGGCTGGATTACAGAAAAAAGAGGGCCCCAAATTATGAGCAGGATCTGCTCTAAAAGCCGTGTGCTCATGTAAAAATGTGATGGAATATGGGCATGGAAAGTTCCGTGTGGATTTCACTCGATGCGTAGGGATTCCTGGTATGCACATAAATTTATGGTGCAAAGGGTCAGGGGGCTGTAAATATGTTTCCTTGCTGCATAAAGTAGGGTGATAAACAGTGACATGTCAAAAGCCCTGGAAAAAAAAAAAAAAAAGGGTTTGGGTCAAACATGATATCTAAGAAGTCTCACTTTTCTTTGCCCTGCCTGCATGTTTTTATTTCTACAGCGTGAAACCAGTAACTCTTATTTGACATATCAAGCATGCTCCCTGAACAACCTGGGAAACTGTTAATGGTTCTACCTACCTGAGTGCCTGACATGAGCTGCAGGATCAGCCAGCACCTGTTATTTATAGAAAAGACAGTGAAACAGTCCTAAAATGCAGGACTATAAAAGCATACTAGGAGTATGTTATAGTTCTCAGAAAAAATAGTTGTTTTCAAATTATCTCGGTGAGCTGACATACTCACTTTTATTTCTTTTTTTAGTGTTGTAATCAGTGTTCAGGAAAAGATAAAACTGAAGAATTTTCCATCAGAAAATATCTCTGTGTTATTATTATCTCCATCCTTAGCCAACTTATGCAAAGCAGACTCTATTCCTTTTTGCAATATGTTTAATTTCACAGAGACCTGGACTACAGTAATGTTTTTTAAGTTTTGTGGGATTTTGCCTTTTTATTTTTTAAATAAAAATGCAGGCTGCATTCATGCTTCTCACTTTCTGCAAGTTGTACTTGTAGTTGAACCATCTTAGCTCCCTTTCTCTCACAGTGCAAAGACTTTCCTCACCATTAATCCCAAGAATGATGGGCTTTGTAAAAATGACAATGCAGAAGCCTTGAGAGGACTCTCTGGGAAGATTTGGCTTTCGTAAGGCTGCCTTCAGGCAAGTTCTTTCTCCTTAGGAAGTTCATCATCCTGTCAGGAAAGGCATGGAGAGGAGTGAGACCAGGCCCTTTGGCAACTCTGGATTAAAGCTTTAATCTTTGGACTACTTGAATGTGCCATAATTTATGCCATACCAAAGCTCCTAAATTATGTCGAAAGTAGCTCTATCCTCTTAGGTTCTCTTTAGTTTTAATGTTTCTCATTAAAAATGGTGAAACATGAACCACTGTTAGTGAATATTCATCTTTCTCACCATCAGCAAAACCTCAGCTCTTCTGCACATGAAACACTTGATGTGATGGCAGGTTTTGGCTTTTTCCAGCGTGAGCATGTGAGCTGATTCAAGCAAGGACATCCAGGATCTACAAAGATCTCCATCACTGCTGATGCTGCTCAGATTTCCCATGTGACTATGAGGACAAATTTCAGAAGCAGAGCTTCACGTTATGTCCTGGCAACTCTGCAGTAAAGGCTGCTGGTAAAAATCAGTTTAATGCTGTGGAATTACTTGTGTCCGAGAATAAAGGCCTTCAGCAAAGGAAAATGGTAAATAAAGCACCTTTGCTCAAATTTTGCTTCCATATTCCCAGGATCTTTAAGTGTGAAGGAAGAATCTTGAGAGCTGAGAAATGCAGGGCAGTAGAAACAGTTGTCACAGTAATTGTTTTCCATATAGAGAGAGTTCATTAAGTAGCCTATTAATTGCTGGTGCCAGTATAACAGAGGCAAAAGAGTGAAAAACTGTCAGTCTGTCTGAAAGGGCAGTCAAAGAGAAGGAAAATAAATACTTCTAAAGCATCACAAAATGTTCAGAAAAAGTATGTTTCCAGGGGAGGAGAAGGTTTCAATAAAATTATGACTTAAGCTCTGGAAAATAATTCAGTTAGAGCACAAGTGGTTGTCATAAAAATTGTGTATATTAGGAAAAATCACTGTTGTCTGTTTCAAAATAGGAATAATACCTTCTAAGCATCTCAAATGTCAGGTTTTATTTAATAAACTTGGGCAAGAAATATGCTGTATAACCACATGATGTTTGTGGAATGTTACCATACATGTAAAAAATGCTGTAAACATAAGGGGCCTTGTGTGTGTGTGTTTCTCTGTAAGAAACCCACTCCATCCTCTGAGAAAGTTTATCCCTGAAAAGACAAGACAGGTTACAATAGGATGACATGAAGTCCAGTTCTGCAGGATGTCACAGAGCATTCTGTCTTGCTGTCACAAGGACTGCAAACTCCCTGAGACAGTCACTCGAGCACTTTGCAGGAGATAAGTGTTCCTTACATCCTTAACCTTTTTAGAAACGAGAAATGAGTGTGTGTTTTCCATGGACAAATGCTGATGGTGTTTGGGTTTTATGTGGGACAGCAGGATAGATGAGTTCCCTTTACAGAAAAGCTAGGGAAAATGTAAAATTATGGAAGGGCTTGTCTTGCATAGGAGATGCATTAGGGATAAGAGTGAGCAGTTGATGAGGTTTGGGTTTTCCACTAAATGCAGCTGCAGGCAGGCTGGAAAACTGCTGCTTTTGCAAGTGCATTGGAGAGCACACATATGCACATTTTTGTCTCAGTTACTGGGTAGGTGTTAACAAAACAGCTGAACCGTGTATGGAATTGGTTTTTGCCTATTTTTAGTTCTGCCTCGCACAGGGTCTGCACATTCTGTTCTGCACGCTGCTGACGTTTCAGCTCTGGGTACAGCTCACACTTCTGGTCTGAAAACTGCTCCAATGTTGTGCCATTGTTGCCAGGAGGTCCTAAATGGGAAACAAAACAAAACAAAACCAATAAATCAACTGTGATAAAAAAAACCAACAACAACAAAACAAGCAAGAGCGCTCTTCTCTCTCCATCTTGCAAAGCAAAATCCTTCAGGCATGATTTATTAGTAAAGCCAACTACGGACAGTTAATAATGTACATCTGGATCTAATGAACAAATGCACAGCCAAAATATCCTCTTTTTAATTTTTTTTTCCTAGGGTTTAAGTGAAGTAATTCATCTGTACTTTAACAAAAGCTTTTATTTCCACATGAAGAGGTGGGCAGCCATTCAATCAGACGTGATTGAGATTGTTTCAGTCAGTTAAATTGCCCAATATTTTCAAATTACCTTGAAAAAAACAATAGAGAAGGACATGTGTGTGCCATTTTGACCTAAGAAACTGTATGTCTCTACCTACAAGATGTCTAATATATATAAATTTATGTACAAATATTTGTGATTCTATTATACACAGAGAAAGCAATACCTTTGCATTAACATGAAACATCACAACGAATTAGGATCATAAATAATAGAAAGTGCATGTGGAACAAAAAGTCTGGGAAGTTCTTTACTCATCTCTGCAGTCTTCTGGGCAGAAAAGCTCATTTTGAAAGCAGAAGCTCCTGCCTACTGTAACAGAATTGAAGTTTTGCACTGGGTGTACACTGCTTTCAGCTGGCAGTAAGGATTTTTAGCAATGCTTCCAATCCTGAAATGCCCAGATTTTGATCCATGAACGGGTGTAGAAATGGGGGGCACATTCTTGAGGAAAAAGCTCGGTAAGGTTTTCCCTCAAGCATGTGTACAATATTTCAGTACCTCTGAGTGATGCAAGTCAATAGTAGGGTTTTACTAAAGTAAAGCACGTGTGTGATTGCCTAAAGAGCTGGAGCCCATTATTTTAATTCTGTTTAACAGTGGTTTTACTCTTAGTGTCATACAGCTACCAGGCTGCTTTCCTTTTACTCCTATTTTTATATTGGAATCAGGTCTTGGTCCTTTTAAAGGAGCTTTTGAGTTACTTTAACATCACTGCTAAGCAGCACAGGAGAAAAAACAAGCACTGTTGTGGAGTTTTTCCAATTAATTTGGGATTTGCAGTTAAATACAGGTGTCACAATTTAACATGAATAATTCATTAACCATCAAACAGCAATATTTCAGTGGAGGGGTTTCTTAAAAAAGTTTTAAAAAAAGAGTCAAACATGTCAAACATCTACAGAATTGTTAGCAACAAGTGGCTGAAGGAAAGCTGAAAAACTGCAGATAAAGCAACTTAGCTGATGGTTGTTTAAATTCTCAAATAGCAGCTGATGATTTCTTCCTATTCAGGGAGAGTTTACTGACTTAGTTACAGCTTCACATTCATTTTTGTTTCTGAAAATCCCTGAAAACAGGAGAGCAATGATCTCTGAAGGAGATGGACTGAATCAGTAATTTTTTTCTTGTCCTGAAACTTAAACTGACATATTTTTTCATGCAAGAAATTCTGTTAGCGCTTGCAACTGTACTGGAAAAATAAGACATATTTGTTTTGGTAATTGGCATGATTCTTCTTGCACGTTATTAATTTTCTGTAAAGAATAAATCTTTAGGTCAAGAAAAGCTAGTTAAAAGTCCTTTCATCCTTTCAGTTTAGCTTCCACATGTAGTGAAGTGATCAGATATGATGGCAGTTGAAATTAAGAGGAGTGGAATACAATGAGATATTTTTATCCATCTGCATAAAAAGATAAATGGGTTAAATACTGACTTCACTGCCTTTATTCTGTCTAAATCTTCCCCAAAGGTGACACACAAGGCCTAGAATGATTCAGTGGTCTGATAAGGGGAATTCTGCATGCCTCCAGCCAGTCTTCCTTTGTGAGCCAGTAACTAAAATGGATTGCATTTGGGCACTATGTTTAGTTTTGCCCATAATTTATTATCTAATCTTGGCTGGCACCCCAAATCTGGTTTTTTTTTTTTTAACACACAGTTTTTATGGTATATTGAAAAAGCCTGCAATCTAGCTTTCCCTGCCACCCAAAATGAAATTAAACCTATGAGTAGTATTTAAGAGGAGCTACTACCACTCAAATGACTGTGGCTGGAGAAATCTTCCTTGTTCCCAGGCTGACATTCTACAGAATTTCCCTGGGTTATATTTTACTTCCTTTATTGTATAGCTTAGTGACTGAGATATGAATATCTCAGGTACACGAAATAGCAGCTCCACATCTTATTTGAAGCACATCAAGGTGTTGAAATGCTGCAACAGGTAGGATGTGGTAACTTCTTCTAGCCTCTGCTCAGGCATCTGATGATCCTGAACTCATCCAATGCTCTCGTGGAGTTTCATTTATAATAAATCCCCCAAAATATGTCACATACAATTGCAACGCTTTATATTACTCTTTATTGAATCACCAGAAAGAAAAAGTCAATGATTTTACAGATGAATGGACTCCTTTTTTTTCCTCCTTTTTTATTTAAAAAGAATCTTTCGCATCATTTTCAGTTTTGACTGCTTGAAGGGCTGAATTAGGAATGGCAGGTATTTGAGAGGGGGCTCAGCTAATGGTATATCTGGAGATGTAATGAAGCACTGAAGCATTCTTTCCCCTGGGAGGTGAGAGTGCTGGCTGTTACAATGCCTTACTTCTCTCAGGCTTGACAGTTGGAATGGCTTTTTTAAATAATGGCAGGAAGTCCAGAGCTTTTCTACATTCTCCTTTCCTTCCAGCCTGCCGGATGCCCTGGCATCAGAGAGCCTTTGAAACCTTCTCCTGTTTCTTCAGCACCTGATGGTGATTGTTTGGCAGGGGATTTATAGCTGGCCTGAAAACTCAAAGCTTCCAAAGAGCTGAAGTTACAGAAGCTTGCAGTGATGCTGGATTCCCTGGAGTAGTGGTGCTGTCATCATCTGATGGCTGCTGAGCAGTAAAATGAGATGGTAATTTCTGCATTCCAGTGGTCCAGAGCTTCTACCACCAAAAACACCAACAGGACCCAAAAAAAAAAAAAAAGCTGTTTAGAGATCTTATCTTCCGGACATGTTTAGTGTATGTTTGGGCTCTAACCACATCAGGGGCATTGCTGGCATTAATGGAATATCTCCTCTGATAGTTAATCACAGGCATAAGAACTTCCAGGATGGAGATTCAGTTACTGATCCCTGGGGGGAAGCTGCCAAGGAACCATGATCAGGGAAGATAAGTGACTTCCACACCTGCTCCCATCCCGTCAGCACTGGGAGAACTAATAAAGCCAATAGGTTCATGGGGGCATTTCTAAAAATGTCTGTGGCCTGAGTAGTGTTTTCTTCCACAAATGTCAGAATCACAGAGGAGCTTAGGTTGTCTCGTCCAGCCTCTTGCTCAAGCAGAGCCAGCTAGAGCAGATTGCTGAGGGCCTTGTCCACCTGGGTTTTGGGTATCTCCAAGGATGGAGACCCTACCAAGCCACTGGAAAATCTGTGCCACTCTTTGATCACCCTCACTCACAGCAGGACAGATTTTTCTTATGTTCAGAAGGGACCTTCTGTGTTTCAGTTTGTGCCCATTGGCTCTTGGCCTGTCACTGGGCACCAGAGTGAAGAGTGTGGCTCAGTCTTCTTTACTCCTCTAGGCATTGATGAGATCCCTCGAGCCACCTCTCCTCCAGGATGATCAGTTCAGCTCTCTCAGCCTCTCATGGGAAAGAGAGCCCCTTCATCATCTCTGTCCTTTGGGAGGCTGTGCTTGCTCCAGGATGAGGAAGGTCTTAAATCACACATAAAGCTCTAAAACAGCCCTTTTTGTCCCCTTGCCTCCTCCTCATCCACTGTTCTTAAGAAACAAGCAGTATGGGAGAGCCAAGGGAAAAAAAAATGCAAATTCTTTACAGGAAAGACTGTGTATCTAGCACTCAGAAATTGAAGGTTTCATTCCTGCTTGCTCCTTTAGAACCATGATACAACCATGATTTAAAGGGACACTGCAAAATTACAAAACAAGTGTTCCTGCCAATGGAAATAAAAGGGGAGATAAAGTTGGAGATGACTGATGGCTGTGGGAAGCAGGAGCTGCCCTAGATACCTGAAAGGAGAGCCATCAAGCTTTATTAACCAAGACATAAAAATATCTCGTCAGGGATAGAGCTCCCTGATGTAATAACAGCAAAAAAGAAAAATTTATTCCAGAGATGAAATTAGTTCAACATCTGAACAATATTTTCAAACTGTGAAATACTCTCTCAGCAGTGATTCTTCCTCTCATTAGCCTTTTACTCATTATTCTTTCGGTTACTATCATCATCAATGTCCCTGTTCAGAGGTAAACCTGTACTGATAGTAATTCTCAGACAAGTAGGAAAAGGATTTATGTGGAGAAGGGAGGAATTAGGAAAATCTTTTGGCAGCAAATGTCTTTTTTTTTTTCTTAAAGATGGAAAAAAAAGGAGAACAGTGGAATTACACTATCAAACAACTACGCCAAATCTGGGCAAAGATGGAATATAATTTATCTTGTGAAATGCTAGTAAGTAATGAGCTAGGAAAAAAAAAGAGATTAGGAATGTCTTTGACAGTATTAAATAACGTTATTAGGTCTTGAATTATCTCCTTGAAATTGTTAGGAACAATACATATGCAGTGTTGCTTAGTTTTTGGTTGCCTTACATCCTGGAAATAGAGGATATTGTAGCATAGTCCTATACATAAAAGTTTTCTTATTTGCTTTTTTTTTTCACTAAGACACCCAACCCAAACCTTAAAAATTATTTTCACTTCAAAGCTTTTTGTGGTTTAGCAGGTTATGCTGAGAGGAATGTTTTTACTGCTATTCTATGAGTACCTAAAAGAGATTTATAAGACAATTTTGAACGAAAGCATCTTCACTAAAGCATAAAATAATGACTTTGTAGGATCAAAACTCTACAAACAATAGCTACTTCTACAATGGCTGTGAACAGGTTTAGTGGATCAATTGTGAACATAACTGTAATACAGACCAGTCAGTAAAAGAGGGAACCTTTTACTTTTTCATGCTCAAAAAGTGTAAATGTTGCTTTTTCATAACTTTTGGTCTTGCTTTCTCTCTTCACTGCTGTTTAAGGGGATAGAAGCTGCTTTATTAATTGCTCTTAGAAGAACAGAGTAGGGCTGTCATAATGACTCACTCAAAGATCTATTGAAACAATAATTTGTGACTAATATATCCAATTATTTGCTCAGCTATAGCCATGACAGTTCCAGCCTCTTGTGTTGCTTAAAATTTATGACTTTAATAGTGCTACAGATTAAATTTAAATATTCATTTTCACGTCAATTCTATGTATTCTAGCAAAAAATGTCATTAGATCATAGCAGCGGAGAATTAAAAAGCAGATCTATATTTGTAAGAAAGTCCTACATAATTCCTTAAAATATTTTAAAAAATTAAAAAGAAATGTAAAAAAAAAAATTTAAAAATTAAAGCAACAAATTACTTCTTTTATCTTTTTGTGGTGACCTTCATAAAGAATGTAATAAGTTGCTGAATATCTATGGTACAATTCTGCAGAAGGATTTTTTTAAAAATCACAGAAAAAAAAATTCGCCATTATTCCTATTTGCACATTTTACAAGGATATCTATGAAACTCTAAAAACTTTTTCTCCATTACATTCTACAGAAACTTCTTGATAATGGATATTTGATTTGATATATATTTCTCTATGTATTTATATGTGTTCATTCATATACATATTTGTGTGTTTATGTGTATTTATGCGTTGCCTTGTGGATTTACACTGGAAATGATTTGTTTTAAGAGATTAAATACTTATACAATAGTCATGAAAGCCTTATCACGGACTCACTCACCATCTGCTCAGTGCAACTGGCTTCCAAGAGAAAGCAGAGGGTAGAACAGTAAAGAAATATTGCAATTCATTAATCGTATGAGCAGTATCCCTTTGTTTAGAGCTTTAGTGTAGTACACAATATAAAAGATTAGTTGAGTATAGAACCTATTACTGAGCTACAAGATAAAATACCTGTTTTTCTCATTTTGACCTCTGTAGACAATTGCACTTTTTCATATTATTTACTCGAAGGGATACATTTTCCTCTGGCATCTTGACATGCTAGAAACTTCCTTCAAGCATGTGGAATCTTGTTTCTCCATTTCATCTCTCTGCTGCATGAAAAAAGAGCAATTTTTCATTCCAAGGAGAGCTTTTCCATGGAGAGGGAAGTTTTCTGTCTGCTCATCTGAGCAGATAGAAAACTCATGATGCGAGAGATTTTTATGATAAACAGTATTTGGAATGAAAAATTTAATGAGCACAGATATTATCAGAGTTGTTCTTTAGCCCCAAGTGAAGATTAATGGCATGTGTTTTGTATTTCATGATACACTTTTCGAGAACTCCTAATTAATGGAAAACACTTCCATTCTCAGAAATTCACAGTCCTGGCTATTGAGTAAGGTTTTGTGTAAAACTAATGAGATTTGAATAATTATGTCTTGGCTGTCACTTTGAAGTTATTTAGATGACCTCAGCTGGTTACTTCATGCATTCAGTACTTATTGTTTCAAAGCTTTTGCTATCTTCAGGCAGCCTTCCATATTTTTTCACCTTAAAAACAAGGTGAAAAGCAAGAAGCACAAATAAACAGCAACGTTTGGCTGTCAATGCCTTATAACCCTACTTTTGTAGAGGGGCAGTGGCCATTGAGTGTTGAGTTCAAAACACTCTATTTTCTAAATAAGCCCAAGATCATCAAATGGTCCTCCCAGTCATGCATTCCTTTAGGAACAGTTTGCTTTTGTTCACTGTTGGGTTGTTTTCCCCTTACAACCAGAGTCATGTTTTTTTAGATCATATCTATTTTCTCAATAAGCACAACATTGCCAAATGCTCCTCTTTATTATGGGTTCTGAGAATGTGTAGATTATAATAACAAATAAGAGGGTTTTTTTTAAATAAAACAACAGAGTGATGAAGTGATGGGATGGGTTAGAACAAATCTGTGCCACTGGCAGCACAAACAAGGACGAGGGAGCTCAATTCAGGCAGACACTGTAAGAGCATGAGACAACAAAGCTGTTATTAAGGCCTCTCCTAATCAATGGATCACTTTGCTTTTAAGTAAAATCTATGAAAGAAATGGGGAAAAAGCCCACAAACTACCACCTAGAAATATTTTTCTGTCAAAGCAACAGGGCAAGATTCCATTTTTCCTTTCATGCTTGAAGAACATGATTTTCCTCAATTACTTTCAGCAGACCTCTTAAAATCTCTACTTACATTTTTAATAAGATTGCTTCTATTGCTTTAATGTGACAAATCCATCTAGGATTAATCAGAGTGGTGCAGTTCATGGCATTAAATTGGAGTGCATTTATTTCCATGGTTATGCAGTACAACATTGTGAAGATCTATGTGTTATTCCCTTACTTGATTGGTGTTCTAGTACATTCAACAAACTCCACTAAAAAAACTCTTCTATCTCACTTCCTGAAGTACCTCTCACTTGCCATTGGTGGTGAAGAAGTTCAAAAAAGTTACTCTAAAACATTCTTGCCTACTTCTAGGTTTTTCAAACTAACTTGGCAAAACATAACCAGTAGATATCGAGGCCAAAGTGACTCATATTAGACAGACCTTATTTCACAGTGCCTGACTCATTTTGAAAAGTTCCTTCAACCACGAGGAACACCATGCAAGGGAAGTGCTTTGTCAGGAATTATGTCTGCTTAAGATAGCTGCAACCCTGACTTTTGATAACATAGGCACAATATCAGTCACTACCTGGATACCAGATAACTGGAACTGTGCACAAATGCAAACACAGCAAATTAAATTGGTGTGTGCATGCACACATGAACACATAAAAATGGGCAATAGTTCACCCCAAACAGTTTAAAAATTAACAATTTTCCCCCTGGTTTACTTTCCATTCAAAATGTGCTCCCTTGCTAAAATCCCTCAGTTAAATTACTTATCTGTGGCTCCTGTATGTGGGTGAGTCATGCTCTGCAAGCTGCCCAAAGAAAATTGGAAAATGCTAAACCTGTACAACATATTCCTTTGTTTATTCTGTGCAATATTCTTTTATAGATGTACCAAACCCAGGCTTCAGGGAGAAAAGATGGTGTGAGTGAGCACTGCAGCTGTGGGGCATGCAGATTGTATGGTGACAGACTGTCATATCCCATAGTGGCAATCCCACATAAATAAACTATGATAGACAAGTTGCCAGTGTATATCTGCAGGAGAACCATGCTAAGTTTAATCTTCTCTCCTACTATATTCTATTTCTAAGCTACTGCCTGTAAAACAGCAGCAGCAGCACTGAGAACTATTAAACTACAGCAGTGTAACAAGAATTTCTCTCATGAACATGGAAGGGTGATGTTAATCTTATCATTCATCAAAGGATAGCTTTATGTAAATAATCATTATAGATACTCCCAGACTAGTGCAAGAAACAGAGGGTTAGAGAGCAAGATAGAATTGAAATGCCTTTGTCCTTACATTTTCAGAAGGAAAATTTGGAGGTCTCTCAATCCTCAAATGGAATGAAATTGGTGCTTGAAAAACTCTGTTTTCTTGTTATGGAAGAATTTCTCAGTTTCCTGACAATATACCTGTTGGAAACTAAAACTGGACAAGGCCTCCTATGTGTCAGCCTCCTCTTAGGTGCAAAAAGAGGGGCAGCCAACCCGTGGCCATGAGCTGCCATCCTGCTGCCTGGCTTTTCAGTGGTACTTTTGGAAAAGCCTGACTATAGCCTGGTCTCTGCCCTGGGGTTCTGTGCTGCCTTAAGGCTGCACATGGGGATGAATTGAGTTAATCCACCTGTGGAGCTGCTCTTGGCCACCAGTGACTGCAGGGTGACAGCAGGAGCAGAGGAAGCTTGGGAAGCTGTGAACTGCCCCTCTGAGGCTCAAAAACACCTTTGTAATAACCCTGGTGTTCTATCACCCCCCTGCTCTGCAGGCTAATGGAGGCTGCTCAAACAAACAGAAATATTTTTATGGACTGCGAAGTTAGATTGTGCTACAAGGAGGCGAAATGGGGAATATTCGAGAAAGGGGGAGGTTTCAAGAAGCTGCAGCTGATTATCTGTTCATTATCACGTTTTCCAGAGGTTTCTCTCGATAAGTGTAAAAATGTCTGAAGTGGTGTGGTTCTTCCAGCTCCTACATGCTGGAGCTCATGATAAACTGCATGGCATCTCCCTCACTTCCCCAGACTTTCTCTCCACATTTACACCAGCCAATTTGAGGCCCATGCTTTGTTTGCAGCAAAGACACTAAAGCTCCAGGTTATGTTCATGGAGTCCAGCCAGGAACAGAGAGGAAGGAAAGACAACATTCATGCCTGGGAGTTTTTGACATTAAAGTCTTACACAGGCACACAAATTAAAGTACTGATAGATATTTAATTTTTATTTTTTAAAGATGCTGTAACCATGCCAATGGCATTTTATCATCAAAACACAAAGATTTCGGCAGTGATAGAAAAATGCTGACATATGTACAAAAAAATGTAAGAAATCCTTTACTGTTTGAACCAATCCAAAAGTCAAAACATTTTAGGTTTCTTTATATTAGTACTTAGAGTAGTTGAACTTCAACAGGTTCAATCACCCCAGTGAAAGTGCTGTGTGGCTTCTCTTATACAATTTTAAAACTGCTGATTGGAATATAACTAAGCTTCAAAGGACAGAATGCCTGAGCAGTTGGAGTACATACAGGATATATATGTATAGTCTTTTGCTATATCACTACAGGTTTTCTCGGTCTGAGATGACAGAAGGAAAAGATTCTGAAAACCAACCATTGATGCAAAATCTACATTAACATTACTTGAAACACACACAAAAAAAGAATTTTTAAAAGTGATAGAAAGGAGAAGTTAATGCATTTTTTTTTTCCCAAGCTAATGCATTTTTTCCCCCTCAACACAAGTCTGAGGGATGTCTTTGCTAATCAAAGTTCCTTCTCACTCCTCTCACCCACAAAATTCCACTCCTGTAATCCCTAATTTGGGCCAGACTGACATTGGATGAGTGCGGAATTATTGCTTGAATTCACAGAGAGACAGCAGAATTTGCTGCCAGGTTGAATTATCTTCAGGCAGTCTCTCACTTCTGCGTGGCAGATACTGCTGCAAACTGGGGAATGTTTCTCAGGGTATCTCTTATCCTGTGCTGAAGGAGCCAAGGAATGAACACAGTGTGAGTTGGGCAGGATATGGTTTGTGTAGCACACATTTTTCAGACTTTCAGTGCTTTTCCCTGTGAGCCTCATGCTGCATTACTTGCGTGCTCCTGCTGAGACACACAGGCTGTGGGATTTTTCCTTCCTCCACCCCCTACCTGTCAAGATATTCTTTGTTGAGCTTTGTGTCATGTGGCATTAGGAAAGCTTTGTTCTCAGAGCTCAATTCTCTTTCTCCAAGTCTGCAGCCGTGTGACATTTACAAACTAATGCACTTGCCCTTTAGGTAGCCCCTAACAGAAATCTCGTGTCCAATAGGAATTACAGATCATTTTGCTCTGAGAAGGAGTTTCAGCTGTGCTCAAGGAAATTCAGAAATAAACATGCACCACAAGATTTAGTCCCTTTTTCAGCAATAGCTTTCTCCATGAATGCAACAGTTCCCTTCTTCCTATTAATGTGTGTGTTCAATGTTACATTTATGGTTTAGCTGAAGGAGTAAAGGCTTTTTTCAGTCTTGTAGTACCAGATTGTGTTAAAAAAGTTTTATAACAAAATTGATAATATATTTCTGTATGTCAAGGCCAACATCAGCCTCATCCAAGCAACAACTTTCCCCTTTTTTCAAAAATATTTTAATTTATGTACTAACAACTACTCAATTTCCCACCTGAGATCTTTGTACTTCTCTGAACAACATGGTTGCAACATGCTACTGGTATTCATTTTCTTTGTACCAGTATAACTTTCTATTTAAAACAAGAGCCCTTAAAGAGCAGTAATTATTGGAAAAATTTCTCACACAAACTTTCAATTGGCTATTCTGACCGTATTACTTACATGTATGACATAATGCTTCGTGTCATTAGAAATTAGGAAATGAAAGGGCGAGGCATGTACAGTAGCACAGCCAGAGAGAAATTCCTAACACTGTTCCATTCCATTAATGTCATTCCCATAACTAGAAAAAACAAAAAAGAAAAAAGTGTTTTATTTTAAAAATATACAGAAATAGGATAGAAGAGGGAATCATTGTACAAACAAATGGAAATGCTTCTTGGGAAATTAAACACTCTGGCTGCATTTGAAACCTGATTGTTTGAAAGAAGAAGCAAACTGTGTTTAACAAATGTTTATCCACAAAGCCATGGTGAGTCTCCTCAAACATGATATTAAATAGCAGGACAGCTATTAAAGATTGATAAATTGCTGTAAGTACACTTTTTTTTTTAAATTTGAGAGTTTGGATTTATTCCTCCTTGTAAATGTCTCCTAGAAAGATCACTGTAGAATAAGTAGTTTGTATCGGATTCTTATAACCCACAATGCAGAATGACGACTTGTGATTCAACTTTTAAGTAGCCTCCATATGGAAATCTTCCTTTGATGTTTTCTACTGATTTTTTGCTGAAAAAGAAATTGGCAATTTTGTTTTCTCTTTTCTGCTGTTACAGTAGAAACTCAGCAGTAGGTAACTACTGGGATTTTTCCCCACTGTGGAAAATGCTCAGCTTCAAAAGAAAATAACAAAGGTCTTGTAAAAATGGTCTGTTCAAATAAATCACTAGATCAACACCCCCCCACCGCATTTCTAGGTCATTTGTGAATAGCAATGTTAATCAAGCAATATTAAAAAAAATAAAAAAATTCAATTTAACAAGAGGTTCCCCAAAGCAATCATCAGGCTTAGAAACCCTGGCCCAGGATGCTCTCCTGCCTCTACCATGCTTCCCTACCCTGTGCAGCCAGGCCACCAGCAGAAAAGACCTGCTCCTTCCAGAGTTGTTATGACATTAAAATCCCTCCCAGGATTTGTTGTAGCCACCTCTGAGCCGAGCTGAGCTGTTGAGACACAAAGCTGAGCCCACTGCCAGGACTCAGCAGTACCAAGAGGCTCTCTGGGCTGGCAGTGATGGATGGATGGATGGATGGATGGATGGATGGATGGATGGATGGATGGATGGATGGATGGCAGCTCACAGCCAGCCTCAGGTTTCATGGGCTGGGATGGACAGCTCGGACAGAGGCACAGCTGCTGGGGGAGGACAGGGCTCAGCTGAGCAGCTGGTCAGGATTTAAACACCCAAAAGTTGGACCAGCACGTGTTTCAGGTGCCACATCAGCCTGAGCCTCCCTGAGGTTGGAGTTGCTGTTGCCATGCCTGGGAATGCAACTCTGGTTTCCTGAGACCAGGCTCCTGTGAGCAGAGAGGGAGGCAGTGAATAAGGATCCAGGACCGCTCTGTTTGGTTTATTTTTGTTGGTACCTCGACCTTCCTGAAGTTCTCCTTGCATCTGTTGCTGCTGCTGTATTTATCAGTGGGTCTACTGTCACAGACCAAGTCTGGAGTAGGCTGCCCAGGGAAAGGATGAAATTGCCATCCCTGGAAATGTTCAAAGGTCATGTGGATGTGGCACTTTGAGACAGGGTTAGAGGTGAGCACACTGGCGATGGGTAAATGGTTGCAGTCAATGATATTTTCCAGTAGCAATTCAATTATAAAGGTGCATTGTTCACTGAAAGTAAGAACTTTTTGTGATGACACAGAAAGTGCTAAAAGTAGCATTAAAAATCTGCTCAGCATTTACCTCACAATTCTGTCGCCTTCACTAAGCATGTAAATATTTTTCTTTACTGCTGTGTCCAGTTCCTTTTCCTGTAAAGTCCTGGTGACTCCAATGGGAAAGAGAATAGGGACAATGTGGGAAAACCTTGTACCCTGACACAGTTATTCTGATTTATGCTCTGTGAAAATGAATAAGGGGTGTAGAACCCTCAAAGAGTGTCATGATGCTTTTGGTGTGACTTCTGGAGAAAGAGGAGACATAAACCATAGTACTGGTATGGGTATTATTTAATGTTGCAAGTATGAGGTTTTGATCTGTTTTATTTGTTTCTATAAAGACAAAACACTCAAAAACTTCATAATAATTAGCATTCACTAATTATTTCCTCCATATAAATATATTGTCCTTCAGAAAATCTCTGCTCCCACGCTTCAGATGAAGACTATTTTCCGCTCTGATAACTCTGTTTCCATTCTCTCATTCATTCATATGCACATGCCATTTGGTATCAGTTTTCCATTTGATGGCACAATAAAAGTCACCTAATTAGGTAACAACAACTTAATGTATTAACTACATCCTTGTAAAACCACAAGAAATTTGTGGGACAGGTTTACTGCTGATGGTTTACTACCGTTTGCTTCCATTTCCTTCAGTTGTGTTTTGACCCTGAGCAGTATTAAAGGTGAAATCCTGATCCACGGTGGGAATCAGTAGCGAACCTGAAATGAGTTTAAGAGCCTTGGGATTTCTCATCCAGATCTCCACACAGCCATAACAGGAGCTGTTCTCATGAGAAAGCCTGACTAAACCAGCCCTCTGTGGGCAGTAATATTTTATACACAGGACGTGTGGATACACTCCTCTTTTAAACAAATTTGGAAGAACAATAGCAGCCTAACTCAAGCACTTGGAATATGGGAAATGCCAGAAAGGAGATTCTCCACATAACTTCATTTCAGCCCCCTCGTGTGCTTTGGTAGTCAAACCTGTTGGTTCCTGGGATATTTCTGTTTTCCCTCAGACCTCGGTGAATCACAGGAGCTCTGACAGAATGGTAAGTTGTTGAGTATATCACTGTGTGGACTCCAATGTCCCTCCCATCTCTAATGCTTTTTAAACACAGTTGAGAGAACTATTTATTTCCTCAGAATTTATATCATGGCACGAGTCATTTTTTCAGTGTACTTATTCTCACAGGACCCATTATTCTCAATTTGCTGGACGTGCAGAATTAAGAATGTCAGGGGTGATAATTTAGGGCGTAGGCTCTGAAATACCTATTCCAGCATATCAAGACCCTGGTTATTAGAGTTCAACACCACATGGCAAAAAGAAAAAAGGAAAAAAAAAAAGAAAAAACAAACAGAACAAACAAACAAAACCCCGAACAAACAAACAAAAACCCAAACAAACAAACAAACAAAAAGCCAACACTCTCAATTAACATGTTCAGTGACTTCTGATGTAAATAGGGTCCCTGATAGTGTACATTGTATAGCTGAGCTCAGTTGAAATAACTAATATCATACTAGAAGCCAGTTAGTTAGAGCAGGATAGACTTCAGCAGCTTCTGTGTTATTCTTAGTTAATTTTACAAGCTACCTTCGGAGTGAAGTGGCAGAAATGTAAGTTTTATGCAAGCAGATCTGTAGAACCAGACACCTCGTAAATATGTCCTTATAGAGACAGTAACTCTTTAAGAAGAATGAAGCACCAGTATTACAGGAAAACCCCCTCAAGAGTTCTCAGCAATTCTTGAGACTCATTATGTCTTCTTGTGGGAATGTTTGGACTCCCTGGAGTGTCTCTCTAGCAATTAGAATGTGTTTCCCTTACCCATCCATTTGTCAAGATGTTCTGCTTGATAAATATCAAACATGGCATTGGCTGGATATGAGATGGATATCTAAGCATTGGCAGATCCTCCTCCGGCAAAGTGGGATATGGAGATGGCAACAAAAGTGTTCCATTTGCCTCGGGAGAGGTCAGAGAGGGCAGCCAGGATGCTGATGGGGAAGGACAGTTCTGTGTGAGCTCAGTGTCCTGAGGATGTTCAGCCTCAAATATGCCATTTGTGAAGATCCAAGAGCATCCCAGACACCTGCAATGGACACTCTCAGGTCCAAATGTAGGACCACAAAGAAAAGATGGATTTGTTAAGGGGTATTACCTATAAATACCTCAGGTATTTCACGTATAATGATATATTTAACATTTAAATGTAAAGTTGTGGGAATTTTTTTTTATTTTCTATAAACATTTCAGTAAAGTTTTGGAATGAAAGATCTACAGCAAGAACTGAAAATAAAACAAAGTGAACTTTACTAAAGTACTTTCCTGAGTACTAAAGCCAAGTGAATTACAGAGAATAAACATGTCATAAGTAGCATGAAGTAAATTAGATTATAATGGGATTACTGATATCGTTTATGAACAAGAAAAGATTTTTTTTATGTTTACCATAAATAAAAGGGAAAGGAATGCAAGAATGAAGACCAAAACCCCAGTCACTATAGAAATACAGTTTAACATGCATTTAACTCTCCCATAACTGGATGAACCCTTGGTTTGCCATTTGGGTTTAGATCTTCAGGACATCTGAATGCTGTGTAAGGGTGGGAAGGAGGAGGATTTAAAGGCACTTATAATGAACATGATCTTCATGTTAAATGAGTTCACTTAAGGGTAGACTGAGTGGGACCCTGAGTCCAGTCCCACAGAAATGTCAGCCTACATCCCTCTGACATTAGTAGGAGCAGAGAAGTGACCTGGTAGGCTACAGAAATCAAATATACACATACAGCTTGGATCCTGTTTGCCATAATCTCTTTTTATTTTTGGTTACTAGCCTTCCATTTTCTCAGATCTGACATTCTCAGCATGAAATATGGCATCATAAGGTGTGAAGATGCTGAAGATAGAGCACCCTCCCCAAACTATGTAGTTTAGCATAGATGCCTTCAACATGTTACCCCTTCAATTCACTGATAAATCCCTACTGAGTTTTCCCCAAACCTCGAATGCAGTCTGGCCACTCATTTCAGGCATCTGGGCAAAATAAATCTTAAATTGAAAGTTGACCTCATCAGCAAATGTCATTTATTTACATTGGATTCCATCCGTTCGAGTGGCCTCTCTGTACGTATTAGGGGATGAACAATTAAAGCCTTTGGTTCAGAGAAAGGAAGGGCATTGGAGGTCGCCAGCACTGTGTATCAGATTTTAGCCAAGAAAACTTCTTTAGCCATGTTATTAAATCACAAAAATTACAGATTAATGCTCCACTAAGAAGGCAAAAAAAAAAAAAATGCTGAGCTTGCTTCTGGACTGTTCTCTGATGCAGGGGAAGTAAGGCTGGAGACTGGAGACAATTAATCTTGGGACTGAAATTTAAGGGAAAATATTTATGTGAAGGACCCTTAAGACACATTTCTCTAGGTCTTTTTTTAACTTCTCCAGAAGTTCTTTTAATACTCAGAAAAGTCCTTTAAATCATATTTCTTGTCTCGCACAGCTGTAAAATTATTTTGTTCCTCTTGGACAGCATAGAGGAAAAGTGTCTTCAGCATCAATAAGAATTTGACTACAGGGCTATTATATAAAATAGCCCTTCCCAAGCTTTTTTCCAGTCAGTGAATTTTCTAATCTTTGGGGAGAAAATAATGCAGATAATCTTACAAGGTGGTATTTCTGCTCAGTGGATGAGCTGCGGGATTGGGGTGGTGATGCATTTGACAACAACACTGAACATTTTTTCAAACTGTCATGAGTGAAGTCCCAAAAACCATAGATAAGCCTTGAAGCCATTAGGAGCTGGCTCCCAGCTAAGCCTACAGGTACTCAAACCACTGGGTGGGAATAAATGTGTGCTTGCAGCATTTGGATTTTTATTTGCTGCTGAGCAGGCCACCTGTGGAGCTCCTGGAACACGCTGCTGTGGGAAGAATATCTTGACTGAGCCTGATGGTGAGCATGGTTTCACAGTTCACTGGCACTCTGCGTTATAAAAATGAAAGAAATTAACATCACACCAGTTAGAAGTCAAACTTCACAGGGAACAAGTGGGCATGGTGCCTCAGGACACGAGAGCCTGTGCCATGAGACGTGTGTGATGTCTGTCGAGGGCTGGGAAATGACCTTTACACATCAATGACTTATGCAAAGAAGACATATCCTAGGGGAAGGGCTCGTTAGCAGAACAAGGAATTGAACCCAAGTCTGATTTGTCTTGCTCTTTGATGACTTGCTACCCACAGAAAGCCAACAAATAAAGAAAAGCTGGACAATTTAGCTGATTTTCAACCACATGGACTTTTTCTGCAGCACTGTGATCATGGTAAATTTGGCCTGTGAATAGATTAAAACAACTTTGAGCTGCCATAGGCTGTTTTACTTCTGAGTCTCTTTGTCATATATAAGTCAGGGAGGTTGGGAGACTGCAGCAACTGGAAGCCTACAGGTAAAACAGACGTATTTGGATAATAATAATATTGATAACAACATTTTTCCTGAAGGCCCTTCTTGTGCTGGAATACTTTTGAAAGACAATCTATTAGTTTATTGTGTAGCTCTGTTAGTCATTTTAGGCACTGTGGCAGAAAATCAGCTCACTTTCGAACATGAAAAAGCATGTTAAAAAATGTTATACATGGTGGAAAATATCACTCAGACCCAGAGTGCAGAGGCTGTGCCCTCAGTTTATATAAATCACCAGCTACTAAACCATTCTCTTCCCTGTCCAAATGTTTAAGGTCTTCAATAAATAATAACAACTTGCTCTTTGTTCTTCTTCGACTGCTAAAGAAGGTGAAATAAAAAAATCTTCCAGTCTTTATAAAATAGATAGGTTGCTGGCAGAAATCCTGATTATTGTTTTTTACACTGAACTCTGCTACAAAAACTAACCTTAAAATGATAAAAAATAGGAGAAAAAAAAGATTTAAAGTTTACTTTCTGTTAACTCAAAATAAACAAAATCCTCATAACTAACTTTGAGAGGAATATGTAATGAACTCCTGTGCATGTCAACTGGACACAAAATCGCTGTCAGCACTAGAAAATCTCCTGGACTCGATACATGATGATGTACATGAAAGCCACTTGAAAATCAAAGGAATTTGAGAACTGCACAGTTTGTCCATATAAATATAGCTGATGTGAAGCTAAAGCTGAGAATGTACTTTTGGGCTGAATCTGTGTTCAAGCTTTCAAGGAAAACAAAAAAAAAACAGTGAAGAGCTTCTGAGAATTATTGTAGCTGTTCGAGGCTTGAAGCCAATTTTTCATCTCTAAAGTGGCCTAAAATTCGTTCAGTATCTCACAAGATAAGCGTTTTCAGAACTCTTCTGTGGCTTTCAGATGACACCATGTCACATTTTTCAACAGTGAAAGGAATTACCCGGAAGGTGTACACATGCATTGTGCTAATTATGTCTCTAATTAGGACACAGGACACGCAGGTGCCACGTGGGATCTCTCTGTCCCAGCACAACCAATTTCATGCACTTAACTGAGCCCCAAACTAAAAAAGAATACAGAATTTAGTGGCTGCAGATGATCTGTCCACAACATTTATATAACAGCCAGAATTAAGCAGCAAGGAACTGCAGCATTATGTGCATTAAAGCTGCCACAGGCAGATCCTGTTTCAATTTAAGCACTGCTCTCATCTCACATGAGCAGGTCTGGGTGCTCTGTGGAAAACTGAAGGTGTGGAGTCCTGGCCCCACAGACACACTGGGAAATTTGCCACTGCTTTAGTGGAGCCTTTATCTCACCCCAAATCTTGAAAACATTTGCTAGACACTGTATTTCCCAATGTGCTCTTTGGGGCCAGGCAGCACAGTAAATATTCCATGGCTTTAGAAGGAATAGCTCTTGTGGGGCAGCTGCTCCTTCAGACTCACTGCAACAGCCTGAAACTCTACCAGAATGGAGCTACAAATTGCTGCTCTGGTAATGGGCACAAAGATCCATTTTTACCAGGCAGAGGAGCAGCCATGCTTCCCACGTTTTTACTCTTATGAAGAGAACATTCAAAATGATGATGCAGCTACATGGATGTGGCTTAAAGGAGGAATGAGTGAGGAATGCCATTTTGTCCTTCATGGAATCAGAGAATGGTTTGGCTTAGAGGGGACCTTAAAGATCATGTATTCCAAGCCCCCTGCCATGGGCAGGAACACCTCATATGTCTCTATTGGGATAAAGGAGGGCATTCATTTGGTTTTTCTCCTTTTACTCTAAAGGTAGTAGTTTATAAATCACAGCTCTTAGCTGAATAACTTCTGTTCCTGCATTCTTATAAACAACATATAAATCGATATGAACAGATAAGTAAATAAAAAGGAGAACAGAACCCTTACTTCCTCCCTGGCAATTTAGATTTTAAAGGTATATTTAGTTAACTCTGTGGAGTTCCCTATTTTAACATGGACTGGCATATGCCATTCATCATCAGAATTTTATTATAAACAGCACAGATGTCCCTGGATACCTGTGAAAAGTTGTGATCTGTTTGTTCCTTCAATTCTCCAGCATAAGCAAAAATATACCAAACTCCTCTAATGCTCATGGTAGTGAGTCTTAGGCAGCTGTTAAGCAGCACTTAAACAAAATAAAATACTAAGTCTACTCATCCCCCAGCCTTCCATGCCCCTTTTTCCCTTTAGGAAAATTCAGTGAACAGGACAATCAGACACATGGCCAAAGAGCCATGCAGAAGCAGCTGCAGAAGGGAATTTAAGTGAACATTGCCTGCCAGTCCTGCACAGTCCCAGACTCGATTTATACACTGACCCTCTGAGTATTATCCAAGCATCCACCAGAAAATCCTACTTTTTCAGGCATCCAGCCTTGATTTCACTTGATTGGCAGAATATAGATTTCTGAGATACTCCTGGATACCCAGAGGATCTGTGGTGCAGCCTGTGCAGTGGGAGGGGATGTATGAGGTAATCAGAGACAGGGAAAGCCACTTTCTCCTTCCTCATGGGTGTGATGGGATCAGTGAGCACAGCAGTGAGAGGTTTCTTGTTCCTCCCAATGCTTCAGCTTTCTCTCTCTGTGCACGGGTGTGCACCAGGAGTTTTGGGTGTCCACAGAGCTCTGCTCCTCTAGAGGAACATGAATTCACTATTCGGTCTGCTCATTTGGGAAGCTGGAGTTTTCCGAGCTGGTAGCTAAGAGTAGAAGCACAGAGCAAGGAAATAATGTTAGGGATTGAGAGTGGATTTAAGGAAAAACAAACTTAATCTGTTGTGCTCTCAGTAGTGAGAGAGAGAAATGTGAGAATTATTTGTTGAAAGGAAAAGAGCAGTTCTTAACAATAATTTATTAATTTAAGTCTAATAGCTTTCTGTGTCAAGGCACATATCTTGAGGAAAGTGGGCAAGTTCACACATCTCATGGAGCAATCTTCCAAAATGCTGGAATATTCACTTCTGGGGATTTCTGCAAGATAAACCTGGGGTAAACTAATCCCTAGATAAACTAGGGATTAACTAATCCCTACCTGGAGACATTTTGAGTCAGGGCATCTCAAGACAAACCCATCGTTCTTAAGGTGAGCACAGGCTACCAGTGAATTCACTGCTGCAGAACAGGAATTAACCCAAATCTCATAACTGGCCTGAAGGGTTCGTCCAACACTTACTCAGGATAACAAATGACTCCTCTGGGAGGGGAATACTGATCATAGAATGAAACTCACGGTGTTGTATGCCAGATTTACTGCTCAGCCCTTCCTCTATTCTCTCAGGTACAGAGGGAAAAGTGTGTGTATAAGTCTGTTTATAGCCAAACTTGGGGAAGGCAAGAGATACCACAAGGAAAGTGCTTGATAACAAGATTAATTTTGATAATGAGATTGTAAATTCAAGATATATTTTCTTAATTCACACTTCATTCCAAAGGAGTCCACTGACCATTCAGAGTTAAAACAACAAACTGGGGAAAAAAAACATCCCACGATTTTTCATTCAGCAGGGCTTAAGCTTAATGTTTGAGTTAAAAATTGTGATTTGGGCTGGATTTTCATTTCTTAATTTCCATCAGGAAGCTGAAAACAGCCTCACCCCAATATTGTAGCTTCGACTATGGAACAAACAAGGGATTTGAATTGCTCCATCGTGGTGCTAAAAAGTGGGTGTAGGCTCTGATGTTACCACAGGCACCATTTTCAATACTTGCAAAGAAAATAGGTCTGGATTTTAGTTGAAACTTGGGTCAATCTGACAAAAGACAGGTAATCTTTGTGGCTTTAATACATACCTTTGGCCTACATTTCAAACAAATATGAGGCAGCTCAAGCTTTGGATTTAAGTGGTTTCATATGTCTCTCAAGTGCAGGTCATTTTCCTTAAATTTCAGTTGAGAGTCTGAGTTTTCTCAATTCTGAAAGTCAAAGTTAAATTTAGGGGTGTGAGCCCATCTGGACTAAAACCGAAGGAAATATTGGCACAAACCTCAGCAAAATGAAACTGCCAAAATTCTGATATAATATATATATCTACTCAGAAAGAGAGTTTAAAAACAGTCAGTGGTTTGTCAGAATAATAATCAATTTAATCTGGTTTATTCAAATTTTGAGGGAAAGGAAGTAAATTTAAGTTGCCTGTGGCTTTAGGAATACTTGGACTAATTTAAGGAAAGCAGAAATTAAAAATTTAAATTTTTGCTAAGGTTTCCTACATGTCAATCAACCTCAGGTGAGGTCAGGAAAAATTAGGATGCATTTGTGCAGAGAATAGAAAGCAGAGAGAAAGAGGAGAGGAAAGGACAAAAGAGAGAGGAAAGAAGAAAAGAAGCCTAACACTAAACAGACTTTGAAATCCATTAAAATACAAGTCATGAATGTCTGAACTGGAAGAATTTTGATAGGCATTGTTAAATTGGAAGGAATTTTATGGCTTGCATAGTTTAATTTGCTCATCATTTGAACTGTGAGCTCAACCCATGGTAAAACATGGGACTGAACTGGGTTATTAATGCCATGAATTCTTTCTATTTCAAATTTATTTGTAAGGGTTAGGGAGCATTTCACATATTATAATTATGCATAAAACAATACTATTTATAAGCACACAGATTTCCTAAGAGCCCTAAATAACTGTTTAAAATTAAAGTGGATTGCAGAGACTGAATAGACTGTCTGATAAAGCTGTGTACGTAACAAACAGCTCTAACTGAGCTTTTTAACCAAAAAAACCCCCACCACCCTCCTTGCAAAAATGCCTGTGTTATATATAATGTGATCATTGTTTCTCTGGCTAATTACTGCTGTCTATGCCAGTGGGAAGCCTTGCTGTAAAGCAGCAGGAGCGTGCACCTCCCATCTGCACGAGCTTTTTGGAGATTGTACAGGACAAAAAAAAAACAAAAAAAAAACCGGGAGGGGGGGAAAACCAAACCAACAAATGAAAACAAAGGTCTAAGTTTACTTTTCTAGGAGCAGAGGCAGTGGAGTACATAATGGCCTCTCTGTATGTGTTGAGTTTGCAGTGACACACGAGTTACTAATCACGGGTATCAATGTGATAACCAGGCTCATGTGCCTGGTGCCACCCAAAACAGCCTTGGAACACTTCCACACTGCTCAAAGACAAATATACAAATACATTTTAACTTAAGCCATTTTCATTTCATGCTTTAAAAGCATTGTTCCACTTCACAGCTGAGTCACATGGCCAGAAGTTTACAGATAGGGAGAGGAGAAAGTGAGCAAAATCTGATTGAAGCAAAAGGAAAAAAATACATATGGGGAAGAATTAAATTCACGTCACAGGAAACAGAAATATTTTAGAGATTTAAATGTGTTTGTTAGAACTTGGAAAGATATACCCACATAGCAACAGAAAGATCACACACTTCTTGTTCTTCAAGCAGCAGCAGAGCTTTCCAGTTTTACCTTTGTTATATTTATGGTGTTTACTCTCTACTGTAGCTCTACAATAGCACTGGCAAAATGGCAAAAATAACTCCTCAGAATGAGCATTGCCCTGAATAGGCTTCACTGCAGTTGGAATTTGAGAGAAACTTTCCATGGAAAAATAGGGGCTGAGACTGAATCCTTTTAAAATGTAAATCCCACAGTAGTGAAATAAAACAAGCTTTAAAGGCTTTAAAATGAAAATGACAGAAAAGCCTGATCATTGAAATATAAACCCTGTTTTTATGTTACTTGTATTCATTAAATTATGTATGAAATATAATTTTGAGGGGAAAACCAAGAAGTTAATAATATTACAAGACCATAGATTTTAAAAGCTGCCTATTAAAGGAGACACAAATCATCAGCTTTACCAATTTGTTTTGATCCCTTCCTGCTGACATCAACATAAATGTTGACATAAACTCTGCTGGGAAAAGGAATAGGACACACACAGAAGTACAGAAGTTTAGCAAGATTCCTGAAGACCACAGAACATATTTGTTTTAGAATTTAGCACATTTTTCTTGAGCATGCATTAAACACATATTTTATAGTACATTATTAATTCAATCATCTCACTATTTATTTTTTCAGTGGAATCTTCTGCAGTGTTCTTTGTCATAAACTCTACAATTTTGCTGCTTTTTGATCCACAAGGGAAATGTTACTTTTGAAAAAATACTGCAAGTTAATAATAAGTGAAAAGTCTCTTCAAAGTCTAAAAGTGCTACTTCTAACCTGCTAAAACCTTAAGCAAATCAAGTTTAGCAACATAGATGATGTGGATAAGAGAAGGTACAGCAATGGGATGATTACATAAATTTTAATGAAACCATTTGAAAAAGCTGAGATAAGGAGAAAATTGTCCAATATACTTAGTAATTTGGGTCTTTGCATATTTTTTTCCCCAAAAGTAGGCTATCCTTGTTTCATTCCAAGAAGGAATAACCCTCACACACTACTTTTTTATGATTATCACAGCTGTGAGGAGTTGTCATGAATACATATCCTCCTATAAAAAGTTCACTTACCAGAAGATTAGCAGCATTTTATTGAATTTAATGCCTGGTCACCCTGCACAAGCAGTATTTTTCAAGGCCAAAATATTTATCCAACAATAAAGGATGTTTTATACAAGCCATACATGATGACATGTTCCCTGAATATAAGTTCCCTTTTTAAAGGATAAATAAATAAATATAAAATCAACAAATCAGTTTCCTGAGTAGCTTGGTGAGGTTGGATTAACAGAAGAGAATTCTGAAAAGGTAATGGAAGGAGTTGTTGTCCAATACTTGGTGCAGGAAGGAGTCTCTAAAGAATAGCACAAAAAAATGAGAATAAAAAGAATGGAGAGGAGATTAAATAAGTGATAGAAAAGTGACAGAGGAGAAATGAGATAATTACTAAATAAGAGAAGAACTTGAGAGCTTTGAGAGGCAAGAGCAACGATATGAAACCTGGAAAACTGTATGAAAGAAAAAGTGAAATATTCAGAGACCCACAAGAGGCCAAATGGGGTTTTTTAACTGAAATGTACAGTGAAAATTGCAGCCCATCTAAAGAGAAGAGTCCTAAATGAGGCAGTAATTCTGATGGCAATGAATAAATACTGCAGTCACAACTGTAATTGTCTGTCATGCCACTGCTGCTCAGCCTAGGTTAGATGTCTCAGAAAACACTTTAAAACCATGCAGACATCTATTTGCTGTTAATATACTGATATAGATGTATGTTTATTTTAAACGGATAGAAAATGCTCTTAAAAATAAAAATTTTTTTTAACCTCAATGCCTGGTTGGCAAAGGCACTTTTATAGCAGCTGGTGATGCCTGCTGGTTATTTTCTCTCCAGTATCAGCAGGAATTGCTTGAAGAGGAAGGGCTCTGATGGGGATCATGCAGCTTACAGCCTTTCTGCTCTGGCATAGCCCAGAATAATCTCAAAGCTCTAATCCAAACAGCCTGACCACAAAGCAAGTGTGGATTTCAGCTCACACTCAAGGAATTGTATAAATCTCCCCATTTGCTTCAGGAGGCTTTCAAACACTGTGAGTATCCCCCCAGCAATTCTGTAAATAAGGCTTTGAGCCATGTTTTACATGGAGTATATTATGGACACTTGCTTTTCACAAAAAAAGGACCAAGGCTTGACTTTATGGGATCCTGTGGCCATTGAATTCTACTGAAACACACACATGAATGAAGATATGAAATCTTTAACAGGTCTGGTAGCCTTAAAACCTACATTTTTCTTCCTCAGTATTTTACTTTCTGCATGTCTTCAGAATGGGCAGATATTATCTCATGCCTAAAACTCTTGTTTATTTTTTGTATGAAAATATTAGATATTGTAGGCCTGTTCCAAGAGTGTCTCAGCATATAAAACTGCAAATAAAATCGTGGTTTATGATTTAAATTTGATCAAGAGCAGGGACAGTGTGCTTGATGATGTGCTGAAAACCTAAATCAACATATCTCATCAGGCTTTGGCATATTCTCACTATTTTCAACCATTCTGCCCATTTTCCATTTATGATTTTATAATCCCTGCAAACCATCGGCTCAGATATATTATCAATTATGGAATTAATCCCAAATCCACTGATGTGCTTGGCAAAATTGTGCTGATTTGAACGAATTTTCAGTGGTATTGTAACTCAGTAAGAGTGTAACTAATATTTGTGTCAATTTCTTTGGCTACTGGTGATGTAATCATTGTCATCTTTGTTGGTAGATTATGCTGTTGTATACACAAAAGGAATGAAAAATACAAATTTTCCCCAAGGAACAAAAGTAAATCCCCCTATTTCTGTGTTCGGTTTTTCAAGGTGTTTCTTTAGATGAAGAACAAATTCATTTTCTCGAACCACAATAAGAAAACTGGGGGGAAAATTATATATAAATAGGCATAACTGATTTTTAAGCAAGGTATCAAGTATTAATGGCTGACACTCATACATCAAGGTAAAAAACCCCCACAATAACAACAAAATTAACCCAGATCAGTGGCAGATCTCAAATAGGCATTACACATAAAGATTATCATGCATTTCTAGCTAAAATGTCTTGTTTCACTGTGTTTTGTCCCACGTCTTTTAATCATTCATCTAATAATCTAATGCTTAGATTTTTAGCCATCATATAGTTGACACAATCAGATGAAATTATGCTCAAAAATATTAGTGGCCTTTCTTTTTTTGATACAAAGAAGATGGTTTTAACATCTTAGTTGCCTAGGAAGGCGAGATAGCTGACTAATAATTGCTTAGAAATGAAACTGAAGAAATAAAGAGTTTACAAATCTCCTGCTGAGCTCTATCCGGGCATCCCAGGGCAACCACTATAGTCACCCTTTAAACCACACTATTTAATGTTATGCAGGAATTTTGGCTTTAACCAAGCTTATTCTATTTTATTTTCTCTTCTAATATTGCTTTGGCATCCCATATACGTTGTGTATTTTTCTTCTCCTCCAGTATTTGATATTCTAGTTAAATTAAAAATAAATTAATTCCCACTGTGCCTAATTTTCAAAATGAAACTGAAGAAAAGTGCTCCCCTTTCACACCCCCATTACACTAATGGTGACTTGGGGGAATCGCCACAACAAATGTTGGGAAGTTTTTATGGAAAACAACAAATCCCTTGCTAAGTGTGTGGGGTATGCAAAGAATCCTTGCAAGTGAGAATAGCTGAGCAGAGAAAACTATTTTTCACTGAAGGGATTCTTGCTGCTCCTTCACCAGGAGAGGGTGGTCAGCTCAGGTATGGGAAAGCAGAGTGGAAAAACACCTTCATACCTAGACATTTCCTGTTCTTTTCCACAAGAGGATTTCACTCTCAGTTAAGGAAAACAGCTAATATCCAGAAATTCAGCATCTTAATAGCACTCATTAATGTACAGACTTCTATCACACACCCCTGCTTTGTTTCCTCTTTCTCAGCAGAATTCCATTTCAACTGTTTCCTCTGAATTTCATTTATTTTAGTTAGAACTTAGTTACCTTACAAGAATCTTTTGTTGGAGACATTTTTGGGCTTTTGTCATAGCTGTTATCTTCTTTATGCCTTCTTAACTTTAGTAGAGAATTTTGGTCATAGGATTCCAGAACCTGAGTTTCAAAGCTTAAATTAATTTTGAAATATTCTTCAAGTTTTGGGTTTTTTTTTTTAAATTTTCATAATTTAAAAGAATAATTATTTTCTCACATTTTCCTTTCAGGAAAAAAAAAGTATAAAGGATACCTTAGAGCATCTGAGAACCTCTAGAAAATCATCTTTTCTAGTGAGGTGGCATCCAAAAAAAGCTTTACCCATTCTATGGTTTTTTCCCTCATTCTTGTGTTGTCCTGTTACAATGGGCCAACTATTTCTGCAACCATGACCAGGGAAAAATTTAGATATAAAGTCTTTTCCTTCATTGAAATAGTTCTTCAGGTGGGTCTGTTTTCCTGGGCACTCAGGTAAATGGCATGAAGCTGGCAGATTTTCTTCCTAATTTGTAGTGTAATTCCATTTTAAGGAAGTTATACAGGAAAATTCAGTTCATATCTACTTTATCAATACAACAAAAGAAGTCAGCACTTGCTGACTTCATCCCTATCAGAATTAATTTAAGGAGGAGCTTTTCAAGTAATTTCATTAGTTCTTCTATCTAGATCAAAATCTGTTGACTTCTGCCCCACATCTTAAAATGATTGACTAAATAACATATATGTTGAAAAGCAGCAACCTAGTAGAAATGAGGCAACCCATAGTTTATACCATTTTTTTTGGCTGGATTTGAATTTGGAATCCAGACCAGGCAATAATTCAATCTGAGTTTCCTTTCATTTGAACAGAAATTTCAAGAGCAGAAGACAGTATAAACAGCTTATGGGTTTTGCTCATCCCTATGTGGTAAAAGACAACAACAAAAAACAAAACAAAACCACAAACAAGCAAAGAAAAAACAAAACAAACAAACAAAAAGAAAACCAAAAAAACACCAAACACAACAAGACAGACCCCCCATGCCTCCCTTTTCGTTGTCAGATTGCATGTTCCAGAATTGTTGGCCCTGTCTGAATTTGTCCAGTTGCTTTTCAATGCATCATATTCAAAAGAAAGGAGACAAAAATGGATCTCCCTGCCTTGATAGAAATAAAAAGTCTCAAAGTCAGAGGCCATTTGTATCACTGAAAACTACTGAAGTATATCTCATCAGGTTTAAATTCTTTTTTAATCTCCCCAGCTCAGCTTCACAAATTAATCTCTTCTTCTTTTATTCTAAAGAAGGAATAAAGGAAAAAAAAAAAAAAGAATAAGGGGGAAAAAACCACCACCAACAAAGAATCTCAACAATTCATCCCATATGGCTCTTTGTCAAAGCATCAGTATGCTGTAAACTTATGTAAGAATGGTACACAGTCATCAGTTCATGGTCCAAAAGCATAAAAATTTTTTTAAAACCTTGGGAATCTTTGGAAAAAGGTGTAATAAACTTAGGGAAAAGGAAAAATAACAACAACTCGTGCTATGTTAAGGGCATTAAAAACGTTTTAATTGATATCATAACTAAATGATATTAAAATTACCATAAATTAAAGCCTCACGTGACATTTTTTCCTCCATGGAGAAAAGTATTCTTTCATTTTATGTTCTCCTATTTTTTTTTTTTTTTTTTTTACATCTCCAAACCATGCAAACCATGATCAAAAGCTGTATATCTGTCAACTTCAAACCATATCTATGAATTAGAGTGAGAGAATAGAAGTCATCACCCCTGGGAGTTTTTCAATGAGAAAGAGCAGATCAGAGAAGTAAGATGGAAATACACACACATACTTTCCAGGATCTCTGGCTTTAAATCTGCATGATAATTTAAGTTATTAAATGCACAGAGTATTAAATCATGGTGGTTTACTTAGAAGTGTTTTTAACTCTGAATTCATGGGAATACAAGGCCTGATACCTGTGTTTATCTGCAGATGCTGATAATTCTTAAGATGTGCAAGGAAAATGGAATAATTGTTTGATTTGAAATGAGTCTTTAGCAATCCATCCTAGTAAATCAATTCTATGCAGTGAGAGATAAAGGACAGCACTTGAATTTACTTCCCAAAAATTCCATTTCCACTTTGGTATCACAGAAGGGAGGATATTTCAGTCTGGCTTTGCAGATGTAAGTTACTCACATTTTTCATATGTACTTTTTTTTGTGGTTACAAACTTTCCTTCCTGGGAATGGCTAGAAAATTCCATAAAGAGTTTTCACTGGAAGTTAGACATCCCTAATGTAGGTCTGTGGCTACAAAGAGGACAGAACTTTTTTCTTCACAAGTTTCCATGTAGATAAAAAGATTTCATGGCAGGTTTTGGTCTTTGTAAAGGTGTGATTGATTTTGAACCTTCCCTTAGGAGGTTCAGCACTGAGATTCAACACCCCAGGTTGATTCCCTGGGCAGATTAACTGTTCTGAGGTAAAAATCTGCCTCTAAAAACATTTCCTTCTTCAAAACCAAATCCCAGTTACACATGAATTCTAATATATCTTTCTGTTTATTATGAGTTAAATTTATGAGATAAAGAAAATAACAGAGAATTTACTCTTTTTTTTCCTCACAATTTACCCCTAATACCCCTTAATTTTCACGTCTTCTGAAGGAGCTTGAGTCAACAGACATATTACTATAAAATTATTTGAAACGAGTAATTCCTCCAAGTAACAGAAGTGATCTTTGAATTGTTTTGAGTGGAAAGTTTGAGAGGCTTGGCCACATATGCAGAGAAGCTGGTAGATGGTTTTTTCATGAAATGATAAAAAGTGAAATGCATAAGGAAATACTGAAATGCTCCAGCATCAGGTAACACTGATATTAATTTGAAGAAACATAAAAAGGGTTAACAAGCACGTGGCCAAGATATGAGGATTTTTATAAATTTCCTGTAAAGAAATCAGGCTAAAATACTCCAACATTTTGAAATAAATTAAACTAATGTATCTTTACAGATAACTGAACCAAACCATGCCTGCCTAGTGTAAAATATAAAATATAGATTCATATTTCAGCGAATTCATCTCTCCACTTGCATGTATTATCTGTAGCAGATGTTGCCCTTGTGGCTGACCATGCTGTTCATATTTGGCTGGAGTGAACACTCACAAAAGTGTCCTTGTGCCACATCAGGAATGCCATACACAAACAGAGAGTCGCACATTTTGAGCTACTCAGAGCAGACAATCAGGGTAGGAGGCAGAAAAAACCCACCAGTAGTGATTGGGAGGGAAATGTGGGGAATTAATATGTGGCTATCACTGCAGAGGACTCCCAGCCAAACCCATGAAAAGTGATTAGATGATGGCTTAGAATTGCACTGGGTTCCTGTTTGCCACCTTCCTTGGGCTGGTAACTCATTCAGGTCCCTGCCTCTTGCAATGAGTGCATAGCTCCTCTTTAAATGATGCCTCCTTTAGTGACAACAGGCTGTGGGCTTAGTAAAAAGCCAAGTGATAACAAGAGTCTCCTCAAAACAGTGTCAGGGCAGAACCAGACTCTGGGTGATATCTGGACCAAATATCACTGACTTTGTAAAATAAAATAGCAGACAAGAAACCAAGTGTGTTGTTCTGAAGCAATGCAGTTGCCTGTAAAAGAGTTACAAGCTTTTCATTATCACGCAGTCATCATCAAAATATGTGCCTTGGCTTGGGAAAACAGCCCACCAGCAAAATTTATTAAAAAAAAAAAAAAAGGAAGGGGAAGGGGAGAAAGAAGCTCTTTCCATTCCTCAAATTCAGTGTCTTTGTGGTTGTATCCCTGGCTGTCAACACTTTCCTTGCCTATTGAAAGGCTATTAGAAAAGCAGTGTTCTGCCAGTGCCAGTGGCCTCAAGAGCCTCATTATATCATAAGGATAACCCCAGGGTGGACAGAAAACCTAAACACAGAGTGACCATTGAGTCCTTCATAGCCAGGCTATGCACACATGCTGCAGCCAAGTTTACCAGCAGATGAAGCTCATGTAGCAGCACACAGGCAGAATTAAGAAAAGAAGAAGTTTGGCAGCTTTAATCAGTTTCTCTACAAAAACCAAGCCAAGCGCAGGCAGCAGAAAGGATCTGGACCCAAATTCATTCCCTGTATTCCCTTTTCTTCTGGAGTTTTGTCTTCTGGAGGGGGAAATTGAGACCCATGAGAGGTGAAAAAAGGGCATAAAGATGGACTCAATGAAAGCTTTCCTCATGAGTTAATGAAAGGTCTTGTGGTCATATCTTAACCCCGTCCTTTGGAGAAAAAGCTTAAAATGCTTTTATGATTTTTTTACTCTTGGACTAAAAGCCTACAGCTGTTTTGAAGCTTGACATAGCTCTAGCATATAATTAATACCATTTCCATTTAACTCACCAGCTAAATCTTAAACAGAATGCACAAGCTGTGACATATTACTGAAAAGAAGCAATGCATATTGGACAATTGACTTGGTGGTGGCCTTTAATGCTGTGCCCCATTGGTGGGGTGTCTGTGGTTACCATTTTTCATTGGAGAAATGTCAAACAGTTCATGGGCCTGGCAAACATAACTATCACAGGCAGTCCTGCTTCTGCTGGCTTTCATCTTGTGAAGCAGTTGCATTTCCTGGCAGAGTATCCATAGATTTATAGGCGTACATGCAACTTACACTCTGCATACATCCATATCTATTTTTATAGAAATGTACTTTAGGATAGAGATGGGGTCTGGGGTGTCACAGAATCATGGAATGGTTGGGGTTGGAAGGGACCTTAGAGAGGCTCTCATTCCAACTCCTCTGCCACGGTCAGGGACACCTTCCCCTAGACCAGGTTGCTCAGAGCCCCATCCAACCTGGCCTTGGACACTTCCAGGGATTTGTGGTTTATTTCCACCAGACAGCCAAGAAAGAGGTAAATTAGCGTGCTCCAAAACCAGTTAGTTCAAACCTGCCTTGGCTGCCTGCATTCCTGGCAGTCACTGCTGTCACTGCAGCGTGGCTACACTCTCCAAATGACAGATTCATTGTGAGCACTGGTTCACAAATGTGCAGTTTATGTCTTATATGAATTCATCTCGATTTGGCAAAATTGTTTCTGTGATCATTTCTGTCTCTCAATTTTTTTTTCTTTAGTGTGTTAATGGCAAACAGTCATGAAAAAAAAAAAACAAACATAAGCAAAATGTTGAGTAAATAGTGCAACTCTTTGGGTTCGTTGTTTCCACAACTCTAGACAACCAAATTTACTGTAAATTGCTCTATGTATTTGAATCACATTTAAGGTTTCTCCAGTGAAAATTGCTCCTAGCAGAATTCCTGGTTGGTGCAGATTAGAAATATCCCTTGATGTCATTAATCAGTTCTCACTAACAGCAGCCAAACAGCTGGCACAGCCTCCATCACTGGTAGGCAAATTTGTAACTTTGCTGAAAGCAGCAGCAAACCAGAACCTCCCAGGCAAAACAGGAGGGATGAAAAATACATCAGCAATAGCCTCCACCACAGGGAAACTTTAAGAAACGTACTGAGAGAAGTTTGTTGATTCCCACTGTTTCTTTTGGCATTTTTTATTGTGAGTGCAGCGTCTGAGAGAATTTTTTCCTCTTTCCAAAACCTTTGATGGGGGTATGTCAGCGATTGGGTCGTGCCCAGAATGGAATCAGTGTGCAAGTGCTGCTCTGAGCTATTGTAACCACATTATGCTCCCCTTATGTTCTTTCCATCAGCCTGCTCTAATGGGGCTGCTTGGCTTTCAATTGGGATTATTAGTTTTGAAAGCCTTGGAGGTGTTGGGCCTGGCTGGATTTTAGACATGGGGTAACACAATACCTGCTCTTTCAAGAATCTGCTATCACTTCTGAAATTGGCAGGTGATGGTGTTTTTAACTGCGGGGGGCACTACAATCCCCCTAAAAACTGATTTTACTTATTCCCTTCTAACTTTTTAAAACCTACCTCTACATCTTTTCTTTAATTTCCAGAGGTGTTCTCAGATTGACTACTGTTGGCTCTATATTACTACTCCCCTCTCCAGTAGTTTTTATTATTTTCCTTACTGGATTTCTTACACTATTCTTCATGTTTCTGTCTTGAGAACCTGGCATTATATTTTCCTTTTACTGTTTATAAATTTATACAATTTTTGCTCTGTTGTACGAAGACTGAGCAAATGTGGTATGCTCAAAGTAATGTTGGGATTAGGTGATTAGGGATTTTCCAATATTACCTTCTCTGTTGGGTTCCAATATAAATCTATGTATTATTTCAAACATGAATTATTGAACATATCCAGACATGAATTCATACATAGGGCTTGAGAATTGACCCTCTTTACCTCTATGCTGCCACAGTCAGAAAATGCCTCCCTGAACAACCCAGCCCACATAACTGCATTATTTTAAATGTTTATTGGTCTTTAGTGTGAGGCCAATACTGAAACAATGACAAATGTCCTTCAAACTGTTTATGCATGCCTGGTGCACACAACAGAGCTGGCACTGCTGACTTCATTTTCAAAGTGGTCTAGCTCCTGAGCTCCAAATGGATGTTTTTGGTTGGTTCTGGGTGCAAGCTGGAGTAGGATTTGAAACAAAGGGTTTCCCACAAAGAAATGAACTGAAAAAGGCAGTGTTAGTCAAGGATGCCCCAATATCTGGGAAAATACCCACTGGTTAGCTAGTGTTACTTGAAAGGGAGAAAATGTAGCTTTTGGGTGTTTTTTCCCTGTGGCAGAAGGTCCAATTGCAATTTTTGTGCTGAGAAAAATTTTCAAATTCAGCACAGAATTAATGAATCATAGAAATATTTCTTGGAAGGGACTTCTGGCCACCATCTACTCCAGCCTCTTGTCCTAAACAGGACTAAAACTAACCTTAAACTGAGTCAGTGGTGGCTTTGTCCAAACAAGCCTTGTAAACCTCAGAGGAAAGGGGTGTGTATGAGCAGTCACAAGTGGGGACGGTAGGTATCACCCACAAAATTGAAAAAAAAAAAAGAGAAATAAAACCTCAAACCAAAAAACACCCAACAACTTACAGGACTATCCCAAGACTATCAGGAAATCAGGCCTTTGCTACAGCATTGTTCTCTCCACCCTCTTAGCCTCTGGGAAATGCTTTTTCTGCTGGAAACCACAGGTTTTTTCTTCTGGTGTGCCACCATTTTGCCGCCAAGAAAAGAATGCAGCAGCAGCACAAAGTGGTTACTACTGTTTTATTAAATAGAGGTCTTCATAAATCCCAGCTGCTGACCATGTGTTCCATCTTTTTATGTCCAAACTCACACTCATTTTAAGAAATTCTGAGCAAATTTACTTATGTGAGTAAATTTCTCATTCTGAGAAATTTAGTCATGTGAGTAAATGCTCTTGTGAGGCCCCAGGCTTTATATCTGCATTGCACTTAAACCCTCAACGTGTGACTTGAGCCTGAAAGATCTGTTCAGATCTGTTGGACATTCCCCTTCCACTTCATAATTGCTCTCTCTTTTTCTTTCTCTAGAGATGAATCTGACTTTAGAAACTGATCAGATGACCATTAGACTATTTTACTCGAGCATTATCTAGCATAGATAATCTGTGGAGATAAAACAAGGAGCTAGAGATTTCAGCCTGTAATCATAGCAATTTGAAGAGGAAAGGATTTTGCCCTGACATCTGTGGCAGTGCAGAATAGGAATTCAGAGTGAATGGTGGAGAGAAAGTAGGGCTTTGTTAAGAAAACCCATCAAGATTTTCACAGGGCTTTTGGAGTGATGGTTAAAACCCAGCAGGCAGGACATTAAACCTAATATCTAGCTAGCATTGCTTGTGAATGCTAGCAACTGTTATCCCTCAGGAGTCACATGGGAATATTTTTTTCCTAGTTAACTTCAGTGGAATTTGGAAGAGATATTTTGTAAGGGGATTTGATCCATTTATTAGTTTAACATTTCTAAATCCACCTAAAGTCACAAAATCCCGTATTTGGATATTGCCTCCCCAATGAGAACGGGGAGAGAACTTTGGAAGTTGTGTTGTCTTGACTTTTGCATTAATATTATGCTGTAGACAACAGTGATATCTAAAAGGCAACCTGGAGGAAGTGGCAATGAACAACTCAGGAGCTGGACTGCAATTCACCAGAGCATCAGTCACATTCAGAGAAACTGTTCATTTAATTCCTCCACTTACTGCTCAAAAAGCAGAGCCAATTCCAGTCTTATCCTTACAGACACCCAGTGAAGTCATGTGTGTCAGAGCACATCAAAGGAAGAAGTGGGACACTAAGATAGGGAGTCATCCATGGCTGGGGCAAACAAATGCCAAAATAAACTGCTGCTTTTGGTAGCCCAAAGGAGATAGAGGGAATGTGAGTGTATATAAGGAAGGGAAAACACACAGTGCAACACTTGTGTAACCCATTAAATTAGTGCCTGCCAGCTTTCTAATGCACTATCAAACAAAGCTGTGTGATCAGAACTTGATTAAACCAGACACTCAGGACTAGCAGGGCTTCTAAAAGAAGGGAGATAAAAGCAGATTTCTCCTAAAATAGGCAAAAAAAAAAAAAAAAAAAAAGAAAAACAAAAAACCCCAAACAACTGAGGAGGAAAGCTACATTGATATAAGTGGCAACCAGACAGAGAAAATTTGCTGCTTGTCTCATGAAAATAATTCAAAAGTAAGGGCAGAACTCTTCTTGCAAGTTGCGATACTGGCCTTGAGAAAGGGTTGGTTAATAAAATGCAGCAAATTTCTTCAGAAAACTACTTAAAGATCTGTTTCTGCACTACTGATACCTTGTTTATATTCCAAAGAGTGAAGCATTATGGTTAAATTGACCACTACAAAAGATATATTGAAATACTTCATACTGCATGATTTTCAACAGGATTTATTTAGGATAAAGCAGAGCGTTGTTTCTTACAAGGAAAATATATTTCAAGAAGAAAAAAGAGGGAGAGACACCCCTCTGATTAATACTAGTAGAACTGAAACCGGGCCAAAATTCTGTCATTCTGTGATAGTAGCAGGGTTAGAGAGGATTGAAATACAGTATTTTCTGAGGAGAAAATAAAAACATTTGTAGAAATGGCTGGTTTTGTTTTTTGTTTTCAGTCTTAGAGTGGGGTTTCAAGCAAGGGCACTGTATTTCCATTGCAGCATGACCCCCTTGGTTGCTGGACCCCCAAGGGATAATGACAATGTTGTAGGACTCAGGATATTTCTCATTTCTCGTGGAAAGGTGCATCCACCAGCCCTTTTCTGACTCCTAACTGTGATGGAACAAGGTCACAATCACACAGAGAGCAGAGAGCAGCACAAAAGCCCAAAGGGAGCGGGTTAGGGCACGTCCCAGGGCTCACCAGTCCTGCTCAGTGTAGCCCAAAGTTCTTAGCAAACTTAGGTCTTCACACCTCTGGAGTATAAATTAATATTTGAAGGAGTAGCTAAGGTCCCACATACTGACCAGTCCAGGTGAAGTCAGCTTTGGATAAGGGACAATTCAGCCCAGCCATTTCAAACAGCTCCTTCTGCTCCATCCTGAGTTATTGCTCTGCTCTGGAAAGGGGAGGCGATTTTCTGGCTCTTCAGAGTGGCGAGGTCAGAAGTACACAGGGAAGAAATCATATCTAAATGCAGTGTAAACTTTTGGCATGTAAACCAGAACTAAAATAATTTAATGTGGATGCACTGCGAGGGCTTTTCTCCTTCTCATTATTTGCCAGAGAGATTTGTAAAATACGTGACTATTTGTCTGCCAAAACCATGTGCATCTGTGACAGAAATCACATTATGTTGTGTCTTTTTTTTTCACATGGACCTACAAATACGACCTTCTTCATTGCTCTTACTAGAACAAAAAAAGTTGGTCAGTATTTCTTTAAAAGCTGAGACAGCTCCATATTTTTTTTTCACATTAAAGAAAAACAACTTGCAGACAGATTTTTTAAATAAATATATTTTTTCCCTCTCACCAATTATGTGCAGTTTCACTTATTAGCTCTTATTTTTAGGAGAAGTGCAAAGGAAACCTCAGTAACACCTTTGCTGACTTTTAAGCATGGTTATTTCTATCCTTGAATTTAACTTATTAGCTGAGGTAAATATTTTTGTTTAAAAAGAGGAGAGTCTTAAACACTTTTTAAAATTTTACGTGTCAATTTCCTAGAGAAATCTAGGTCTGAAAAACATGTAACTCAACCAAATAGTTACCTTTAAAAAAAACCAAAAACAAACAACTAACCAAACAAAGAAACAAAACCAATTTAAGGGGATTCCCTTTTCCATATCTTCTCCTTTCAAATATGGTTGGACAACAAAACATTACTGCCCTGCCTGGCTCATAAACCAAATCAGATTTCAGACTTTTTATCTGTTGGCTTATTTCTCTTAAAGACATGAAAGATTTGCACCATTTGCTTTTGAGATTGGCATTTCTTTTGCAGTAATTTTTCAATCTTGAAGCATTGTAAGCATGGGCAGCCCTGGCATTTTTCTGTCACACTGAGCTCCCCTTGGACATTTGGGTAAACTTGTTTAGCCTTGAGACAGGACTGAGGAGTGCTAGTTCCTTCTGTTTTCCTCATGTGCCCTGAAGAAGAGCCTGATCCATGAACAATTCCTTAGGTCTCTAGAAGGGAAATCCCTCTAAAACAGATCATATCACACAGTTAGAACTGCTGTTAACCCCCAGCAAATTCCCTGAGACTTGGCTGACATCCTCACATTCCAAAAATCTTTAAGAAATTTGTTCTCTCTTCCCCTGCAGAGTAATAACGTGTTTAGGAGACCCCTCATATGAACCAGATTAATAAAAACAATAGACAGATCTTTTTATTTATTGGAAAAATTGAAAAACACAGGAAAAGAGGTGCCAATATAAAAGAGAGTTTAGAAAATATGAAAAAGAAAATGAAAGAAATGTGCATCCTGTTAACCCTCCCTCATTCTAGAATAACATGATTTCCCTTTGTAGGAATTTTGCAGAGAAAGAAAAGGTCAATACAGCACAACTGGGTACTGCATAGGGATGTGAAGGCTCAGGACATTGCATTTTTCTAGCTGAGCTTAGCACAGGTAATTTCTATATAGTGCTCAATAAATAATATTAATAAAAACATAGCTTGCATGTGTATGTTGCTACCAGGACAGCTTCCAAAATTTTGGGGTTGTCACAGTGCAACCTGTTTGTCTCTTTCAGGTATGCAGTGAACATGTTCTGATTACTAAAGCAAACCCATGGAGTCCATAGACTTTTTTGTGAGAAATGACATCTTTGTACAGGGGTTGTTTTTCATCAAAGCTGCACTTTTGTACTGCCATCAATAATGGTAGAATTGACTTCAGAATTTCAGGAGACTTTGAAGTGAGGGTTCCTATCTTGCCTCAAAAAGCAAATTGCACTCCAATTACTGTGATTTGGTTTAGGGTTTTGAGAAGAACGTCTGCACATCCAAAAGTTGCAACAAAATGTGGCAAAGTGTATAAAAACACACACTTATCATTTATACTGAGAGAGGAAATATTCCTGTAGTGCACATAAGACGTCTGATTGCATATTTCAAACTCACTGCACCATCTTAATTTCCACGATTGTAGCTTGAAGAAACTGGGAGAGGTATCACCACCTTTTTTATTTATTACTGCTTTAATTGGGAATCGCTTTTCTGTTCCTTTTTAAAAGTGATTTAGTGCTCAAACGACAGCAGAGACTAAGAGCAGTCTTGAAGAGAAAAGCACTGACAATCAGTTGTTGTTGGCATCATTCTTCCTGCTGTACAGGAGTTTAACTAATGAATCCAGTTCTGCTGCTCTTGGAATAACAAATTCAACATGAGAAAATTGCTGGGGGAACTTATGAGCCAGAGTTACAACGTACAAGGCAAAAGACTAAGAGGAATCTAAATGAAGATGGTAATCATTAAATGATCCCTTCTTTGAGGGTTTACGTTGGAAAGCCTTAACTGGCTCAGATATTTGAGCCAAACCCCTTCAGCATAAAACTCTCTGGTGACTGTGAGGAAGCTGCTGTTTTACCCTGGAGTCCCTTGAGAGAAAGTAGAATGTAAAGAAAAGTCGGTTTTTTTTCAAATATTCCCGAAGTAAGTTTCATAACAGACCTGAAGAGGTAGCAAAGTTATTGTTCCCACTTGGCAGATTTGGAACCTAAACCACTAAGCAATGAGATCATTTCTGTGAGATCAGGCTGCAAGCAACAGCCCTTGCCATCTTAGTGTGGAGCCCCAGCAAACAACTTCATCCCCACAATTATTCTTCAAGGCGAGATGAAATCATCCCCCACTTTACAGCCCGAGAACCGATGCCCAAAAGACTTAGCAGCTTGTTGGAGATAGGACAAAAGTTCTTTGACAGGTTTGGAAAGTGAAACCAGATCTGCCAAGCCTCAGTCTGATACCTTAAACACATGCCCATCCTGGTTCCTGCCCCTTTGTCTGTTGCTTGAGCCAATTTTGCCTGATTTGACTTTAAAATATTGACATACAGAACATAGTCTGCTCCTTGCTTTCAATTTAAGGTGTGGAGCAGTAATGTGGCTGGTTGGGAAGCAGCAGCAAAGACTGTGACAGTCCAGGGCACAGGTGTGCATGAAGAAGCAGAATTTTGGAAGAATTTTGTCCTGTACCGTGAGATTACATCAGGTGAATGCTGGAAAAAGTGAAAAGGACATTTGATGTCAAAGACAATCTCTGTAGATCTCATCCTACAAGCAAGCAAACAACAAAATCCATCAAACAAACAAAGAGCTGCTCAGAAAGAGGTTTTTGGGTTTGCTTTGTGTCTATCACAATGAAACCAACATGCTGGAGGAAACAATCTCTTTCTCTCCCTCCGCCCACCCTGTCCTCCCTCGGGATCTCATAGGTTTTCTGGGAACTTGCCTTCATAGCCCAGTCAACAAATGTAGAAAATCATAAAAATGTCTTAATTGGAAAAATAAATTACTCACAGCCAGTCTGGGCTATCTCAATCCAAACAACAAAGCAGCTCAGTTTATTTAGGGAAGACGGATTAGTGGAGAAAATTGTTATCAAACCACAAGATGACTAACCAGGGACATCCCTGCTAAGAGATTTACTTTCCTAACACAATGGCCTGCATTGTTTCTTCTGCTCTTTGTGCTCACAGACCAGTGTGAGAGAGGGTGTGCAAAGTTAGGATAAGGCACTTAAATTCCTCAGTAATCCTGGTGCCAGTCAAGCCATCCTTTTTGTATTGCCAGGGAACTCCACTGCAGCACCCAGGCTGACTGGGAATTCTCTGGGCACACTACCTTCTTCCCTGGTCACATTCCTGGTACTGTAGCAGTGATGAAAAACATCTGCTGAGGTTGTTTCCCTACGACCAGAAAAGACCCACTGAACCATGGCTGAGCTGGATGAATAAACCCTGTTTGTGCAATTGTTTTATAAACTTTCCAAAGCGGCGAAGGAATTTTTTTTGTCGTCTTGCTTAAAAACTGGCAAAACCAAAAGAAAACAAAGCAAAAGGAACAAGAAGTGGGTACAAGTGGATGTAATCAGAGATCTCTCCAACTTTTTGATGTGCACCTTCTTATGCTTTCTGAGATCAGTGCATAGCTATTCTCCTGGAAAAAAAGAATACAGTCCCTGGAGGGACGATTTTGGAACTCTCTTTATTATTTTACGGTTTGACATCTGGAATTTGGTGGCTAGCATTTTTTACCAATAACTGAAATGCAACTAATTTTATGAAATGCTGCGGAATTATCATTCTTATTTAGTCTCAGTAAAATTCTATGAGTAACAAAATAAAACCTGGGGAAAATGATGTAATTTAAATAGAGCCTATATTGTAATCTGTGGTAAATTCACATCAAGCTTTATCTAACTTGCAGATTCACCAAGCAAAAATACCCTCAAACTCTACAAAGATGTGCTGTCCTTTTACTGCACTTCACAAAATATGTGACAAAAAGCACAGGGTAAAACTATGTTTATGAAACTGTTCCACATAATCCACATGAGCAACTAATGCAAGTATCCATAAAAGTGAAGGTCAGAAGAGATTTGTTTCCCAGAGTAATTTGTCTGGCATGAACTGACCCAGCACAACAGATGACTATTCAGTGTGCTGTCTCATGTAAAATTCAACAACTTCCCAAAACATAGGAAGAAAAAAAATAAATAAAAACAATATGAGGAAGCAATTGATATTATCATTCCCCCATTGTTCTCTGCCCTGCAAACCAAAATAACTCCAAGGACAGTATGAAGTCCCCTGATAAAATATCAAGACGACACAAGCCTCCAAGAAACATTTTGCTACAAAAAGATAAAAACTAGAAAACGTCCACAGTACCACAAAGTTTATTTTCCCAGAAACAATTCTGGCACTTAGGGGATTGTCTTTGGTGGCAAGCTTCATACACCGGCCTTTTCAAAAACATACAGACTAGAAGGAATTCTACTAAGCCCAGCTGGGCTCTGAACTTACATCAGGATGAGATTTGCCCACAAATATTTCTTCTTTGCCTGTACCTTGCCTTCCCTGAGAAGGAAACCCAGGTGTGCATGAGGGAGGTGTGGAGCTGGGGCTAGACCTCTAGGACATCAAGGGACAGGTACCCACCTCAACACATGCACAAAAACCATGCAGATGTGGCCCCTGGGCACATGGCTTGGTGGTGAGCATAGTGCTGGGTTATAGCTTGGACTTGACAATCTCAGAGATCTTTTCCAACCTTAACCATTCTGTGATTCTGTGCTCAGAGTTCGGCACCAGCCTCTTGAAAACATTCACAGTTGACAAAAACAGAGGATTAGACCATCTTGCTGTAGCACCTCCTTTGGACCCCAGTTTGCCCCTGGAAAAATGAACTTTCTGGTCTCTAAAGGGAAAGTTAAACAGGTTCCAGGGCAGCTGGGGGAGAGCCAAACCTGAACCTTAAATAGGCACGTGTGATGCCCTCGGTGCAGCGAAGGGCGCGGATGTGCTATAGCCAAAACCACAGAGCCTGCGTCCTGCCAGGGCAAGCAGGATTTCTGACAAGATTTATCATTTCTCTTGTTATGATCTAGTCCTGCAGGCATTTCATTTTAATACAAAGTAAGCACTTGTGATGATTAAGGGAAACGCAGAGTTGGATGGCTTTGTTGTTCGGTGGCCAGTCATAACACAAAATCTGCTGCTTAGTGCAGAAATTCTGTGTTCCAGGCTATGTGTGGTTACCGTCTGCTCCAGCATCTGGGCTGATGCAGGGAGCTCTTTGACACAGACCAACAGAGCTGTTCTCTGCCTTCAGCAGCTCCCTTCTTGCTGCTGCACGTTTGTCTCACAGGAAGGGTTTATTGCCTGAAGGAAACACAAGAGTTTATCAAGAAAGTTCACAGGGCCACTCTTGTCTGTTCGGGGCACAAGCCCCTTCAGATGCTGCAGTGGGATTTCACACCCTGGCTCTCTCCAATCTGAGCATGAAAACCCTTGCTCCTGCTGTAACTTTCTTCTTAATCCTTGCCCTTTCCAGGCTGGTATCCATACAGGAATGGCTCTGTGCTGTTTGTTTACCCCTCTCCCTGCAGGACCTACAGTACAGACATCTGATTTAAATCAGTGTCCAGAAAGGGAGGCTGGAAAACTGGCACGGCCGTGCACACAACAGCGAGCTCCTAGGCAGGAGACAGGCAATGCCAGTGGGTTTCAGCCTGTGCTGCCTAATCAAAACCAGGGAATGTGAGCAGGCTCTGCCCTGCACACTGTCCTTTGCACATCCTCTGCTCCAATGGCATGCCCAAACCCACTCAGCCATTAATGCTGCCCTAAGCAGGGACATGGCAGTGACTTTTTTGGAGAACAAGGCACTTGGTAGACTTGTTTCACAACCTCATCCTAAATAGCTCCTCTGGCTGTTTCCATTTCTGATGCAGCTGGTGAGAAAAGCCCAGCACAGCACTTGAACGGGGCAGGGGATGATGAAAGGAAACATTTCCCCTTAGCAGTGTAATTAATACCTAATTGCATTCAGGGCTATAGTTTCCATTAGTGTAGATGCAAGTAAATAAATAAATAAATAAATAAATAAATAAATAAATATAATACTTGGGGGCATATAAGTAGGGGGGGGAAGAAAGATTTGAGAGGTACTTAAAAAGTAACTTTTAACACTTCTGAGAATTCAAGCTGGAAAAACAATAGGAGGGATCCCTACAGCTTACAGTTGACAAATGGATTTTTTAGACTGAATTAATGCTCTGCTTTCCTATTCACTGTGTCCACAGCCTCCAGGAAAAATACAAAAAGGACAGAACTCCAAATTCTGCTATCATAACCCCAAAATGATTCTTCTGCTTTCCTCCTGCTTTCCCTTTTATATTTTTTTAAGTGCTTTTTCATTATTATTGCTCTAATCTTCCTGCTCTTGGTTTGGCTCCCACTCCACAGTTCTCCCTCTTCCTGGCATTTTCAATGAAAACATCCTCGTTTCTCTGCTGCCACTTTGAAATTAGGATAACTGGATTGGGTTATTCTGAAAGACAGGTGCTCCTGCAAATACAGAATGAATTCCCCCTGAGATGTTTCAGTCCTTAATTATGCTCCTCCCTCTTGTTATCATCTCCTAACAAGTATTCCCGGGTATGACAAACAACTCCTGCAATATCTGGGAGGGGTGTAATGCAAAAAGACAACCCACTCCTTGGCTGCTCTGTGGCTGGGTGAAGGTGTTAGGTGCTACCCACGTGTAATAAATGTGAAGTAGTTTGGATAGATCCAATATACACCACCTGATTTTCCTCTCTGTGCCTGGTGGAGTGATTTTAGCCTTATGTAACACCTTGTTTCATTGAAACAGGAGCTAACACTCTGAGATGCTGAGAGATGATAACCTTTTACATGTAAATGTATACTTAAAAAAAACCCCAACCCGAACCATGTGTTTTTATACTATTTCCCCCGTGGGAAGAGTTTTCCCTCAATATTGAAAAAAAATTAAAGAAAAAGAAAAAAAGATATTTGGAAAACTTGGGTAAGTACTAATTTTTACTTTAGAAATACCTGGCCAGTGTAGGTGTTGATGATACCCAGGAGTTAAGAAGTATGTGTTAACATCACTGAACTTGCAGGATCCTGCAAGTGGCTTTTGTGAGTGGGAGAGGAGTTCAGATTTAGGAAGCAGACAGCCCCATGTGGGCAGCACAGCAGGCACTTCGCTGAGATTCATGATGGCATGGCAGCACCAAGGAACTCCCTTTTTCCTTCCTAAATGTGTCCAAATAAACCTTAGGGCTTCGTTTTTTCTCTGACACTGTTAGGGATAGATTTATTCTTTCTTCTCATTCTTGGAAGCCAAGCTCACACAGACAGGCTGAACAGATTTCCAGGTTCACTAATGACCTCACAGGAATTGAATAATGAAATCATATCTGCCTCTTTACTGAAGAGAGACAGCCCAAGCTTACACAGATCTAATTATTGTATTTCTTGAAGATAAATTGCAGCCTTGAAGGCGTCTTGCAATCAGTTATCAGGCAGAGCTCCATGGGCACCAACTTTCATTTTTCTCCAGTACAGTGATGTACTGCCAATATTTAACAAGGGGCTCCCACTAAAATTTCCCTATTAATCTGTTCTATACCCCCGTGTCCCTGAGGCACACATTCTTGCAGGGAAAGAAAATAGTAATGAAGAAAATCTATTCATTTATTTTTACATTGCTGTTTAAACATTTTTTGAGAGTCACAGCCAAGGAGGAAAATAAAACCTCTTGGCAAACAAACCTCTATTATATGTACTTTTGCAGGAAATGTTTATACTTCATTCCTGTTAAAAAAAAAAAAAAAAAAAAAGAAAGAAGGAAAACAGGAAAAAAGAAGCTGGAGCACTTATAAAGTGGTGTTTGACTTGTGATATCAGAGTTGGTAGCAGTGAAGATATGGAGTTACCTTTCTGTGAAAACTTGGAGAACTCAGGAAAAGAAAAGTCTGAAAAGCAACAAAGCTGGTATTCAAGTATGGCAAGAGCAGCAATTGGCTGGGTGGAGGGGAAGAGATTCTTCCAGTGATCACCACCTGAGTGTACTGAGCAATTCCTTCCATTCCAGTGGAGGAATACACAACTGAGAAACAATAAAAGATGCTGGACCAGTCTGTATTTTTAAATAGAAATAATTCTGCTCTTGATTTCATACAGGGGCTGGTCACTAGATAATATAGTTACAAGAGGATGAAAAGAAATAACCTGATTTTACAAGCACCTAAAGGGTGCCACAGCTCCAGCAGTGTTAGAAAACTGTCCCAATATTCCTTTCAGTTTGGCTGCAAAACCTTAACAAGGCTCTCAAGGAGCACCAGGGATTAGCTCCAATGATGTTCACTTTTCTCCTGTTTTTGAACCAAGTCTCACTGTGTTTTCAAATTGGCTAATCTTTCACTTGTATTTGCCTTAACAAGTGACCAGAGATATGTTTTTATGTTTTAATAGATTGATTCCAAATGTGAAACAATTGCTACTTTATTTTTTATTGTTGGTGTAGCTGGTAGAAGTGTTAATGTCTTTATACAGATTATACAGGAAAAAGAAATTTTAATTCTTTTGTAATTAAAAAAAGATTTTTTTCTTACTCTGAAGTGAAAAAATACTTATTTCACTTGAAAGTTCAGAGCTTGCATGAACTTTCTTGTTATTGTTCACGTCTTACTTGACTTTTTCAAAGAACTGATGTGAAAAATATTGGGATGACGTGACTACTCATCCCAATAATGAGCCCAGCTTCCCCACCCCAATAATTAACAAGTAGCCACCCGTTATTAAGCAGACCAAATATTTCAATAAAAGGTCCTGCTGAGTTGTGTCTGTTCTGAAACAGATTTCACTTGAAAATTGAAATAATGAGGTTCCCCATAACTGATAAGCAGCCCAATCAAGCCCACTGCACTGGGTTCATAAATCTTAAGCAGAATTTAATTACGAGCAGAGTTTTCCTGACAGAGCCAATAATGGGGCCTTTTCCTCTCGCCTGCTGACTGGTTGTGGTTCCCATGGTTCCAGTAAATCTCTGTAGACCTGCCTGCAAGGAAAACAGTTTGAAGTTTAGACATCACTTGAAAGGGAATTTGAGGGAGCTGCAAAAACAATGCCCTGATGATGAAGGCTGTTGAGCACTGGGGACAGACAGCTGGAAACGAAACACCAGAGCAAGTAATTAGCAAGACCAAATCACTTCCAATTAGGCATCTCAACACTGATTTTATGTGGTCTCAGAGGGCCATTCCCTTTGAAAGAAGAAGATCACCTCTAAAAATGTACCCTCCTCCTTACCTAGAGGAAAATTTGAACGAGTGGAAGGATGTAGGAAGAGCAGACTGTGATAAGGTGGGACCACATCCAGCTTCTGCAGTGGGCAATGCACCTCTCTGAGTGCTATGGGAGCATTCACAGAGCCTTTGAACATGTGCATTGTTCAATAACCATGCAGATGTGGCCCCTGGGCACATGGTTTAGTGGTGAACATAGTGCTGGGTTATGGCTTGGACTCAACAATCTCAGAGGTCTTTTCCAGCCTTAACCATTCTGTGATTCTGTGCTCTCCTGATCCCATCTGGGGATACTAAGAGCAAGATTTAGTATGTGAGAGAAAAAGTCATGCTGAAATAAATGGGATTAGCCAGTATTTCTTCTCAGCAAAATCAAAACTCTGACTGAGTTGGCACTTCCGTATGACTGCTCAAACACAGCAGTGAATTGGCTTTAAACTTTTTGGACTGAAGAGACTGGTAACTGAAGCACTTTCTGGATCAGAGAAAAGCCAGAACTCTAGAAATTCAACTCAGTCAACCACTCAATGCTGAGGTCTTTGTCTTCTCTGTTAAGTAGGAAATAATGCTGGGTGTTGCTGAAATAAAGGTGTCTAACTGAAAAATCCTACACATTCTATTATAGCGAAACCATTAAGTTATCCCATACTCTTCAAAGGGAAAAAAAAAACTCAAAAAGACAAGTCCTTCTGAAAGAATTCAGACTTAACAAACCCTTAAAATGCAGTTTACCATGAGATACAGCGGAGATTTTTCTATTTTCTGTATTATAACCATGGTTTTAGAGCTATCAGAGTCTGGAAAAAAAAGCACAATGAAAGCAGTAGAAATACAGCTAAAGATAGCTGAAGACTTTTGTAAGTTTTACTGTGTATTAGGTTGAAGACTTAAGATTAATGTGTACTTCTTATAAAAAAAAACCTGTGGCACATTCCACCTTAGCAGGCAGTGTATTAGATTTTAGCTGATTTATTGTTGTGCTTCGTGGATCTGAGGGAAATCACTGTGCTGTGGTGTTTCACGGATTACTCAGGGTACAAAGCCAAAATATTTGTTATGAAAGCAACCGTTTGCTAAATTCACAAATCTTCATAGGCCCTTTGTTGGCAAAAGGCAAATTGAGTCCTACTGGAAACATTCCTGCCTACACCAAGGGGCTGGAACACAAAGGTGCACACCCCAAACCATGAATCTTGCACCACAGACCTTCAGCACTCAAAGCTGTTGCATGTCTGACACATTCCCAACTCATTTAGGGCCCTTATGTTTTACTGGGTGGGATTCCAGTGAGCTCAAATGAGCCATAAGGAAAAAAAAAAAAAAAGCAAACATTACTGAAAGGCTTCCAGTTTCAGTAGGAATGTAAATTGTTTACATCTTCCCTTTCAGATCTCCTGAATAACCTATTTGTTTAATAACCAAGCCCCAAATTTCAGCCTCTGTTTGTAATCTCAGAATATCTGAGTCTCTTTCTTCCCAAAATTATTAGGACTCTTGTCAGTAATTTGAGCGTGAATAAGAACAGTGAGGACACTGGAAAGAACTTCTTCATGTCATGTGTGTGCTTGGTCTCCACTTCGTGAGTTTTACAAAGCATTTTAGTCTCCACAAGCCATTTCTAGGTTTTTGCTGAATATGAGGAAAAAGTTATTTTGTGTGTCCATTTCAGACTTTCAAAATATCCCTCAAGTGCTTACCAAGGTGTGGTATGTGCTTGTGCAACCTTCCTACCTTTCATTTTCATTTTGAGAGGAATTCAAATTCCTAGACCCCCCCCACGCCCCCACCCCCCAAAATATCTTCAAGATTTTCTTATGGAATAAACATGAAGTATAAAAGACAGAGTTTGTCATTAATGGTTCTTGACAGTTGGCTAAAGGGGAGGCATATGTTTAATCCATCCACTTATACACCTTTCATCTCCAATGAGCCAAACAAATTTTCTAGCAACACCTGACTTTATTAAGATTTCTCCAGACCTCTTGTTGATGACATAATTTTAAAAATACATTGGAGTTTACTGAGTGTCCTCTCAGCAGTGGAAAAGTCCTGCTGTCTGTGATTTCTATGGTGGCTGTGAATCTGCAGGAATATCTTTGTGCTTCCTGAAGATTAAAACTGCCTTTGGTTTGAGGACTGTGCTCAAGCCTGAAGCTGTGTGACTTTTGATGAAAGATGAACATGTAAAGAAGGGAACAGAGCATGAATGACCCTGCTTTTGAAAAGATGGTAAAAAAGGGGATGTGTTGGGCATGTGAAGAGAACATCCACAGTAAAACTCTCCCAACTTTGTATTTAAATCCTCCCCTATGCATAGCAAGCATCAACCAATGTATCTTGTGTGATGTTTAGTATAAAAATTAAATGCAAAAAAGAACCCAAACTCATTAGTGATTGCCATTTTAGATCACAAGCCAGAACATGGAGCAGCAGCATCGTATTCCAGCACTCCAGAATGGCACCTCTGGCTGTGCCTTCCCTAGAAATAAGGGAATCTCCCCAGCTCCCCTCAGTCACACTCCCTGACAGGCTGGTGTTTGCACTGCTGCATAATGGCAAAGGGCAGACTTAGCTGGTTAATGCCACCAGATAATTTAGCTGCCTTCATTATTTTCATGTAGTGTTCCAAGCTGGGAAAAGCTCATGACCACTCACTGTAGCAGAAAGAAATTTATTAGATCAAATGCATTTCAGCACCTGAGCCAAGAAATCAAATATTAAAAGTCTGCACTAAGGAAACTTTTTTTTCTTTTCCCCCAAACAAAAGTATTTTTAGCGTAGCTGTAGATATTACAAAAATAACTGGAAAGGACATGAAATTATTCTGGTATGCAATTTTCCAGTTTCTTCTTCTTTGGACGGCACAATTAAAAAAAATCCTCTGTCACTTGCCCCATTACATTTGCATGATATCAGAGCCGCCTAAAATCATACCAAACACCTGAATTTCCCATAAAGTATAACACTTATATATGTGCAAAGGATTTCCTCATCTTTACTTAATTCTGGCCAGCTAGTCATGTTTTCTTCCAGGATGAAAACATTTAATCTGTCACAGAGTAGTCCAGTTGCATTATTAATGTTTTCTTAAACGGCAGTTCTGTCTTTTTCTTGCTGCTTTGCAAACCACAGATATTTGCAATATGTTTGAGAAGCTTTATTTTTTAGTCAGCTTCTGCTACAGTATTTAACTTTGCCATTTGCTTTTCAGACATTGTGCCATTATCAGCAGGTATTGGGTATATAAATTCTCACTGCCATCCTGGAATAATAGAGAATAAAAATAAAGAATGGACAATCTGATCAATCCAGGCTAAATTCTATGCAGGCTGCAGAAAACAGTGGTGCAGTAGCTGGCACAAGCGGACATCAGTCTCAGAAGGGAAGGTCCCCACGATGTGGTGGGGACACAAGGGGATCTGAGACTCAGGTGGCAGGGAAAGCTTACACCAACACTTTCCTGACCCCTGAGCAGATGAAGGAAGACCTTGAGATGTTCACAGCACTGCTGGAGTTCACCTTATAAAGCAAATTCCTCAGGAGCTGAGCCTGGAAATCGACACCCTCCTTCACAGGAGCTTTCCCAGAGCACAGAAAACTGGTAATAAATTAAAGCTGTAACATTGTTTTAAAAGAGACAGGGAGTTTTAGCTGACAAAGCACACAGCATTTTGACCATATGCTTTGCCTACAGTCACTTGGCACATCACTTGAGTGGGGCAGCACAGCATTTAATTAAAAAAAAAAACCAAAAAAACAAGGAGAGAGAGGCACAAGCACAGTTCTCCATGCCTGGATGATGCAAATTATTTATATATTCTTTTGTGGAACCTGACATCCTCAGCCTGCAAGGAGAACACTTAACTGACTTGATTTGTTGAAACAGTGTAGTGTTAGTAGAGCATTACATAAATATGAAGTAAGTAGCTCTCCTAAACTTCGTATATCTTGTAAGAGAGTATTAAACTGAGGATTGCCAATTCCCAGTTGAACTGCAAACCATTTCTCACTTCAGCTGATGAAGTTCAGTTCCATTCCTTACTGTTTCAACCTAGCAGGAAAGAAATGTAATTTCAGACAATGGGGACAAATTCAGAGTTGAGGAAAAGAAGTGTGCAGCATCATGGATGCTCTGCTTTGCCTTTCTAAGTATCCACTAGGATTTGTAATTCCAAATACGGTGGGACAAATAAAAAGCCCTTCTTGCTTTCTGCCCTCTGAGCAGTGGAAGGTCTGGCTTCCACATGTTCATGTATCACAGTCAACTGGGAAAAACTGTAGGTTATTTTGTTTGTGGGTTTTCTTTTTATTTTTCTTTCTTTTTTTAAAATTTTTTAGAAGCAGTTACCTGTCTGTCGCAAAAAGGTCGAAAAGATGAAACAAAACCACCACGAGGTGCCTCAGAGGTGAGCAAGAACACATTTTTTTTATTATTCTTGGCAAATTTTCTCTTCCAACCCAACTCTGTTTCAATCATGAGAGCTGCAGAGCCTTCCTGAGCTATGAGCCCTGACAGTGAGTGTGTTCCCTGCAGCTCTCTGGACTGGTGGAGTCCATGGAATTGAGAGGAAAAGGCTCTGAGCATGTTGGGAGCAGCCCCACAGAGGGAGCCCCATTCCCATTGTGCAGGTGTAATCCTCATTTTTCCTCCTCCTCTGCTCATGCCTTTACTGCCCTGCATCCCTTCTCCAACCCCAAGCCTGTCTTCATTACTAAAACCACTTCTCTGATCCTCAGCAAGCTCTGTCATTACCAAATCAATCTTCCTAATCCAAAATAGTTTTCCCAAGCTCATTTTGTGTATCCATAGAATGCTTGCTGATCTCTGCAAAAAGCTGATTTAAAGAGCACAGAAAAGAGCCATTTTTTCCACGAGAAAATTTAATCCAGACTCCAAAACCTAAGAAATTTGTTGCCTGGCCTTAACCAATGTTCCTTCCATCACTCACACAGGTATAGATTAGTTTTATAACCCCCAATACTCACCATGACTTTCTCAGCCAAGAGTATTTGATTTTGCCACAGCTGATTATAAGGAGACTTTTGGTGTTTAGTATCAAAGCCTTTGGACTTTTCTAGGTCATCTCAGTGTTATTAGCAATTCTGAGGAAATCTATCATCCCATACCTTTTTAGACAGGAATTTTCTTTGCAGTGTTTCTTAATTTGCTTTATTTGCACCTCTGGTAACTTTATTTTAACTTCTGGACAATGACTTGTGCCACTGTAACGTATTTGACCATTAGAACTCACCTCTAAATAAAATAAAAATAGAAATTATCCAAGAAAGTAATGCTATACATGCTGTCTCCTTATTAAAATAATAAAAAAAAAAAATTAAGAAAAAAGGGAAGAAGAAAGTATTAAAAGTTTTAATTCTTCAAATGGGATTTTGGAAGTCTTAAGAACATATAAGAAGTGCAGTGTTCTTAACTGCAGGAAGAATAATTTCAGTTTTATCTCTTCATTCTTTCTAAAGAAAATTATGTTGCTATTTAATTTTAAAGCCTGGGATGCTGCCAAGCATTGGTGCCCATTCATTTTGCTGAACTTCCTTTTATGCAGTGTATTCTTTCAGTAGTGACTATGTCAACAGATTTCTGTTGTCCTTATTTTATCCTACAGAACAGGAAATACTTTTTTTTTCTCTTTTGTATTATATTCTGAAGGTTTCAGCATTGTAAGCACAGCTTCAATATTCAATGTGCTGAACCAGTAACAAAGGAGAGATGTTAACAATTTAAATACTGCAGGTAGGGTACAGGAAGATAAAGAGGCTATCAGAGCTTGCAGTGCCTGGTGGACTAAGAGCAATGACCACAACTACAAAAGATAAATTGGGTTCTGTCGTAAATGGCCTTGAAATCTGGGGCTGTACACAACTGGTCAAAAATAATTTCAGGGGGTTGGTGGTTCAAATGCATTAGCAGGATATTCAATGCTGGTTATTTTCTTTATAATATTTACAGTTCAGTACAGCTAATGCAAAACACTGCTAGAGTCACAGTAGGGGGATTTGGCAGCCAGAGAAACTTGGAGAGTCTAGCAATTACAGTTTAGGAATGTGCCATGCACACAAAAAAGAAAAAATGCTGTCCTGTATACACATATAGGAGCATGAACCCAACCAAGAATTACTATTCCATCACCCCTGTCTGCTCTGAGTCAGTGTGTTGGTTTTCTAGACACAGCAGCACTTATTGGATAAGTTGGATAGTCTGATAATATTCCCAATATAAAACTGAACTCTACTCCCTAAATTTCCCAGATGAATTTATTTTCCGTACACCCACCTCTGCCATTTACACAGACTTCATTTTCCATGCCAGTTGAAGACCATCCACGTGTAGAATTTGCTTGAGTATCAGTACAGGTAATATTTCAGCAAAGTTTTAGGAATTTCCAAGCTAAGCCATGCCTGGCGAGCAAGGCTCGAGCACAAGATACTTCTGATCTTTAGCATCTTTATAAGAAGTGCACAAAAGAAGAAGGTGAAAAATGAGAAAAAAACTCACAAATTTTACTTATCATTTGATGGGTATAAAATCTGAATATCTGTCACAGTTCCTTGAGACCAGTTTCTTTCAGGAACAGATACTTCACAAGGGGAATAACAACTTGAATAAAATTCAAAAAGTCATTTTCCCGGCAGGGAGTGGAAGAGCACAGTCCAGGAAAGACATTGTCTGTTGAATGGTGGCAATGACAGAGATGGTGAAAGCCCTGGATATTGGTACCAGTCCAGAAAAGCATGTAGCACTCATAGAGCATTTTGAAAAGAAAACAAAAGAGAAATAAATGCAGACAGCAGTGCTGTGAAGACCTGGCCATTTGGAGGATTACCTGTTTGCTATTGACTTCACAAGCTCAGTGAAACTCACAGATTGGTTTGAGGAGTAGGCTTTGCTGCTCTGTCCCATATCTCATCACATCAGTAATGAGAATTTGCTCACTGGCAATTCTGTGGTAACACAAAAAAACCCCATGAGCAATTCAGGATGACCAAGAACAGTGGTAACAGCTGGGTTGGTGAGATCTGGAGAGATCATGACTCCCAAAGGTCCTGAGCTTTAACCTCTAACCTTTTTTTATTTTGTATATATATTCCATCTAGTTGGATGCAAGTACATCATGGAACTGCACAGCCATCTTTTTAGGAATTTTATATGCAGAAGTGGAGAAGTCAAAAAGAGGGAAAAGCACCTAAAAAGTATTTTAACATTTACCAGCATCACACTTTTAAAATAAAATGTCTGAGTTAATAAAATGTATAGATAACCCATGGAAGGCAAATAGTTTCCCCCTGGAAGGGGACTACAGGATCATTCATCTGTGAAAATGCACTGTGAAAAAATTAAACTAAGGTACAAAATCTCACCTGGATTACATTAGATGAGAGGATAATTCACCACTTGCCAGCTGCTAACTGCATGTATGATTTGAAGGTTGGTTTCTTATTTGGGAAGTCAGGGCTGCAGAGAATCCAAATATTTATTTAATGCAGAGCCCTTCCCTTTACCTGAGCTGCAAAACATGAGAATGCTCAAAGCCAGTGCCCTTCCACAAAAAAATAAAATTTCCATGAAGTGACACTGAGACCCTAGTTTCTTTTGGATATCATATGCCATTCGTGTTTCCTGAGCTTTACACTTGGAAATGCTCACATACAAAAATCACTCACCCTTGAGTGACTGCATGGGGTGAGGGGGCTGCTGTTAACCCCATTCTGTGTCACAGACAGAGCCCACACAGACAAGGGAAAGAGCCTTAATACGTGGAACACTTTGTCTAAACAGCCTGAAAAGTGTTTTCCCCTTTCTCATGCACAGCTTTGTCCACAGTGCATAGGAGCTGATCATTCCGTGGATTCTGCATGGTAACTTTGCCACGCTCAGAGTTGTAAGCAGTGGTAAGAAACACAAGATCAATTTTAATTCTTACTGGAAATGCACACTCCACACATTAGTCGATTGAAGGATCATAAAGTCTTACAAGGAAAAAAAAAATCAGACTTTCTGATGGTTTTTGCTGTTTTTTTAAAATTGAGTTCAGAAAGTCATCCTTTCAGCTGCATCTTGAGTATTTTGGCTGAGTTTTGTGCCCACCAAGTGGAGCTTGGACCATACCTTTAACTGCAGGAGGGAAGGTCTGTTGTATAACCAAATGAATAAGTTGTGTCTTCTCCTCAGGGAAAACGGTGGATGAGCCTATTCTTGCTGTTCATAAAATAAGCCCAACACCCTGATCTATCTGTGACCAGCTGATTTGGCTGAGAAGGACAGAGGATCAAGTAATGTTTTAGACCACGCTTTCAGGCACTTTGAAAAGGTAACAGGAGGGTTTATTCACCCAGAGAAATCTGTGGTTATTCAAGTAACTGAAAGCATTTAAGGCAGGAATGCCACACAAAAGAGAAACATTAATTAGGCCGATCATAGCACTGCAGATCTATTTTTACAAAGCCCAAACACATTTATACATAGCTGTCCCTTTGAAGCATTTGAAGGCACCATTTCTTTCTTCCTTATCAGTGTAATTGACGTCTTCATTCAACCCCAGCCAGCTGTTGTGCGAATTTTTAATCATTTGATTTCTTTCGGGGAAAGGCTTAGTCTTTTGAACTCTAGGAATAATTATTATTGCAAAGCAGTTTTCCCTTTCCAAAGGGACTTCTCTGGGGTCACCACTGCTTCCAGGCTCTCTGGGCAGGAGAACAATGAGGCTTTGTTGGTGCTGGAGCGCTGTCCCTTCCAAGGGGGCTGGAGCTCTTTCTTTCTGAGCTCGCCTCCGCATGTTGAAGTGAATTGTGCCAAATCAAAAGGCTTTAAATTAGCACTTCACTGCTGGCAAGTGCCTGGAAGTTAATGCTAAATCCTAGGGGGATAAGAACATTTTCTATACCCTTGTGCCCAGGTATACCCTTCAGAGTGTAAGGTGGCTTAGGAACCTGGACAACACGCTTATGGTTATCTTCGCTCTTCATTAAACAAAAATTTAAAAAATAATAATTTGCAACTTTCAGCTAATCACCAAACAGAATATATATAATTGCACTTTGTGAGAGAAGAGCAGTTATATTTCTATTTGGGAAAAGGCTAATCCAGGGCCAAGAATTATTATGGAAGAGGGATGGAAGCTGCATTAAAAAAGGGAAGCTCTGCTGCCTGTAGTAATCTAGCAAGTAAATGATCCTACTATCAGACATGCAAATGGAATTAGCAAATAAAAATAATGCTATAAGCCTGGAAATTAGTATAAAAAGTAGATTTTTAACTTCACACCTCCATTGCAGGTTCAAAAGCTTGTCATGTAATCGTGAGCCATACAGAATCTCTCTTTATCCAATCTCTTAAGAGAAATAATAATTAACTAAAACATAGAGTTTAAAATATACTCTTCTTGACTTAGTAAAGAAGGAAATTTTCGTTTAAAAGTTAGCTGTGCCCTTTGTTGCTGCACATTGGAGACCAAATACAGATTAGAGCAGCCTTGAGGCTCATCCCTAATTTCTACCCTGGCTCTGATAACCAGAATTGCCTCACCCAGTGACTGCAGTAGGGCATTTCAGAACAGAGCTCACAGGATGTGTGGCATCCTCTGATCTGCCAATGCCCAGGTGAAAACCTGTCTCATGGGGGTCTGTGTGAGGAGTGAGTGCTGCTCACATCTCTGAAGATTAGCAGGGGTTTCCATGCCATGGACAGCACCAGCTAAATCCCAGTCAGCAACACTGGAAAGGAGCCTTATGGTTTTTTTACTGGTACAGGAGAAAGAGAAGACCTAGTGAAACACATAAATCATGTTTGCATCCCGAGCTGTGTCTATAGGATGTGAAAAATGCATGTGATCACACGACGGGGTGAAAGGAATGGCTGAGAGGCAGCATCAGAGAAAAAGCTGCAAGGAGCAACAAAAGGTCACAGAAACCACACGATTCCTTGTGCTCCACAGCTGTACAGAGAGCACATAGGCAGGCTCCTAAAAACTAATTAAATTCAGAAGTGCAGTTTGAAGAGCATCGTGTCGGGCCAGAGCCAGAGACACTGCTCCCATTCATTGGAGCCCAGCGCAGCCCAGTGAACGTGACTCCAGGGGCTTTATGGGCCAGGGGAGCTCTGCCATTTCCAGCCACAGATGTCTCTATTTTCCCCTTGCTCTGTTTACCTGACAATCACAGTGGTGAAAGGAAGCCCAGCTAGATGCCCTAGGGAATGTGAATTTGGTGGGATTGCTGGATTGTTGGATTCTCCACTCTTTTCTGCGTAGAGGGCAGTTACCATTCTCGGGATTCCTCTTCCATCTTGCAGCACTTTTTTTTGTTGTTGTTGTTGTTTGTTTTTTCTGAAAAGCCTGACCCGGTCTTGTCCTCGACAGCATCTTGGAGAATGTTATAAACCCCCAGTTACACATCTCCTCTGTGAAGGAATGATAATAACTGCTGTTAAATTTTGCTACCCCGCTGCACACAACATACCAGCCCTGATGAGCTGCAGACATAAAACTAACTCTCACAATCCCAGAGCTGTGCATGAGCAAAAGAACAAAATGGGGTTTTAAAGTGTGCAAGTACTCCCTTGCCTCAGACTGTGGATTTGTGGAAGGTGGAAGCCCAGGCAAAGCTGAGCAGCAGGAGATGCTCTGAGGTGCCTCAGCTGTGGGAGCAGAATGTGTTCTTGCTTGTGTGCCTGATCTTGTTTTGTGGCAAGACTGCTAATTCATTAGATATTCCTAATTAAAGCTATGTATAAATTGCCAAAACACAATTTGAGTCACTAAGTATTTTCCAGTGTCTGGTTTATCAAGACAAGAGGGTTAGCACTAAAATACGGGGTAACTTCAGCTCAAAATCCTTAGTAATCTTAAGGTATCAAAGACCAAAGTTTAAAGTTAGAATTAATATATTTTTTCAATATTTTCTGACAATAATAATGGGGAAAAAATTAGGCTTAGAGTAGCTTGGTCAAGTGACAGGTGTGCCTGCACATGACAGGAGAGTTGGAAAGATTATCTTTAAGGTTCCTTCCAATTTAAACCATTCCATGATTCTATGATAAAAAAGTCTAGACTATGAGTGAGATCTACTATAAAGAAAGACCCAAAACTTCTTCCATGCAAAAACAGCAGCATATGGAGGAATATGGATTTCTCTGCACACAGGTGGAAAAGATTATATTAAACATTACAGTTATTTTGAGTTAAACTAGGCCCAAGTTTGAGAGACACAAACCTAGTGTGACACTAGTTTATCTCCTAGGCAAGTCTCCCTGCCTGCTCTCCCTGTACTGACAAGTCTCTCTGGCTCTCAGCTGGTTTTTAGGTATCTTCACAATGGGAAGTTGGAATGGAAGCACCCAATTTGTCTCACTCATTCAATGATTGATGCTCAAAATAAGTTGTAGGTACATGGCACAGTATTGTGGTATTTGGTTGGTTTTGGGATGGTTTGGTTTGAATCCTGGTGCAGGGGTCACTTTCCTCTCAACTAGGTCCTCAATCTCCACCCTTGAAAGAGGGAACAGCCTGTATAATCCAAATCTTTGAGGTCCTAATTTTAAGTAGGTAGGTGAAAAGTGGAAAGGAAATGCCAAATGTATATGAAATCCAATACCCCACAAACTATCTGGAGTAGCACTGATGTATATGTGACACGTTCTGAAGAAAAAAAAATTAAAGAAGAGCAAAGAGGGTCACCCACTAAGGTTCATTTCTATAACCATTGTATAAGATTTCTGTTTGAGACTGAAAGTACATTAAACAGTCATGGTCTGTCAGTGACCTTATATTTAAGAGCAGAAAGGTAATATGGGATTATTGGTAACACATTATTTTACAGGGCATCAATAACCATGTGTAAGAAATTACCATAGAATTACAATGTTATTACATGGTTATTTGTGGCTTTGCCAAATGCAATGTTACTTGATCATCCTTGGATTAATGGGGTGTTGATCGGGTTTGGCCATTTACCTCCATCCTGGGTCATAAACCTGATGTTAGCTGAACTGAGTTCCCAGTCTAGCAGTCATAGCATTTAACATTTCTTTCCCTCTGCAAAAAAAAAAGTTGCAGTTGGGAGGTCAAATCACAAGAGACTCTGGTTCTTAAATGCAGAGGCTTTCAAAAAGACTTCATCAAGATTTTTCAATAAATGCATGCTATTTTACATTCCCCACAGACTGTTAGCAGATTCTCAAAGTTTGGAGATTCATATTTTCTCAAACTATTTGGATTTTTCCATCAAGAAAACACTGCTTGCCACCACCTTTCTCTGCATTTTAAATAGCTCACAGACTCAGAGAATAGAATTGGAGAGGTTTGAAACAGCCCTGAATATCATCGAGTCAAACTATCCCAGCACTGCCAAACCCACCCCTAAAGCATGTCCCCAGCATGATGAACACTTCCAGGGATGGCCACTCCACCATTCCTCTGTTCCATTGCCTGACCACCCTTTCACTGAAGAATTTTTTCCTAATATCCAATCTAAACCTCCCCAGCACAACTTGCAGTTGTTTCCTCTCGTCCTGCCTCTTGTTACCTGGGAGAAGAGACCAAGCCCCACCTGGTTACAGCCTCCTTGCAGGTGGATGCAGAGAGGGGGAACATCCCCCAGAGACTCCTCCAGACTGAACAGCCCCAGATCCCTCAGCTGCTCTTCACCAGAGCTGTGCTCCAGACCCTCCATTTGCTGATGGGTGCTGTAACAAACTGTGGGTGATCCAGAAATTCACACCAATGCACTGCCTTTGTCTGTTTGGACATTTTTAAAAGAAACAACAAGCTGTGGACGTGAGGTTTTGGCAGAGAGGCTGGCTACAACCTCAGCATTTTAAACACTGACAGCAACAGGCTTTTCCCTCACTGCATTTCTGTTTTCCTGGTCTTTCCTAAGGTTAAGGCACACTGAGCACAGCCCTGACACCAGGTATTCTCTTTTCTTTATATGCAGAGATCAGCTGCAGAGCCCTTTGCTGACCAGGCTGGAGAGAAGCCTAATAGTACCCTATACAGTCTAGAAAGTTCACCATGGTGTGGGCTCTCTGCTCCTTATGAGTGAGAGTTCCAGGGAAATTTAAATATTTTAGGGTAGAGGCAGAGCTGAAATTCCTATGTGCTTAGACTGGCTTTATTGGTATCCCTCAAAGCAGTAATAAAAAATAAAACAATTTCTAAAAAATTGACTGCAATTCTAAGAGCTTGACCGTGTCTTCCACCTCTTTGAGTAACAAGAGAACATATCTTGGTCACGGTGCCTTATGCTCAGCTTGTACAAAGTTGTAAATTGAATATATTGCACAGTCATGGTCATACACAGCTCTTGTCTGCTGGTCAGCAAGGGTCACCCCTTGCCCCACATGACCCTTACTACAGTCTGACATGTGAGAAAGTTGTTTTTTCTAATCAGAGACGTGCTGTGAAAGACTAGGAAGGACTAAGAAAGAATAAGCAGGAGGGGCTCAGCAACATGTGCACATCCTCCCACCTTTATCCCTCTCTGCCACGGATTCCCCCTGCCACCCTGAACAAACTCACTCCTAGGTATCTCAATCTTCCCCAAATCCCAAATGCAATAATAGTTCTTCCTGTCTCCATGAGTGACAGAGGGAATTTGTTAATATCTTCAAGCCCCTTCAGCTTCTCAGCTGAAAAGTGCTATTCAGGCTCAGATTATTATATTTGGAGCTGGGGATAATGGGGATATTCAGCTGTATGGGCTATCTATAATTCAGGTGGCTTTTTATGATTACCACAGAGCTCTGAGCTAACTGAACACCTTCCATCAAAGTGACTGTCACTTTTCATATTGATGCAGCTGTAATCCATCACTTCTTTTCCATAATCCTATGAGGAACCAGAAAGGGTAGAGGAATACCCACAGCCTCTCTCCCTGCCAGCTGCTGTCTCCTCAGCCAGGAGGCTGCTCTGGTAGGACTGGCAGTGAGAGCTCTCATCAGCAGCTTTTAATGAAAGCCACCAGCCCTGCTGGAAGGGGACTGTCTGTCAGCAGCTCTGGCAATTCAGTGCCGAAAGTGCTCCTTGCTCTGCAGCCTAATTCAGGAAACAACTCTTCTCTTGGAGTGTTAACATTGGCATCCACTACCTCATTCCAGCTTATACTTTAGCAAATAATTTCTCTTTCCTTTCACCAAATTCATCCTCAGTGGAAATTAGAAATATATATTGCCATACTCCTGAAAATTCCTGAATAAATCAAGGGCTGGGTGATTTGAATTTATAACTGCACTATCCATCACTCCTTCAGCTGCACAACACTTATATATAAATACTCTTTCTTCCATCTGAAAGTAACCTTGGGGATTAAGTACTACTGGGTATAAAAGCACCTCACCTTTCTCCCCAAAAATATTCACGACACGACAATTTCACCTACATAAATTTGTCATTCCAGACTCGGAATATTTCTACCCATTATTAGCATTTTACAGTTTTGGAGACTGTAACACAAAAGAACATATGCAGTTTCCACAATCTCTCACTCCTCCCAGAATTCCCTGTTTAATGATTTTTGGTTTTGAAATTGCAGGTCTCAAAATGTTAAGGCACTGATTACTGGAGTCACCTGAGCAGAAGTCATGGGGATTTGATTGTGGCCCAAGATGATTTAAACCCCAAATGAAGAAAGTGTTTGTTCCCAATTAAAAAAGGGAAAAAAAATATATTTAAAAAAATAAAAGAATAATTTTGTTGTAGAATTCTGGCTTGATAATTATCTGTCAAATTCAGAAGAAATTATAAAAGAAAGATGCAAAAGAAGAAAAAAAAGACAACTTTTTTTTTTTTTTGAGATCAAGTTAAATAAAAATTTTTAAAAGTTAAGCTGTAAGTTGTTAGAGCTCCTTAAAAATAAATGTGTCGGTAAAGAAGCAAAAAACCTGTTATAGTCTCAGACCTCCTATGAGGGAAGGAACTCCTCCCTGTGCTCTTTGCCATGGTGTAAACTCTACAATGGCCTCAAAATGGCTCAGCAGACCCTAATGTATATTCAATGATAGCCATGTATTGAGTGCAAAATTCACCAATATTAATGTCAGTAAAACTATAGCCAGAATTATATGCAGAATTAGGGCTCCAGCCTGGATGAACTCCGTTGTAGTCTCTGCTTATGTTATTTTCTTTTCTAGGGGAAAATCTTCATCTGGAAAAGGAATTAAAAACTGCATGTCTTGTAATGTAAAAATGGAATAAACATCAGAAGACACGAGGAAATTAAGCAAGAGAAATGAACAGAACGCTGAGTACAATTTTTCATGGAATTCCCTGTAACTTCATATAACAATAATCATACTTCATAATTTTGTACAGTGATAAATAAATATTTTCCCCAGAAAAAGTAAATATTATTATTATTTCTTGAGCTCTACGCAAAAGAAAGAGGGAAATATCTCAAATGAAAGCCAGACATATTTTATGTTGATTGCAGTAATAAAATCTCAACCTCTGCAACCATCAGAATCAATGTTACTGTAGGGGTCTGACCCAGAATTCACTGGAGTCTAGGGAGAGATTTGTCCTGACTTCAATGGGCTTTGGATTAGGTTCTGCAAGAACAGCCAAACCCTGCAAAAAATTTGTCCTGCCAAGTTCAAAACCAGATCTTTGAACACAAATAAAACTGAACCTCAATATCATCTCTTCTTGCAATAAATTCTTCTAAGTTCATTGGGTAGAAGGAGCTGAGATTTCACAATACCTAAAAGCTCAGTTTCCCACATTCCAAGAGAAATAAAGAAACCTGATGGGGCTTTACTGGTTCCATCTTTTCTGTTCTTCAGGGAATACTGAAGACAAGGCTCCTCACTCGTTGGTGGAACTCGCTCTCTGTTCCCACGTGAAAGAGGGTAGGAACCTCCACCACAATTGCAGTTCTCAGGGTGGGAGAGGGATGAAAAATGCATCCTTCTCTTATTTGGTTTCCTCAGAGATTATGGATATCATGCCCAGATGGAATGGATGCTTCTTTATTTTTTATATATTTTTTTTACCCTCTCCACAACTTCTTGGCTCCCATCTCTGGCTGGGAAGTCAGTTTTATTTATCTGGGGGAAGGTGTAGGCTGGACAGTTGCAGCCCTGTTTCATGACTTTAACTGCTCCAGCTTTTTTTCCACTCATCACTTCCCTACTGCATCCCCTCGTCGCTGCAAAGCCAATGAATCCCAAGATTAATCCCATGGCTCTGTAGGATATTGAAGGCACTTAGAGAGGTCTGGCTGGCCATCACACCTCCCTGACTGCTTGCTGCCTGCCTTATTCCTGTCTGGCATTTGCAGCCCTAGTGCTGCACTGGCACAGCCACGGAGATGGGCTCTGGCAGGTCTTCAAATGCAGTTTTATTCAAATATTATGCCCCCGATTAATAATGTGTGCCAAGAGATTCTGTGGGGGTGGCTGCTCTCTCTGTTGCTGCTGGTGCAAGGTTTAGGGCTGGCTTGGCAAAAGAGTGACCTTCAGCTTTTAATCTCTTTTTCATTAGTTGAAGGGTAATAAATATCATTGCACCAAGCAGCTGCTTCTAAACAGCTCTTCCTGTGGTATTCCTCCACCAAGAAAACTTTAAATTGAATAACACCATGAGAACTTTGACACCCGGCTCACCATGATACACAAACAGTTTTATTTTACCAAAACAGGGACTTCTGCTTCTGTTGCCTGTGTCACAGTTAAGTCTGAGCAGCATCTGTCTTCTTATCACATAAGAAAAACTCTACAAAGTAGCAAACTGCAAGGAAACCTGCAACAGATCTTTCAGGAGAACCCAATACTGACTTTTCTTCACCTGTATCTAACAAGACAATGTCTTGATATTCCCTAAAAATTTAAATATGTGGAGAAATTATGGAAGAGCAACACTTGGTTTATTCCCCCTCCTCTTTATTCATCAGCCATAACTAAAGCTCATAGCTCACGTTCATTCAGAGTAAATTATTTTTGGGGAAAAAAAAATGAAACGCGAGCAGAAGATCTAGATAAGGCTTACATGTCATCTGGTAACAGAAATATGGAAGCAGTATGACAAGCCAGTTTTTGTGAGAAAAAATTATTTTAATTACTTCAGAAACATGCATTAAAAAATCCCATACAGGCTCTCTTAAATGTAGGTATCACTGCAGGTCCATAAGCCAATATAAAACTTGGATTTAGCAGTCATAATCCTTACCTTTTTTTCTGTTTAATATATGCATATAAATACATACACACATATATAGTTTTGCTGTTATAAACACAGGCCATATTTAAGCTTCCTTTCTGTGTGTCAGGACAGATGGATTTGAGTCACAGCAATACTAAATATAATGTTGCTGTCTGGTAAACATGAACAAACATCTCTGCATGCAACATTCACGGGTCGACTTCAATACACTCAGCAGAGCAGCTCAACAATTTCACCAGCTCTGATGTAACACAAATTTAAAATATATGGTCACTTGCTAAAGAGCTACAGAACAGATGATTCTCCCCAGCTAATGTATTCACTGTCAACTTCCTCCAGTTTATTGCCAGCTAGTTTCTCCTATCCATCAAAGATGTTTTCATTAAAACTGATTAGCTGCTGAAAACAGAGTGAAAGGGGACACCAGTGATTTTTATTCTAAAATTAGCTGCTTTTTTATTTCCACTGATGTGTCGTGTGTGTGATTTCACTCACAATTCGTTACTTCCATTTCAAAAGCAGAACCCAACCATTACATATAAACCAAAAAAAGCTGGAAATAGCGGGAGAAGAATTCTGATTATGGGCATAGCTCCTCACTTTCCCAGTACATCTGTAGTAAATTTCTGCTGCTTCCAAATTGCAATTAAGAACTTTTCCTCCTGAGACCTACACATCTGTATTACCAAGCATTAAAAAGCACTGGAGACTCTTTATTATCTTTTTTTCCTGGACAAATCTTACTCAGGAGAAGATATAACCATCAGTTTGAAGCCCCAGCAGAACACTGAGGTACCCAGGGCTGCTCCCTGCTAAAACTGCCAGTGTTCACTGCCTGACAGTGCCTTGTTCTTCCCTCATTAACTTGCAAACTGCAATGGAAAAAAAGATAATTCCTACAGGAAAAGCCATTTATTTGGTTAAATTATGCTGTTTAGGGGTGAGTATTGCCGTTTTCAGGAACTCAAGATTTTTTTGTGCAAGCAGCCAGGGAGAGGATCCTCTTGCTGCTTCCCTGGCTGCAGCTGCTGCCCAGCACTGGCTCTGACACATGGAAGTAGCTCCATGTAGTCATTTGCTCAGAATTAGAAAAGGGAAACTCAAAAAGACACAGCAGACAGAGATGATGTCCAAATGTTTGGAGAAGGAGAGCTTCTTATGGGGATTGAACTTTCTGTAACTTGGTTTGCTCTGAAAATTGCTGATTCACTGACTTTTATTATTTTAATATGTCTCTGTAAAACTAACAATTCATTAGGAGCCAAATCCGCAGCTGGAATAAATTGTCTGATTTATCAGCCTACCTTCACAACACCCTTTTTGCTCTGGCCTTTCGTGTTAAATCCCACTTCAGCCTCACCAGTAAAAGCCTTTCCCAAGTTTAAGTGCTGGAGGTACAGAGAGGAAAAGCTTTTTCCTGTTGTTGCTGATACTGCTCAGAGGTTTAGCGTGGATTTTTCAGGCTAAGGATTTAATTGCAATGTCTAATCTGAGTTGTCTTTAAGTCTTGGATGCTGTTCATTAGACAGATATTTTCTGATTCTTTTTTTCCAAAACTTTAGCATCACAAAAACAAGACTGTGTAAGGCTGGAGCCTCAAAAACCCATCCTAGGCAGCTCAGGGGGACAAGGGTGTTCCTAGAGGGGCTCTTAAAAACCTGAACACAGTGCTTCTTGGAACCTTTGCCAAAGCACTTTGGAACTTGTCTATACAATTGTGACAGACAGGAGGATGTGACTGAAAGAGACTGGGAAACAAAAGGTCCAGGACACGAGATGCTTTTACCCCAAACAGTCTGACCAATTAGCAAAGTATAAAATATTTGTTTTCCACAGGGTGGGAGGTGCTTTTCCAAGGCAGCAGTGTGCAGCTCCTGCTCAGCCCCACTGCATCTGTCTGAGAGGCTTTCACCACCCTCTGCATGGTGGAAAAACTACTCTATAGCACACACCTCTGCAAAGCAATCTGGTTAAAACAGTTTAGTCACTATTTCATCCCTTTTTATACTTCAAATGGTCATAAAAAATGGGACCAAAACATGCACATGAAAAAAATGCTGCCTGACACATAAGGGTGCAATAGCATTTTTCTGTATTAGAGTATTTTCAGAATTTTCTCCAATTATTTTAATCATGATTTGACACTACAAAATGCAATAAAACACCTGCTTATTTTTAATTATATTTTTAATAACAAGCAAAAATTAACTTGATAAACTTACTTCTCTATCTGGACTGTGATACTGCATATATTCAAGAATTATTTGGCAGCCTGTGAAATCACTAGCAGAAAATCCCTTATTTTTCTAATTTGCTTCAAAAATCTGGTATCAAGTTCTTTCCATAGTTGCTTTATGCAGTGGAACACATCACTAATTCCAGATGAGTCTCACAGGTATTTGGGGTATACTGAGTGTACTTTTAATCGATGGATATAAAGTGAGGTATTTGACATTTCAAATTGTTCAACACAAAGGCTTTGTTTCTTAACTTTTTTCCCACATAAAGCCCTTTACATCTCCTTTTTGGTGCCCTTTCCCTGACATTTTTCCTCCCACAGTTTCATAGTTTTTCAAAGATGGTGTGTCTCTGCATTTGAGAGAAAATCACAATTCCTGTGGATTTACTGTGGTATAAATGGTGGGAATATCAGGCTTAGAACACCACCATCTCCTCTCAAGCTACTGTCCTTCATCCTCCCTAATACTTTGGAAATTACACTCTTTTCTGTGGTTTAGTCTTATCCATGTTCCCATTTGAGGCAGAAACAAACAAAACCCAGTTATCTCTGGTGAAGCCTCGCAAATTACAACCTTCCAGCCCAAAATGATAACTTAATCTTCCAGGAAACAGCACAGACAGACAGTATTTGAGCTTTGGGGGAATAGTAGCTCACTGTGGCATGTGAAGCCAGAGCTTCATCCCTTCACATGTCCTGGACCAAAAGATACATGAAGGGATGCAGGGCTGAATAATTTTCCTTCTGATTTTCACGTTGATTCGCACAGAAGGTTCTTAATGCACTTGGCCTCAGATTTTCACTCTTGGAGATCTCTCTGACATAAAGGTGGGGTTATTTTTCTACTTTGAGTGCAATAAGAATGATGGGTTATAGCACAAGTGAAGCAGGTGTTGGTACCAGCTGCAGTGGGGATCTGTTTGTCCATAGCTCAGTTGTTCCTGTGCTGTGGAGCAGCAGCTTTCTGCTCCTGTTACCCTGGCTGTATAAAAAGAATGCATCCCACAACACTGGGAGGGAAATTGCAGGCATTCAGCCAGCCCTTCCTGGTGCACAATGGCAGGAAGACACTGCTATGGTTTCTCTGGGGCCTGCATGACCTGATATAATTCTGCCAAAGAAACAGAGTGAGGCAAATCCACATACAGTGTGTGAGCTCTGTGCTAAAGGACAGATAATGCTGGGTATGGGTATGAAAATGTCTCACCTGCTGGTAGAAAATGCTGATTAATCCTCAGCATCTTCATGCATGAAAGGCATCCAGCTTTAGCAAATGAACATTAGTCTTAGGTATTGATGGTTTTTTATTTCCATCATGTGTCAACATAGCGAACAACTCTGCCTGCTTCTGAGAGAACACACACCATGGCTGGAAAACCTTAAAGTCCAGGGAAACCTTAGAGTCTCTTTTGGTACCTGAAGGGGCGACAGGAGTGTTGGGAAGGAATGTTTTACAAGGGCCTGGAGCGCCAGGACAAAGGGGAATGGCTGTAAACTGAGAGACAGCAGGTTTAGGCTGGATATTAGGAAGAAATTCATCACAGTGAGGGTGGTAAGGCACTGGCACAGGTTGCCCAGAGAAGCTGTGGCAGCTCCATCCCTGAGAATTTTCAAGGGTAGGTTGGAAGTGGCTTTGAGCATCCTGGGATAGTGGAAGGTGTCCCTGCCTATGACAGGGGGTTGGAACTAAACAATCCCTAATGTCTCTCCCAACCCAAATCATCCCATGATTCTTGCTGTCCATTTGAGAGCTCATAACACTTCAGATCACAGATGCAAGTGATTTTGGGGAGGGTCAAAAAACATCTCTGAAACACCCAGAACAAGGCAAATGGTTCCAAATCCTTTCAAGTCTCAGCCTCCTTCTTTTTCTGACACTGTGTGACAAATAGTATGTGGTCCTGTAATTAAAATTAGTACAGAGACAAAGCAAACAAACCCCGGAGCAGATTAGAAACATCTAATCAGGACAGAAAAATTGCACCACAGAAGTATGCTAAACAAAACACTTACTATGAATACCTTAAAAAACAATGACAAATGCAAGATTGCAAAGATCAACAATAAAAATTAAACGTAAAAAAACCCCTCAAAACAAATGTCTCCTAAATTAATGACAATATTTATAGAACAGATCTAAGCACAGACCTAATATTTAGCTTTATTTAAAATTTGGCTCCCAAGAGAATTAAAAAAACAGCTGGTATTGTTGATCTAATAGCGCCATGTCGTCCCAAGCAGACGGTGCAAGGACTGTGTGAGGTTCAATGTCAACAAGCCACAGACTCAGAAAAGATTGAGTTTACTATTTTATTTTATGTTTAAATGTTGTGCTGCAATGAGAGTGGAATTAGATGAAATTCGAGAGCAAATATACAGTTTGAACCCTAATTCATTCAGTCAGTTAAAGAAAAGGGAGAAATAAATATCACCCCACTCAGTACAGCAGGCTGAGCTGCACAGCTCAACATCCACAGAGAGCATCAGCTGCCTGGGGAATTTTGTCCCTTGGAGCTCACTTGGGTTTTCAGGAGGGATCTGCAAAACTAAATTAAAAGCAACACAGCAATCCTGACTCGGTTCTTCATTAGTCACCTATAGAGAAAAAGCAGTTTATTGTTTGTATGTTGAAAACCTGAAAAAATCAGGCTGTTTGGGTGTTTGTTTGTGGATTCTAAAGTCTAATGTGTGGCAATGGAAATATCACTTAGGATCCTTTCTCTTCTAAATAAACATAATTCAAAGCATCAACAAAAAACAAACTCAGGAAGGCATTTTGACCTGCTGCTGCTGGCCAAAATGATGATTATCTCCAGTGTGACAGTGTGCTCTATGAAACAGGCTGCTCAGTTACAGCTTTCCACTACCTTGGCTATACATTTATTCAGTGATCCTGAGGAAATATCTGGGGCTCGTTCAGCGGGAAAAGACCTGTGTGAGAGCAATGTAATGTCCCTGCTCATTTCAGTGAGGTTGCACTAGATGACCTCCAATGAGTCCTTCCAACCCAAACCATTCTGTGACAACAAATGAGGACTTTGAAATCGCCTGGGACAGCTTTATAAACTGCCAATACGTACTTATATTCCTAAATTTACACACACACATCTATTAATGGGATGCTGCTGACAAACTAAAACCTATTTGTTGCTGCCAAAGCTGATTCCATACTGCTTGTACAGAGTTGTACAAACCACTCACACGTGCAGGGCTTGTGGGATGTGTAGGAGGGCAGGAGAGCAGCCAGCTCCCCCACCCAGCCCAGCACACACCTGAAAAACACCCGAGGGACTCTTTGATTTGCACATTACCCAGGCAGCACAGATTGAATTGGGGTGACAAATGGGATGAGAGGGTCTCAGCTCTCCCCCCTCCTTCTCATGTTAAGGAAACATGGGAGGGCAGCCTCTGCAATGCCCTAAATGCTTCCTGCCTGGAAGGATGTTTCTTCCCTCCAGCTTTTCCAGCCTGGCCCTTTTCCATCTCATGTGGAACAAATGTCAGAATAATCCTAACACGGAAATCTCTTAACCATGCTCTAAAATCTGTCTGCACATGGTGGGGGGGGAACCCGCAAATATCTGATACATGCATCGATATGGGTGTTCCCTAACTGACAGAAATCTGTGGATCAATGCTATCCCAGCCAGGAGTGCCTGCCCAGGTACAAGCCCCACCCTTTGCTATTGAGATGACACGCTGCCTGCTATCAAAATCTATCTAACATGCCCCTTTTTCCTCTCTCTATTTATTCATGCTGAGAGCCTATAATCTTTTACTAAGAAGAGTTTTTGTAAGAAATAACAGAAAAGTGCTTCCTAAGCCCATTTTATAGGGAAAATGACTTTTTTAGTTTCCAATCGTTGCATATCTTTATCCCCTCCGGAATGATTTCTCAGTGATATATTGTGCTAGATGCTCTTTACCATCATTTCTTGGCATAGAATTGCACTCACTTTAGTTTCTGACACATCCAGTTGAACAATAAAGTTTTGGGAAAAATTTGAGCCCTGACACACAGGAGCTGTACATAAATTTCCTTCAATATTCTTAACGGCACCTTTTGCATTCAGGAGACCATTTAATATCAGTAGACTCTATTTTTTTTTTTTTTTTTAATTCTTCTGCCTTCTTTTTTTGGACCGGGACAGCGAGAGGAGCAGAAACAATGGAAAATCTCTGGATTATATTTCCTATATTACCCTTGCAAATTAAAAATTTAATTTTTTTTTTTGTTATCTGAATAGGGAAATGGCCTCCAAAATAGCTTAGAAACCTGGGCTTAGCCTTCATTCTTCATCCTAAGAGTCACGGATTTAGTCCTATTTTAGGAACAATTGCTGATTCATATAACATTGGGAATGACTTGAAATTTCACTCAAAGTCATTTTTTGATGTCTGATAATAACTTCAGTGTATCTCGATCTAGAACCTGCCATATTTACTGAAATATGACAGAGAAATTAATTAGGGTGAACCCTAATTCAGCCCAAGCACTTGACCTTACAGCACAGGGCAAGGCTCTGAGCCAGACCCAGGTCCCACCTGGTATGATGGAAGATGTTCCCACATGGAATTTTGCTCTTCTCTGGACAGCTGGCGCCATGCCTGCCCCCTGCACACTGAATATTTTTAATATCAAAGGTCTCCTCCTCCTCCTCAGGAGATGTTGAACCACGCAAAAGCCCACATTTGCTACGCACACTTCCAGTGCATAATTTAAAAAGGATAAGCTAGCATGTTGCCCGTGAGCTGTAATTAAATCAGTAATTCCTTGTGGAGTTCTCATTAACCAGTAACAGTAGGAACACTTGTAGCCCGAGGTAGTCCTTCCTGCCTGCAGTTTTATTTTGCTTTTCTGCACATCTGCTTCCTATTGTGCCTTTTAGTACTAACACCTTGAGCATGAATGGTTCCCCTAGGCTTTCTGGCTGGCCACCTTGTGATTGTTTTTCTCCTTTAAAAAATAATAGTGAAAAAAAAATCCCCTGACCTAAATGATTCAGTTCTCCACAGAGCACTACTGTCTTCACTGAATCTCTTTGATAGGTCATATTTACATAGTTAATCCTTAATGATGGGAGTTCAGGGTTTCCTCGTGAGTATTGCTTCACATCATACAAGAAATACAACCCAAGATTTTATTTTTTTGTGTATAAACTATAAATTTTCCTGTCTAAGATCTGCCTTGTGTGTAAAGGCAGGAAGGCCCAGCAATATAAGCTGATTTCCAGAGATCCAGGCTCAATTCTCTGCCCCAACACAGATTTTCCTGGAAGGCAGAATGGCAGAATTTGCCCTTTTCATATGTTGTGGTCCAAATTCCTTGGAAAGGGCTAACCTGAATTTTGGCACTGGTGACTCAGCAATGAGAAGATGGAGAGTTTGGTACTTCCAAGGACACACAGCTCACAGGGCTGGCCAGAAAGGAGCTGATGAGCAAGGACACATCTGAGCAGCTTCCTCCAACACTGGTGTCAGGACTGGACTGCAGGGAGGTGATCAATGTATTAAATCAATTTCTATCAGAGATCCCCAACCTGTTTGACCATCCACACTCTTCAGCAGTGGATAAGGAGACAGTTCTGAATGAAAGTGGATATGTTTCAAGGCAAAGCTCTCAGCAATTGCCCAGCATGTTGAAATCCTCTGGCTGATGCTGTCCAAGCTCATATCAGATGTCCAGATATTTTTGCTAACACCAAGAAATTGGCTGCTGGGTTTTCTTCACCTTACTATTGAGCAGTTTTTCGTTATAAGACAGGTTTGTACCCAGAAAAGAGAGTAAGACTTAATACAGCCTCAAAGCACACTCACTAGAGAAACCAGAGTTAGGAACAGTAGTTGTTACCCTAAGAAGTGTTTACATTTTAACTGAGAATTTAATGGAAAAATACATTGACCTGGTTTAAGTGCTTCTGCACCCATTTTCTAGGAAAACATAAGACAACTTTTTATGTCCTTTCCCTTTTGCAGGCATTTCTGGCTTTCTTGTTAATTTAAAAAAAAAAATTATCTCAGATCACTCTTCACGTTTTTAACTTTGGCAGAGTTTGCACTACAAAGAATTTTCAGAATCTGCATATAGCATTTCATATCAACAAGCAAAGCCAAAAATGTTTTGGACTGCTCAGAAACGATTTCTATTTTACAGATATGGTTTTCACACACTTACTACTTAATTGCATTGTAAAAGGATCCCTCTTCTGCCAGGGCTGGTTGAAAAGCAGGCAGTACCCAGATGTTCTGCTCTCTGCCAGACTGTGATGCTTATGTGAGTGAAGCAGAGGAGCACTTCACTTCCAGACAGGCACAAATTGCATCTGTCTTGTCTTTGTTTTTATGAGGTCTTCTATATCAAACAGGATATGTTGGAGGCCCCAATTCAAGTACACAACTCACTTTATGCAAATGTTTATGAGCATGACTGAGTAGAAATGGCTTTGCCATATTAGGAGCTAGGAAAAAGGAATAGTTAGAAAAGTATATGTCAAAAAAAATGAACATTTAGCTACAGATGTCTCAGCAAAACTCTTGAAAGGAAAACAAAGGTCCAGATAGGAGCAATGTTGTTTATCGATAAAGTTCATGAACTCATTTGTCCCTTAAAGGGAGGCAAAAAAAAGAGGTCAAAATATATTTATAAGGGGTAGAAAGGGGAAAATCTTTTACTTTAAGATCACAGTTGTCAGATTATGTGAAGTTTAATAAACTATGCTCACACAAAAATGTTTTTTATAAAAGGATGGAGTCTTTCTGTAAAAGTATGTCCTAAAGTAGCCTGTTTCTTTTTCTGTCATAAATTCCTGGTAAATTCAAGCACACAAGATCTCATAGACAGTGTGGCTCCCCAACACCAAGGCTTTCAAAATGATGCCAAACTTGCATGGTTTTCAAGGCTCCATTTCCCCTTTGTTTGCCACTTTCTGCCCCACTGTCCTCTCTGATCTCCATGAGGTGCCAGGGCTTTGTGCATTCCATGCCAGCAATGCTGTGAGGAGTTGGATAAAAGCACAGACCCATGAAAGCAGCTCTCAGCTGTTTTATAACTTTTTTTTTGTGAAACATTACTTGGTCAAGAAAGAACTTTTCCTTGGCTAAACAGAGAAGGATGACAGGCTGTAAAATAGAATTCAAAATATACCTCACTTTCTAAAAGAATATCTTCTGCTGGTCCCTCCCTCTGTCAAAGTAACAAACAAAGTGCCAAGATTCTGAAACCTCAGTTCTGAACACCTTGAGTTTGGCTGTTTTCCATTTGCAAATTACAATAATAGAAACCTTGCAAAAAAGAAAGGGCCAACAAGCTGAAAACTGGAGCTGGAACCTGCCAGGCTGTGAGCTCTGGTCCCAGTGGTTTGTGAGCATTGACTCAATAGTTCTTCCTTTTCTTTCCACCCCGTTCCCAATTGCTTACTGCTTCCTCCATCTGTTCAGCTTTGAAAACCAAACATCATCCACCATCTCTACCAATTTAGCCCTCAACACTTCCTGCCTAACAGGCCATTCCTCAAATTCTCCATATTTTGCAAGTTCTCTAAAGTTCTTTATCTGACCAACTATTCCAGATTCTTACAAAATATCTTCTAGGAGATATTTGGTCTCTTAGATGCTGCCAACTCTTGTTTCTCTGAAGCTATTTTATTTAGTTTGATTTCCAATGCACTTTTTGAAAACTTTTAGTTACAGAAACTTCAGAGCTTTTCCCATTATGTTTGGTATTTGAGCCCCCAGGCCTGCAAGTAAAACAATACATGAAGACATATTCGATGTTTCCAGACTTAAATTCTTGTACAATTTCCTTCAGTTTAGAGCAAAAAATTATTTTACATAGTTTTCTTCACTAATTTCTTGTATCGACAGCCTGGCTACTCTGTGTTTCCCAGCAGTCTGATTTGCTTTATCATTTAAACTTGGTGAGTTACTCATATAATTCTCTGGGAAATAAAGTAAAAGAAACCTATAAAAGAAACTCTGTAAATATGGCTCATAATGTGTACCTTGTTCTTCAGGAATCTCACAAACATTAATTATTCTGCATCGACCATACCACACCAGAGAAATAAAAACATCGTTCCAAGATTCTATTCCCAAGGCTTTCTGATTTTTTTTCTGGCATCTACAAATCATGTGACAGCTCTGAAGTCCTCCAAAATCTCTCAAGAAGACATGTCAAAAGAACTGTAAAAAGTGAGGTTTCAGAAAACATCTCATTCGATGTCTTTTCATTTCACTCCTTATTCTTCAACTGGCCACGACATCCTTAAAGGACAAAAACTGAAGATCAACCCCTTTTTCTTTCTCAGACTCTTTTCTAAAAACAGTGTTGTAGTGTAAGCAATCTGGGGATGCTGCACATGCTTTCCTTAAACTTTCTGCCAGAAAATAAATTTAGAAGTTATAAATAGCACATGTGTATATCGAAAGGAGTTTACCCTATAGGCTTAATGTACAATTTAAGTTGTTTTCTGTGTTTTGTGTACAGTAGAAAGCAAGTTCCACACAGCCTGTGGTTGATATTCTCAGTCCTGATCATGTATGAGGAAACAGCACTAAATCATTTTTATTTGCTGAAATATCCAAAGGGCCCTAGCTGACATAGCATCAGGGAAGAAAGGCTGTGACTCTCAGTGAGTTAAAAGGTACCATTTTCACGGAAGGATGGCAGAGATGAGAAACTCTTTGCCTCCCTCACACTGCTTCCATTTTCCTCAGCTGCCTGACAAGGCACTTTTGTTCCACGGGATGTGGATGGGGGAAGCTTGCACACTTGCAAGCTTTCAGCAGGGATCAAGCAGCAGCGAGTGCTCAGCAGCACACACGACTGGATGCTGACCTCAATCAAGCTGCCTCTTCACAGGCAGCCCCCAGAATTTGGCAAGCCCGGCTTCCAGGCGCTAATTAAAAAGGAGCCGAGCCAAACGTGTTTGCACAAGTGTCACGGTCACACTTCTGTCTTCATGCTCGTTATGTGATCAGCATCAGAGCTGCTCATTAGAAAGGCTTCTCCAAATGCTCCAGGAACCCAGTCCTGGCAAGTTGGGCGACAGCTACTTCAGCTGCATGTGCAATTAGGGGATGCACAAATGAGTAGGCGGCCGATTAATTTTTTCCATGCCTGTGAAAGCGACGCTAGCCAAGCACATAATGGATGCTGAAGGAAAGTGACACTCGCTGTTTATGTATTTCTGTCAGGATGAAAGATAACACTTCACAACTGCCATGACAGGTCTTGTTCTTGAAAATCAGTCCTTAATTACATTCCTGATGCTACAAACAACCTCAAATAGGCAGAGTCAACATGCTCTTCCTCTTCTTCTGCTTCTTCTTCTTCTCCTCCTTCACTTCTTCTTCTTCTTCTCCTCCTTCACTTCTTCTTCTTCTTCTCCTCCTTCACTTCTTCTCCTCCTCCTTCTTCTCCTCCTTTTTCTCCTTCTTCTTCTCCTCCCTCTCCTTCTTCTTCTTCTTGACTTCTTTTCCTCCTTCACTTCTTCTTCTTCTCCTCCTTTCTCCTCCTTCACTTCTTCTTCTCCTCCTTTTTCTCCTTCTTCTTCTCCTCCTTCTCCTCCTTCACTGCTTCTTCTCCTCCTTCTTCTTCTCCTCCTTCTTCTCCTCCTTCTTCTTCTCCTCCTCCTCCTTCAGTTCTTCTTCTTCTCCTCCTTCTTCTTCTTGACTTCCTCAGAAGTCAACTTCTCTTCCAAGAAGTGTTGCTCCAACACCTACCCCATGAGGACTTTGCAGGGGCTAAGGCCCAGCAGGAAGGGTCTTGGCTATACTAGATGTGCACACGAGTAAGAGAAAATGCCTCTGCACCCAGTTTAGCAGCAGAAGAGTGGAGGTTCAGGTTGTAAGAAAGGTTTCTTGTATCTTCCTGCCTGCCTCAGGTAATTTCAACAAACAGATGCAGTGTGAAATAAATGCCTAAATTATAAAGGGCATTATAAAATGTCGCTTCATTCTTATTTTCAGAAGTGTTATGGCTGGCCTTGGATTTTAGTCAAAGAAATCATGAATTTCACTTACATTTCTTTACTAGTGTCTGCAACTGCTGCCTCTGTGCAAAGAGAGATAGAAAACTCCGTAATAAATGCTTATTTTTGCTACAACAGTGCAGACAGTTTCCTGATGGTCCTTTCAAAGGAGAAAATTCAACTTCAACAACTCATCATTTCTATTTAAGAAACGTATTTAGGGCACTAATTGGTGTCTAATTAGGACACTGACCACCAGACAGCTTCAGGAAGAACAAACACACCTTCCATCCATCCATCCATCCTTGCCTTTAGAACTGCTAATTATCACACCAGTGGAGTTGGATAACTCTGACAATTGGAAATAATGGGGGAGAGTATAAGGATATGAGCAACGAAAAGACAAAAAATCTCAAGGTTTTGTATTTCTTGCAGTGAATTTTGTAATTCTGTGGATGACAGGGTAAAAAAAATTTACTGTGATCTTCACCTGAACCCCATACCTTTAAATGGCCAAATTTTTGAAAAGCTTTCCAGTAAGAATTTTTGTTGTCTCAAAATAACCTTGGAATGGGTACTTAACGCACCGTGGAATGAGAGAACAGCTTAAAAATACTTTTTGGTAGAATCTGTGAAGTTACTCTGAAGAGTAGACATCCACAAGGAGTTTGTACAAACTGGCTAAAACAACTGCCAAATGAGATCACTCTGCCTTCTGTATATGGCACTTATTTTATAGAACCCTTATTCTGGATGCTCCTTAGAGAACTCAAAATACATTTTATAGGCTCCTGCTCTCCATCCTTCTTTTGTGAAGCCCTGTTCCATATGAACAGACTTCAGAAAAACACGCAGAGCTGACGTGAACAAGACCCCTTTCCAAGAAGCACTTGGTAATGAGGAGCACCCCTGCACGGACCATTAGAACAATGATGGAGATTGCAAAGGATGATCAAGGAAAGACCCAAACCATGTGGATGAGAACCAGGTCAGGATGTAACACATTCCTAGCACTGAAAGCAATGGCTTGTTGGATCCGAAACCTGTAATAAACCCAGCGCCAAGTGCTGCAGCAGACTCCAATCTGGAGCAATACATTTATCTTAAATAAATACCTTGTGTGGGAGGGGGCAATGCATGTGCTTTGGTTATTTTTCCAAGGCAGCTGTTGTTACACAGAGACTCTGAGTGCCCTGAGAAGTATCCTGGTGCAAAAATATTTTGGAGGTGAAGAGGTCAAAAGTGGGGCGCCCTTTAACACAGGAGGGCTCAGTTTATCAAGTGACCCTGCAATTTGTCATAGTGACATCCTTACCCCACTATGTCTGTTTTAAACCCTGATGTGCTGTATATGACTCATCTACATGCAGTGATTTTTCCCCCCAGTATTTCATACTGAAGGTGCATGTTTATAAACTTAAGGACCGACTCACAAGGAGGACTCTGCTCCTTTTCTGCTTCATTCTCCAGAATCACTTACATCAAGCACACAACAGGCACTGGCAATGTTTATGCATATATCCAGTTGGAACATCAAGAAATTAAGTAAACTGATTGTTATTTCACAATATTTTTAGATTGCCTGAGACCATGCATGCTTCTCCTGGTTTGTATTAAGGCATCTGTGTCCACAGGCATAACTAGAACAAAAGGAGATTCTCCTTTTGGCTCTTTGTTTCAGGCCTCCAAGACTGAGAAACCAATTTTCTCGATAAAATATCTCAGATCATCACAGAATGCCCTGGGTTGAAAGGGCTTTTAAAGATCTCCTAATTCCAACCCCCTGCCATGGGCAAAAACACCTTCTGCCAGACCAGGTTGCTCAGAGCTGCATCCAATTTGGCCTTAAACGCTTCCAGGGATATGTAATTGTGGATTGATAATGCCTGCTTACCTCAGGACATTCCAAGAGAGGGGACTTGGGTGCTCCTCATTCAGCTCTTGGTCATTTTGCTGACTTGCTGAATGTGCTTTTCTTTTACAAAGCAATTGGACAATAATGATAAGAAATTACCAGATGCCACCGAGTTATATAAAACCCACTAACCCAAAGAAATATTGGAGGACATTATTTTCATTTCATTTGATTACAGGGTGAACTTTAAAATGTGATCTGCACAGAGAAAAGTCTTCGCTACCCAGACGATCACAGACGAGTGAGAATGTTTGCCTCAGAAATCTGAACCAAGCAGAGCTCTCTGAGAGGTCGTTTTGGCCTTTAAATAAATGTAATTTGTGGATTGATGATAACTAGGCACAGTACTGACATAAGCTCCCAGACACTGCTAGACAATAGGAAAGTACAGGAAATCCATAAGTCAGATCTTTCTCCTTGGGGGATACACTTTGTCTGACCTAGAAACCACACGCTCAGCCCTCTCCAAAAAGGAAAATATTAGTCACTGGTAGGTGGGCTCTCAACCCTACCTTGCAGGAGTCTGATGACAGCTTGTCAAGGATGGGTCCTTGTCTAGAGGGACTCGGCTTCAAAACAAAACATTACAGTGGGAACATTACCGTTTGAGCTCCCTCATACTTTCTGTCTAAAAGCAGGACCACATACTCAGGCAGGATGCAGAATTGGCATCAGTGGAAGCAACATCCGCCCCTTTAACCATTAGTTTGTGAATTTGATGATCTTCTTAGTAATCCATATCTCATCACATTCTCATTAGTGTTGAATCTGAGAAATCCGGAAACAATAACTGGCCACAAAATTACTGTGAACTCCTAAGTGCTATGCATTTGTAGTGTCTACTTTGTCTCTTCCAAGTTTCCTGTTAATAGGGAAGAAAATTCATCAATACATTAACTGGATTAGCACAGTCCCAAGATTTTTTTTCACTTTGGCTGTGTTTGAGTAATATGGTTTGGGGCTAATAAAAACAGTTATTCTCTGCATTTCTGGTTATCTCTCTATGCTGTGTACACACCACCAGCCTCAAACACTTCCAGAATGACTACTTCAGCTTCATTGTATGAGAGCAGCATCCACCCTCAAACTATTTTAAAGTGTGTTTTATTTCACTGCACAGGGCTTCTCTGCTCCTCAACTATATTTCCCAGCTATTCCTTCTGCTCATACACATTCTCCATCCCACAGCAGAGCAGTCCCAACCCTGCACAGCCAAGCAAACAGGCATTTGGGGTCAGAGGAATGTGCAAGAGGATCCAATGCACTGCAGTGCCAGCACTGAAAGCTCCAGCACAAAGGAGCCCTGCCAGGCAGTGCTGTCTCCTGTGACACCCCTCCTTCTGAGGTCACTCACCCATGACCCAGTGCCAGAGGTGCATCCAAAGGCACGGGGTGTTAACAAAGTTAATCACCAGCCCATGTCCCAGTGCAAGGGGCTCCTCATCCAAAATTCTCTCATCGAGTGGGGTTAAGACAGCTACTGAGCCTTACACACCTTAAAATGGCAACTTGGGTTTCTCCTCTGAGATGTTCACGGATTTTATAGCAGCTTTCAGCCACCACTGCTCCTTTACTGGAGCTTTCCTGTTTCTCACTGCTTGGCTTTCACACTTTCTCCTGTGCTTTGGCCCATGAGCTCTTTTAAAGGGACTGAATAACGTTCCCCACATGACAAATTGGCAGCACTGGATCATTATTATTCTTTAGGTTAAACAAACAGTTTGGGTAGGGAACAGGTCTAGGTTAGCTGAGGTAACAAGAGGAAGGAACAGAGCTGCTGCTGAGCCCAAACACTTGGTGGGTGGCATTTGCTTGATTCACTATTGCTGCTCCGAATTGCACGGAATTGGCAACCCAAGTGTTTTGCAATCAGGAGTCAGGACCAAAATTCTGTGCAGTTTTGGCACTGAGGCAACAAGTTAGAGTTTGGGGCTTTTTTTTTTTTTTTCCTACTTAGATAGGAGATCTAGCAATTTATTGTTGCTTTTTATTTTTCTTTTTTAAGGGGATCTGCTTTTCTCACAAACATTTGGATTTGCAAGACAAGGCCTGGCTGTAAAGCCCCAGTGCAGAAGAACCTGTGATGCCACCAAATGTCTCAATCTGCTCTGAAGGGGACTTTCCACTTGCAGCTTGGATAGATCTCCATGGAAAGATGAGGTATTGCCTTGTTTTCAGGACTGCTCTGATCTCACCATCTGCTTATTTGGGGGAATCTCACAGGATTTATCCCAGTTATTGCTTTGCACGGGGACAAGCTAATAAAAGGTACAGCTTTCACATTAAGCAAATCTTGGTGTGTGGTATGAGACCTGCTGCAGTGTCTGGACCAGAAGGCAAAATTTCATCTTAGTCAGGCTTTTCCAAGAGACAGGTAAGTCCCTTGGTGAGTGCAAGGAGGAATGGTTGAATTTCATTGTTGGTACAGAAGCCCATACCCACAGCTTTAAAGTAAACCAACCTAGATCCCCACAGGATCCCTCAGACTGTTTGCTTTTAAACTCCTGGAAAATTTGGGGTGGTAGTTTAATTTACTTGTTACCTTATTCTCCTGGCAGCTCCTTCAGTACTTTTGTTCACTATAGCATTGCAAAAAGGAAAACAGGAAAGAAAAAGGGGGGAAAAAAAAAAGGAAAAGAAAAATTCAATCTCATAAAGATAACACAATAAATGTTGCATCAGCAGTTTTCTAAAAGGATTTTGTTGTTATCAAAACTGGCAGACATTAAGCAGACAGTCTCAGAATAACTGATATGGGCAAGGGGGTAAGCATTTAGTCTCCCGGTAGGCCAGCCACCTGTGCAAACAGCACTTCCAACTTCTATTTCTGCTGCTGGCTCCTGAACAGCCAATTATATAGGGCTTTCCAGAGATTTCAGTGGTAGAGAATAAAAACATCCAGGCTTGTGTTTGAAAGGTAGCTTTATCAGCATAGCTCAGTAGTGCAATTCCAGCCTGTCTTTGTTCCTCTGTAGGTGACCTCAGGTTCCAGCCAGAGCACTCTCTTTTGTTCAACTTTTGGGGAGCAGTGATAGCACCACTCACAATGTTCCCATATTTCCTCATACCCTGCACAGTCCTTTCGACCTGCAGTCCCCCTGCACACACTGCAGGAGAGCAGGATGGGGTCAGTGAGACACAGAGCATTTTATCCCTCCCCTTCCTCCCAAGAAGAGATAAAAAAATCCTGAATAACTTCTGGGTGGTTTCAGTAATGACTAAATACCACGGAAAATAAACTACTTGGAAAGACCTTTTCCTGTAGTTGAAGCTTTCCTGAGCCATCCTTCAACAATGCACAATTAGAGAGTGAAAAAAGATGAACAGGTTTATCTCACTCATCTGGATTAGCCATTGGTGGACATGATACATATTTTTAGGTAGGGCTAATACTAACAAAAATAATAATAAGAAAAGAAACCAAACTAAAAGGAGTTATATTTCCTTCTATTTTGGGGAGAAGTTGAACCACTAACTGCTAAATTATACATTGGTTAACCTGGTTGATGATTTCCTAAGTTGTAAGGTTTCTTGTACACATGGCAAAGGAGGATATTTGATTTCAGAAACCTTTGATGATCTACGTCATGCCTTGTTCTGCACTCTCATGGGAATTTTTGGAAGAAACTGTGCTACTTTTATTTAATGAAATGAACACTTTTACACAAACATAAAATAATTCATGTGGGAAAACACATTCCTAAAGTGATGTATAAAATGTTTGGCTCTGATCTGCTCATTAACACCCAGGAACAAGGTTTAACAGTCAGTGCTGACAGCTCAGTTTTCAGTAGTGGTCAGGAGATGAAACATCAAATCATCAAATATTTTCCCTGTGTATTCTTCTCCTTCAAGGATTGTTTACAAGTCATGTATTTGTAATTCTACCTTCACTTTTTTATTTGGTGTCTCTCAGAATGAATGGCTTCAAATTCTTCAAGCTGTTTAAACACTGGTGCCCAGGACCCACCACCGCTTGTTTCCTTCCTGTTTTATTTGCCCAGTAAGGTACATGCACAGCCCCTTTATGTCCTACAAAGTTAATATTTTCCTGCCAAGTTTTTGACTGCAATCCCAGTTTCCTTAATGAGTATTGTGGGATCAAAACTCATGCCAGTTTTGACCAGCCAGCATCCTATTATCCTTCTACAAATTCCTTAGCAGGTTATTCACAGCTCAGTTAAAAAAAGAAAAAAAATTATATATTTTTTTTTTTCTCTTAGGCTTCATATCCTATTCTTTATTTCATCCTCCTATTCCCAGTAACATTTCTGTCAAATGGCTATGTGCCACATTCTTCTGGCAATTTGGCATTTACAACTTTGGTCTTAAAGCATCTCCTGTTATCACCAATGAAAGAGATTGCACTGCATTCTGCAAGCAAAGTTTAAACAATAATGCAAAGTTTGAACACCTTTTAGCATCTGAAATTTGCTTGGTTTTTCTCACTGAAGTATTTTTCCCTTGGAACACTGAATCTCTCCCAGCCTAGGGATATTTCTGCACCCACAGCACCCTGGATGCATTTCCCAGTCTCCAGTGGTCTTACCCAAAATCCTGCTGGGATCTCACTCCTGGAGATCTTACAGATCCCTTCTGCTCTGTGATTCATCTGTGCAAGCAGTGCACACAAAAGATGTGTGGTTTTCTTGTTTTCCAGGCTCTTCCCTCTCAACTGGGGTCTCCAGAGGTCTGTGCTTCCCAGCCTGGCTCTTCTGGGGCCATCAGTGAAGGGCTGATGGACACACAGCCACAACTGCAGGCCAAGAGCTGTGAAACACCACAAGGGACTTCAACTCTGACTTTCTGCTTCAGTTCAGCACAGTTGTTTTCAATAAGCAAGGCAAGCATCAGCTGAAATAGATGTTTTCTGCCTAGAGAGTAAACTAAGATAAAACCTTTCCAGCAAAACTAACCATTATCCACAAAAGTAAAGGGAGGCCAAAGTGCATCAGTTTTGTTTTGCTTCATACGCCTTTTTTTGGGGGGGGGAGTGGTTGGAACATCAGGCAAATGCTAAAATATTCACAAAGCCCAGTGTTAATGGACATTTGGCATCCATCCTGCATCAGCTGGGCTTGTAATCACCACACAGCTTTACATGGGCCAATCTGCCTTGCTTTAACTGGTCAACATCAATCTTAATACAGGGTGCTGGTTTCTACAAAGTGTCTCTCATCCCTAAAGTACACAGTTCTAGGGCAGATATGCTAGAAAAAATCACAGTTAGATGAAGATTGGAAATGCTATTTTTAAAAAATCACTACAGCAATGAGATTCAGTCTCATTTAGATTCTTCATCTCATCACTGCTCTTGCCTCTCATAAAATGACAGATATTTAAATCATTTTATTGCTAACATTTCTGTGGTGCTTTGGGTTTGTCTGACGGGTAAACAAGTACTCCCCTATTCACTCCCTGATGCTTTTGTAAGGGCCTTTTTATGCCTTGATGTATGCTGTAAACTTAACACAGCCTGGCCCATTTTAAACTGTACAGTGAAAATACCAAGGGTTCATTCCAGAAAGTACAGCTTTATAACAGATTTTGTCTTACACTCTACCTTTTTTTATCCCCTCTTAAAATTTTATTTTAATTTCTAGACTTCATGTCCTCTTACTCAAAACTCACTTTCATGAAGATCCAAAATAGTGTTTGGCATGGTACAATTTGTTTTCCTTTCTACCACTAAAACAATTACAAAAAAATGAAAGCCTGGTGAACCAGCTTTGCATCTGTCTTATCAATGGCAAAAATATACAGTTTTCCAATCACTGGAGAATGAAATTATCAAAAGCATGGGAAAGAAGGTTCATATGTGGAAGGATTAATTTCTATATGTACCAAAGTGTTTGATTACAGAAAATTGCAGATATGCTGCTCCATAAAATGCTGGCAGATGATATAAGCTTTGTGTTTGTTGTAGTAAATGGGACCCTTCATCTCAGGTGTGAAAGACTTCCAGCCTTTTTCCAAAAAATGGAATGGAGGACCTTAAAAGACCTTTCAGGATATTTGCTCTCAAGCTTTTCATGTCTTATGTGAACAATGACTGGGAACTGATGTTCCCAGTTCAATCAAAAAGTCCTCCTCAGAGGACTCCAAGTGCATATGCAGAAGCCTTTGTGTCTGCAATAGCTATATAGAGAGATCAGGCATTTAAATTAGACTGAGAATTAGACTTCATGGAAATCCTTAGCTCCCAGATAAATATCACAAAATAAACAGATTTCTACTCCCCCCCCGAATCCTCCCTCCCCAGCTGCAAAATTTAATTCATCTTCTTCCATTTGTGAAGCAGGACTCCCTCTCCCAGCTTTACACACATTCCTCTGCCACATCCAGAGAAAAAGACATTCGAAGCACTGTTCTGCCATGATTTTCTGTGAAAGATATTTTAATTGGATTTAATTGTCACAGTGTATTCTCTGTGTCCCCAATCTGAAACGGGGGGTTTAGCCCCTCCCCCAGGTAGCTGGAGTTAATAAAATAAGCAATCCTTTTCTGCATCCTTATCTGCCATCTGGGCATTGCTAGGGCCAGTAATTCCCTGTACCAGTGGAAGCACAGATGGATTTGGGGAATTAGGGCTTCACACAGATTGTGATGTAGATTCCCTCAAAATGGGAGCTTTTGTTTTTAAACAAATTAAGTACCTCCTCCTCTGCTTGGTTACAAAGGCTTTTTTCCAATATCCAATCACATATCCCTGTAATCCTTTTGTTATTGCAGCCCCAGTAACTACCTCACAGGGAGAAATTAAAGCAAACCTCTGTCTGCAAATGGTGGGCAGCTTCACCAGCTCACCAAGACACCAGGCTGGGAGCCTTTTGTGCAGTGTCTGACTTGACATACGACTCCCTAAAGGACCACAGATAATTTGCACTATTTTTACCTTTCTCCCATTATTTCCACATCATTTGCCTCACTTTGCCTCCACCCCTAAATCTCTGGAAAGTGCTTGAACCTGCTGGGAAGGGCTTTTGGAGCAAGATAACCACGACAGAAAATGGATCCTTTGCCAATGCTTTTCCTGGCAGCTGTTTGCCATCAGTCCTGCTTGGACACCAAACTACTTCCAGTGGGCTTTTCCTTCTTGTCTCTTTTCCACGGAGCTCCTACATCCAGTGAATGTCACTGGGCACGCTGTGTTTTTAAGGAGATTATTTCAGCCAGTGTGTGATGTCCCAGAAAACACATGGAACAGAAAATTAGCCATATTTTTCCTGATGATTTAGAGTTGCTATTAAATTCTATTTCCATTTCTAATGAATGCTGAAAAAAAGTCAGCTTTTTTTTTTTTTTTTTTAATTGTTATTTATGACATCCATGGAACAGAAAGTAAGCCCACTAGACCAGAAAATATCTCATAGCCTTCATTCAAGTTACAAGTTTAATAGCCAGAATGTATTAAAGTCATTAGAAAGCTCAGTAAACTGTTTTTACAGTAAGCTAAAAAAGGTTACAGTCCCCAAAGTTTGCCTTGTTTAAACTACATTCATCACCAGTTTGGAGACAAACATGCATTTAGACACTTTGTCTGGCTGCAGAAGTATTTTCCAGCATCTATTATTTTCTGTCAGCTGACAGCACTGAATCTTCCAAGTATTGAATTTAATGCAGAAAGTAGAAACACTATTCCTGCCTTCCTTTTGCTGTCCCAGAGCACCCTCCAGGCTCCAGCCATGCTGCTAATCCTGGCCTGGGATTCCAGTTGGTGTCGTGGGCAGTGCTGGGGCCCCAGGGAAGGGAAGGTGGCCACCTCAGATGACTCCCTGCACCCTTGCTTTTCTAAATAACTAAATTATCTCCAGCTGGTTCCTTGATTGGTATAAAAGTAAATTTAATTTTCACCAGGCAAAAATGAGGTGAGGAAGTGAGCAAAGAGGTCATATGTGATGTTCTGGACTTAAACTCTGCAGACATTCAGATCTGGGTGATCGTCATTATGGTGATCCAGTTGCAACTGATAAAATTAAAGGCTGAAAATTATTTAACCCCACTGTTTGATTTGTTCCTAGAAATCTTATTCAGTTTTCTGGGAAGCAGGTTTTATTCTCCCTTATATAATACTTTTCCATTACCTGCTGAGTAAGGAAAGGATTACAGTAATGTCAAATTCCTCACATTCCTTCTATTGCAGAAGGCTGAGAAAGAAAACTTTCCATAGGTGTTTAAGAAAAAAATCCTGAAAAATACCTGTAAAACAGAACTCCAAGCTTCAGCCATGGGAGATGATAATATTTTTGCTTTTGCTGCTATATTTGAAACATTTTTGTATAGCTGAAAGCCCTTGATGGAGATTACAAGGCTGAAATTTGAATTATCCTCATAGTCATCCACTTTAAGAGGTGGGGAAGCTTACCCATACAGGCATTCCCAAAGAGGGATGTTTAAAGTGGTGGTAAATGGGAAATTTAAAGGATGGCTCCTCTCTCTACACGTTTGTGCAACAACTGTGATTGAATCTTGTTCATGAGAGCTCCCTACTGAGGCTGAGAATTATTTTTGCTTGAGGAATAAGCCTGTTTTGTCCTTCCTTCCTTCCCCAGCATCAGCAGCAGCCAGCCCTAGGAGAAGAGGTGCTGGTCCCAGGGGACAGGGTGCCCTGCCATCACAGAGAAATCCCCTCTGTCCACTCAACATTCAGTGCCTCTTTCTCAAGATCCCACCTGTTTGGGGGCAGAAGAAACTTTCCCACCAGAGATAGGGAAAGATTTCTGGCTTTCAGGTTTCTCTGCAGCACGAGGGTGGAAGAAAACCCTGCTGAGGATCCCTGTAGCCATGCAGTCATCCCTGCCTGCAGAGTCACGTTTTATGCTTTGGACACTAACACACAGGCTGACTGAAGTCTTTGGTCTTGACACAAAATATTTGACAGATGCATAATGGTGTGTTTTGCAAGTCTGTGCAAGGTGATCTTTTGATGTCTCCGTGGAGGAGCAAATATTGAGGTGTGAAAACCCACTGAGTCCCCAACACACACCTCCTCCAGTGACCCACGTGCTGTGAGCAGAAATACCCCAGACACTTGCTCTCTGTAAGCCTTGAAAACATCACCTACACAGTTTTTCCAATCTTTACCAAGAGTCTGAACCCGAAAAAGAGGCGAGGGGATCGTTACTAAAAAATAAAACAGGAGGTGCTTTATGTAACCACAAGGTACAGGGTGCCTCTGCTCTTCAGCTGCACAGGAATTGCTGACTGCTCAAGCTCGTGGAAAATCAACTTAATTGCAACTTAAAGCCAAGTTGCATGAACATCTCATGTTTTTAAAAGGCATACATGCAGTACTTTCATGTGCTCTATAGCAACACGGGTGTTTCAGCATGATCTCCTCTGCTCCAGTGGCACCTTTAAAAACAGTCTTAAATGTGGAAGGCTTAAATGTGGAACATATTCACATGGAATGTGTTGCAAACACTGAAATAGGATGCCCTCTACACTTATTTGTGTGTAAGAAGTTTTGATTTTAAGGGATTAAGGTGCAGCAAATATATTAATCAACTCAGCCATTTGACTGGGCTCCTCACATGATCACCAGGTGTGTTTTTTCTATGAATAATAAGAGAAAATCACTTTTAAGGTGAGCAGTGTATCTAGTACACACCTCAGGAAATGAAATCTGCTTCCCCAGTATTAACATGCAATGAATTTCCCTTTTCTCTTTGGAAATTCTTTAATTATTTGTCTTCCCCCTCCCCCCCCTCTAAATTAACACTTGGTAACTTGATTTGAAAACTCCTAATATCCCCTCCCTTTTCACAAAGATTTCCATGAAATTACAGGAGTTATTTCTACCTACTCAGTGCCCTCACGTGATTTCTGTTTGATTCCTGTGAGCAGTTTCAGCTGCAAGCTCCAGTGTGTAAATATCCACCCTTTCAGTCAGAGCAGAGGCAAAGCAGTGCAAGTAGAAATGATGTTTGAGGACTGTGTGATTTTCTCTACTACCTAAGGAGCAAAGAGAAACAAGAACTGCAATATTTTTATGGCCATGAATTATTCAAATGCTCCAACATTTTGTTTCAGACTAGGTTCACTACATGCTGATGCAGGCTAATAATAACAATGAACTGGAAAAGGAAGGCTTATTAATCATATCCCTTGTTTCAGCTTAAAAAACTACTTGCTTTAATATGAAAAACCTACATAGGTCATGCTTTCAGAAACAGCACCTAATTTTTTAATGACATGGCTATAATTTAACAGATTTTAACCAGGAATTGTAGCACACAAATGCAGAGCCACAATTCAGTTACTTACACTATGGCCACAAACACTCTTTGTCTGCTACAAACACTGAGTTTTTGACAGAAGTGTACAGGCAGGACGGTGTCTGGAAGCTGAACTGACAATTTTCCCAGTTTTTTCACCCAGCTGACATGGGTGACATTTCAAGATGATGCAGATGACCTCTTCAGTGAACTGCAGGAAGTTTTTTTCAGGTTAGGTTTCGGATGCTGTGTGAAATGCTGGTCTGGAGCCATTTTCTTTATCTGACACGGCTGAAGCCATGCAGAAAGGTCAAGTAACTTGCCCTAAGTGACAGAGTGACTGAGTGGCTCCTGGACCTTTGCTCCCAGCTCCTGGACCTCCCATGCTCCTCAGCCACACCACACAGAATCTCAGCCTAAAGTGTTACTGCCTCAAGTCATGTCTTGCTGAAACCCTGTCTGGAGGGGGAAGTCACTATCTAAAGGTGTAGGAAAGCATGACTTTTGCCCTCATCAACAAGCCTGCAAATGCCTGTTTTCCCCCTCTTTCCCCCCTGTCCCACCTGGTTCAACAAGCAGTGCCTGCCTCTGCATCAGTGCCTTTCCAAAGAGGGCAGATTGCAGAACACACTTCTGCTGAGAGGCTTATTTCTTCTCAGCCATAACCTCCTGACTCATTTAATAGACTAAGTATCTGGGATGGAGCCCAAAACTTTGTAGCTGGATTTTGTTTTCTGTCCCTCAGGGCAATTCAGTCCTCCAAGCAGTGAGAGCCTGAGACCCCTCTGTAGTGCTGCCTGCTTGATCCAGGCAAGGACACTGAAAATGAAAGAAAAAACCCAGTCTGTCGAGCACAGCTTATGTTCCTGGCAAAATATTGTTGCTTTGTTTCAAAAAATGCTCTTAAAAGGGCTGCACATATAAAATAAAGCAGTCAGCCATCCAGCCCCAGACTTGAAGTGTGTTATTCAGACAGGTTGGCCACGGGGCTCCCATTGACTTTAATGGGAGTTTTGATACAAGATCTATTTGCAGGGTATTGGGAATCTGCACATTCACTGCCACTAGAGAAAGTTTTAGAGAACTAAAATGTCTTGGGGGGGTTCAAGCTAATGAAAAATCTCTGTGATGTCATGACAGCACGGCTCAGATCTTATTTTCCTCTTGAGTGTCTGAGTGGATTGGTGATGCCATGATTGCAGAGCTCTGGTATGAGGTTTTACATTCTGTCTTATTTCCACATGTCTGAAGAGTCCTGAAGTTTCCCCTGCAGTATATCACAAGTCTTTGTAAATACAAGGATACAAGAGAAAAAAATTCTTTCTTCTTTCTGAGGGTAAAATGCTATATTACTTTTTAAATTGAAGCTTTCTTTGAGGGGATTTTAACTTTTAATACTGGTTTGCCACATATAGATAGAAGCTGTTATTTTTCTAACCCCTCTGAATATTTAGCATTCCACCAGAGGTAATTTTTTTTTATTGGCTCGTGCCATAAATCTCAGTGTCATGGGCCTTTTGTGCATACTAAAAAGTTAAAGAGGTTCACCAACTCAGCAAAACCACGCATAACTGCAAAGCCACAAAAACAGACTGTTTCTGAGATTTTAGGAAGAAAAAAAAGCCCAGAATTATGGCTTGATAGGATAAATCTTCAAGGAAACAACTGCATTAACAGTGAATATTTATAAGTGATTAGGTATGCCTGTTAGAATGATCCTTTGGAAGCCAAACATGTTGCAGTACATCTCTTTTTCTCTCAAAGGATTTCTATCTTAATTTTGGGCTTGACACTTCGGTGTGTGAGTGGATCAGCCCAAAGAGCACATCACTTTCCTCACTGAGAGCAGCAGCACCATTCTTCTTCCTAGTGCCCTCATTGCCTCGGATTCTGGAGATACCACAAAAGCAGCAAGTTTTTCTGTCAGTGCCCTTAAAAGAGAGGGGAACCAGTGAGTGAATTAAATTTAGAAATCATTTCAAGCAGTCTGTCACCCTCAGATGATTATGAAGAGGTTGCTATACAAGAAAGGCAGGCAGCAATACCATGTCAGTCTAGATTGCATAAGAGACTACAGAGATAGCTGAAATTTGATTGTGTGTGAAAAAAAAGCTGGTAGATTTATTCAAAGTGGCTACACAAAAGTAGGGAGAAGAATTTTAACAGATGGTTCTTCAGGATGGCTCAGAAAAGAGAAGGTCACAAATATCAGAGTGGGAGATGCCCAGGAAATAAATAGATTACATGGAAAGAGTATATGGATTTTGCTGCTCTGTAGAAAAAGAATGACAAAATATTCTATGTCATGCAGGAGGAGTGAACAAAAAAAAGCAGGTGTCAAATGGGATCAGCTGGGACGAGTGGAGTCCGTCCTAAACACTCGGGAGAAAATTTTTAAAAAATTGTTTATATATCCGTGCCTAAACAACTGATATAAGGAGCAGACTTCTCCAAGATTCTGTTCACTGATTATCTGGACAGGAGACCTGGCCAAAATGTACTGTACTGAGGCTCCTTTTTGGCCACTCTTTCTGCACTTAGTTCCATGGAAACTGTGGAACGGACAGGTAGGAGGAAAAGACCTCAAGTGCACATGCAGATCCCATCCCAGCAGAGATCTGGGATGTGTCCAGGACCTGCACTTGGACCCAGGAGCTGGGAAGCACTGCCAAATCCCCCAATATTCACATGCTCTTAGCAGAGCACAGGAGGATCGTGAAACCATCAGTGTGATGCAGCTGGGAAAGGCAAAGGTCTCTCCCGGGATGGAGCAGGGGAGGGATTTCCAGCAGAGATAAGGAAGCATTAATGCCTTAGAAGGCCCTTGTCTGGCACAGTGTACTCAGTTTCCCCCACTTTGGAGGAAAACTGACTTGTCCAGGAAGATGTGGAGTCAGGAGCTGCCTGGGGAAAGGAGGGACTGACACCGAAGAAATCAGTGAAAGACAGACCTGGGTGGTTTTGTTTCTCTGTAAAGGAGAAATAATCCCTATATTTTGACACTTGGGGACATAAATGCCAGCTAATTCCTATCCACTTACTCCTCAGAGCCTCCCAGCATCTCCTGCTTTGCCCACCTGGAGGGTGACAGCATCACCACCAGTGGCAGCTGCTCTCCCCTCCATGCCACAGCTGCTGTAAAGGTGGAGGAGAGCTTTAAGTTTTCCCCAGCTGGAAGCATTGCTGTTTGTCCAAAATAGCTCTGTTGTTCAGGCCCCTATTGCTTGCTCTCTCCATAAATTCAGCTACTTGAGCGTGGTTTTGGTTTTAATTTTTTTTCTGGCACATGGCATTTGGTCCCACAACACACCCAGTGGCTCAGGCCAAGAATGACACTTAATTTTCGAGCAGCCTTATTGATGGTATTATAGCTAATATAAATTATACTGAAATATTTAAAATAGCTGCAAGTTCATTTCGTTGCCCAAAAATAGTATATGAAGGATTCTGTATTTTCTTTTAATCATTTTCGTTCAACAGATAAACACTTTGCAAGCAATTGTTTCTAATGCAAAGCCAAGCCAGGTATTAGATAGCAGGGGTTATTAAATATTTGAGTTTGGGAATACTGAAACACTGAGAAATGCTATGTTTTCACTAAAAAAAAAAAATAAAATAGAGGCAAACTAGCCAAAACCACCTCTCTCTAATGAGCCTGACAAGAGGTAGACAGTTTTTAGGAGGAGGCACATCTGGGGCAAGATCACTGATTTGGGCACCCGGCCCAGACTCACTCAGGGGCCCCCAAATTTGCCCATCTGTGCATATGCTCTGTGAAGCATTTGCCCTGCACAGAGAGCCTTCAGCACAGAAATCACCGTCCAAATTCCACTCAAATCCTCAAAACACAGCCTCAAAACAGACTTAAGTGACACAGATCCATGTGCAAACCCTTTGTGGAGGAGCAAACTGGGTCATTTTTCAAGCATTGACACCTGCATGCACAGCTGATAGATTCTCACACCTGGCAAAACAGATGATTGGATTCGCACCTGGAAAATCCATTTCAGAAATGATTTTTGCATGTATAAACTGCATGATGTTACAGCCTCTATAGGAGTTTATGCTTGGAAGGGACCATGTGCAAGGCTGGTAATTTGAGGTAAAAGTTGCCTCTCAATGCAGAGAACAAAGGAGAAAAAAAAATGAGGATAAGAAGCTGAATTCTTATCCTGTGCTCCTCAACTGTTATTAAAAAAAAAAATCTGGAAACATGTTTTCCCTCCTTAATTCCATCACTACTTGAAAAGCACTTAAGGCTTCAGCCTAGCACAGGAATGTGTTAACCTCTCTGTCTTTTCCAGGCTTTGCCAAACTTTTTAAAGTCTTTGCACCCTACAGTTTTGTATCTCGGATTTCTCAGTCTGAGTGGAGCAGACAAAATTACAAGCACTCTGGTCCCTTGCATCCTTCCTCTGACTGAGCAGCCCCAATTCTTCCCCCCAGATCAATGAGCAAAAGTCAAATGGAGGGCTAGGCAGCAGCCCTGAGGCTTTGCCTTCCCTGCTGCTGCTGGCAGCAGAGAGCTGTGATGGGATACACAGGCACATCCCCAAAGTGGCTGAGCTGCTAGGATGGAAAATTAATCTCCCAAAGATTCTGACTTAATAACCATCATCCATGTGCTGTGCCCATGGGCCATAGGTGAGGAACCATGCCTACTCCAAACTTGGATCAGAGCAGACAGAACATCCTCCTCTTGCTTTGGAGCCATTCCTTTCCTCACCTTCAGCATATAATCGAATTTATATTTTCATCTGACAACAATAGAGTGCAAATAATACTGGATGCCCCCAGGATTTGCACTGAATAACTTTGATTTTGAAAACACTATCCAAAATGTGCTGCTGGCAGCAATGCCTGGAAATAGCCCATGCAGGAGGTCCAAATAAAGCTGGTGGCATGTCAGAAGAAAGAATCTATGTGTTTCTGCCATCTCTGTTGCTATAAGAACAGTAGGAATTAAACAGAAATGAAAGAGAGCAGTTAAAGGCTATGGCAGACCAGGAGCACTGGGATTGCCTGGAAAGGCAGCGAGGAGCTCCTCCAAGAATAATTGGTAAGTGAGACTATGCCACACTGGAGAGCCATCACCATCCAGGACCTTGCTCAGCAAGCTAGGAAATGCCTGGGTGCAAGCATCAGTTTGGAAATGCCGATGGAATTTTGCTCAAGCAGGACAAAATAGGACTGACCCGTTAGGTGTGAGAATTGGCAGCCCAGCTGCACGGAAAATGTGGAGCTGGTGGAGGCTGTGGATGAAACAGAAGTTCCTGCACTGTGCCAATCAATCCTTTAACACCTTTGTCAGTCACTTGGTGCTGCCCACATAGTTTTAGTGGGATACTCAAACACAGGGGCTAAATTTACATTTACAGGAAAATGTGATGCCACCTTCAGCGGTGTCTCACTCGGGTCTGAATACATCCCTCATTTCTAAGCTCTTCCATCCAGTTACTTCCCAAAATAACTGTGATCATGACAAAGGATAAAATAGCAGAGAAGTTGGAAGAAGTGAAAGAGCACAAAAGAAGAAAAAGAAACATCCTTTGTCATCTGTTGGTTGCAACCACAGGAAAATGGACAGAGCTCCTTTGTCTACCTGTGAGCCTCATGCCCAGATTCCTAGAGGCAGCAAGAAGTACAGTGAAAGACAGCAAAAAGAAATGGGAAGGAGTTTTATTCCTTTTATTTCACAACATGAAATGATTGTACAGATCTGTGATTTGAGGGGAAGCAGGAAAACAAAAGAACCACCCTATCCAGGCCTGGTACAAAAACAAAATATGTATTACTCTGAAAAGTGACTGCAAATGGAGTGCCTTGTGAGTAAGCATTACACTCAAAACTGTTCCTATCTGCCATTCATTACTGTGCCAAAATTGCTGATTTCTGGAGCAGTACTTCCTGTCAGTCCTGAGGTGCATCCAGAAATTTCAAAGTAAAGCTGAGTTTATTTTCTCTACTGAGTGCAGCAGACTAAATTAAGTCTCCAATGGATTTGCAGAAGAAGAGCTTACTCGACATCTGTAAGTGGCTTTACTGGTATTCAGAAGAATTAGAATCATCTCCTCTGCTTTTCAGCAAAATCCACAAGGCAATAGGGGAATAAATGTCACACCTCACTCCCCCAAAAGGCAGCAGCTGATTTTGAACAAAACCCAGGAACAAATCTGCTGACAAAAATCTCAATAAAGCTCAGGATGTTTACATTTGTGCCTAGAATTGTGTCTGCAAACAGTAGTTACACTTCATTGAGGGCACTGTCCGTGCCCTGCCCCATGGACACTGAGCCTTCCACACAAGATCTGCACCACATCTGCACTAACTCACACCTTGAGCCCTCTCCGGGGCAGGGAAAATCATCACAGCCTTGCCCAAAGAGCCCATCAAGCCTGAGGGGTCTGCAGCTTCACAGCACTGCAGTCAAAGGGATTTTATGACTCCACAGTTCCAGTGTTTGCTTTATCAAAAGAGGGGAACATCGCATTGGCTTTGACAATGACACCAGGCTCCCATTCCTTTTTTACCCTTCCCCCAGCACCTCAATGGGTTTTGGCATCCGAGAATCAAACTGCATCATCAGCTTGTTACACCTGACCCCTTGATTTTTAAAAGTCCACAAACACAAAGGGCTGCTGAAGTTTTTCCAGCTTAGCATCTGTGCCCATCAGCTCCTGTGTTTCTTTGTAATAAAGTTATTAAAACTGTGTGTTTTGCTTCTGTGGATTTATTGCTTGGATGCTTTTCAAAGTCTTAATCTTGGGGGTTTTTGAGACCTTAAAATGTTAGAGAGTTTGGGTTAATCTTTTTGCCTTTTATATTCTCATCATTTTGGTGCACTAAAAACAAAGTATAAATAACTGGCTTTACTCCTATCTGCTCTGCCTAAAATTTTGATAACTTAAATACAGGCAAATTCTTCTTTGAAGCCAATTAAACTGAAGACTTTTGTAAAGAACAGGACGTGAAGTGGAAAAAAACAGATATCATATATAAAATAATGTAGGATTCCATTCCTTTTAGCACAATAATAGCCTTGAAGGGTTTGCTTTCACAAATAATTCAACTCCAGTGAAAGTGATATAAGTCAGCTGAAATCAGAGGAGCAGCCCTGAACTTTGATTCACTGTTCTGTTCAAATAGTTCAAACTTTCAGAGACGTGTGATTTAATAAAGACAAAATGGAACTGTCTACCCTAGCTGCTACCAAGTAATTTAATACACCCTCTTCTCAGCTGTAGATAAACAGAAAATACCACGACAGGGCTGCAGCAGCTATGGAAATACTCACTTGGGAAGGAGACTGATCTTGGAAGTCCTTCTGAAGTGGAGTGAGTGCTGCTGCTCCCATGAGCTCATCCTGGCCAGCTGCAGGGCCAGGAGGAGGAGCAGGATCAGCAGTGGGAGCTGAGGGGACAGCCAGGACACAGGGCTGTGTGACATGCCAGCCAGGAGTGTGCCACTGGAACACTCTATGGCTGAAATATGCAGCTCAAAATACAGGAGGAGAAAAAAAACAATGCAAGAACTGGAGGAGGTGAAATATTAATATTTAGCTATTTCTGAATTATTGATACATGGTTTATCCCTCCGTGTGTGTTTGATGCTCAGCAGGCAGATAAAGAGCAGACTGACCTGCCTTATTCCCGGGTTTTACACCCAAGGTTGCCTTACATGGGAACTGTGATGCCTCTCAGTCCTTCTGCTCAGTCAGTTCCAGGCTGGTGCAGAAAAACCTGGAATAAATACAATTTCTCCTTCCTTCAGTGCTGGTATGGTTTTTAGAGGTCTACAGCAGTTATTTCTGTGCCTTTTCCACCACTGCCATTTCAGAGATTAACTGATGCAGGCAAAGGGCTGGTCACAAGTTTATATTTGAAATTCTAGGTATAAAACACTGCCTCCTCGCATGCCCACTGTTAGAAATCAGACCTTAGGTGTTAATAATGAAAGAGCCAACACCTCAGGGCAAAGCAAGCATTACCAGGAACAAGACATGAACTTTCTAGGAATTTTCAATTTGAAAATGCCAGCAGTAACAGAGGGACTATTAAATACACCACACTTCTTCCCTCGCTGCTGCCTTTACTCAGAGAGAAATTCTAGAGGTATTAATTTGGAGAAAGGAAATTTAGTTTTAGGTTTGGAATATTAAATTTGCATGTTAGTTATAAGAATGTGCATACACAGGCATTTTGTTCAGCAACTCCAATAATCAGTCACTTTATATTTCTTTCAAAAGCATACCTTTCATATCAGAAATATTAAAGGCAAGAAATAAATTATTCTTTTTATTCTGGACTCTGTCAGTGAAACGAATTGATTAATTTTGATGGACTTATGGTTGGAACAGGAAACATCAGAATCAACCCTTAATTTATTTTTCAGAATACACCTTTATTGAACGGTTGGCAAAACTACATATCTATAGTCATTTATTAAACACGTGTCAGAACTCATATGAGGCAATTCCTAAGAAATGGCACAGGAGAGATAGGAGTTCTTCAAAGGATAGCTAAAAATAACCAGTAGGCAATCCCAACTGTGATAATGAAAATTGTACAGAAGATTCTTCAAAGAACACTGTTATTAAAGTTTTCTCCTAAATGACCAGAAGCAAGACCTGGCCATTAAGACTGTAGTTATTATTGCTGAGATAATTAGCTCCTAGGAAGCTTCTTGGAGTGTATGTAACTTCCTTTCTTCTAAGGAGAAGTAACATTATTTCCTCTCAGAAATTAACTTCATTTGCCTTCTTTACATTAGGGCCAAAGTAAATATATAAGAAACCTTGAGGCCGAATAATATTTTATATTACAAAAGAATACAAAGGCAAAAAAGGACCCCTATACTTTAATGGGATTTTTTTTTTACATTTAAGATCATACAGTTTCTCACGTTCTGCTCGTGGAGGAAGAGGTTCTAGCTAAGCAGATGTGGGGTAGAAGTTGCAGAACCATATTTTCTTCTAGTTCTTCTAGAAGATAGATTCAAAGACATTCTTCAGCCCTGAAGTTAAAAGTAAACCTCCCTTTCATTAAAGGGCTGAGTCAGTAAGAAAGAAAAGAAGTTCTACTTAGATATTAGGACAGTACCTGGGATAGAGAAATTCCTCCTCAGCCTCGATCCCTATTTTAAGTTCAATTTGTCCCTTTTACCCACTAAATGTGGGAGATATGTAGGTACATATTTGCTCACCCACTCAGGCACGATAATTTAAGGAAAAGAGGTATCAAATACTTGCAAGATGAAATCAGAACAGGAGCTTCCAAAACCAAAGTACATCTGGATTGCAGAGGTTTAAATGACTGTTGGACAGTCAAGTCTGCTTTTGGAAGGCTGGAATTTCAGGCTTGGCTACTGAGTCGTGGTTTTATCTGGATGCACACACCTTCTCTCTACCTGGAAATGTTACTTCAGCACCTGGGTGCAAAGCTGGCACTCAAGCTTTTAGAGAGACATTTTATTTCAGAGTCCTTTATTTAATTTTCCTTGTCCTTGTGTGAGGATATTTCTCCAGTTCAACCCCTCCAGGGCTGGCTCAGCCAGGGTTATTTGTTCTCCAAACTCTCTGCTTGGAGAAGGTTGTCCAAGTCCCTGCCTCTGGCACTCTCCTCCTCCAACACCTCCCAGCAGTTCAGGAGACTGAAATCCAGGAGAAACTTTTTGCCTGAATGCCACCAGAGGACAAGTGAAAAATGATGTAGATGTCAAGGGTGGAAAGGCAAAAATACTTGGGGGAAGAGTGGCTAAGTCAAAGTGCAGGGAAGTGAGCAAGGCAATCATCCTGGCCACTCAGCTTTTCCCATGGTGAGCCACAGCCGATGCTTGAGGCTCTTCAGAGCAAGAACAAGCCTCAGTTTGTCCCTAATTTTCATTTCTCACCTCTCTCATATCTTTTAAAATCTGTATTTATAAAGTCTTTGTAAAGGATGAGAGCAAGGAACAGGGAATCAATTGATCATTAATCTCCCATCTTAGTGTCAGGAAGGAAAACAGTCTTTCGACAGAGTTAATTTAATTATTTTTATGGGAGACTTAAATATCCTTATGATCATTATTTAGTAACAGAAAAGCCCCAGAAGTGGAGGCAATGGAAGGCAAAACTGTTTTCACATGAGCATTCCTGAGCCTCTCTGAACAGGACTGGCACAGCCATTGCCACTTCACTCCTGGGGACAAAAATCACACCAGATGAAGGAGAAGAGGGTTCCTGAAAAAAAGGAGCAGAAAGTGGATGCAATTTAGCAGCCATGTCACAAGTTTGTCTGCCTGATATCAAATTAATTTGCTTCAACTTGATGAATCCATGGCTCATTTGTGTGGGTCTTCCAGGTGCTACAACCCTGTCTAAAAGCCCAGGTGCCTTTTGAGGTCCGTGTATGTGCAGAAGACAACAAAGAATCTGCAAATTCTGGGTTGCTGGAAGTCCTGGAAACACAGAAGTGATGGCATCCTCCAGTCTGCCAAGGGAGTCTTGACATGGACACCCATACCTGCATCCTCTGAACACGTGAACAGTGAGGATGAAGAGTGTGGGGAAGGCACCAGGGCAGAGGGGAAGCATCCTGTTAGGAGCTGGTGGCCAAGCCCTGAAAAGCAGAGACATAAAACAAGGAGTAATGTGCACGAACAGACCCTTCTGGAGGAACAAAGAAACCTCTGCCTGGAATCTGGCCCCTGTAACAAATCTTTAATCCATAATGCTTGCCTCAGCCGTGTTCCAGAGCTGCGTTTATTGACCTAAAATTCTAGGCACATGCGAGAGCGTTTAAGAGAGGCATGTGCTTCATGTCACACTTATCTTTCAGAGCAGGAAAAGGAGGACAATTGGTTTTCCTCCATGTTTCAGTTTCAGCCAAAACCTGAAAGGAATAATAGGCTAGTATCGAGGTCTGAGCCTTTAGGCAGTTTTTATGCTAGATAAAATTCAAACCAGAAACTGTCCTACCATAAAAACAAATGCAGAAAGATAAAAACTTTGTAGCAGAAAGTGGAAAATGGGGGTAATATACTGGATTTTCCTGTAGCTGTTTGAGTTCTGGTAGGAAAGTCATGAACAGAAAGAAATTGAGCTGTAACATTTGGATCAGGATCGACTGCACTGAAAGTTTTGATTTGGGCCCTGAAATTCTGGGTCGTTCATAAAGGATATTTTGAGACTGAGAAAATCTCACACTGAAAGAATGCGAGATCAGGTCAGGGAGGGAACATTTCCTCACATGGCACAAAAGGTTGAATCCGGAGGCATTAACCAGTTCAAATACAGAGCTGAAGTGGGGCTGCAGTAACATCAAAGCCAAACGTGTCCTCTTCAAAGGCAGCTGCCACGCCGAACCTTTCTGTTCACTACTTTTAATATGAAGAAACTGAGCTGAAATCCAGAGCTATGATGTTTGGTTTATCAATTTACCCTGCTGTACTCAGCCTCATGTGTCAGGAATCTCAGAGCATCACCAGGAGTACAGATGTCAGCAGTTGGCAGCCCGTGATTTCTGGCTGCTCAGAGGTCATTTTTCTCTTGGATTCCCCCTGTGAAAGGTTTCGAGTTCACCATTAAACAATATCACATTTCATGCCTGCTTGCTACTTCAGGTCCAGGAACTGAATTTCTTCTGAACAGTGGAACAGTAAAAGCCAGAGAGGCTGTTCTCTTTTTGATGTTGGATGTTTCTAGGTATGACTGCAGTGCCATAAACTGTTTGTACCTGTGATCAGATCACACATTGTAAAATAGCCAACACACACTTCTACCCACAAATGCATCAGAAAAAGGAATAAAAATGGAACAACACGGTCAATCCTTTATCAAAATAGGAGAATAATTTTAAAATATTTACTGATTTTAGATTTCATTTTGCCACAATGTTTTGTGGTGATTTTATTTTTGCTAGCAAACACAGGGTCGCTGGATATTCCCAACGAAATATTTTTCAACCCTGTATTATCACTTCATTACGTTTATGTACTTGGAGCTTAGCTTGAGTGGGCAGGATTGAACAGCAGTAATGGTACTCTCTGCTCCACATTTCAACTTAGCTGTAAAGCTGGGACATTCTGGATTTGAAGGGAGTGAATCTGGCTTATGAGAAAAAAGGAAAGTTGGACCAAAAAAATAGTTATTTTGCTACACATTGAATAATTTGCAAAAGAAGAGCAGTTCATGGCACAGACATGGAAAGAGAACTCTCTCAGAAAGGTGAAAGGTCTTGCTTGTGTTGCTTTAATAGCAAGCAATGATAAGGCAAGAACACACACAAAAAAAGTTAAACTTTTTTTAACAAGGGAAAAGGAAAATTGTGCTTTTAGCAGAAGATGTATTGCCTTTCCTAAAGTGCTGATACTGGGAAATCTGGGCTCTTGAGAAGATCCCACTGCATGTCAGTGCCACAAAATGAAGAAATATAAAATAAAAATATATACATTAAGTAGCCCTGTGTGTTTAAATATCAGGAATGACCCTCAGCTCCTGATAGAAAGTAATTTTCACTCTGAAGTGCAAGCATGCATTGAGTGTACCAGAGGTCTGTGATGGCACCTAGGCAGAAATGTAATGGACACTTTTCATCTGTTCTAAGACAGCCTGTAAAAGAGCAACATTATAATTATGAATTTTTTTTTTTTTCAAAAGGTGGGATAATCCACAGTCCCTTTTCTGACATTCAACCAATGAGCTCATCGTGCAGATGAACTTAATAGTACTGGGCTATGAGCTGATCATCTGAGTTATTATTGCTGATGAGCATATTCTACAATCAACAGCAATTAATCAGCTTCATTAAAAGAGTTAGTATACAGTAAGTTAATATACAGTGGGCTTCACCTCCAATAAATCAAGCTGCATGAAAGCATAAACAGGCAAGGGAATGTTTACAGATGGAAACTCTGACCTAAGGCTTTACACAGGCTCAGACCACCGGAGTTCTGTCCTCTCAGGGCTCATGTGCCCAGTGCAAGAGCTGCCTGCATGGCACTTGGGACTCCTCAGAGCCAATCCCAGGCAAATTCCCCCTTGTGCCAACAATCTTCAGCAAGGAGAGTGACACTCAACGTGGCAACGGTGTGCCTCATGTCCGTGAGTGGAATTTGGGACTCCAGAGGGCAAAGTGCTGCTCAGTAGGTGCCAGAGAAAAGCACTGGTGGGTGGTTACACAGACAAACACCCACAATCCATTTCTCAGCAGCACCACTCACTCCAGCAGATGTTTTTAACTGAAAGAACAACAACAACAAAAAAGCAATGGAGTATTTTTCCTACAGCTATTTCTTGGGCATTAGGGATGAATGGAGGAAGAAAATTAGGATAAGGCTGTAGCAGTCAATGAAACTGAGCTGCTGAAGTCAGAATAGACATTACTGCAGTGGGGAAAGAGCTTCCATCCAAGCAACATGAAACCAGTTTGCAATTTAAGTAACACGAAATGCACAAAAGAGCAACAAAATGTGATGATTTGCACTAATATTTGTTTTCTCAACTTCCCTTGCAGGGGGACAACAAATCCCCCTGAAGGAGATGACAAGCTCAGCACATCAGACCATAAGCATTGCATTAATGGGAAGAGAGGGGCAAGGAGAGGTGAGGCAAAGCTGATGAGTCCATTTGCAAATTTACTTCAAAATGCTACCAGTGCATTATATTTGCATTTCTCACTGGGCAGTGGTTGTACAGCAAGTTTCAAGACACATTTCCATCAAGGCAAATCAAATATACAAATATATGTAAGATAAGATAAAATATAAAAAAAGAAAAGAAAAGAAAAAAGAAAAGAAAAGAAAAGAAAAGAAAAGAAAAGAAAAGAAAAGAAAAGAAAAGAAAAGAAAAGAAAAGAAAAGAAAAGAAAAGAAAAGAAAAGAAAAGAAAAGAAAAGAAAAGAAAAGAGAAAAAAGAAAAGAAAAGAAAAGAGAAAAGTTAAAATAAACCAAAATAAAATATATAAGTATATTTAAAATACTGTTAAAATAAAAGGAAATGGCAATTCCACAGATAACAGGCTGTCTCAGTGCAAAGTGAAAGTATTCTATTTTCATTCATTCATTATGCAATGAGTGATTCTATATGATCTTATGTTTTCTCAGTGGGCCTTCTAACATAATTTGTATTATATGGGTGTTCTAATAATAATCTATATTATCAAATACTCTGATAATAATGTGTGGGTTTTCTAATAATCACCTATATAATTAATTCATTGTAGAATCATTCCATGATTCTACAACACGTTTTCTCAATGGGCCTTTCAGCCCGTTAATGCAAATTTTCACATCAAGTGTCCCATAGAGCTGCTAAATTCACAAAAACCATTCCCAGCAATTTTGGCTTAGGGTGGAAGCTGAGCCAGACTTTCTGGATGAGCAGCACTCCAGGAGAGGATGGCTGCATCCAGGGGACCCTCCTTGGGCTCTGGGAGCAGAGTGACACCAGCCATCACCTCCCTGCTGGTGGCAGAGGCAGTGGCACAGGCACCTGCCCGTGCTCACCTGGGGCATAAAGGTGTGCCAAATCACCAGCTCATCTTTTTCACCCCTGGCCCATTTATAGAAACACAGATAGGTGATTACAGGGCCAGTAAAAGCTGTTTACATGGCTTTCATGGCTTTGTTTTTTGATGAAAATGGTATATACACTGTCATTTCGGCCGAAAAAGCTCAAACATTTACTTTGGAAAGAAATCATAAAGAGCCAGAGCTGCCACTGAAATGCAATAAAGATAAACATTATTTTATGGCAATTAATTGATAAGGCAGATTTAAAAAGTTTTTAAAAAAATTTTTTAAAAAGTCTTGCAACCATGAGGTAATATTTACTTATTTCTCTGCCATGAATTACCTCCTTATCCTTCGCACAGAGAAAAAAAGTGGATTATTTTTGGTCTCTGGCAAAACACACATTACAAACACTACTTTCTTACAGTCTCTTTAGCTCATTAAGGTATCAAAAGTCTCCCTCAGCTTCTTGCTGTGGAGGATGCTGGGCACTGCTGGGCATGGGATGCTTGGCAGAGGCTCCAAGTGTTTTACTTGCCAAACCTCTAATGCCAAGTTTGCCTTTGAAGTCTTTGCCTACTTGCCCAAGGACCACTCTGTCCCGTGGTAATCCCCTTTCCAACCAAAAAGCTTAACCATGAAAAGGTTCCTTGACCCATCTAATTCTTGGAGGCAGAGATTTTGTAGCCATGTGTGGAGGAAAAATAGTCCCCAGCAAGTCTTTGATTAATCTGATACCTGTGTTGGGGAATGGGTGGGTTGCTGCTCTTCCAGCAGCTGTGGAAAACAGTTCTAAATCAGCTGCTGACATGAATTCCTCTGCTCCTTCTGATCTGAAAAAGGAGCAAGTGAGAGAGCCAGGTTCATAGCTACACCCTAGAAAAGTCTAGCAAGGCTTTCATCACAGGGAGGCACCTTTCTACAGCCATGACAGAGCATTGAAATTATGATCTTGGAATCATGCTCAGTGGACAAATATGGATTAGAGTTTGGAAATTATTTTTTTTCTATTTTTCAAGAAAAATCTTTTCATTCGGCTGTTAACAGCTAAGTTTCAAATATTCCTGGCCTAGAAATGAGTAGTGGTGCTTCATACTTTGCCAAAAGCTGGGGGAAGGCTGCTGGTCTTTGTGTGTACTGTGCAGACATCCAGGAAGGCAAGGTTTTTGAAAAGGCCTGTGCTTGAAACCCTACAGGAAACCCTTTGGTGATCCATACTGGGGACTAAAACACCATCATGCTGCCTGAACAAAACTCACATGCCAGCTCATTTCAAGGAAATTCATATCAAGTGTGTCTAGTGCCTTAGCCATGTTAAGAACCATAGCTCTGCTGGTTTGTGCTGGAGATCTGGGCCACTGCTCATGCTGGACCCAAGGAATTGCAGTCTAGGAACAGTGGACTGCAGTTATCCATGGAAAAAGAAAGAAATGTGCTATCCTGTGGGACCATCTGAAAGCCCTTAAATAGCATAATTGAACTTTTAACTAAAAACTGTTAAGCTGGGTTTATGAACTGATTATTCCTTCTCTATTCTGGTTGGCCTCCCACAGAAATTTTACCTGTTCTCCTCTAATCATGTCTACTTATTTCTTCTGCTGATCCCCTTTCAGTTCATTATAAAGACATTTCATTCCTTTTTTTTTTTTTCAAACACTTTAGATCCGATTCTTTCTTCAACACACAAACCTAGTTTTATTTACTGAATGTGAATATCCACTTATTTTTATGCTTCTGGATAATCTCATGTTGAAGCTTACTGAAGATCCATCCTATTGCTGTGTGAGATTGTTGCACCTATATATATGATTTTTACTTTCACAGTATTTGAAGGGCCTAGCAAAAAATCACATTTGTAACAAGTAGGAGTTATTCAGAATTACTGAACAATGGAAGGTAAGGACTCCACTCTTTTAAATGGGGAGATTTCCCTTGAATAAGCAAAAGGTTTTGTGCACTGTACCGTGAGAGAGTTTTCCATTTTTTTTTTCCTCAGGTGTTGAGAATGGAGCCTTTGGGTATTTGCTTTTTGAGCATACTCTGCATCTGAAGCCTCTAAAGAATTTCTTTTTTTAAAGACTAAAACCTAAGGCTCCTGCTGCCTTGATCACTGTCTTTCAGAACAGAGCAAGCATTAGCAAACTTCTCTTTATAGTTTTATGTCAGTGAAACCTGAAGAAATTGATTTAAATCATATTCATAGGAAAGACGTATTACAAATGGAATTTCACCAAATTAAAGACCAAACATTAATAAAAGTCACATGGAACGACATGAACTGCGAACATTTTGCTGTCCAATTCATAGACGGGATAATAGGAAAATAATAATAGAAAAATAAAGATTAAAATTAAAAAGCCAAATGTTTTGTTTGCTCTCAAATTAGTGCATCGATTGATGCACAAATTTGTATGAAATCATGAATATATATATATACATATCTATATATAGTGTCCTCAAAAGCTATGGGGAAGCTGTACTGTAATAATTATGCTTCTCATGTAGCAGTTAACATTTTTCTGTTTCACAGACAGTTAAACATGCAGTTACTTCTCAGTCATCACATTAACATTACTGTTCCTTCAGAGCTTTTTCTCTGGCCCCATACACTTCATGCTCTAGATACTGCAGCTCCCAGTCCTTACAAATGATTTACACAGATTACACAATGCTTCATTTATGTATAAAAATTATACAAATGCACTGGAGTATGAATTGGCAAAACAGAGTCAGCTTTATGCAGTACATTTTCCAGTTTCCATCGTGTTTTCCTAATTCTGTCAAGTTAATTCATGTACTGCGAGACACTGGACTTTAAAACAGACCCTGATTGTTGGTTCAAGAGCATCATAATGAATGTTATTTGTTCCCCTTCATTATTATGCATTTGTAAATGCCAACAGTTATATTCCACCAAAGGAAAAGAGTTTCCATAGGAGAACCATAAAAAAAGGAGAACCACAAGAGAACCCTGGTTCTTTCCCTCAAATCTGTGTGTTTTCCTTCACAAAGTCAAGCCTCATTAAACTTAACCATAAGATAGCACCAAGACACACCATGGAATTTCCCACACTGATCCTGATGCTACTGCTGATACACATTTTTGTTCTCCAGTCATATCTTTTTTACCAATCCTTCCCTACTCTCCCATTTCACCTCCTACCAGACTGGGTTTTATATTGCTGCCAGATGGTATTTCAGTTTAAATCACTGAACTAGCCAAAGATTTGACCATCCAGGTCATGCTGAAAAACACTGGAGGCTGTGTTTCACTGGGATAAATAATCACTGAGAGCTGCACCCCAGTATGCAAAGTAACAACCAGCAAAGGTCTTGGCAGCTGCCAGCCTTGGAAAAAAAAAAAAAAAAACAAAAACCTGGAAGCAGATCCAAACTATTGTTAACTGAATCTGAATATTTTCCAGCTTTTCCTGAGCGATTGTTACAAAACTGAACATTTTCCTGAGTGATTATTATAAAATTGAGACATCCCTGGGTATTTCTACCCCCTCTTTCTCCTCTGGTGAAGCCAGGAGCTGCAGGATGTTCACCTGGCCACCAAAGCACCACACCCTGAGCAGCATCAGGACCAGAAAATTCCTCTTTCTCAAAAGTTTGACTTTTCCTGGCTGCTAAAGACCAGTGAAGCTCAGGGCTGGTGGTTTCACCAGAGCTTTTGCCCCAGCTTGTTGTTAGCTGCCCCCTCCATTGGTCATTAATCCTTAATTATGTTCAGTGGTTCCATCTGTGAAAAGCACCCTGGGTGCATTTTAAAGCATTATAGGAGTATTTTGATGAAAATATTAGCAATGACCTTTTTTTTTCTTTTTTTTTTTTTTTCTCTCTAATGGGTGCTGTATGCCATTTGCACTTTTAGAGCAAAGGCTATTTCAACTTTTTTCCATTATATAATTCTCCCCCCACCCCCCGCCAATGGTTTATAACTGTGCAATAAAAACTCACTCAGTTTGAATCTTGGCAAACAAGGTTTTAAGTTGGAAAAAACGTCACTAAAGCCAAGTTGGAGTTTAAAGAGTGTAAAATATGAAGGGGAGTGAATTTTCTTAAATATATTTTTGTGCTTACACAAATGAAAAACAGATTAATTTTTTGTATTTATTGAACTTTGATTGCCGTACACAAAGTAAGTTCACTGTTGAGGGTGTTTTTCTTGGTACAAAAATACAGGCATGTTAGGTTCATTATTTAATGTCAGACTATGAAAATGAAAAAAGTGGTACCCAAGAAAGAAAAATAATCATATGAATAATTAACTTAAGCTTGAAATAAAGTTCATAATATAAGGTTTTCCCAAGGTTGTCTACTTAAGTAATGAGGCAAAGCATTCATTTAAATGAAATGCAAACTATGTACCAGTCTCAAAAACTCTGGGGCCTATTTTAACGCACCGTGGATGATGTATCATATTTTTATCTGATTTTTATTCACCACTAGGATGACTTCAAGGAATCCGCTGGAAGAAAATGCTCTGATACACGTCTTGGTCACATTGGAAAGACTTTAGAGGTTGGTGGCACAGGCAGAAAACCTCCAACAGCTCTGGATGAGTGAAACAGAATAGTCAGAACAGCACTGTAACTAAAAGGGAACCTGAAATGCTGCATGCTGTTCACAAAACCTTACTTTGCTGTGACTAAAAAAATCCCCTTATCGATCCCATGAAAGGCAGATTAGTTATTTTATCATTTTTATCTCAGTGAGGGAAGGTGCTGTTACCAGAAAAGCATCTCAAAGTGCCCAGAACTTTGTCATTCAGCTGTGTGAAACAGGTGAGTGATGTTTTCAAAGACAAGGAGATAAAAAAGAGTCTCAGTTTGAAAACACATGGAAGGTATCTCATTTGATTCCTTACACAGTGTTCTGTGGATTTTTCTGGTTTAAGCACAGGGAGCTATGGGCTCTGGAATAATACCTGAAAAGACTTTAGCTGCAATCATTGTAAAAAATACCAGACCAGGGGCTTGATTAGAGATAAAAAAGTATAAAGCGTTTAGTTTTATTAACAACCTTCATATATGAAAATAAAAGTGCCTGAGAAGAAAGATGAGGATAAACAGGAGCAGAAAGCCAAGATCCAAAGTGAGTCCAATGATGGCAGGTCCCATACTGAACTCCAGAAGTATTTCTCTTGTGAAAGATGCTCTAACCTCTCCTCTGAGTGCAGCAAGTTCTCCTCTACCCAGTCAAATGCCAAGGACATGAAAGATTCCCCACCTATTCACTTATCAACTAGGTATATATGTATCTGGTGATTATGTGGTTCTTTCAATCAAAATACCTCAGACTTGGGAAGCTGTAAAGACTTCCTCAATGCAGTTTGATTATGTATTTCCTCCCCAAAACAATGCCCATGCAGAACTGAAAACTAGTGCTTCATGGTTAGAATAAATCAGTTTCTGATTTTTATTGCTAATATTTCCACATAGTTGTTGTCTGGCTTTGGCAAGTCATTTACTTAGTTTCTCCTGATTTCTAACATTACATTGATGTAAGATGTATAATATATGTAAGGTATGTTATGTTCATATATTATACACTGTATAATAATAGGATAAATAAACACACAAGGTAGATGTGACAAAGAATTCTTAGGACCTTCAGTAGAGGTGCATAAATTATATATTTAACAACCACAGTTTCAATGTATTTCAATGCATTGTGTGCCATGGATAACAGAGAACTAAAGGAGTACAGTAAAATTTCTCAAGTGTTGTAATCTCATATAGAGATCTCACAGGTTTGGTTTAGTGTTGCACCAAGAATAAGCTGGTGGAATATAGTCTGTACTTCTCTTCAGAGATTAGTATTCATGAGAAACTAAGAAATGTATCCCATTTTGTGCTGTTTCCCACAACAGTCTGACACAAAATATATTAGGAGAACTTTGGCAAGCGTCTGATATAATAAAATATTCAGTTTACAAAGCAGAAAGTGTGCCCCGCGCTCTTCCATAAATCTACTATAATAGGCACTTGTGGCAAAAAATACATTTCTGAACACATAGAAAACACAGATTACCGCATAATCATGATGTAATTGGTTGAGAGCCACCACGGCTGTTTTCTGCTGCAAGCCATATAAAAGCTTTTGGACTATTTTAAGTTCAGGGCGGAATGAAGTGAGAGGAAGCCTCCGCAGATTTGACTTTGCTGGAAGTCACATGAGCAGATGAAATGAGATCAACTTGTAAAGTGGAGGCAAGCTGTGGCTGGAAAGATTTCCTCATGGCTGCTGGGTTCCTGGGCTCAGAGGAGAGCTAAAGCCATGTAGACCATTACTGTGTAGTTAGTGAGCACATCATCCTCATTTCCTACCGTGCTGCACTCTTACATCAAGTTAATAAGGCAGAGATGGGGCTCCTTCACTCGAAGGCACAGCAAAGGTAAGCCTGAAATATCCAAAATACAACAAGTCCATCTGGCTGCTTCTGTGAGCAAAGAAATTGATTTTTTTTCCATGCAGAAGCATTGGAAATCACTCACAAATGTGCTGCGTGGATCCAAAGCATTTATAATCATTTGACTTTGGGTTTTGGGCACACGATTTACATTTGCACTTGCACACAGGCAGATGGATCCTCCCTGTCTCCCTCCCTCTCACACGCTTTCCTATAAAAGCAGTTGCTATTTCCTGACTGGCTTCCTTCCAAGTTTGTGAACTAATTTAATTTGGCACCTTTTAACTCCTTCCATTATGCCCACCACAAACTTTGCCCAGGGGAAAAAAAAAAATTAGAGAGAAAAAACTCAACTCAAAAATCCCCATGGGATCAAAGAAATAAGGTGGACAGAGAAGGAAACCAAATGACCTGGGTGCCAAATGTGCCAGTGCTGGTGTATAAAATATATGGGACTACCAAAATTGTGCATCCTCTGTGCTACATGCTTCTGCAGACCAAAGGTGTGAGTTAGGAATTATAAACTCTGCAAGTTTCCCAGTGTGAGCCCAGTGTGGCACGTGTGTGACATTACTGATTTAGAGCCCCAAGTCAGCATCTGCACAGAACCTTCTCCAGAGCTGCCTCCAACCTCTCCAGGCACCGTTTGTGGGGTGGATAAATCCCCCATAGGAGACTGTCCATGCTGTTATGGGATACTGCCACACTCCTGCCTGAATGGGTGAGAAATCCTGGGACTTCCTGGAGGTTTCCAGGTGCTGTGGGGAGGCAGAGACACCCAGACCTCTGTTCCAGGTGACAGCATCCCCCTGAGAGCAGTGAGGAAAGGACAAACAGAGTGTGGCTGTCACAGCTGGGCTCTGGCAGCAGTGCAGAGCCAGCACAGCTGTGCTTTCCGTGTTCCCCGCAGCCCAGCTGTGTGAGTGGTGTCCCAGCACCACCATCGAGGAAATGTGTCTGTGGCTGCACTGAACAGACATTCTGCTTCTTCCCCAGCAGCTCTCACAGCAGCTCAGAGCAGTCCTTCTAAAGGGGTAGGACATTTGGTAACTGGCACGAGTAGTACAAAGCTTTTCTCCTACTACCAGGAACAAATAACTCAGCTTCCAGCTCTTGGCTGTGTAAAATACCTGAATTAGATCAACCCAACTGCATCCTCTCCAGCTAGTGAAGGAGCAGGATCCCTCATGCAGCAGGTTTATGTGGCACATCCACAGATCTTTTAATCACCTCCAGGGTTGCTGATGCCAGCTCCTCCCCTGGGCAGCCTGTTCCAATGCTTGGCAATCCTTTCAGTGAAGAGATTTTTCCTAATATCCAGTCTCAACCTTCCCGGTGCAGATTGAGGCCGTTTCCTCTTGTCCTGTCACTTGTTACTTGAAGGAAGGGACTGATCCTCCCCTCTTAGAGAACTCTGGGACCCAATTAAGTGGATGGTATTTGGTTTCTCAGAGCTACTACAGCTCTGCACTGACTCTTCTGCACAGTTAATGACTTTGGGGTCAGGAGTGGAGTCACTTAGCATGCCACATGACAAATTCGGGATTTGCAGCTGAAGTGGCAAAAATAACTGATCCACCCAGGAGAAGTGAGGCTCACGTGAAATTATCCATGAGCCCCCAGCAGGATGAGGCCAGGAAGGTGTGCATGGCTGCAGAGGGGGTAGCAAGTGTTCTGATGTCCTGCGAGGAGATTATCTTGTATAAACACTCACTTGAGATTCATCCCTGCATGCCATCACTGCTAGTCCTGTCAGAAGCAGCCTCTGCACCACTGCAGTGATGTTATACAGGACTTGCACATTTTCACACTCCAAAAATCCCCCTCTCCCACAAGGACACCTCCCAGAGGAATTAATGTTGTCACAGTAAACCAAAAAGAAACCCAAACAAAACTCTCCAAATTGTTGCTGCCTTGTAATCACAATTTCCCAGCAATTACCTATCAGCATTGGGGATGGAAAAATATGAAAGTGGGGTTTTTTTCTTCTCTTTATGGTGCTAAAGAAAGCTGGGAATGGTCCCACCTGACCTGCTGAGCATACAGCCATCCCACCTCCCATCTGCATCAGCCTGATGGATCAGTTTACCCTTCTTAAAATGAGGTTCTCTCTGTTTCTGGGAATTATTTTTGTGATTTCAGACTAACTGAGTAGACGGCAAAATGTCTCAGGAAAGACAATGCAGCCTCTCTGAGAACATTTTCCTGCTTAGAATACTGAGAGAGATGGAGCATGTTGGTGACAGTAGGAGCATAGGAAAAAGGTTTTCCACTCACCCAGGAGAAAAAGCATGCAGCTTTCAGTCAAATACAGTCCTGACACCACTATAACTAAAAGCAAAAGCTTTGCTAATTGTTGACTATATTTTTTCAAAATCTTGATTAAGCTTTATTCTCAGATCATCATCCATTGAATCCTAAGCCTGTGTAAGTTATCTAAGAAAGGAATTTCATACCCTCTTTACAGGAAAACAAAAACAAGTGGAAATCTCATGACATCTGGACTGCCTTATTAAAAAAGATGTACTTTTTTGTTTTTTCATTGTCTATCTGTAAATCTTAAACTCACTTAAAAGAGATCCTCTTTAAGGAAGTCATCTGAAGCTTACAGAATTTTCTGATTTGCTTTCACCTGGAATGCCTGTCTGAAAAACAGACTAAATAGAAGCTCAATAGAATCTCTAAATAATGTGTTGGTTAGAAAAACTTGTTGGATAACTTTGCTAATTAACCTCACTGACACTTTTGTCAGAAGAGTTATCTCTTTCTTGCCTACACCGACATTCCTCTGCCTTAGCATCATTCTTAAACTTGGTAAACAAACCCCAATTCTAAAATTTCTCTTCAATAAAGCAAAACCCACATATGTCTTAGGCATCTTTTCCAGTCACCAGCTCACAGTTTTCTGAGTCCACTGCAAGCAACTCCTTCCATTAACCCAGCGGTCCTAGTTTAAATGTCATCATTAGGAAAACTTTGATTTTTATCCTTAGAAGGCAAATTTCAGAAACAAAATCATTGCAAAAAATATAATGTTAAAGTAATACATTACCTCAAATGATATCTTGTACAACTGGGATATACAGAGGCACCTCCTGATAAATTTTTAGAGGTTTTAAATAATCAAAATTGAATGCCCATCTGTACATAAGTGCACAAACCAGACAACCTTCTCCTTTTCTTCCCCTTGCCAATACCTTGTCTCCAAAGGAAAGCCTCTATACACAGTATCTTCATATTGCTATATGACCAACAAATCCTTTCTGCCAATGTTCACATGTAAATAAATTTAAACTAGATTTCACACATGTATGTCTCTCTTTGAAATGAAAACTGAAATTTATTCCTCTCCACTTTATGCTGAAGCAGGTTTTTTTTTGATTGCGTCTAGAAACAATTCTGCTTGAAACATTCAAAGCACAAGGCTGTTTTTAATAGATTGACAGAAGCTTTGGGGGGAATTCTCTGCCTTTACTGAAGCCTGGTAGGGATGGGAAAAGAAATTAGGAGCAGCTGCAAAAACTTCTAGTACAAAAAGAGGCAATGCATCCTCAAATATGAAGTTAAACACCCCCTCAACTTGTTGAAGCTGAGAAGAGGCAGCAACTTTCCCACACCTCCTGCAGACCAGCTCTGAGAAAGGTGAGAGAGCATCACAGTCACACGGACCCAAGGGAGATGGGACACAGGAGGCTGTAAAAGAGAAGCACCTTCCCTTTTCTCTCTAGTCTGAGTACAGTCCCAAGGTGTTTGCTTACAGCAAAAAACGTGCCAAATCAGAGGGAACAGACTATGATGAGAGCCATAAATCTATTTAGATTAACTGAAATTTTCACCATTTGGCTTCAAGTGGAAGAACTAAATATTTTTTCTTGCAACTAATCTGTTTTGACTCTATGAAAAACATTTTCATTGCAATGAAGTTATTAAAGTCTTAGCACTTACTGTTTTGTAGTTAATATAGGAACTTTTTTCTCCCTGCCTGTTAGTTTCTCTGCAATAAATTTCTTTGCACAGGTCGGCTCTTCACTCTACTTCTCTTATTACTTCATTTGAGAGAATGATTTATTTTAAACCCCAAACCAAACATAGGATCGAAGAGTAGAGGTTAAGAAATGAAATAAAAAGAAAACAGACCTTCACCTTTCATTACGCTTGTCTTAAGTATCCGCTTTATTAAACTTACTCAGTGTTTAAGTCTGGTTTATTAAAAACCATCCATGTTTAGCTTATGTTATTTTTGAAGAAGTCTGCACTGCCTAGTGTTTAATAGGCTGTCCAAAACCAGATTTTTGATGTTGTTGTCTGAAAAGCAAACAAATTTAGAATGCTCCAAGATATCCATTTGTACAATGCAGTTAGCAGTTACAAAAGCTTGACCAATATCATATTAAGTTAATTTTATAAACCAAAACCTGAAGTGTGTTTATTACATCTTGTAGGGCTGCTCATTAAAGATATAATCTGGTTCCCTATTGGAAATCTCAGCACAGATTGACACATCAGTGTTTAACCAGGCTCTTTACCCATAGGAAAATCTCTTTACACTCTCAAGAACATGCAAAGAATCACCTGTCAGTAGGAACCTGATTTTCTGTTCCATCCCTAAAATCTCAGTTGATGCATCGAGAATCACTTAGAATCAGCTGCACTTTACTATTTATACTATATTAAAAATACAATTATATATATATAGCATTTGGTGCAATCAATAGGAGCTCAGTTAAGGATTTAGATGAGAGGAGGGTTGATGTACAGTGAATTTAGAAGCAGGATCCAGTTGCAGACACTACATTTTAAATGCTACCTCTGAGCCATTGCTCCCATGATGTCCGCAGGGAATTCTGTCAAAATAAGGGATGGGATTTTGGTTATCAAGTGTTATTAGGTCTGAAGCAGTGTAATTGTATCATTTGCACTGTATCATCATTTTTAGAAACAGGGAATTCGGTATCAATCATGTGCATCTCTTTTCTGGCATTATTTATCCCTCTTTCTTTGTATGACACAGTTTGGAAAGCTGGATCTTCACCCAGCCAGGAAAGTCCCATTTTCTGTGCTCCTTCTAAAATGAGCAGGCTGCTCAGAACATGATGAGAGCAGCTCTATACGACACGAGCAGTGTCCAAGTCCCTCTTCAGCCACAAGAGAGGGCCACCAGTGTCACCAAGGACAGGGTGGCCCATGCCCTGCCCATCCCTGGAGGGAATGAAGCTCACTGAAAGGCCAGCTTCCCCTACCCTGTAAAAATACATCGGCGTTTTGCAAAAGCAAACAAAAAGCCCCAAACTTTGCTCCGTGTCAGAATGAAAAGTGGACATTTTTTAATTCCCAGCAGATAAGGCCGTGTTCGAGCAAACCCAAACTGCTGGACCTCACAAGTTGCCACACAGCAGAGCTGTTGTTGCCCTTCAGTCAGCTCTAATCATGAACTAATTGAATGAGTTTTTGCCTCAGACATTGCTGCAAACAGACTCGAACTACAGAGTCACAGCCAAACATCTTCATTTAAAAAGCTGCTCCTGCCTCTAAGCTCAGACATATTGCACACCCCTTTGGAATGCCCTGGGAAGCAGGTAAATAACTCAAAATTTGTGGCTCTCCAGCTTCTCCCAAATCTAATGTCTATTACCTTATAGAAATAACAGTGAAGGGAAATAAATGCAAGAGAAAGAAGACATAAAAACAAAGCACTAGGAGGTTCCCATGTAAGGTCACCAGAAGAGTTGAGGGGTTTTTCTTCTCCCTAACAGAGGAGCCTAAATTTAATTTCTCTTCTCAGTTTCTACTTTCCTCTGCTCTTTTTCTCTCAATCTCTGTCCTCCTCCTCCTCCTTTCTTCTCCTCCAGTCTGAAATTCCATTCCCAGCCATATGTTTCTCATTGTGATCCACCTTCCATTTTTGGTCATACAGCAGAATGTGGTTTGAAGATCCAAGAAAGTCAGAGCGTGTTGACACAAGGACTTTGGATTCTAGGTTTTGTCAACACTGAGCTGAAGAGCTTTGGGCCTTGAATCAATTTTAGCCTCCTTGACCAAGGAAACCCTGCAGAGAGTTAGACAAAGATCAACGAGAACAGATTTCCAAGTGAACAGAGCCATATAAGTATATCTTGCATTACAGGGGAGTGGTTTTTATTTTCCTTATGATCTGCCCTTGCTCCAACATTAAATTCAAACACTACTCCATTCTGCTTGGCATGAAGCTCTTTGCAATGAGACCCTAAAGTTTTCTTGTAGGTGATATAAAGAAATGAGAGCCCTAAGACAAACTTGAATTTCAAACATCAGATGGATTTCTTCTAGAAATCGAGATAAATAATAAACCCAAAACTACTCCAAGGTCTCACTGTGATCTATTCCAAAAGCAAGTGATGGAGAGTCCCACTCTTTTCCCAGATGACCTGGGGGATTTCCTGCTAAATTACTGTGCTCCCAGACGTCTGGGCATGTGAACTAGGTCTACCAGCTAAAAGGCCATCCCCGACCTTGGGCTTCAACTAAAAACATGTGTATAAGGCTGGGTAATGGAAGAGAGTGTAAGGGAAGGAGAATTAAACTGATGTTGACATTATTTGAAATGTGCTTTAATTCATGCTCTGCCAGATAGCTGAAGATTAATCTCAAACTGTTTATTTTAATGTATCGTATTTCTGACTTGCAGCTAGCTATCAGCTGGTGTAATATAAGCTTTAATTTTGGCACCAAGGAGTCGTCATTGTGTTTACATTTTCACTCACACTTTCTTTGGTTTTATCATAAGCAATTTCATGATTTAATGGCACTTACTTTCCTGAATAAGAACTGGTGTAGTTAATTTTTGGTGATGGGAGAGAGGCTTTTTATAAACTACCTATTTTCCTTGTGTAGTTGCTTGTAACAACAAGGCCTTGAAAGATCCCTTAGTTACATGGCCATTTCTGAGGGAAAATGGAAATGAAACACAGGATAATCTGTTTTTAAATTCTGGATCAAGGATCAGGCTGATCTGAATAAATTGGAAAAGTTTTAGTCATTTTTCTAGCTAACACTCCAAACTCCACTTTGAAAACATCACAGTTTCATTGAGCTCAAACAGAGCTATATTATAATCCAGAAACAACCAGGAAAATGTTGTCAATAAAAAATCGTAGCAACTACAAAAAAACTAGGTATTTGCTGAACAGAGTTACTCTAGCACAACCCAGGCTGGGAAAGAGCTTGGATGAATTTATTTGACCCAAATATTTTTAACCACTTAAAAATGTTGCTTCTTTGAATTAAAGTAAACTTGGACAGGCAGACCACTTGCAGATCCTGATGGCCATGGGCAGGAAATGCTCACTGGATGTGCAGTCAAGAGCTGCATTCCCGTCTTCCCTAGGACAGGAAGGTTCTTGCTCCCTTCCTCCTGCCAAAGGACGAGCCCAACCCCACACTAAATTTACAACTGGTGGTCTGGTTTAAGGATCTGTGGCAGGTTTCCAAGATGACATAGTGGGGTGCTCAGATGCCTCCAGTGAGCGGCAGTGACACTTCTGAGAGGAATTTTTATGAAACACATGGACATAAAGCTCAAGGATTCATGTTCTACATGAGGCAGCGCAGTCGGAAGAGGCAGCCTTTACAACTGAGTAATGCCGAAGAGTCCCAAGCCGTGCTCCAAGGATTACAACTTGCAAAACACTGCAAGACCTCACAAGTGTGGAGACACACAAGCAGGAGGCAAAATACATCATGACTTCTAGCCAGATTTCTTGGCTTGAGAAAATTTCCCTGCGAGAGAAAGTTCCTCTGATTCTGGAGCACGCTAGAGAAATTCGAACAGGAACCATACATCTTGGGGATGCATTAAAGCATGAATGAAATGAAAGCAAAGACAAGATTTTTGTACCTCTATCTGCAGATTTTGTCCTCTTGGGACAGAATTTGCATATAGCCTCTCTGGGAGAAAATGAACTGTGGAGGGGTAGCAAAAACAGAGAATGAGAAATTATAAAGAAGGCAATAAAAAGAAAAGAATAGGAGACGACTCCTAGACCTCACACAGCCTCTGTTAAACAATGGGGAGAAAATCTTCCAGGAATTCTGTAAGACCTGAGAAGAAATAGAGGGACTGCTGGAACAAATGGCTGCTGGCTCCAGTTCCACTGAATGACCTTGACTGTGCACATTAGAGCTAGTTGTTACATCAGGCACTGAAATAGAGAACAGACCATAAAAAACTCTGAACATTTCCTCCCATAAGATTCCTTTGTTATAGGACTCTTTTGTAGCATTTAGTAATAATTTCCTCTCTGACAAATGTTCTTGTGCAAATTATAATGCCATTATGTTCTGATGCGAGCTTTTCCCTCGTTTCTTAGTTAATTCATCTTTATGGAAGTTCTTCAGCTGCCAGCCAGTACTGGAAAGTTATTAATTCCAAGTGACTTTAATAATGCATGGGAGCTGAGGAGAAGCTTAGCAAACTCTCAAAATATTTCTTTACCAACATTTAACCGAATATTATATTTGCCCTCTAATTTCGTTTCCTTTGCTGGAAAACCTTCACCTGGCTCTCTGCCATGGTTCATGGTTTTTTCCAGCTCTGACAAGATGGGCTGCCAGTAGGAAGCACAGGAAAGATGGGGAGCAAATCATCTCTCTATTCCCTGTTTACTTGGTAGGTTGATCACCTAGGTTTCTGTAAAACCTCTCCTCTGTTCCTTTCTGCACAAAATGTGAATTTTGTTGCACACAGAGCAGAGCCAGGCAGGTCAGACAGAGCAAGTGAGAAACAGAGCTGCTCAGACTATTCCTTCCTGTGTGGTTGGCCACAGCCAGCCATCAAGGCAAAGGTGTTTCAGACAGCAGGACTTATTGCTCAACAATTAATCCTCTTCTGATTGTCCACATTTTCTTCCTCTGATTCTCAAGTATGTCCAGAAGCCCTAACACACCCCCTAAGCTGCACTTTAGTGGTGCCAAATCCTTCACAAATTATTATTCTCTCTGCTTCACTAGCAGAAACTTGTGCTCAGTCTGATTAAAGACTTGGCAAAAGATGTAAAATGACTGATGCACCAGACTGATCGACCTTGGGAATTCATCTAATGCTCACACTAAAAATTGGTAAAACGACATTTATTTATAAAGTAATTTGTAGGAAATTCAGATTGCAGGAGGTACCACATTTTTGCTTTAGTGACATTCAGTACCTGCCAGCCACTCAACTGATCAAGAAGAAAGATACTCTCTTGTTCTGAACAACCTCAGAGAAACCCCACAAATGGGAACTTACTCATCCTAAAGAATTTTTTCTGGGGAAGGGAATATTTCACCCTTTTGTTAGTTTCCAAAAGGATTCTTCTGACTGGCTGTGAAAATCAGCATGATCTCTCTTTTCTTCTGTTTAGCTTTGTTCAAGTTTAACACAAACAGCTTAAATTCTGTGTGGTTACTGGAACAAAATATACTGCCAAGGACTGAAACTATTAAATCTTTTCTTTTATCTGTTCCTCATGGATATCACATGCCCAGACAAATTAGATTGTTCATAACAGTCTGAGCTTAATAATATTTTTCCCCATTAAAAGGGAAATCCTTGTGATAACATATGCAGAGATGAACCTCTCCACAGTGATTTTATAGTATTTTTTTCTCAATGGGGCTAATGAAACAGATTCATAAAGCTGAATACTTTCAGTGTTGCAAGACAAAGGCATTTGCAGTGATGCTGTGTTTAGAAGCTTTCTCAGGGTCTTCACATCATAAAATGATGTATCTTCTTTTTAAGAAGCTAATTACATCACAGGACAGTTTTGGTAAAATTCAGGTAAAAATACAGTATCTAAATGACCAGTTTTGATGAGGAGACCAGGAAGGGAGAGGAAGGAAACTGAAATGAGAAAGCTTGAAATAAAATAGGTGCAAGCCACTGAAAAACGTTATGAGAAGTTCATATGGAATACCAAAAGCTCAAAGTTTGCCTCTCAGCTGAATTTTAGTTCAGCCTGACTGACTAAAGACACCTTCTGCATACAATTGTTCCTTGACCACTGTTTGTGAGACATTAGCATGATCTTGAAAACCTAAAGGAAAAATCATTGCCTTTAACATTTTCTCTATTAAACAAGCTAATTATTCAAATTCTTTTTAACATCCATCACTCCAGCCAACCAACTTGTTGTTGCTGTGTTATTTGTGCAGGCATGAAAGCCATCACAGCCTTACAAAAAGCTACAGCCCTTGATCATCAGCCACACCACAGCTGAGTAATATCCTGACACACTGATCTTTCCTTGCTCCAAACTGTGATAAGAAAGGACCATCTTGTTCCTCCTTGCTGTTTCTCTTTTTGTGCCAGAAAAAAAGCCTGCCATCTAACCTGCTCTCTGCTGGCAATCCAAGGCTGGAACAGACATCTTCCTAGCAGGACAGCTGCCATTTTTAACAATGAATAATCAAAGTGTAAATCTGACTGCCCTGAACCCACAGCCAAACAGAAAGTCTGTTTATGGTATTTTCTGTGTTACGTAAGAGAAATCAGACAAACCTCAAATGTCTGTGCAAGCACCCTGAAACCTTGTGTCACCCAAGGTTTGTCTGTCATAGTGGTGTCAGCTCTTGTGCTTGGATTCCTCTGAATTTTAGCACGTCACTGTAGTGCCAGAAAACCTTTCCAGCATGCTGAGCCATCTCTCCATGAGGTCAGGGGAAAAAAAAAAAAAAAAATGTGAGGTTTGGCCACCCAGAGCAGGGAGGGACAAAGCAAATCTGCTGATGAAGAAGAGACTAAACTGCCCCCTCTTATTCCAAATAACACCAACATCTGGAGCCCTGCCAGTGACCCCTGTGCTAAACAGAACATATTTTGAAAACCTGAGCTCTGCCTTTCCATGGTGAAGTTGCTGACTTGGATCATTTTAGGCTGAGCTTTAGGATATCTGGAGCAGAGAGAATATCTGCTGTCCTTGTTTAATTTTGTAGCATTTGGGGGTTTTCTACTAAAGCTTTAACGTTATAGATATTAACATTTAAAATTTAATATTTATAGGGTGTTTCATTAACATTTCTTAAAGACCACCTACAGAAATTGCTTGCATAAATTAGTGTGAAATTCATTAGCCTTTCCTAAAATGGTGACAAAAATCGAGGAGTTAAATTGCATGAAATAACATTTCAGTTACTACCTATCCACAGAGTTACTCTTCCCTAAAGAAAAGTGTGTTTACCGGAGTAAACTCTAATTCCTTTTGAGAAAAACTAGTAAAAACAACAGAAGAGATTGATGTAAGTATTTCAATAGCAGCAGTATTCTTGCAGCTCTACCAGTCTAAAAGCATAGGAATCACTAGTAAGAAGATGCAATATTTTTTGTTAGACTGACTGACACAACTGTGAAACACTGGAAAATAATGGACAAAGCTGAGAAGAAGAAGAAAAACCCAGAAATATGGTAAATCAAGCATAGATGTCCCCATGCCTCATCAAGGACATCTTCAGCCTGAGCTCCATGGAAGCTTCCAACATGGAAAGGTTTCACCCCTGCTGGGGTTCAGGCATTGCACAGAACGTGGGGCAGCAGGGACCTAACTAAATACAGCTGTACCTGGGATGCTTATCAGCTGAAAAGAAACATATTGATATGTCTGTTAGAGGAGGTTATACATCACCAGGGGCAGGACAATGAACTCCAGGGAACGGGCTAAGAGATGTCACTCAACGTGATTTGTTCTCCTGGAATTTTATTTATGAGCACTGCACTTAAAAGCACACTGAAGTGCTGGCCAAAGTAAGACTTAAATTTAAATTTGGATTAACCCTGACTAAAGTTTATCCTGAAGAGGATGAATCTGTATTTATATCCAAGGCTCAAGTAAACTGTTTTCTCTCTCATCCTATTACTGAACCACGTGGGAAAAAAAATGAAGTTTACTCCTCTACTAAGGAAGGAAAAAGATTTGCAATGATTTACAATCAGATAGTCCTGTTAACTTGTAATGAAATGTAGGTGCTTATTGCTGACATAAAATTTAAAACCTGAAAGTGAGATAAAAAACACTGTGGGCATATCCAACAGCTCAAGCAGTTTGTACATTAAATCAAGATGGCATGCTACAAAACAGTGCCCAAAATCAGGATTCACTGTGGAAGAAAAGCGTGATGAGGGATCACTAGTGCACCAATTCTGTCTAACATTACAAAAAGTCTATCTTTGAGTTCAATTGGCCTTTCCTTCCTAGGCAGGACTCAGCTTCCAGCTCCCAGGAGTCTTCCAGTCAGTTTGATATCCCTAAACCTAAACACTTACAGTATCAAATCAGATGTGTGTAAACATAAAAACTCCAACTTTCAGTCAGTCACATATTCAAAACAATTTATTAATTTCACTGTCTCTACATATATACATAGACTCAAAACCCGTGCCCCATTTAACAAAATTACACAGGCACAGATTCACTGGTGCTTCTATATATCTGCCTTTAATTCTGGCAAAGATGACAGAAGAAACAAAAGAAGATAAAAGAGCATTCTTCTTTCAAAGAGCCAAATGGAAGAAATGCCTCTGAATACCAGGATTAATTTAACCCTAATTGTTTGAAATGCTCTTCCCAAGATCACGTTGTCCCCAAAGAAACAAACGGAATTGGGATGCTGCCCTGAACCACATTGTTTTTCAACTTACAAAACCAGAAGTTATTGAATGCAATTGAATGTGTAACTGGTCACCAGGAAGACAATGGAAACCTAAAACCAGGCTAGAAATGGGGAATTCAACTGGGGAATTCACCAACCAGCCATTCCCATACAAGAAGGGAGGCTTCAGAAAGGTTTTTGTTAAAATATAGGCTAGATTTGGCCTCAGGGTAAAGAATTCTCTTAAAAACATATTCCTACAGTTCTTGTTGAATCTTTGAAGACTGTGTTGGATAAGAACATTGCCCAGGAATTTACCACACCTCTAGGAATACCAGGTGCTAACAGGTATTGAGATCAAGGCATCTTTACACCATGAGTGCTGAGAAATGATAGAATATTAAGTTTCTATTTTTTTTAATAGTTTTGGTTTTCTTTAGGTTTTTTTTTTTTCAAGCTGAAGAGAGAGAATAATAAAAAAAATATTGTTAGAGATGGAAATAAAATATTTCCCTCTGACCAGGAATATTCAAGCAGCATATCCTTCTGAAGCATTTAGATTCACATTCTTTTGTGTGTTGCAGTGGCCGCTCTGTGGAAGAAAAATTAGTTTTGTGCTTTGTCAGATCAAATTTTGAAGTTTTTCTCAAAGTTTTTCTCAAAAAGGAGTGTACCACAATAAGAAGCTTTGTTCTTTTCTCTCCCTCGTCTTAACAAGTTCAAGTAAATCACAATTTTTCTTGTTTATTATAGTCTCCTATATCAGGGGAGGGAAAACAACAAAGGATAACCCAAAAAAATCTCATTTTTGTATACACAGGTGGGTTTATGTTTCAGCTGTATTATACATGAATGTAGTTTCTGTGGAACAACATATTAACAGAATTTTCTAACAGTCTTTTCTGTCAAATAACTACAGCTGTAGCAACTTTAGGTTTGATTGTTCATGACTATGCAAAATAGGACTGACCATCCGATAAATCTTCCTTTCTAAACTCCTGAGTTACAAAAGAAGTGGCTTAACTCTATGTACCTTCCTCTTTTCCTACTGAATGTGTTGTAAAATGCTTAAAAATGAATTACTGTGTAAATTCTCCAGCTGAAGTTTTTATGTAAATAGTCCACACACAATTTATAGCATTCTTGTTTGTGTAACATTCTAACTTATTGGCATTTGTCCTATGAATATACTGTTTTGGAAATTAGGCACTGGGGTTATAAAACATTGTTTTCCCAATACACCATTTTAAGAAAAAAGAAATAATAAAAATCAGCCTTGAAAGACTTGTCTGGTAAAATATTTGAAATTTAAAGATCAGGGTGAATACGTACTTTCATGAGGTAAGGAAAGAGTAGCTCATTATTAGAGTAATGACCTCTGCAATTGTTCACATGGCTTCGGGACAGGAATGGATATCATTTATAACACAGAGACCTTGGAAGTGCTGACCAGCTCATACTGACAGCAAGAATAGCCATGGCCTGAATAAACAGATTCCAAGGCAGAAAAAAAACGGGTGGTAGAGAAGGAACCATCCTCAGGATGCTCTCTGTGAAAAGCACAAAGCTTCTTCATATAATGACAATTTTTTGTTGTTGTTGTTTAATCCCTCAATCATTCTTTCTTTGTATTCCCTCAAGTGTATCCCCAGCCCCAGAAAGATGAAAGGTACCAGCAGACAGCCACACCTTCCCTCAGGAGGGGAAGGTTGAAAGGGAAAAAAAGGAGAAGCTGTTATACTACTCAAACCTCGACAAAAAGTGATAAGAATGAAATTATTCCAAATACACAGAATAACAGGGACTCATTTTTGTTCTGTAAGGTTGAGATTTGGCCACAGACTCCTACTGGACTGACAAGAGGTAATGCTTTATCTTCGCAGTATATTAAAAACACATGTATCAGACTTAAAAGCTCACAAATCAACTCCAAAAAACAAGCTAAAAAATGGATGAAAAAGAAGTAAATTAGGGAGAACAGTAAAATGAAGCCTAAACTAAACTTTGCAGTAATTATAAAGGTCATTGCTATATAAAAATAATTTGTCAGTTTCAAAGTCATATCAATCTCATGATTATTAATACAAAGTTTAAAAATATCAATGATGTGGTTTCTATAATTTCCATTTGTTGGTTGTTTATTATATTTCATTTGACTTCTGCTTTAAGTGCTCAGTATGTTCTTGATTCTGCAACAACAGCAGCAAAACAAACAGAGAGAGTTTCTCAGTCTCTGCTGATTCCCTCCCATCTCTGCACTGCCCTGGAGATGGAAGCTGTCAGTTTGGAGAAGGTGTGTTCCCCCAGAGAATATAAATTTCATCACGACACTGGGGAGCCCTATAAAGCAATGAAACCCTTGGAACATGTCCTGCTCCAGATCCTCACCAGTTCCATGTGACTCAAACAACTCCGAGTGGTGCTGCAAGTCAGGTGCTGAGCAGAGGCTCCTGAACCCCTTTGGCTGCAGGGACACTGCACCATCTGCACAGGGCTGGGAGGGAGCAGGATTTAATTAGGAATGCAGCACACATCGAGCCAGCATTTCAAAAACATTCAGGCCCCAGGCTTCCTTCGACCACCTTTTCCCCCTCCAAATCCAAGCCTGATGTCTCGAACTTCCCAAGCACTGACACTGCATTTTCCATATCCCACAGCCTGTTGTGGTCTCTTCACACTAGTGCTTACCTGAAGTTCATAGGGGACAGCTGCCAACAGGATGCTACGTGGATGAAAGAGAATTCCATGACCATGTAATGAAGGAATTACTACAGACAGGCATAGGAGGCACAGTGTGTTTTAGATCATTACCCCAGAACAGTAATTTGTGTTTCCTCCCAGGTTTCATGCTACAGTTGAGAAAGAAAACCTCGATAATACCAACAGAATGCATGTAAACAAGTAAGACTTGGAAAATCAAGTAGACTCTTCTGTACAGAACAACAGCCTGCTTCTGATCCCAATAGTGAGGGAAAAATGTCTCCTCTTGTGCCCCAAATCAGAATTTCTTTGGGATTAGATCTGCACTTTAGTAAGAACTTTCAGTTTTAATCCCAACCTGGCCTAGCCTGCTGCATCCATTTGCATTCAGAATGGATGGTACTTGGTACTCCTAAACATTTTCTCAAACTTCTCCAGTTTCTACTGATCAATGATTCATTGCATCACTACTGGCTGGGATTTCACATCCAAGTGATATTTTGAGTGGTGAAACATTAACTCTACCTTCTGAGCAAACCAGAGCCATCAAAGTGTCCCCAGGACTAAATTACTCTAGGAAGTCAAGTTAAAGTATCACCATCAGATCGCTTTTTGCAGTCCACCATATCCATAAATTCTCATTCCTCCCTGGATCTCCTGGATTTTCTCCTACACTGTGACCATCACTTCCCACCACCTTCAGTGTGGCCCTGTGCCTGTGGCATGGAGCAATCGACTCTCAGCTCTGGAAAGAAATCGTCTCATGCTTTGAGATAAATCCTCACCTTGAGCTAAGCCTGACCTACTGCAGCCTGACTTTCTTGTGTCTGCCTTCACTTTCCTGGGTAAAACACATCCTTCAGCTCATGCTCTTTGTAAATATCAAGAAACACGGAATGGTTTGGGATGGAAGGGACCTTAAAGATCATCCAGTTCCACCCCCTGCCATGGGCAGGGACCTCTTCCACTATCCCTGGCCTTGGACACTTCCAGAGATGGGGCACCCACAGCTTCTCTGGGCATGCTTTCAAATGTGAACCTTGAAGGACTGGCTTTAAAAACCGTTCCAGTTTACAAACGTGGGGATTAGGCACAGGAGGAAGGCAGGCAGACAGCAGCACAGCACAGCTTTCTGCTCCCTTGCTCTGACCAGCAGGCGTGTTACAGACATCTGCTCAAGGGCTCCTGCCTGAACAGAGAGACACAAACTGGGTTTTCCTCTCTTTCAAAGTCAGCTGTCCTTACTGAATCCAGACTTCATGGACTTCTGCTCTTTGTGAGTTTTCTGACTGATGTGATGGGGCACTGAGGTGCCTCCTCTGTTCACCTCTCAGAGCTTAACATCTGAATAAGCAAACTGAAGAAGTCTTCATTCTTCCCAGACATCAGACAAAATTATATCACCTCCAGCCCATGTATAAACAGATTTCTTAAATCTTTTCAGAAACTAATCAGCATCAGTAAACACTTTATTTCCTTCCTCTAGGAAAGCCCTCTATCTCAGACTATGCTCTTTGCAATGGGAAAGGCAGCCAAACGTTGTCTTGACTTTAGTTTTTGCACTGTTTTGTCTACCCAAAGGGTATATCTGGATGATTTGCTCTCTCCCAGCTCAGGAATAGCAGCTCTGGCAGCCACCACAGCCCTCAGCAGCAGATCAGACACAGGCAGAGCTCCTGCTACAGCATCACATTGCTGCCTCCATGGCCTGATTCCTCCAAGGTGATGGCTTTGAGAGGAGTGTCTGATGTGCTGTAAACTCCTGCTCCAGACATTCAAGTGCAGTGCCCCATCAGCACCTCTGTTTGAATCGATAAAGACACACCAACCTTAAAAACAAGCTTACCTTAAGTCAGGCACCATGAAAGACTACACTTATACGTCCCTTGTCCAAGTTACAGAGGTAAAGATCCTTTTATTTTAATATGTTATTAAAAATAAAAACAAAACAAACAAACAAACAAAACAACAACAACAACAAAAACCCAAAACAAAATGGAATTCTGGAAGAGAAGAAAGAAAGCGAGGGGAAAAAAATGCTGGAGTTCAAGAAAATTCCTAAAGTGGAGATAAGCAAGAGACACATATATGTAAAGAAGAAATAATAATAATAGTAATGTAATAATGATAATAACAATAGCAATAATATGGCCTCATTCTTCATAAAAGTTTAAGCATGAGCCTCTCCCTTCCAAGGTCCTCCTGGCTCAGCTTCAGGATCTCCATGGAGGTGCAGCTTTTGACACTTCTCAGAAGAGCCACTGTCCTTCATCACCCCTTCCCTCCCATGCTGATGGGCTGCAGGTGGCTCTTCTCCCTGCAACAGGCAGTTGTTGCAAGAGGAATTTTCCTGGGAAACGCTCATTTTTTAACCCTGCCAGATCCTGTTGTAAAGGAATTTGACCCCTTGTACACCTGGATAGCCAGAAACTGCAGTCAAATACATTTCAGTGTTTGTGCTGCTCTCCTCACTAGCAAGGCTGCAAAATGACAAAAATTACAAAAAAAAAAGAAAAAAAAAGAAAGGGGATGGGTTTAGCTTAGATATTAAGAAGAAATTCTTTATTATGAGGTGCTGAAACAGTTTTTTCCAGAGAAGCTGGGGATGCCCCATCCCTGGAAGTGTTCAAGGCCAAGGTTGGACAGGGCTTGGAACAACATGGTCTGCTCCTTGGGATACTCAGGGATGGCAGGGTCCAGCTGGCAGGAGGTGTCAGCAGGATTTATCTCTATCCACGCTTAATCTTAAGGACCGGTTTTAAATTTGGCCATGCCAGGTACGATCACTTGGGCATATCTGACCAGGACTCAGCACCCTTTATTCATTCAGGTGCAAAGCTGTTTCCATCTCATTATAATTCCTAGCTTTGGGTTGGCTCCTACAGAGGTGAACAAAGCCAAGGTATTTTTTAATTTAGAGCAATAAGGCAGTTGTGCCCATTTTCCCTTTCCTCAATTAACTGAGGAGCTCCCATCCAGCTTATGAAACACCTAGACAAATGTATCTTCTCCTTTCCTGGCTCTGGGAACAGCCTTTTTGGTAACACCCAGCACTTCAAATCTGGTTCCTCACAGTCAGCAGTGATGGTACAATTGATGACAAAGAGTCAGGAGTCAGCTGAACATGTACATCACCAGGCATCTCAATTCAGACATCCCAATATTCTTCCCATAGTCCCAAAAACTGGGCAGCAAAACCTCATCTGACAGCAGTGCTTTGACACTGAGCCACTGGAAATCAGAATAGAACAACATCCTTCCACTTTACATAAAATTAATTATACCACCAGAGGATGGAGTGCAGCTCCATGAAGCAGGTGTCATGCCTGGAGGGTAGATCAAGGCAATTTAATCCCTTAATCTAGTGATTCTTTTTCTAGTATTCAAAATTCATAGGGAGAGCTATGCTGAAATGGAAGTTCCTGACTGGACATAAGAAAAAATCTGTGTGTATTATTAGGACTGGAGTGACTGGTCATGCTTGTGAGCATCATTCCAAGTATATTGGGAATTTAAGCCTGGAGTCTTGGCTACATACAAACCAGTGCAAGTCTCTGAGAATCAACTGAAATTTTCAAAACTCTGCTCAAGATGGATTAAAAATCCACAGTGATTGGTTTTTTTTAATAAAAGAAGAGTTTGCTTTTACAGAACTGGGCTCGTGGCAGTGGTATTTCTCTGCAGGTTTGGCATGTGTTTGGTCTCAAGTAATCTAGGGGATCATGCAGCTCACAGCTAAGTCCCTGCCACTTGTTTGCACCTTTGCTGTGCTGTACAAGTGCTCCAGGGCAAGTGGAGAAGGAATTAATGAAAATCAGTATTGCCTTGAGGGGTCTGCTCAGGCTGTGGCACTCGTCCCTAATATAAAACCCAAAGCCTTTGGAATTGCAGGGAATGGGACGACACTCTGGGAACTTTGGCTAGAGCTGATTCCTTATGTAGGCTTCTCCCATTCTCATCCAAATCAGGGGAGTGGAGAGTGGGAGAAAATCTGAAATATAAGCATAGAAATTTCCATACTGATTCAGAGTAGTGATCCACTTTATCCTTTCTCTCAGAGGAGAGATCTCAAAAGGAGAATAAAAGTGGAATAAAGGTCCCTGTGGAAAATACTCTGAATCAGTATGTATCAGTAGGGGTTTGTCTCACAAAGCATGAAGATCTCTTGCTCTTTTTCTCTTTTCATTCCCACAGTACTGTGTAATCCTTCACATTACAGATGGGAATTTAAATAAATTTCTCAATTCCTGTTAGATCCTTTGTATCGGATAATGACTTCTGAGAAAGACATTCACACATTTCTTACAACCTGCCAATACACATAAGAGTGTGTTTGTGTGTGCATATTTTCTAAGTTTTTTAAATGCTGTCATTGTGTTCTGTAGATTCTGTTAAATAAGCCAAGAGAAACAGAAATAGCAGCAACCAGCTATTTAAGGACAGGATAGAAAAAACCCATCAATATATAAACTTGGAAAACAAGGGGAAAGGATTTATAGTTTTATGCTGCTATTTACAAAGCCATACACCTTGGAGAAAATATAAATATTAATACCATTCTTTCAGCAGTAAAGTATCTCTCCCTGTACCATTCCTCTGGTGACTGATCAGCCATCCCTTCTCCCTGCACTGTTTTAACATTTGGGTACAGTGGACACAGCCAGAGCTACAGAAAATGACCTGCATTCACTTTTCAGCTCTCAGTTTCTGAAGAAGACAAATAGGAATTTCGGTGGGCTCTTTCTCAGCATCCCTAAGGGAGCACAACACCCAGATCTCTGTTTCTGAATAGCTAGCCCTGGCTGGAGAGAATTCCTGAGCAGTGGCTGAAGCCTGGCACATCAGCTTATTATCAATTTAAAAGCATTTCAAGGCCTACTTTCTCTAAGGCTTTTGGGGGATTGTTACTGAAAAATCCTTTGCCAGGTTAAATATTTGTGTTTGGCTTTGCGAGGCCAGAGACCCAATTTGCTAATGTTTTATACTGATCCAACTCCCATAACCAAACAGAGATTAGATTGGGACACTCTCACAGAAATATCACAAAAAATTCTCTGGTGTTCTATTTTTTCCTGTTATCTTTCAGGATCACTTTTCCCATACAAATGAAAGCTACTGGACAAAAAAAAAAAAAAAAAAGAAAAAAGAGAAAAAACCCAAACCACTTGAATTTGCTGTGCTTGAATAATTCCTATAGAATGAGCATCCATCAGAGAGCTCTGATGGGACTGGCAACAGTCACTGCTCTCCGCCCACTGGGAAGTTAATGCCAGATGAAAACTTCTCTTTATCCAAAACTCAGATGTTCAGTTAAATCATTACATATGTACTTTATATTACCTATTACACACGACACAAAATATTCGCCTGATTTTAATTAGACCTATGTTATTTGACCATCAGGGGGAAACCAGAATGAGATCAGAGGACGAAAAAAGAACAGGTAGCATTTAAGCAATAGCAGAGTGTGGCTGTGCTGTGGCTGAAGTGTCTGTCATAGAGGCAGTGTAAAGGTCCACCCTTAATTTCTTCCAGCAATTTTCACATTAAATTTACTTGCTGTAAAGAAACAACACTTAAAAACAAAAACAAACTACCAAACAGCTTTTAAAATGGAGCTAGACATACTCAAGAAAGATATATTGATAACCCAACCTTATGACAGCCCATCCCACAGTTTGAGGAGGTCCCATAGCCTGCTTTTGCCAAAATCAATGGGCTTGCTAAAGTCCCATCAGCAAAAAAATTGCCGTGTACTTTTTCTAACTGCCAGGTGTTCAAACCATGCAGCAGCAACTCCGTTTCTGGAATCAGGCATTGATAATCAAAATTTTATTAATATATTTTTATGTTGTTAATTCATTATTTATTCAGTAGCTTCCACGAGGGAAACACCTTTCTTTTTGTTTGTACTGCCCCAGTGCCTTGTCTTTCAAATCAGGAGGACACAGCTAGGATGAATTATTTACTTAAGAGTAAGTAATTTTCAGTGGAATCTCAGCCCATTCTGAAGTTGACAAGCACAGAGGCTTTCATCCAACGATTGCCAAGTTTATCTCATCCAACAACTGCAAAATGCTGATTTTCAATTACCAGAAAAATACGTTCCCAGATCTTCCTGTGTACTTCAGTGATTTCTCCTAGACTGGATGTAGGATGTGCTTTCCTTTTCCCCTACTGGTTACAGTCATTGTTATTCTGTTCAGAATTGAAGCGGTGACCTGCAACTAAGTGCTAAACAATAAAGGATTATTTTTGTTAGGATCGAAATTCACAGATAATTGTTTTACATTGATCTGTGGAAAGCCTTAATGGAAGATGAGCTGACTGGGATGGAAGTGCATTAGCATGAGGAGCACTTGGGCTGTTGACAGCTTTTGTCTCTTCTCTCCTCCTTTCTCACTCTTTTTCCACTTGCTTCAGAGCTCCTTCTGCAGAAGATCAAAGCACCAGCAGCTGAACTGATGTTAATGGGTTGGGCCACAATTTAGAAAAAAAAGAAAACCTGAAAACTTTGCTTTGTTTGTTTGTTTCTTCCCCTCAGAACAGCGCCTAGCTGAAAATGCATTATACACTATTAGCAGAAATTCCATCTGCCTTCCTAGCAAACCCACTTCAATATTTGTGAAATGGCCACCAAACACCTCATTACACAATACCCTTGATCCTATTGCAAAGTAGGTAGTCCAAAGCAGGGGCTTTCCACGGGATTAAAGTAACATCAGAGACACAAGGAGTTGGTGTCCAAACCCATCTGAACCCTCCATCCCCAGAGCCCCTCCACCACCAGCAGCCAGGCCAAGCCCCAGCTCTCAATTCCTGCTTTTTTTTTTTTATTTTTTTTTTTTTTTATTTCCTTCATTCCTTGTCAGGCCATAAGTCATCAGGTGACGTTTCTCACGTCCAATTTCGATGGACAAAGCCAAGCCTGGACAGAGGAGCAGGGCAGAGCAGAGCAGGGAAAGCTCTCGGGGCACAGCTGGATCCTGCACGGGGCACAGCTGGATCGCACACAGGGACAGGCTAGGAGTGAGCTCATGCAGGGCAAGGCAGCTCTGAGCCTGCCCAAAATGCCACTGCTAGCAATCCCTCTCCAGAGGCAGCTGAATCACAGCTGTGTGCGTGGAGACTGTGGGAGGAATACAAGGGATGACACCGAAAGGAGTGACTTTGGTCATGAGATCACTGCAGCATCTCTGAATTCCCCCTCCAGGGCAGAGCACCTCGGCTCTGCATCCAGATCTATTGCACATGCTGTGGGTAAACTTTCAAGTGATTTGTCAAAGGTTTAGGGTTTACATTTGTTTATAGAAGTGGGTAAATGCTGGAAAGTTGGGAAATTCTTTCCAGTCTTATCTGAAACATCATAAACTTCCTTAAAAGGTAAGTTTGGGACTACACTTTCATGATGGATTCCTGGGACTTTGAAGATCTTATTCTGCCTTGGAAAGGTCCAACAGCTTCAGGCCTTTCTGAAACACGGCTTTTCTCACTGTATTTTCAAGTATTTTCAATAAGTTCAAGTAATTTCAAGTAGTGCTGTCATGCCAGAACCTTAAACCACTGCAAATGGTCAAGAAGCAAACCTAAGCTTGTTCAGAGTGCATATACATACGGGAAAATGTGCAGTTATTTGGTTTTATAACATGTCTGCCTATTTAGCAAAAGCAGATTTTCAAAATAAAATAATAACTTTTGGTATTCTGATTTTAAAACATATATCACTTCCTATTTCCTTCAAATTACCTGTTTCCTTCTGATGGCATTGAATGAACAAAACAGCACAAATTTTACGTTCAGCATAACTAAAGGTTACATTTATAAATTACATTTATAGCTCCAGTACTGTAACTCCATTTTTATTTCACTCTTAATTTTTACATCAGATTCTGCTCCTGGTTACCTCAGAGCATGTCTGACATAGTGCAGCCTGAGACAGAACTACAGAGGGACAGATTTAAACCTAGCAAAGCCTACAGTGAGAAAATTTGGCTGCCAGCTGAGAGATTTTGGAGCTGCCACGGAGCTGCCTGGCTTGCTGTGACACACTGACTCTATTAGGTTTCAGTTCTTTTGACTCCTCAGATTCTTCTGATTTTCTCTCTGATTGAAGTGCAATCAGTGTAACTGAGGAATCAGAAAAAATAAGGAAAAAGAAAGGAATGATGAAACCTCAGTAATGTTTGATCATGTTTAACTGGTACTGACTGAGAGGAGTCAATGAATCTCTGCAGTGTAAATGCTGTAGTGAAAAAAACATTGTAGGGAGAAACTGAGCCTCTGTCACTTCAAATGCTATTAATTAGGAGCACAAGCTTGGCTGCTGAGTGAAGATTTGGAGAAACAAGGTTTGCAGGGGCAGCAGTGCAGCTTGTGCATAGCCTGAAACAAGTACAAATAACCATGGCAATGCCGGCCTTCAGCACCTCCATCACGAACTATTCATCAGCAAAGAGCAGCTTTTCTTTCTCCCAAAGCACAAATTAATTCTGCTGATGGACCTTCCTCACCTCTGTGAACAAGGCACGATGTGCTTGATGGTGATGCCCAGCAAAGCAGGGGAGTTTGGGATGATGCAAAATGTGTGAGTGCTGAGCTTCTCTTTTGGAGACAGGGTACCGTGGTGGTGCTGAATGGTGATGCCAGGCAGCCCAGCAAAGCACAGCATTTTCCAGGCTATTTTCACAGGATGTCACACAACTGTACACAAAAAAAAAGGTTTCAATACATCTTGTATCTGATCTGAGCTCAGTTATCTGAGCATCAATCAGAAATAACTCCTGTGAAGCCAGTGGAGTCCCACTAATTTAAAACTAATGAGAAAGGAGACTCGAGCTTGAGTTCTCCCTCTGCTTTATTTTCTGCCAATTGCTGCCTTCTATTGGGGCATATTTTTCCTTATGAGGCTACAAGCCTGAGGTGGATTTCAGACACCAGCAGTGCTGGGTTCTGTCTCTGTCACTGAGAGCACCAGCGTGGCTCTGCAGACATGGTCCCATCGCTCCTGCCCACTGCACCACAGTGCTGTCAGCCAGGGGACACCTGGGAATGGATATTCTCAGCCAGGGGACACCTGGGAATGGATATTCTCTGCCAGGGGACACCTGGACATGGATGCCATCAGCTGGGAAGCATCTAGAAATCAACACCACCTCACACCATCCAGATAACTCAGCCTAAGAAGAAAACCTGCACACACATGTTCCAAAGCACTGAGGTCTGGGTAGGTAGTAGATTGCTCCCTGCACTCAGTGCCAGGACCAGTTTGTCTATATGAAAAGGATTTTTTCCCTTCTGTTTGCATTTCAAGACTATAGAAATGCAAGGCACTTTGGGATGATTTTAGCTTGGTTATCTCCCTCCCTCTTGAAAAATGCAACCAAGGGTTCTGTGGCTTGGCAACACAAGAGATAAAACATGGGTTAAAAAAAAAAAAACAAAAAGAAAAGGACATAGGAGAGGAGAAAGCCACAAAAAACAAGGGAAAATGGGAAAGAAAGGGACCATCTAAACAAACTCACTGCAGTTTGCTTGTTCCTAGAGACAAAAGCAGCTTCAGCAAATACTATTTTGGATGGTTCTGTGCTGTTTTTCTCACCAGCGTTTTGTGGAATGACTCTAGCAGAGTTTTACTGGTCAGACTGTCAATATATACAATGCTAATACAATAATAAACATCCAGAGTCATGACTCCAGAGCCAAGCTGTTGATAGAGGAAAGCTTTTGAAACACAATGGTTTACTGAGGGTAGTCCCCCTTCCCCCCAGTCCCAGCAAGCTTATTTATTTTTTCAGGGTCTTCTTATCATGGAATATTAAAAACAACCCTTCCCCTCCAAATAAAAGAACCACCCAGCAACACAAAGAGGAGTGTTCTTGTAAAGACAATGTGCAGATAGCAAGAATAATATTGCTGGTTTTTTCTGTTTTAAGGTCGAGTGTTTGCTCCCACTTAATCCATAATAAGTCTATCTTTATTTCAATGAACTCATTCACCATATAAATGCCAGCAGACTCTTCCAAAAGTATTTATGGAAATAAGCCACTTTGACAATGCTCTGCTACGCTTCCTGTTATTATGAAAGCAAACGAAAGCAATTAGGTCTTGATAACTCTGGAATCACTGGATGCTGAGTTAGGTTTTTTTATTTTACAGAAAAAAGTTTAGCCAGGAATGATTTAACCAGTAAGACATGGAAGAGCCCTGCTTTATGCACCACCTCTGGAAGGGTCCAAGGCCAGGCTGGATGTGGCTCTGAGCAGCCTGGGATAGTGGAAGGTGTCCCTGCCCATGGCAGGGGGTTGGAATGAGATGATCTCCAAGGGTCCTTCCAACCCAAACCATGCTGTGATTCTCTACAGGGTCCATGTGGACAGAACATGCATTTAGAGGGTTACAATTCAGTTTGGCTCTCCCTCCATCAGCACTTTGGTAAGTGCTACATGTTCCCTGAAGCTTTTCCTAGATTTACAGCTTCTGGCTCTAATTGATCATCCATATATAGAGCACATAAACTGCTAAAAGAAGTGTGGCATTAACACGGGGGAAAAGTCATCCCAGGCCAGGAAAGACTGAACAACAAAACGTAGATCAGTCACCCCAGTTCTATGCAAACTGTGCAACTAGGAAATTGGCCTAAATGCTACCCACAGATCACTGCTTCTATCAATGATTTGGAGAATAATTCTTTAATTTGAGGAGAAGCCAGGAGGATATCCCAAAAGGGCCCCATAGCCTGAGCTCTTCTAGACTAAACTTGCTCTGGCAAAGGCTGCTCATCCTTCTGATGCATTACTAAAATGAGACTCAAGTGAGGAAACTTTGGTAGTTTCTTAAGTGTTGGGAACTAGTGATTCCCTTTGCTTTGGGAACAGAGCTTTCAGCAAGAATGTATCACTTTTTAAGTAGGGAGAGGAGAGGAGGAGAGGAAAAACCACGGCTGGTGTCTTCAGAGAAAAAAAAACAGAGTGGCAAGTCTGCAGTGGGGAACTCCTTAAAAGGGTCTTTCATGTGGTTCTGCACCAGACAAACTCATTTACTGAGCTATTTCAGCATTTCTGGTTAGTGGGTGACCAGGTCATTATGGTCTAAAACATTGCTTATATATGTTTCTCTTTGTTCTTTATTCTTGACCCCGAATCCCCACGGGCCCTGGGGAAAACTAATTAGATATATTGATGAAGGTTGCTGCAGTATTTTTGTGCAGAACTTGAAGAGGGAAAAGTTTCAATGCCATAAGCTGCACCCTACTGCTTAACCCAATATCACTTCTCGTGTGCTTCCACTTCAGCCTATGAACTTTTGTAGGTTCTCTTATCCCAGGGAGGATGTCTCAGCACCTATAAACACTATCATGGAAATGCATCCCTGTTTTCTGTGCCCAGGAGCCTGGGTTTGTGATGGGGGTAAGAGCTGCAAAGACCCCCCAGCCACTGCAGCACACCTCGGAGAGGCAGACCTTGGTAGAGCAGGGGCTGGTTAGTGGAATAATCAGAATTTCCATTAAGGTAAAAGGCAATGGAATCTGGATTTTTTTTTTTTTTAAAGTTGTCCTCTGCCTGTTTTGCATGTGCATGTTGTCTTCATGCACACAAACCTGAGCACAGCGTTTGACTGAGCTCTTTTTATTGCAGATGCTTATGAAGGAATAGCACCAAACGAAAAGCAGCACTCAGAGACACCCATTAGCCTGCTCTGCAAGGCTGACAGTCCAAAAGAGACATTTGCTAAGCGTGGTGAGTCTCTCAGCACAGGCCTGGTGGAAACATTAAAACCAGGATCAGCAACTGCCATAAACACGTGCTCCCTAAAGCATCCCAAGACAAGCAGTGTGCTTGCTGTCACTCCCAATGCTGGAAGTCCTTCCACAGACACCATTTTTGGGACAGCAGACAACTCCTAACACCAGGAACATTGTGGTACCCTGTACTGAATGAGATCCCTATGGAGTCTGAGTGAGTGTGCACCTCTGTGCCCATTAGGAAGTTCCAGTGCCTGATCATGCAGCAGCCTCTCCTCAGCTTTATTTCTCTCCTTGTTCTGCTCTGGTTCCCCCCAGCAGCAATGCGATGCCCCTGCTGTGCTGTGGCTGAAGCCAGGTTTGATTCTCTCCTGCTTGATTTTCTTCTGAGAAGCCAGCTGGGAAATGGAGATGCAGTCATGTAAACCAGCTCCAAGTGGGCTACAAACACAAAAGTCCTGCACTGGCTTTAAAGCATCACAGAGGCTCTAGATAGCCAGACTCAATCTGTCAGGGATAACCTGAAACACCCCAGTGCCCCATGGAAGTTAAAAGTTCTAAACATTTGGGATCAACATCGTTTGGAAATGACCAGATTTTTTAAGAGGGACGGAACATCCTCAAAACACAGCACAGCCTTACCAGATCCTCAGCAGCAGGAGACCTCACAACTTGGCTTGTGCTCATTGAGTTACTATCATTCCCTTTATTATTACTCCTATTAATTGTATTACTATTACCTTTATTACTATCCCCTTTAATTCTGTGGTGAGCAAGTGGGTTTGGAGTGCTAGTTTAACATGGCCAGCTGAAGAGCTGCAAGGTGATCCCTGAGCCCCAGGAGCACCCAGCCACACTCTGAAGGGCCATTTCCTCGCTGTAAATGCCAGAAATCAGGAATAAAGAGGAAGGAATTTGTCCTACCACAGCTGCTCCCAGGGCAGCAATCCTCAGTGATGTATAGAGTGGAAAATATGTCAGAGCAGTTCAGCAGGAACGAAAAAAAAAAATCGTGATGAAGAGAAGGGCGGCTGAGTGACAAGAGAGTCATGAAACAAACATCCAACCACAAATAATTTGTTGGTTTTATTTGTTCACATTATGCTGCTGACATGGCATGTTTTTCCCTGCTGACTGTGCCTGCCATATCTGCACTGAGGGCTGGCAAACCTGGAACAAAAATGATCCTCACCCATAGGCAACTCCTCGTGTGTCCCCCTTGTCTACATGAGAGCAGCACAACCAAGGAAAAGGGACCCCTGGATGAAAGGAAAAGGATGAAGCAGAAAAGATCTGTGTGGTGGTTGACTGTTTTAGCAGCAAATTTAGAAGAAAGGGAAGCAAAAGGAAAGGCTCAGTCTGGGAGCTGCACCCTGGTGCCTTCTCAAAGGAGGACAAGGATTTCTCTCCTCCATGTGGGATTTGTCAGGATGGAAGGTCATCTGCAAGTCATGTGTTACCCTCCCAATCACTTCTTAATGCTCAATAAGCAAAGAGCCCACTAGAACTGAAAGGAAGTAAAGCACAATAGGGCAGTTAAGACCATAAAGGGCCCACTTAGAAGGAACCTTAAAAGTTTTGTTCCACAGAGCCCTTAAGAGTTTAGGAAAATGTAAAGGACCCCTTGAAAACATTAGGTTGCCTGCTGCTTTTTGTTTAGGAATCTCCATCCAGCCGTCACAGGAAAGATACACAGGCTCTTGGACATTTCCCTAACAGTTTTCATTTTAGGTAATGTAAATAACATTTTTTACATTAACATCTTATTTATGTAGGATCTTCTGTCTCAGCAGATGTCCTACAGCTGTAGGTGTATAAAACACAAAGCAGGGCTGGGGGAGGATTAATCTCTTCCTTGTACTCAGGCAGCTGAGGAGGCAATCCAGTGGTGCCATGGGAGTGTTATCAGCTAGTATCACACAAGCTGGATATCAGGCCACAGCTGACTAAAACACAGTTTGTCTCAACCCTTGATGTCCCATGTATTATCTTCTAAAGTCAAAGATGTAGAAGAAGTGTGATTATTTTTACAGAAGCAATTTCTATTTTTAGGTAGAAGAGAGGAGGTAGAATGGAATCACAGAATCACAGAACAGTTTGGGTAGGAAGGGACCCTAAAGCCCATCTCATTCCAACCCCCTGCCATGGGCAGGGACACCTTCCCCTATCCCAGGCTGCTCAGAGCCCCTTCCAGCCTGGCCTTGAACACTTCTAGGGATCCAGGGGCAGCCACAGCTTCTCTGGACACCCTGTGCCAGGGCCTCACCACCCTCACAGGGAACAATTTTTTCTACTAATGCAGATTTCCCTTACTGCAACTACTCACAGATGTGTGTGGACCTGTGCTGCTGTTCTTAACTAACCACAGGGAACCAGCCCTTCAGCTGCTATAAGCCATCCAAGTGCCCCTGTTTTCAGCAAAAAAGGCCACTTTTGCACCAGGACTAAAAACTTTTCAGAGCAAAAAACACCATGAGGTAGTTAGATGCAGGAATCTGTTATATTTAATCCTATTAAAACCATTTATCAAAGGCAGATTTTAGCTTCACAACCTGTTGCTTGTTGTTCAGGAACCCCACAGTTTTGCCCATTGCCATGTTTTCCAGGCACTATAAAGTCTACAGATTTGTTTTCCACAAGTGAATGTCTCCTGCCAAAGGGCAGGGAAGTGCTGATCAGACAAATTGGAAAAGGTTCTCTTAGTTGTCATACCACAGCTTTTCTCTTGTCACTGACATTTTCCAGATTAAAAACTCTCAGTGCTCTACAAGATTCATTTATAAGTGTAAAAATAAAAACCAAAACAACAAATCCAAACCAACATTTCAAGACTAGCTACAGAGAAACCCTATTAAAAATCCAGGACATGGTGTACTGCATGAGCAGAACAGTTAGATATGTACATGCCTGGCTATTTCATGGATGGAAAAAGAAAAATTGACCCAATTACAGACCTGTCATACTCCACTTCTCTCTTCAGAGTATTGAATGTCACTTAAACCAAAGCAAACAGCCAAGCTCATTTCCCGTGACAAACATCCAGGGACATCTTAAAGTCAAAACAGAAGCAACCAAAATGAGAAGGCAGAGGAAACTTTGACAAAGCTTCAGAACCTTGTCAGATGCAATTATTCAGTGAGTGCACTCAAATCAATGAAAAGGAAGGCCCCCTTTGCCACAGAAGGCATTGGAAAGTTTCAGGGGGATGCAATTTGCAGCATTATCTGCCCTCGGTTTTAATGCTAAGAACAGGTGAATAAAACCAACACTGAGAAACCCAAATGGGGTACAACAAACAACTGAATTTCTGGTAACAGCAGGAAAAGGGTCAAAGTGAATAGAATTTAACATGATATCCCTCATAATGAACTCCCACCTCACTGTAATTAAAAACTTCAGTTGAAAACCAGTTCTGTTGAAGTAACAATATTTCTTACCTCTTTCACAAGACTCGAGCTGCAAACTACTTTGGGGAAAAAAATGGATCAAATCCCTAAACATAAGAGGATTAGAAAAGCTCTAAGTGACACCCATACCTAGTACATGACTTGCCCCAGCTGGAATAGAATTTCCTAATAAAACTAAGGCTACAAGTTTCAAGCTTCGCTGGCACTTACCAGGAACGACCTCCCTCAGGAGCAGTAGAGAGCAATTGTCATCCTCAGGGACCTATTTGTTCCATCAGGATCTCTTTTCTACTTGGTGTGCTTTGAGTGACTGGATGGTGCTGTAAATACAGCCAGGGCACTGGAGACTCTGTGGGTAATTTTAATAGAAGTGTATTTGACATGGATAAAATAATCTGATTATTTGGATTTTCTGTGGCATTTCTGGGAAGCCAGAGTTTAATGCAATTCCACAAAACAATTGTTGAAATGTTGGGGTGCTCCAGTAGATTAGATACACTCATTTTTGGCTTTCAAAGGATTGCATTCTTACACGCTGTTACCTTTGAGTGCTTTCAGCTTTGATTACACTTCAAAAAAGCCTGTTTGGTTTCCAGTTTATGTTGCCTATATGGACTAATTCAAAACCAGAACAGGAGTCAGATGAAACCACACAGGGGTGATGCTGTGGATGTCCCAGCCCCGGGAGCCAGGTTGGATGGGGCTAGGAGCAACCTGGTCTGCTGGAAAGTGTCCCTGCCCATGGCACGGGGCTGGAACTGGGGGGGTTTAAGGCCCCTCCTAAACTAAAGCTTTTGCCTGTCCTTTTTCCTGGTGACAGTAATGGGCTCAGACTGAAATACCAATCAATTTCCCCTCACAAAAGCATTTTCTCCCTTGTAAAAGAGCATTTAGGCAGAAATTCACAGGCAGTCAGGAATGTTGTCCTGGCAATATCAAAAGCCATGGCTGCCTTGGGACACCAGCGTGGTCCAAGCATTCCTGAGGCTGAGGGTGGGTTTTCTTTATCAGAACTCACTGCTCTTTCTCAAAACTAGCAGGCTGCCTCTGGCAGGAGTTCAGAATAACATGTCATGTTGGTTACAGCCCCTCCTGCAAAGCAGGGAGGTGTCACCATCACAGCAAAGGCATTCCCAGCCACACGGGGTCACGCAGCCCTACCAAGTCCAGCCTGTTCTGATGATTGTGATAAATTCTACAGGTGTAAAAAAAATTAAAACAACCATTATTAATTTTCCTTTTTAATATGCTTAACATCAGTTGTTTTAAGAGAGACAAACCATTCCAGCTCTGACTTAGCTTTCTACGAACTGCAAGGAATTCTTGTAAAACGATGCTGTCACATAGTTTTTCTTTGCCAAGGTTTAACAAATTGTTTTAATAAAGACTTGCATTATTGAACAAGAGTTGTATTTTAAAGAAAATTACAACACTTATTTGTAAGGATTCTAGATTATTGCACCAAAATGTGCTTTTTGAATGATTCATCAATATCCATTTCTCATCCCCTATGTTCTTCTATATTAATGTTTGTTTTGTATATTAATGTTTGTTTCTTATTCCCTAATTTGCTGTTCCAGCTAATTGCACAAGATATGCAAGGAGAAACACTAATTACTAAATCAGACTCTGGCTTTCAAAAGGCTCAGGGGAAATAAACCAACAAATGGGAAGACAAGGACCTGTTTATTTTCCCTGCTCCTTGTCTGAGCGGCTGCACAAAGAGTCCCAGGGTTTTGAGGGAATGCACGGAATCACACGGAACAGCAGCTCAGGATTTTATGACTGGAGGGGAGGCTGCTGATCTGTTTTCCAAGCCTGGAGTCCTGACAGGGAATTTGCAGGGTATTAATTGCCACGTGGAATGGATGTCCACGGGTGTGTGTTGCCACACGTACATGTCACAGAATCACTTAGCCTGGAAAAGACTTCCAGGATCATCGAGTCCAACCCAAATCCACCACTAAACCATCTCCCCAGGTGACACATCCTTTTTTTCCTGAACATTTCCAGGGATGAGGATTCCACCACTTCCCTCGAAAGCCTGTTCCAATGTCTGCTCCACTTTGTTCTCCTGACTGATGACACAACGTGTGAGTTATCTGAGATACCACAAGTCATCCTTGGGGCCACTCTAGAAAGACTGAAGTGTTTTTAACCCCTTTGCTCTTGATTTGTCCTGATTAACACAAATTTTCTGATGTGGGGCTTTTATCCTTATTTTCTTCCAGCTGACACTGTTTGGTGACTCCCTGTAAATGCTCCCTCTGAGAGGATGTAAATTAAAGTTAAATGATTGTAGTTTAGCATTCCTGTTTCCCAGAGGTTAGGAGGAGCCATTTCTACTCATTCTCCATCCTTTGCCAGGTGTGCCTGCCAGTTGTAAGGGAGGAAGGAAAGCACAGTGTGATCCCTATCAATGCCCATGGAATGTTGCCATTTGATTGCCTCAAGGCACTATGCAGGATCTTCCCTTTGAGGGCTCTCATCAGAAAATGGGCTTGGTAGAAGCCACTTCTGAAAATTGCAAAAAACCTGCTTAACATTTCTGAAAATACTTCTTTGGAATGACAGATGGAGAACCTTCTTATTCTCCATCAGGAAAAGACAAAAGAACAGATATTGATCATCCATGTGGGGAATTACTTCTTTTTTTTTGTACATGCTCATAAATGAAATTCATGTGGCCCTAAAATTGAAGAGAGAGTGTCTTGAGGATTTACTTTGTGAAGCCCAGAGATAAAGGTGTTTTTAAACTCAAAATGCAACTTAGAAAGACTCTATTCACTGCTGATCATCTCAGTACAGGATGATGAAACCTGAAAGCCACTGGAAAAGGGCTGTAAAAATTACTAAGAATCCAACCATATTTTATTGCTGGAGAAAGCTCTGATGGCTGAATGGAAGGTGAGGTTCATGCAAAATGCAGGAAAGGCCAGTGCAAATGCACTTCTTTGAGTGCAAATATCTAAACTTTAGAAAAAACAGGTTGTGGTGCTGACAACCTAAACACAAGCTGCCAGTCATCCTCATTAAGTGCTCTTTATATAAAACCAAACTGAGCACATTGGGATGGACAAAGCACTAATTTCACAAAGCAGAGGAACGGATGGTGGAATACATAGATGGTCACAGAAAAGGATAAAATGGTGAACATTAAAATGCTAGGATGAGAAAGCAGAGAGATCAACATTTTCACTTTCTTCCCTCAGTCCTACTTCATAAAATAGCAACCTTTTCTCTTAATCATCTTTTTCCAATAGTCCTTCCCATTTCAAAGGATCCATAATTACAAAGTCTCTTCTAGAATTCAGTTAAAAAATACCATTCACACATCCTAACGCTGGAGAATAATACTATTACTTGCATTTTGTGCTGCAATAAAAATACAGAGTACTCTCAAAGAGCTTCCACCACATCTAATTTACCTTATGAACACTGGCAGCTCGAGTCCTTTGGCTCCATCTCCTGCTTTCGAAGACATCACTGAGATCCCTCACCCCTTTCCAGCCCCAAGCCTTCTCATTCCCAGACTGGAGTAATGTGGCTCCAGCTGGATTTTGCACTGCTAACCGATACTCCCTTGCACAGGTTGTGGTCTGCAGCACAGACTCACAGTCTGATCCTTGATGGGGGATGTTTTCACCAAAATGTGAGATTTTACGTTACTTTTCAATGTAACTCGCTTTACTATTAATTTTGTGGTTTTAAAGTTACAAAACTTTGATGAAAAATACTGAGAAGTCTTGAATCAGATAAATCTAGATTTCACTCCTTTTATTCATCTACCACAAATCGCAATATTCTTGTATTTTCCTTTTCAAATTTTCCTTTTCGTTCTCTGAACAAGAGCATGCCAAGTAAATCTGCCATTTCTCTGTCCATTTTCATCTAATCAGTAACCTCAACCAGGAGAAAGCATCTCCACCTGAGCTGGCAAAGGCCATTCAGCACTCTAGCAGCAGAAAGACAGGCCAGAGACAAATTGCTGACATGAGATGTGTTTGGAGGCTCCTGTGCACCGCAGCGAGCGGTGCAGACTGTTTTTCTTTCCACGTATTTATGACTTATAATACATCCCAGATCTCGAAACAGGACCGTGCAGTTCTGATGATGAACCAGGGGAATTATGCAGCTCACTCCCTCACAACTGGTAACTTTGGATGATTGCTCTGCATGATTCACTTGGAACCCTTTGCTGATCCTCATCATGAAGGAATTATTAAAAAAAAGGCAGGAATGGATCGTATGTTTAAGTGTCAAAAGCATCTCGGCGCCTTTCAGAAACCGGGAAACAAGGAAAGCAGTAAAATATACATTTGTCTACCATAAAGTGTCAAAATTTAGAGGAACACACTACCACTTGATAAATTGTAAACTGTGCTAAAGTTATGGCATGTATATGTGTAAGTCCACATTGCATATTATTCCCCTTCAGCAAAACTTTTTGATAATTTTAGAATGCTTTACTGGCATAACACAGCCCTCAATATGTTTGGTGTTACATTTAAAAGCTTTCATTTGTTAAAGTTTTCATGTGTTATTAAAATCATTGCTTGGATGTGGTACAGTTTGTATTAAAGGATAATATTCAAACTAAACATACAGCTTTTTAACAGATGTTTAATTACAGCAGCTCCTCAAACTCTGAAATCACTTGTGGAACTCATGTTATTTCAGATGAAACTACTTACATACCAATATGGGCTACTTTGGCCCATTATCTTTTCACTTTTGTGGGGCATCATGAAGTTGGGAGCACTTTTAGACAAAAAGAGCTGGTCCCTAATTGCCAGTTTGGAGACAAAATAAGCTCTAAACCAAACAAGTAACACATAAAACAACCCTTGAATTGTCATCCTTTTTCTAAGTTCTTTACACTTACCACTAATTCCAAGTGTAACCTCAGAATTCACCTCTTGCCTGCAGCCTTAACTTTTTCACTCTCTGCATTCTCCAAAAAGTTGTCCAAGTTTGATTTATCCCTTTGTAAGTATAAAAGAATGCAGTTATTTATTGTTCAACTGCTGCTTTATGACAGAAAACTCTTGTTCTCACACTCCTCACTGCCTGTGTACTGGAAAGCTCAGCTTGAAGCAGAGGTGGAAATCATGGTTAAAAAATGCAAAACCAGTCACTGCTAATAAAACCCTACGGACTAGAATACAGCTTTAATTGTTTTATTAGAAACATGAAAGTAGATTTGGTACTTTTTGACATTATCTTAGGCTCAGCAACCTCATGATACTCCTCTCCATCTTCCTGAGATATGTACTTGCTTCTTAAAGCCTGCTTTCTGATTAAAAGGTTTATATAGCTTACAAGCCTTGTAACTTAAACCCCAAAAGCGAAGATCAAGGAGTGGAAATTAGAGAGAAAAGACAAAAGGTTTCCAATAACACACACTAAAGATTTTAAATAAATATTTTAATTCTATTATTGGCATTTACAGGTAGAAAGCATACAGTATGTTACAATTTTATCAAAATGTGAAAAATATGGATGTTACATAAGTAACAAATGTAAAAAAAGTATTTTTCTTACTTTCCCTGAAAGTAAGAAAACTATTCAGCATAGGAAAATATTGATATAAAAACACAGCTTAGGTAAAAAAAAAATAAAAAGAAGTTTTTACACAGTACAATAGGATCATCAGATCTGCATGAAGATGTAAGGACTTTGTGAGATTCTATTTCACCTACAACTTTAGGGAATTGGGGGACCTTGGTATGCTACGTTAATGAATCTACAAGTAGTTTTCCCTCATATCCGCTCCAAAATGCTAGAGTGCAGTAATTTTCTATACAATAAATAATTCTTCAAAGTTTCCATCATAGAAAAATCATAGAATGCAGAAAATGCCACTCCACGGTCACAGAGGCTAGGCAGTGCTTTAATAATAATTATGATAATACTTATTATAGTGCTTTATAATGTGGAAGCACTTCAGACGAGTTAACTAATTAGCCCTCACAACACCCCTGTGAGGAAGGGAACCAAGTGTTTTTCCTACCTTTCCACGGTACAGATGGGAAAATGGAATCAGGGGACAAGCACAGGCTGCAGCAGCAGCACAGCCAAGCTGAGAGGCCAAGAGATGTGGGAATGGACAGGTTTGTCCCTCGCTGCTGTGAGCCAGGGGGCTGGGCTGGGCTGACAAATTGCCATCAGGAATCACTGAGGAGGGGCAGGGAGGGACCAGGATTAAGTAAGCATCCCCAAAAACATTTCCTAGAGATTCAGAAGCTCTCACACAACTTTGTCAAAAAAAAAAAAAAAAAAAAACGAACCAACCAAACAAAACAAAACAAACAAAAAAAACCCCAAACAAACAAAAATATAAAGAAACCTGAAACGAACAAATAAACAAACTGAAAAGAAAAGAAAAAAACAACTCCTAAAGTGCTGACTGGCTTGAGCTGCTTCTAGCACCTCTTGTATGGAATAAGACTTACAGCAAGCACTGTTGCCAGCAATTCTTCAAGCTGATTTCATCCATAAAGTCACATGTGAGCAACTGCAGGATATGGTAACTACATTTTCTGAGACACCTCACTACTGTAATTCCTTCATTCACCATCTTACTTCCATGCACTTCTTAAGGAAAATGGAATCTCAGTACTCTTGCATCATAAAACATGTTAGTAGCTGGAGACAATATGCACATCCTTCACAATTGAAACAAAAAATTAGTTCATTTTCAGAACAAAGCATTATTAATTTAAGAATCACGAACCAAACAATGGTAAATAGGAAAACCCTTTCCAAAGGCTGCATGCCGAATATCTGGTTTGCAAATACAATGCATGCAGGAGAAATAAATTCATCCAAGCATAATTAAATTAAAAATGTCTTAAGTCTCTTTCAGCAGCATAATGGTTATTATTTTTAAAGTCTCCTCCAACCAGACTGGCCTGGGGATCAGACGCTGACCTTGGCTTTTGTACAACCATATAATGGTTTCAGCTGTCCCTGTGGCTTTGCGCTGCGGCAAGACCAGGAGACAAAGCCTATACATACTGTTCTGCTTCCCCCTCCTTGGAAACAGGCTTTGCTGTACCACCTTTGCTGTCTTCACTCACTACTGCTGCTGCTGCTGCTGTTTTTTCAGGAAGCGATGCCAAATCTTTGAAAACATCCACATAATGCCCAAAGCCCGGGCCCCAGTTCAAGAGGCTGTCCCAGTTGAAGCTGCCCGCGGGCTGGCCCAGTTTCCCGGGCAGGGAGCCCTCGGTGCCGGCCGCCTGGGCCCCCACGGGCCCGCCCTCGCCGCGGCGCCCCGGGTACCGCCGGGGCTTCAGCCTGGAGCCGTAGTTGTCCTCGTCATCCGCGTCCGACTCGTTCACCTGGGACAGCTTGGGCATCCTGGAGGTGTAGGCCACGGGCTTGTCGCGGTCGTACTCCATCTCGGAGCAGGTGAAGGACTCGTGCGAGTCGCTGTCGGAGGAGGACTCGGGCGCGGGAATGCCGTCGGCCGGGTTCCTGGTGCGGGACAGGGGCCTCCTGCAGTCCTCCTCCGAAGAGGAGCGGCCGTGGTCCGCGCTGCAGATGCTGGGGTTCCTGGGGCGAGGCGTGTTCAGTCTCTCCACCTCTTCGATGGACAGCCCCACCGGCGGGGACGTCTCCAGCGGGATCTGCCCGATGGGCTGCTTCAGGCGGCTTCCCGGGCGGGAGCCGTGGCTCGCCATGGTCTGCGGGCTCTTGCTTCTCCTGCCCAGCCGGGTGGCGTAGTTGAAGATGCCGGGCTGGCACACATCGCCGTGCATCTCCAGCGGGCTCCCCTCCCTGATGGCGAGGTGCAGCTCCCTGGCCGGGCTGTGCCTGTAGAACGTCGAGGATTTGGAGAAGGGCGCGGGGCTGTGCCGAGACAGCGGGTTGGGAGTGGGGCACGCCGAGTGGCTCAGGGACGTCGTCCTCAAGCCCTGCCCGTAGGCGGGCTGGTAGGTCAGGCTGCTGGCTCCCAGGGGCATGGGGGACTGCCGGGCGAAGCCCAGCGGGCTGTGCCTCTGGATGGAGAACTTGGGAGTGTGGCTCCGGAACTGCTTGTAGTGCTGGATGATGTCGGCGTCGGAGGGGGCGATGCTGCTGGCGTTGTCGATGTCGTAGTGCTCGATCTCGGGCTCGGGGGATGCCAGCGGGGCGCTGGGGATGGTCTCCGTGGCGTGAGGGATGTCCGTCTCGTCGTAGATCAGGTAAGGGTTTTCCCTCTCGATGATGTCGGGTTTCGGGTTCCCTTCGGGCTGCTTCCTGACGGTCATGTCATCGCCGTAGGGCGGGATGTTGTCGGGGTCATCGAACGCCACGTTCTCGCTGCCTTTTTTCTTCTTCTGCTTCGTTTTCTTCTCCTCTTTGGGCCCCTTCGACTTCTTCCCTCGGCACTGGTTGCAGAGGATGAGGCTGAGCACCAGCAGCGCCAGCACCGTGGCGCAGCTGCCCACGATGGCCGGCACGGCCCAGAGCGGCAGGGACAGCTCGGCGGGCGGCGCCGACGGCAGGCACACGTGGCCACCGCTGACGCCCGCCCTGCACTCGTGGCCCGGGGCACACTGGACGCCCAGGCAGGCCACCACGGTCTCGCACGTCCGTCCCGCGTACGCCTCGGGGCAGCTGCAGGTGAAGGTGGCGTGGGGCCCCGGCTCGCAGCTGCCGCCGTGGAGGCAGGGGCTGGAGGCGCAGGCGCCCGGGGGCACGCACTGGTAGGCGAACCAGCGGTTGATGCACATCAGCTCGCCCCAGCACGGACTGCTGGCGCACACGTCGGGGCCGCGGCAGCCCATCTTCACCGAGCCGTCGGTCCTGGACAGCGTGGCCAGGCTGTGCTTGCCGGAGAAGGGAAGGCTCTCCCCGCCGTACTTGATGTAGGAAATGCAGCCGCTGAAGCCTGAGAAGGGGGAAAAACGGGACAGGGTTGGTGGGAGCTGAAGGTTGAGTGTGCGCCATCAACAGCGCAGCTCACTGTTCACTAAATAAACCGAGAATTCGCACGGTTACCGTAGGCAAACATCTATTCTAACAGGACTTAATGTCTTTAAATTGAATTTGAATAAATATGCCTTCTAATGACTTAATTCAATATACTGAAATGCTTTTGTCTCTTGATTTTCCCGTATTTCTAATACTTCTTATCATTTCCCACAGCGAATCCTGTGGCAGCTGGCTTGGCTGTGCTAGCACCAAACATTATTTGAGTTTGCCTCCTGTGCTTCAGCTAAGTCTCCTGTCCCCTAAATTCATAGCAATGCGTTTGTATCTCTGAATCTTGAGTGACCTTTTCCCAAACTTCTCATTCCTTGGTTGCAGTGCTACCCTACACCGAGTTTTAGTGCTGTGAGAGCCCAGGGAGATGGAATTATCCCCAGGCTCTGTGCAGTGGTTGAGTGAGGTCACAGGAAAATCCAGTCTTTTGCCAGCCTAATAATTCTCTGTGTTCCCCCAACTAAATCTTTTCTGGAAGGGTTTTGAGGTAGTGCAACCTTACGGTGATCTCTGCTTGGAGCTGTGGCAAAATGGTACACAGAGATGGATACCACTCTGTCAAGAAACAGCAAATATACTTGAGTTGTATGAGATGGTATTAAAGGTTTATAATCTTCAGGGCTGAAGATTTAGGTTCATTTGGGAGCCCAAGCAAAAGTGATGATTACCTTGCTGCATGCGTGGTGGTTCCTTGAAGGACTGATGTGATGTGATAAACAGCAAAGAGCAATTTGTCACATCTGCCCGGATTTGGAAATTTTATTGGACACAACACCTTCACAGCCCTGTCACCTCATGTGTTGTCTGCCTTTAACAGCAATGCAGATAATTTTGACTCTGAGTTCATGCAGTTTTATACCAGTGCCTTGTAAATCCTTGGTATGTTGTACCCAGTGTAATCCAATATTAAAATAAAATCAAATCATATGAATAAGGGATTTTAGACCGTGTGTGCTTAATGGAAGCCAGACATTCTTAATTTGTCTGCCACGGCACTGGGCAGTGGTGAGAGGTTAGTGTCCTCAATTTTCCTTGTTCCTTTCCTACAAGCCTCTGCTTTTTCCATGCACATGCTGCTCATAAAACATACATGTAAAAAGGATAAAGGTCAGTACAGCATCCACACAATTTCGTACCACATTTCATACATATTCACAATACACAAGAGTAAAGTGTGAATTTGTTCCACTTAAAAATACTTTATCTGGTCACAATTCCAGGAAGATTTTTCAATACAGAAATATGTGAAAAACACATCTGTATTATCTGGAGTATCTCATGTTTTGCAGCTAAAAATCACTTCCATCTTTACCTAGCACTTGGGAAATGATATCAAATATGTGTTATCTACTTCTTTTGCCAGGGTTTGAGACAGTTACTTTAACTCTTAAGGGAGACTGATTTGCTCCTTAGCAGCTAGACATCAGTCAGAGGATGGTTCCTTATTGTCCTTGCTCAGAAATAAATCCTATTCTTCATTTGACAGCAGGATAAAGCAGGAGGACCTTGGTGCTGCAGAAAACATTTCAATCATATTAATAACCAGGTAAATCCTGTAGTACTTACCAAATCCCTACAAAGTTTTTGTTTAGCATTTTTGCCCATATGAAAGATTTGCCTTGATTTTTCCAGATTATGACTCAGGTAAAGAATATATCCTTTCTTCTCCATTGGAGTAACAAAAATATAGCAATTGATGCACAGACGAGCAATCCCCTGTCTCCAAAAAGCCCTGCAGATGGAGTGCCTGCTTTTGGAAACAAGAGGCCTGCAGTGTGTACTAAAGGAACAAAGTCTGAAATCCTTACTAATTCAATTTGCATTTTTCCTGGCAAAGGATGGGCGTACGCTAATTACTGATAAAGAATAGCAGTACTTTGAGAGGGGGGGTGGGGAATAAATACCTGCAACTGTGCTCTTGAAAGGTTGGCTGGATGGAATTCCTCCCAGAGAAATGGTGAGGACGTTCAGCCCGCCAAAGTCTTGGGTGGGATGGAGAATGTCCCTGCTGTGAGTCCTGTCCACCGACAGGATGGTGGCAGAGCCGTTCTTCTCCAGGAGGACCGAGTGCCACTGGCCATCTGCAGCATACACCTCAGGGATGTTCCTTTCCACCTTCCCAGCAACTCCAGCATCAGATATGTAGTGCACCTTCCCACCTTTAATCTGGTCAGAAGAATACATGGTGCATCATTTTAAAGTGGTGTCACATAACTGCTATGCACACAGAACCAGTGTGATGCCTGCTCAGTACAGCTACACCAACATGGAGCTTTGGTGTAATAGAAAGCTGGGGTGGGTGTATTTTTCCCCAGATAACTGCTTTGTAATTAAAAGGCATTAATTATTTAGTATAAAAAATCTGGCCAGAATTAAATACATCACACTGTAGAAACTTCAGCAGAAAATTTGCATCTTAGAGCTGCCACCCATTCAACCCTTGGCTAATCCCACTGAGGAGCCACATATAGGTCATGCACGACAACACATTTTAACCAGAGAAAGAATGATTCCTCCTCCTTCTTCAAGGCAAGTGTGAAAAATGCTTTGCAGAGTGAACAGATGTTGTCCTTGCCCAAGAAAATTGCATCCAGTTTTTATTACAACACAGTAGGAATGCATAAGGCACGGCAGGGCTTGAGCAAGAGCCCCATTTCATATCTGCTTTTTCTGCTAATTGGTATTTTGCAGAAGCCTTTTGTTGTATTTCAGAAAACTTTCTGAAGAGTTGCAAAGTGCATGGTCGTGTGAGAATTGTCAAATAGTACTTTCTTGGGCAAACTGCTTTAAAACTTGTGAACATCTAGGGGAAAAAAAGGAAGAATATGTTGGCTTTTTCTCTTAAGAATGATGCCCTAAAACTTCTTATTATGATCCCAAAATGAGATCAGTGTATATTCTGCACTTAAGATGTAGGAGCTTAAAAAGAATACCCAACATCCAACCCTGCCAGTTTCTCAAATATTGCATAAATTTGGGTATGTTGGCTGACCTCCTAAGGGTGTACAGAACTGCATAAACTCATGCAGGATGGGTCTGAAGCTTGCTGCAACTCTCCTTGGGTGCTCTGCATGTTTGGCCACACGTATTCCTGCATGTTTGGTCCCATATACTAAGTGGAACAATTGCTCTCTGTCCTGCGTTCCCCTCTCTGGCTCGGTCAGCCCGAGATCCACACCCAGGTGTGCGGGACGTGCACAGGCAGAGCCCAGGAAAGGTCACAGCCCCAGGTTTGCTGAAAGCTCTCAAAGCCTTGCATCCTTGTTTCCAGGAAATAGAAGGTTCACCTGGGAAGAACTGCGAGGTGACACACTGGCTACAAGAATGCTGCTGTCGTTTCCAGAAACTGTTAAACGTCCTGGATTTGCTTCTCCAGTGATGCAAGCCGAAGACTCGGTTCAGACACTCCAGCTTTAATAAGGCTGTAAGGCCATGCTCATGCCTTGGCAGCTGCCTGAGTGAATGCCTCTAGCACGTATTCCATTTGGATGGAGGTTAAGATGTGCATCCACTTCATTTATGAAGGTATTAATTTGGACTATTTGAAAATGCATTGTTTGACAAAGCTCTCCTCAGAGACAGGATGCTTTTGTTGCTGATAAAACACAAGTGGCATGTGTCTAAACTATCATACAGCCCAAGGAAAATCCCACATTTACAAATACAGCCCACAGACTATTAAAACATATTAAACACCATTTCCCACAATCACTTATAAAAAGCTTGACTGAGCTGAATATGTACATATATTTATGTCTGCAACCTGTAATTGGTTTGTTATGTCTTATTCTTTTATGCCCCATAAAAATACTTCCTTGTATTTTAGTCTTTATGTAAACAGAAAGGAATACACCATGCCAGACAGTACTCTCCAAGCTTAAGGGAAGACTAAGCACAGAAGCAAAATTTTTAATTTCACCTTAGAAAAGACCTGTAGAATTATTTAGCTGTCAGCAACTGATATTTTCCATAGTAATTCAGGATTCTTTAACCTTATTTCTGTATCTTTAAAATTGCATGTGACTAACGCTAACAGACTCATAAATAACATAATAGGGGCATTTGGAAAAGAAAATTTCCAGAGACAAGACTGGTCCAGGACTGCTTCAACCAGGAAAAGATATGGAATGTTCTTCTTGGTGCCTTGAAGCAGAACATGTTTCTAAATTTGAAACAAAGGCTGAAGTTGACAGTATTGAGTAACACGAATTTCTGGGTTTTATTTAAATGGCTGAGCAACTGACAAGTAGAATATAATGAAAAGAATGAACCACTACGGCAAACCTATTCCTAACTACAGGGTTGATTCCACTTTACTAATATTCCAAATCTCATTTGCTGAACAAATCGGGTTTTATTTGCCTTAAAACTAGCCATTGAATGGGATGTCATTGAAAAGGGTTATGTTCTGATTAATTCCTACAACTTGATATAGGCATACAACCATGGAATGGTTTGTGTTGGAAGGGACCTTAAAGATCATCCAGTTCCAACTCCTCTGCCATGGGCAGGGACACCTTTCTCTAGACCAGGTTGCTCAGAGACCCATCAAACCTGGCCTTGAGCACTTCCAGGGATGGGGCATCCACAACTTCTCTGGGCAAGCTGTGCCTGTGCCCAACCACTCCTCACATAGGAGTATGTTAGCTAATATAGGTAAAATGTAATCCACATATTCTAACTGTACGATTCAGAGATCTCAGAGCTCCATTTATGACAATTTAATCTGACTGCAGATGAGATTTCTAGACAAAGCAAGACAAGACAGACAATTTCACCTTTAAGCTGCTATATTTATCCCATTACTTCTAACTGAATTACTTGCACTGTGCATTTGTAGAAAAATAAGCTGTAACAAAGAGCCCTAGTAATAAGGAACCCCTCACTCTCTTCATTGTAGTGGATTTTGGAGGAAGCATCTTCCATCTGAATTTGACAATTATTTAATGTAATCTGCAAAAGTTTGTATCTTTCCTGGATTAAGGATCCCTTTATATCATAAAGCTTCCTCTCGGGTTCTTTGGAGGGAGTTTACATCCATCATTTAGTGAATCAACTGCTCCCAATCTCAGTGGGTCTGATTTATTACCACTTCTCTAGTTTTACCCCAATCTCAGCCACACCAAAACCAACTAGCTACAAGAGGAAAAATATGAAGGCATGGAAGTAGCCACAAGACTTACTGCTTTTCCCTAGTGTGGTTTAATAAAACACATGGCAGGTTTTCTCTGAATGCTAATACTCTGGATAATAGGCATGTTAAAAGACCCAAAAATCAAGTTATAAAATTGTCTGTTTTGAAGACTGACAAGAATTGTAAAGACAGGTCCCTAAAGCCCAACTTCTGCACCAGGAGTGGGTGGAGAGGACGTGGAGACCTTTGCTGGGTTGGCTTCATTGGCATCTTGGGCCACCACTGAGGGGAATACTCATGGTGATACCTGCTCTGGGAATGAGGAGCAGTGCAGAGGCCATGCTGCACTAGGTACAGTTAAATTACTACAGTTTTACTAACTGGCATCACCTGGGAACTGCTTGGCAACAACCAGCACAGCTCTCCTTCCTCAAACTTCTGCATCTGGTACTAGGCAAACCTCTGCTCTCTTCCCTTGCACAGCTGGGGCTGGGACTTGACACCCTCTGCTTGCTTGTATAACTACACCAATATTAACAATAACAAGAGTGTTTGCATAAACACAGCACCAGTGCTTTTAGCCAGGAAAGGCAACTCTTATTTTTTTTTTTATTTCCAATAATGCTTGGAGAGCTCACCTAGCAAATTCTACTAGGGGGGAGAAAAAGGTTTTTTTCTCTCCAGAAGTCAAAATAATGAGATCTTATCTGCTAATACGAGCGAGGCAGAAACTTCCTATGAAATGATGTGGTAAAAGCATATGCCAGGGAAGTAGTGCAGACTTGCTTCTTAAATGCAGCCGGTGTGTCAGGAAAACTTTGTAACTCTGACCAGGCAGGTGGAGGATATCCATGGGGCTGAAAAGCTTAGAAAGTGTGAATTTCTGTATGAATATCTCTAAAAGTCAGGGAAGAAAAAATTGGAAAGCCTTGCAGCAGTCAAGGAAACTTGGAGCTTACACCAACCCAATAAAGGGGCTTGCCAACATCACTGCTGTACTCATTTAGAGTTATGAGTAAATGGACTGAGTCATCGCCAGGAACCAAACCATTGCTTTCTCTTGAGAAAGGTAACTTCTGCAGCAATAAGCTCTTTGAGGAAAGAAAAAACAACAAAAACCCCAAAACAGCGTGGCATTTGAAGCATTAATTCAGCTATGTATGCCAAAAGAATTTGATACTGACATTGGTCTGTGAGTAACCTCATGAATTCGAGTTATCCCTCACTTCCTAGTTTGATAAGCTTGAGCCATGTTGGTAGGAATTAATGAAAACTTTTTGGCAATCGTTTGCTAGCTTAAGGAGGGTCTGCGTTCAAGGCTCAAAAAATCAGAAGATAAAAGGCCAATAACAAAATGATTTGTTCTGTAAAGTGTAATGACGATAATAACCATGGCAATGAGCACCGTTCTCGTCGCCTTAAAACGGTCACTATTTGGAGTCTAGACAAAACTGATTAGATATAAACCCATCAAGATCTTCTGATACCTTGGCAAATAGGAAGGGAATTGTTGAGAAGATGAATGACACTGGAGCAGTGCCTAGTCTCAGCTAAAGACCTAATATTTTATAAAGGAAACAGAAAGAGTAATGGAAAAACGGGGTTTTGATGGCTGCACACGAGGCAGTCCAATCAAACCAAGCCCGGATTAGCTGTGATCCTACCTTCACAGTAGTGAAGTTGCTGCTTTCCTGGACGTGCAGCAGGACTCCGTTCTCGCTCCTGGTCATGAACTTCACCTCCAGGCGCTCCACGCCCGCGCCGCCCGCCCCGAGCCTCAGCAGGTAGTCCCGCTTCTTGTTGGGGCTCACGTGGTAGTCCAGCCTCCCCTTGCCTTCCAGCGACAAGGCCGTGTCAGCAGTGATATCTGGGACAAGGACAGGGAAGCGTTGAGCTCGTGACAGCCCCAGCCATCATGTGCCTCATCGGCACCGCTTTCCCTCGGAGCAGGGATGGAGTTCAGAGCAGGTCACCGGGGGCAGCGGGACTCAATGGCAACTGCAGCCCCTCTATTCTTTGGCTTCCACCAGAATGTGTGCTTGAGAGTGGGAGTGTGCCAGTAATTTACTGCTGCTATCAGTCAATAGTAAATTAAAACTCGCCAGGGAACAAGTGAGGAAGGAGGGGAAAAAAAATCTGGCTCTCAGAACTGTAATTCCTTCCCAGGGATGTTACTGTTTCCATTACTGCAAGCGGGGTTTCATGATATATTGAACTCTAAGCTCTTCAGGGCAGAGATAATGACTTTCTATTTGTTATGGCATTAAAAAAAAAGTGAATAAAAAAGGCAGAGCATTGACTACCAAATGCTGTTAAAATTATGGCTAAATTCTTTTGTAAACCGGCGCAATAAAAGCATATAAATCAGCTAAACAATAATGGGACACGTAAAAAAACAAAGCCCAGTCATTATACTGCAACTACATGGAAATAAATCACTTTGCTCTCCTGGACAATCCCATATTGATTTACAGGGCTACTCCTATGAGAGTTAATCACCCCCGAGCGTAAATGCCTTGTTTTCATTTACATTTACAATATTTTCTTGCATATAATCCACAGTCAATTTGATGAAAAGGACTTTAGTTTGGAGAAGCCGTAAGCACATGAACTCAATGTTTACATGAAGGGGTTTTCTCTAACCCTCTTACCTCCCCATAGCAGACAAATCCCTCCTATGGGATACCTTTATTTTAGTTACGGATTATATGTTATTGGGAAGCAGGACTTTAAATGAGTGCAAGCTACCTGAAATGCGATATACAGACCAGAAAACATTATGTATTCAAGTTGTTGCCATTTTTAGCTCATGAAAGGACAACAGTCCATTGTGGACTTTTAAACCACTTAAGAGGCAACATGCTGCTTGTTTTCATTATTTTGTAAAATTCATTATCCCGTGGCCCTAAGAAGAAACTCTTAAAGGCCTTTGGTTGAGCCTCAGTTAGGTGTATGTTAAAGACAGTGAAACCTCGTCCTCACATTTTTCACAGTGCTTTCCTGTCAGTCCATCCTTGCAGTGACACTGCTGCCACGACCACTGATCGACACAAGTGCCACCATGCTGGCAGGGGCTGGTTGTGCAAGCACCTTCCAGTCTGGGACACCTGAAAGAAATCAGAAGAGTAGATGCTGAAAAAAGTGCAAACAAATAAGCAGAGCAAATGTGCTGGGAAGTGTTCTGTTTAAATGGTACTCCCTTTCTTCCCCCCAGAGATGCAAAAATGGCTCCTCTCCCCTATCTGGAAGTGTCCAAGGCCAGGTTTGATGGGGCTCTGAGCAACCTGGTCTAGTGGAAGGTGTCCCTGCCCATGGCAGGAGAGTTGGGTGATAATTTAAGGTCCCTTCCAACCCAAACTGTTCTGTAATTTTAAGCATCTCTGTAGACAGCTCAGGTTTCTAAGCAGATCCCAATTTTCAGCATCAATTTATAACAGTCTTACAAAAGAGGAATGAATTCAGAGACAGCCTAACTCCTACTATCTGTTATGCAAGAGAGAAGAAAACTTTTTAGGCATTTTTTATGCTGCAGACTGCCAGAGCCTTTGTATTACAATGACCAGCACAAACATGGGGGTTTAGAGAGGAAATGTGAATAAAGGAAATCTGGATGGAAGACTGACATTATTGCTGCAATTGTGACTTCAAATACTGAGATGGAAAAAACAATAGAATTGGGTAGTTCATCATTTCTGAAAGACCACTCAGAGGATATGAGGGAAATTCAGTGATACTTGAGAGGCAAAGTGAGAGAACAGACATGGTGGATTAAGAGGAAATAAAAGGGAGTACAGGGTTAGCAAACAGTATGAGTATAGTCAAAACCAGGTGGAATTTATAAAGAAACATAAGAACAGGGGCTACTCAATTTCAGCCTGCAAAGCAACTTGAATAATCTCTGACAATAGAAATGTAATGATGCAGCTTTCTTTTTTTAAGACAGCAATTTTTAGTGAACCTTTAATGCAAATTCACTTTCTTCCTACATTTTTCCATTTTGCAGTAGGTTCTACAGTTGTTTTTTTCTAACATGAAATATCTGTTGGTGTCTGAATGGAATAGCATTCATGACAGGTTCCTTTATTGCAAATGGGGTCCATTTGATCCCATAGATAGCAGACGTACTGATCTAGGATTCCTTGGGCTGCCAAAGCCTGGCTGGGCTCCAGGGGACGTCCATTGACTGCAAACTCCATGATGCAGCCCACAAAATCATGGCTTTCCACCTGTCCTCTCCTCTGCAGGATGGGCTCTATGGACCTGATGCCACCAACTGTAACTCGATTTGGTTGTACATCAAGAGTCCTGCAAAAGAGAAAAATAACTGATCACTACCAGACATCAGGATAGTGATGACAGCACAGGAACTGCAACCATCAGCTACAGCCTGCAGCTGAAATTCCTCTTCCCAAATTGGTATTTTACATTTAGGAGGGGAGACAGAGAGATCAACAGCAGTTGAACTAACAGTTAGAGTGGGTATCACTCTAAATTTCACACTCAGTTTGCATGTCAGAATTTCTATTCACTTGACTGAGCAGTGTGTTTGAGATGACAACAAATAAGTTTTTTTTACCCAACTATAACTGAGATTGTAGATGATACTTAAACAGCAGGAAGATGGATCCATTGTTTTACAAAGATGTAACACCTCTGCTAGCAGGGAAACCCTGTGTGGCAGGAAACATGATTGTGACAATTTTAATAAATTAGCCAAAGTGATTTGGATAGAAGTTACTGTTATCTCCAAAGATACAACCCAAAGGCTACTGAGTTAGTTACAGTAAACACCAGGAATAAAGTTTGCTTTCCTTACTGGACACTGTTTATGAACTCAAAACTGTAATGGGCAACCCCTGAAAACAATGTCAAAGTCATTACTCTTAATATATATTTTTTAAGCCAGAAGTAATCAGATGATTTTATTTCCTATGTCTTGATGAGCAATGAGAGGTGCAGTTTAAATAAAAACATGATCCCAAATCATTAGGCAATAGATCTTATCCTCATTTACACCACAGTGCAGACTACTCATGGCCATGCATTTCCTGACTGCCACCAGAGCCTGGGGACTGAAATGGGGTCAAGAACTGGGGATTTCTGAGCAAACTCCTTGGTATGATCCAGTTCCATGGAAATGGAACATGCAGAAACTCTAACTTTCTCTGGCTTTACAGGGAGGTTTCTTCTTAAGTTTACTTTTAATTTTACTCAGAAAAAAAAATCCCATCCAAACCCCAAACTAACCCCAAAGAATGAAGAAATATTTACCAGTCAGTTGAAACAGCAACATTGCTAACAGTGCAGTAGCCTGGCTCCTGATCCTCAGAGCAGGAATCCACTGTCAGGGATGCTGCCTGCAAAAGGCACATACACAAATATGCTGAATATTACAAGGCTTTAGTCCCCAGCCACATGAACTATTTATGCTTAAGTGTATTCTATCAAGGACTTGGCTAGAAAGGAGCACTTGTGTATCAGGATGTCACTTGGGATTGGATACAAACAGAGAGGGAGCTAATTGTCTGCTTCACACAGAGAAGCAGTTAAAGGCCAATTTTTCACATTTGGGCAGGGTTTCTCTCATATTTGTTTGCTTTACTCCTTGAAACTGAAGTTATTTTGGCTCATACCATATCCTACTCCTGACATGGTTCAGATAATCTGAGCAAAAAGCCTCCCCCTCCAATCACAAAAGGCGCTCATTCCTTCAGGGGCTTTACCATGACATTGAACATATTGAACTTGATAAAAAGCATGTTACAAAAGCTGGGAGTACAAACATTGAGATTACCAGTTAAAAAAAAATGACCCTGGGAATAGAAACACTGAGATTACCAGTTAAAAATAATAACCAACCACTCAATAAAACTCACAAAGTAACCAAATGGACTGGCTTGAGGTAGCCCCTTGCCTAAGAGGTCATGAAGGATCTCAGCTTTGATAATGGAGAAGCATCTGGACACTTGGAGTGGGACTGAGCTGATGTTTAGAGAAGTACCAGGCATTACCAGTACTTACAGCAGTCTTACTCTTTGTTGTTGTTATTATTATTATTATTACTATTGCTATTATTGCTATTTTTGTCCCCAAGCCATCAAGTCCCAGACAATGAGGTTGCCTCAGCCTGGTCAAGTGGAAGGTGTCCATGTCCATGACAGGGCACCAGATGATCTTTAAGGTTCTTTCCAACCCAAACAATTCTGAGACTACCCATTCAACTTATTTACACTAAAGCTACTCATGGCACTTCTGTTTGCAATCTATAAAAGTCTAACCAAAGCTGTCACTAAAATCATGAAATAACTCCTGCTGATTTAAAAAGGAGTTTTTATTTTATTCCTTATTTAGCAAAGAATTGTCCCCACAGTGATTTATTAATAACAGATGCGCTGAAAAAAAGAAACCCCAACCAACCCTGAAGGTTAGTTATTCCTTAAAACAAATTTTCAGAAAAATAAACACAATCTCCACATTGTACATCTCCTCATGTTTCAGCTAGATGTGTGGTACAGTTTTACAGCAAATTTAAATCAAACGCCACCTTTAAAAATGCCTGGGTTTATATTTTGATTTAGACTGCTCTATGGGAGCTGAGCAAGCAGCACTGGCTATCAGTACATCATTACTCTGCAGAGGTCTTTTTTCTACTGCCTGCAAATAAGTTTGGTAACAACAGCCTGTTGAAATCCCCCCAGATTGTCCATGCTAGTTCCAAACACACGCTGCAAGCTGATGCACTGTATTGACCAAATAAATTCAGAGCTCTTAGCCCTAAATCATGCCCTACAGTACGATTAAATTGTTCAATCTGCTGTTTTTAATGGGAGCTTATCTTGAATTTCTTTCCATACAAATGAGCAAAGTGCTTCTCCCAAGAAATGTCAGTCTGCAGTTCCAAAGCAGATTATAGCCCTGTGTAAATGAAACAATTCAGAGAAAGAATAATAAGCTGGCTGCTCTGTATGCCACCACATGCATACATATTTTCCTTCAGAACATCAACAACAAAAACTGAAATGAGTTTTTTGTTCTTAGCTCAATCAGCATAATCTCCCTAACTTACATTGCTATGTGCTCTGCAAGCCAAGCTCCAACCCCAGCTGAAGGGCTGGATATTTGAGAATATATTTTACTTGGACCAGAGTTCATACAATTTATTTTCTAATGTTAGTCAAATGTTCCTGCTTGTTACTTAAGCATTACTCTACAGTTACCTTGCCACATTATGAGCCTTTCTATCCTGTCACTTTGCAATAGCTCAGGACTGACAACTTAATGATTTTACCAGTTTCCGATAAAATCCCACTGTGCTGTAGGAAATGACAGATTTGGAATCCTGAAGGGGGCCTATTTTATACAGTTTTGGACACCTGGGAGACATTTTTCCTGCAGCAGAAATATCTAAGACAAAGGCGATTCTCTTCACATACTGTTTGTAAACAGCTGACATTACTGAATAGGTTTAAACAGTAAAAACAAACAAACAAACAAAAAAAACCCCACACAAAGCTATAGGTAGTCTTAAATGCTTGCTTTTAGCCTGAAGCACTCACAGCTGAAATTTCTATAAATAACCCTTTTTATGTCTTCTCTTCTTCTATAGTCCTCTGGCACCCTGACAAGTAAAACATTTTCTTTCTCTGTTTTTTTCTTCAGTGTACTTCATTTATTTGTTGCAACTTTTACTCCTTGCCCCTATACTTAGCAAGTTACATCTTATTTATAGAAGTAACATTCTACTTTAGTTACTAAATGGGACCCTGGTGCATGTTAAAGTGCACCTTTGGGCTTTCCCATTAGGAAGCTGTGATGTAAATTACTAAATTTGCAAGATGCAAATTGATATCTGATATCAAAGCACATTAAACCAAAGTCCTTGCTCAACATCACAATTATCCTTCATCTTATTTGAGTATACGAGTCCTAAAAACACACACAAATTGGATTTGCAAATCTAGCTGAAGACTGGGTTTCACAAAACCATAGAATCCTTAATGTTGGAAAAGATCTGCAAGAGTCCAACCACTAAGCCAGCACTGTGAAGGCCACCACGGCCCCAGGTGCCACATCTACACATCTTTTTAATACCTCCAGGGATGCTGGCTCAACCACTTCCCTGGGCAGCTTGTTCCCGGCACTGACAACCCTTTTGGGGAAGAACTCTTCACTAATATTCAATCTAAACCTTCCCTGCTGCAACTTGAGGCCATTTCCTCTTGTCTTGTTGTTTGGGATAAGAGACCAACACCCAGAATAAATGGAGATATCAGGTCTTGCCCTATGGACTGAAATGGAGTTTCAGGCTTAAGTCTCTGCAAGGACTAGAAGGGAGACACACTGGGTAGAAGAGTTTATTGCTTTTATTCCCTTCATCACTTCTGGCTTGAAATACACACAAAAAAACAGTGAACCCCACCATATATTATTGTTCTGTGACTTTAATTCCAAACATGGGAAGAATATGGAATTCCATGTATGCTGGCCATTTCTGCCTGAGAAGGGAACTGCTGGGTAATAGTTACTGATTATGGATGGCAAATAGATTTGGTTTCACTTCTAACTCAAACACTGTGGAGTCAAAAAACTTGGCTGGGATTCCAAGAGCATTTGGTTTATGTTCTGCTTTAGAAATATTATTTAAAAATGAGAGAAGATGAATAGAAAACATTTACTGGAAAAAAAAAATGAAGGCAGGAGAGGGGTCAGAGTGCCAGGCATATGGCAATCAGTTGTCCCAGTTTTTGGCAGAGCTCCTTAACTCAGATGGATTCTGGAGGACAAAGAAGTAATTTCCCTCCTTCCCTTCAGAAATTCTCTTAATGTAGCACCTTAACTCTTTACAAGTGTGCTACAGAGGAAAACCAGGCTCCCAGTCTGATGAGATTGGTAAAATCTCTGGATTAGCTCAAGGAGGTCATGGATGCCTAGAATTTTAAGTTTGTCCATTTCTATTTTCCAAACGTTGAGAAAAATTATTATGGGGCTTTTTGCAATTACTGTGGTTAATTAGCATTCCCTGATAATCATCCCTGTAATCTACACCAGTTAATTAGCCCCGTGTGTAGTCATCTATGTCATTAATTATTCCTGGCTCTCATTTTTCACATTGAGAGGATGGGGGCACTTTGCACATGTTTTTTTCATTACACTTTATCATCGTCACACTGAACAAACCACCACAGGGCTTTGAGTCAGCTGGAATAAGGCAGGAACGAAGGAGGCTTTTCCCAAAGTTGGAGTTTCTGCTAGCAAACACAACGTCACTCATTTCACCTTCCTCTGAGCTCGCCTGGAAGCCAAAGTGATTTGGCTGAACTTGCCTTAAAATCCTCATTTTTGGCCTTTCTTACCATTCCAGCCCGGCGGGCGATGACGGTGTGGAACTGTCCATCAGACACCCTCTTGGCTGTGGTGAGCTTGTAGGTGCCACTGCCCAGGTTGTAGGAGAACCTCAGCCTCCCCTCCACGATCTCCAGGGCCAGGAATTCCGCCCGCTCGCCGGTTTGGTTGTCATGGTTGTACAGCAGCAGGGCGTTGCTCTTTATGGTGGCAAACTTGATGTAGATGTAATTGTTGTTGGGATCCATACTGGGGAACTCCATGTAGGACAGCTCTTCAAATCCATAACTGTTGAGCTCGCAGTGGTTCCCAAAAACGCCTGGAAAATGAGAAGCAAAAAGTTTGGAACTGGGGAGTTTTTCCCTTACCATACATTGTCCCAGGAGCAAAGTATGGATGTGCTCTCAGCATGGCTGTGGAGCCCCTAATTTACAGTTAAAATCACACAACCAACAGAAGAATGCTCTATCACCCACAGCTGGGTGCTGAGGTACATGACATTTAAACTCAAAAATCGAGTTACAAAGGACAGATGCATCAATTGAAAAGCATTTTGTCGAGCTCTGTGGCTTCTTCGGAAAACACCAAACCAAGCCAGTTTGACAGCTCTGTCAAGACATGGCTGTTAATTATCATCAGGCATTTATTAGTCCAGCTATGGAAATAAATGTGCAAGTTGAGTTTATTTTTTGCTCTGTGGCTGTTATCTGAACTGCTTCTCACTGGGTGGTTTGTTTTTTATTCTTATGAAATAAGCATATGTGTGATTAAAATATTATGTCTTCTCAAGCTTTTGCTGGTATGAATATTTTGGTGCATTCTACATATTTCTTTTCAGCTTTCTGTCACATAATTGCCCTTGATTTTTCTTTTACTGCAGCAACAATGGGGAAAAAAACCCTGGTTTAATTTATGAATATTAGTTACATTTACAATGGGAAATTAATATACCCTGAGGAAATGTACAATAAAGGAAATAAAAGAGAATAGAGAAATTATTCCACATGTCAATAGAAAAACTTATTCAAGATCCATTACAAATGCATTTTGAGACCCATACTTTTGTGAGAGGGTTTTCAGCAACCTTAAAATACTGTAAATGATTTCTGTACATTTCTGTTTTTTTAATTAATCTCTTGCATTTCCTTTCATACTTTTCCATATGAACAATGGCAATTCTGGATTAATCTGCATTCAGAATCAATCTTGCTGCAATTGTGTCATGATGCCTTAAAATATCCATGTTGTTCTATGTTTTTATTGGGTTCGTTCCACAAACCAATCTGGGATAATTAAATTCTAAAAATTATGAAACTATTTTGGCACTACTATATGCTTCTCTGATGTAAAATACCGATGTTATTTACAGTGGTCTTACTCTTCAGCTCCATTAGAAGTGCCTGTTATTCATCAGGAGAGCTTTGTTATCATCATTACCTCCTCCTTCAGACTGAACTTTGGATATTCTTGGTGGTGAAGGTACCTTTAGTCCTGATCCAGCTGTGGTTGAGCTAAGTTTCTTCTTTAGCAAGTCAGAGGTCTTGATTTCAGTATTTCAAGCAACCATTCTTACTTTTGGACACTTATCTGTATCTATCTATCTATCCAATCAGAAATATTCTAATTTTTAGGCACAGAGTTGTTTGGCTGGGTCTTATGTTTTGTGTGAGAGAAAGGACCTGCTACTAGGAATGACAAATATGTATTTGTAGTGACCACATCATTTTAAAGTTTTCTTTTAAAGAAAAATGAGCTAATTGAACCACTAAATACATGCAGTTTTTCCACACCTTGAATCATTTTCAAACCAGAAATCATTTATGCAGGTAAAAAATAGACAGAAAGAGGAATAGGAAAAGGGGAGATGAAGAGGAGAGGAGGAGAAGGGTACTCACCAAAGGGACAGTGGCAGAAATACCCCTCCAGCCCACTTTGGCAGGACCCACCATTGAAACAGGGGTTGCACTCACAGTAGTTGACAGTGGAGTCACACATTTTCCCTGTGAGGAAGGAACAAAAGCGATTTCCAGGTCAGACTACTCAGGGAAACAGGAAAATCAGGCTGGTGTTGTAGGTAATGAGGTTATGAACCAATGCTGAACACATGGCCAGGAGAGAAGGTGCCTGGCTCTGGGCTGGAGAGAGGAATCACAGATAGGATGGTGCTCCCAGCCCTGTCCTAGGCATAATGTGTGGCCCAGAGAAAGCAACTTCACTTTTCAAGTGTCTCATTGTTATTATAGGTACTGGTGGACTGCAGTTTCAATTGCATTGAATTGTATTTTTTATTTTATTTTATTAACTGGTGTAAAAGAGAGATCATGCAATTAAAGACAATGCTGAAGTAAAGAACTGTAAAAATGCATCTTTTTTTCTCCCTGTTGAGTGCAATATAATCATGAGTGCAAAGGAGATACAGACAGCCCTTGCTGGACCCTGCACAAGCAGGTCATGCAGAACAGAGGCTGCTATTGTACATTATATGATTTTTTGTATTTTTCCTCATCAATTACAACCTCCTTCCTGACTTGGAGAGACCACAGTCCTCTGGAGCTAAAACAAGCTACCCTGGATACAGTCCTTTCCTAAGCAGACATTGTACATGTGGTAAATATTATTCCCCAGAGAACAAACTGAAATCACATAATTCATTTCAGCAAGGAAGGGAACCAAGAGAAAAAGTGAAGATTTTAGCAGACACCAAATACAGACACGCGTATTCTTTGTACCAAACTAAAATGTTCTCTGTATGGAAACATTAACTACAAAAATATTAGTCTTCATTTCTAAGGTTTTTCATTGCTTGGCTTTGATGAGTTTAGCAACATTTCCACTACATGCCACTCTTGGAACCTGTCTTCCTGTCACCAGGAGTGCCAGCCTTCGCTGCCTGTGCTCGACAAGAACTTCAAACCATTGTTATGGTTGTCCTCCCTGTTTCACTGCAAAAATTCACAAAACCAGCCACTGTCTCCCAGACTTCTCCTGAACTCCATCTCAGCCAGGCTATATGCACAAAGCAAGGGCTAAGATTGTCTCGATGCTTCTATTTGCACTGATAATTAATTATTCTATTTCTTACACCATATGCATACCTTTAAGTTAAAAGTACATGAGCTTGCACAGAGGGTGTCTGTGCTTGTGTGTCACATAGATCTTGTAATTTTACATCTCCCATGACAGAAATGCACAATAGGCAGTCCTTAGAGCTTGTAGAAAACCAGGACTGTGCTTTATGAACTCTGCTGCCTTTTTCAGGGTTTTACAACTTGAGTCACCTAATGAAGAAAACCTCTTGTTTCTCCCCCTCTCTTCTACTTTTCTGTTTAACCCACAGTTTGCAAGCAGCCCTTCCATGTGAGCAGCAGCTCTCCACGTGTGACTGCAAGCAGGATGGAAATGGAGCGCTGGAGGATTCCTGCGGTTAATACGTCACTTGTAGATGCACCATAAATCCAGGAAACTTTTCCAGTGTCTGAATCTAATTATGCTTTGGGGGTATTTATTTATGTTTTATTCTCTAATGGGCATGACTGAAGGATGAGCTAACTTTTTTATGTGAGATTTTGCTGTTTTCTTTTGTTTCCAATTTATGGCCCATAGTAGAGATCTTTGACTTATGAAGGGGAGCACATAGCAGGAGTGAGACAGACATGTTTAAAATAGCTCAGTGATGTGGCTCAGTTTTCACAAAAATCAAGTGTAGCTAAAAAGGCTTACTCAGATTTTTGCAGTTCCATCTATAATACTCCTCTTTTTCTCAGCTAACATTAAAGCTGACACATTTGCTGAGTCAGCAAGAAAATTTGGGTATTTATTTCAGCTGCACGTACTTTAACCAATGAATAAGAGCATCTTCTTTATGCTCAACTATTGTTTGAAGAATTCTTGAAACCAACAGAAGTGTGGTTAGAATAACAGAATTATGGAATCACAGAATGGTTTGGGTTGAAAGAGCCTTTAAAAACCATCTTGTTCCAACTCCCTACCATGGGCAGGGACATCTTCCACCTCGACCAAGCTGCTCAAAATCCCATCCAAATTGGCCTAGATGAAAATTGAAGTTAGCTGACTTTATAGAACAATTCTAAGCTGAAATTCTGAAAGATGCAAGGTATTCATTGCTGCATCAGAAAGATCTTTTTCTGAAGACCATGAAAATTAGGAGAATGCTGGATAATTGGTAACAGACAGCATGCAACATTTATCATTCATCACCTCCAGCTGATGCTATCACAGGCAGGGGCTTATGCAAAAATCTAAGTTCCCCAGACTTTTTTTTGTTTTTAATTGAAAAATGTAACAGGAACAGATACCAGCTGAATGCTCTTGAGTTAAGATTTCAGCTGATTTGAGAGTTTTAGTTTCTGTGGTTCTCTGTGTCCATCTTTTAAAGTGGTTGTTCTAATATTCTAATCTTGCATTTGAAACAACTTCACAAACCTACATTCCTTCATCTTAATGAATCCTGGAAAACAGGAAATGAAGGGTTCAAAGGAAGGGCAGACAACTACTGTAAATCACCAAGCATATTCCCTCCAGAAAGTGATTACTTTAAAAACAAAACCTGTTCATCATTAAGAGATATAATTATAACAGATTGTTCAAACCCTAATGACGCTGCTCTGAGGTAATCAGTCTTTATAATCCTATCCAGTGAAAAGAATGACATTACCTTTTGCAGTATGATGAAGTGAAATGCAGCTGACAAAACATAATAAATCAAGGAATAGTAAGACTCTCAGTTTTCAGGTACACCATTATAATAAGTCTACAGCTTGTGTACTCTAATTTACAGTGAACAGAGAGTCTGTCCCAGAAAATACTAATTTCTACTTGCATGCACTACCATGTAAACGTTATTTTTTTTACCAAGCATGCAAATTCAATTATGAGACTGTATTTTCATTCCAACAGAAGCAGCAAAGCTATGTATATGGGGAACTGAACTAGAAAGACACTATTCTGGATGCCACTTTTTTGCTGTTGTTGAGGCACTCAAGGCTTATATTCATGAAGAAACGGTTTGAGGCTTTATTTTTACATCCACTGTGGCTATCTTTAATCACATATGAATGCAAATTAAGAGCCCAAGCAGCTGTGTTCTCTTTCTGCTGGCAGTATAACAATGACATAATAGCCTCTATGTCAAGCATTCTCAAACAATCAGTACACGGACATTTGTTTGCAGAACTTATTGAATATTTAATTTGCTGAATTTCAAATATGCTTTTGCAGACATAAAATGTCTAAACATACTGTGTGTTAATTGTGATCTTATCTAATATTAAACTCCAAAGATATTTTGTCTTTTAATTACACTGCTGCCATTTGTTTTCTGTCTTGATCAATTAATCTCAGGACACTTTAATAAGTCTTGATTCTGCAATGGCCAACTGATTAAACAACATCTGACTCCCAAATAGAAACGTCTGCCTCAGTGGCAGTCTATTTTAAGATTATTTGTGTTGACAAGGAGTTTAAGAAAGCTCCTATCAAATGCCACATTTAATTCATGGCATGAAAGAAATCCAACACTTCATACTGTAAGAGTCTCTCGTCACATTATCTTGGTAAAAATACTCATCTTTTTTTTAACTTGTCACATGCAGTGCTTAATTTTCAGCTGACATAAGGGTTGAGCATTAAGCTACAAGGTTTAATACCAGAAGAAATCAGCTGGATGCTTCATAAACATTTCAAATTACAGTCTAGAGGCATACACTGTAGTTTGCTGCCAGAGTTAATGAAGTGCTTTGCTCCACTGCAACAGCAAACTCATGCCCAGGTAGCCTCTGGTGCTAATGACCTCAGGAGTTACAGGCCATAGGCGCCCTGGAATTATTTTGCCACGACGCTCCTGGCAAAATAATTTGATGTGCTTCTACAACATGAAATAAAATCCTGGATTGGTAACTTAATTAGAACTGCTTGTCAATTAACAACAATTGCTCCTGGCCTGAGGATCAGGAGCATATTTGTGAGGTTCATGCAGAAGATCTCATCAGCAGCCTTGATATTGCACTGAATATGTATCCACTGCTGCAGCTGTGATTTAAATTAAGTAGCTAAACCTTTACTTTGAAATTAATTAACTTTCTCCACCATTCTCTCCTGCACAGATCTGCTTTAAGTAAAAAACCCAAAGGAACAATGGATCCCCTGATCCCTCCATGGGTTACAGCTGAGTTGAGGTGGAGGTGGTGGCAAGTCCCACACCAGAATGGACACAGCTGTGCTGAGCTGGGCTGCCCTGGGGCTTCTGCAATACAGAAATACTCCTTAGAAAAGGCACTGAAAGCCTTACCTAATCTCCTCTGGTTAGATTTTTTTTTTTCCTGATTTCTATAAAAAGTGGTTATAAGCACTGGTTAAAATTCTTCAGACCTTCCTTAAATATCCTACTCATGGCACAAGCAAAGACCAGCCTGCTTTTCTAGGGTTACAACGGTGCTGTGTTTGAATGTGTAATAAATATCAGACAAAAAGTACTCAGAAGGGGTAGGAATGCAGACATTTCTGCCCTTGATGAAAAAAATAAATGACAAAGGGACAAAATACAGAACAGAGAAGTTGACCATTTTGCCTTAATTCTGGCTTTTCCCATATCCTTCATCTGTTTTCTGTCCTGCAAGTAATTTGGGCCAGAGGCTTATTTTCTTGCTTGGCACACTTCTAGCAGACTTGAAATGCTCCCACAATATGCATAACAATAACATGTACAGAAAAATCATACTTAAGCATTGGAAATGTTTTCCACACATTTAAAAAATTTAAATGGCTCTCACAAAAATCTTTCTGTTCTAATGCAAATCAGGTAAGCGAGATTTGCCTTGGGAGAGAGCTAAAATAAAATAATATTGCAGGCACCTGGTCCTCTGAGTTTTCACACTGCTTATACCTCGTTTTGCGTGACCTCTTCATCTACTGGGGATGCTTGTGTGCAGACAGCCTTGGGCTAAGCAGGCACATCTCCACACTCTGGCCATCTTTTCTGGACTCTAAGGTACCGAGGAGTACAAGCGTACCTGTGTAGCCGGTTTTACAAACGCAGTTGAAGCTTCCCGGGAAGTTCTGGCAGGCAGCACCGTTTTTGCAGGGGTTGGACAGGCACTCGTTGACGTCCCTCTCGCAAGCCATGCCGGTGAATCCCTCCGGGCAGCTGCAGGAGAAGCCCCCCACCAGGTTGTGGCAGGTGCCGTCGTTGTGGCAGGGCGACGGGAGGCACTCGTCGACGTCGGTCTCGCACAGGCCGCCCTCGTAGCCCGGCAGGCACCGGCACACGAAGGGCCGCAGGGGCTCGTTGGCCACCACGATGACGGGCACACTCTCCAGCGTCCTCAGCGCCGGGCTCACCGCCAGCCTCCTCAGGCAGCTCCCCCCGTTGTGGCACGGGCTCTGCAGGCACCAGTCGTGGTCCACGGCCTCGACGCGCACCCCGCTCTGGCGGAACAGGACGTCCTTGATGCTCTCGAAGAAGGTGGCCACGCCGCTGGGGTTCACGTACTGGTTGTTGGCGCGCCTGACGGCCGCCATCACAAAGGTGTGATTGCCGTCCTCGTGGAGCCCGTAGAGCTGGATGGCCGTGCCCAGCCCAGCGAGCTGGGAGCTGGCGATGCGCAGGAAGTGCAGGTAGTGGTTGGTGAGGAAGTCGCGCACGCCGTGGGCGCTCAGGCGCAGCAGGACGCTGCTGTCGATGGTGGCGTTGCTGAAGCCCGCGAAGAAGACGCGGACGCTGCTGGTGACGGCGCCGTGCAGCCCGTCACTGCTGAGGACAGCCAGGTCAAACGTGCCATCCGTGGACCTCGCCTGCGAGTGCAGCTCACAGGTGCCCCCGGGAATGCTGAACAGGCTGGTGACTCCTGAGGTGAGGGAGCACTGGAAGCTGTCCAGCACGTCTGGATCCTGAGGCTTTACGTTGCCCAGAATTCCACCTGGGAAGAGGTTGCCATAATAATGAACAAAGATTTCTACCGTTCTGGGCTGAGACGGGTTGTCGTTTTGGTCTATTACCTTGATCTGCACAGTTCCTGTGGAAGACATCTGAGGAACGCCAGAGTCCCTCGTAATCACCGAGAGGTAGAAATCGCTGATTTGCTCCCTGTCGATCTCCCTGGTCGTTGTCAGGACTCCAGCGGTGCTGAGGCTGAAGTAGCTGGTGGCAGGGCCAGTGCTGAGCAAGTAATATGTGAAAGGACCTTGGTTGGGAGGGAGATCAGGATCTGACGACTGAAGCGTCATCACCAGAGTTCCTGCACGGTTGTTCTCCAGGACTTCTCCTTGCCTGGTGGACAAGGTAGGGCCGTTGTCGTTGATATCTTCCAAAGTCACCAGCAGAGAGGCGCTTCCTGTGGCGGACGGTGTTCCCGAATCGATGGCCAGCACAGACAGGTTGTAGACGGGCAGCGTTTCCCGGTCCAGCTCTGCAGTCACCGTCACCTGTCCCGTCTGCGGGTTGATGGAAAAGGCGCTGTTCTCGTTGCCAGACCCGATGAAATAGGAAAACCTGCTCCAGCTGGGGACAGAATCTGAATCAAAGGCGCTGACGAACGTGACATGGGTGCCTGGAGGAACACCCTCGCTGATCCGTACATTGTAGGTTCCCAAGGTAAAAACAGGAGGATCGTTGGCATCCAGGATTGTGATATTAACAGTTACTTCATCTATATCTGCACCACGAATGCTCCCCAAATTTTTTGCAAGGACTTTCAAAGAGATTCGCTCTTCTTTTTCTCTGTCAAGAGGTCCTGAAACATGGATCTGGCCACTTTTCTCATCTATCTGGAAGCCCTTCTTTCTGCTGTTGCCAAAGATGAGGTAGTGGACTTCTCCATCAATTCCCATGTCACGATCACTTGCAAAAACTTCACCTACAACAGTACCATTGGAGGCTGCCTCTGAAACCTCAAAATAATAAAGTTTGGACACAAAACGGGGCACGTATTCATTTGTCCCTTGTAAGTGGATGTTGACAGTAGCAAAGCTGCACCTCTCTTCATCTGGAACATTAAAAGCCTTCACTGTTAAATGGTAACTCTGCTTTGTTTCATAATCTAAAAATCCCTGGGTGGTGATGGTCCCCGTGTTGGGGTCAATGACAAAGAGGTCGCTGTCTGAGGACTGGATGGCATATGCAATCACAGCATTAGATCCAGAGTCAGCATCAGTGGCATTTAAACAAATAACAGTTGTCCCACTGGGGGCATTTTCTAGCACGGTGGGAAAGTACTCCTCAGGGCTGAATGCTGGGGAGTTATCATTGACATCAATGACATTAACAGTGACACTGCAATAGCCTGTTCGGGACACCCATCCTCCATCCGTGGCAGTAACAACCAGCTCGTGCTTTTGGTTTAACTCAAAATCAAGTGGTTTGGCCAGTGTCAGTGTACCAGTGGTTGTGTTAATAGCAAAGATTCCAGCTTCATTTCCAGAGGAAATGTTGTATCTGATCAACCCGTTCATAGCAGCATCTCTGTCTCGTGCTGAAACCGTCCTGACCACTGCTCCAACAGAGTAGCTCTCCGGGATAGTAACACTCATGCGGCTCTGGGAAAACTCTGGTGTATGGTAATTTTCTTCTGTCACTACTATTTCAACAGCTACCTCGGATGAGAGTGGGGGATTACCCTTGTCCTTGGCTTTCACTTTAAACAGGAAGTTTTTGTTCAAATCAGCCATTAGTGAAGATGACACAGAAATCCAGCCTGTACTCCTGTCCAATCTGAATTTATTAGTTTTGCTCTCATCAGAGATGAAGTACTCCACTTCAGAATTCAAGCCAAAGTCCTTGTCATCCACCGCAGTAACTTTAATTAAATTTGTGCCAACCCTGACGTTCTTAGTAACAGGAGTGAAATATTTAGGAGCGAGGAAGAGCGGTGCGTTGTCATTGCTGTCCACCACGTTTATGGTGACGGTGGTCTCACTCACTAATGGGGGACTGCCCCGGTCGGATGATGTCACGATGAAGCTGTGCCTATTGATGTTGACATTGCTGGAACCGCTGGAGTTTTGGTACCTTAAGTACTGCTTGTTGAAAATCTCTCCTGTGGTTGCGTTAATGCGGAAGAACTCAGACTGAGATTTTATGAAGTAGAAGACTTGACCATTGGACCCTTCATCCGGATCAGTGGCTGATACCTGGGTGACCTTTAGCCCAATCCCAGGAAGCTCGGGACACTCCAGGTAATAGGATGTTTTTGTAAACCGTGGGGCATTGTCATTGACATCTGTGACAAATATGGTGACATCTGTGCTCACGGTCCACCCCGAGTCATGCGCAGAGACCCTGATTCTGTAGCGGTCAGTGTCCTCTCTGTTCAGGGGTCTGCTGATGGTGATGTCCCCGGTGCTGGGATTTATGGTAAATGGGAGACTCGTGTCCCTTATGGAGTACCTGCTGACCGCGTTCACCCCAATGTCCTCATCTGATGTGGTGACTCGCGTTACTGTAAAACCCAGAGGTGCATTTTCAGGCACAGAAGCACTGAATATCTGTGAAAACCTCGGAGCGTTGTCATTTTCATCTAAAATATTAATGATAACTTTGACAGTCGTGCTCTGGAGCGGAGTGCCTTTATCCGAAGCTTTTATGGTTAGTGTGTACTGAGACAGTTTCTCCCTGTCCAAGGGCCGGACACTTCTGATCTCACCAGTGGCTCGATTGATACTGAAACTGTTTTCGGTGTTGCCCTCAATTATTTCATAATGTAGCTGTCCATTTAGACCACTGTCTCTGTCAACAGCAGCCACTGTCAGTATCTTCCGTGGGGACAGGTTCTCCGCTATTTCTGCAATGAAGGGATCTCGCTCAAACTCCGGCACGTTATCATTGACGTCAAGCACTGATACTTCCAATTTCTTGTATGAGGAGAAGGGGGGGAAGCCCGTGTCCCTGGCCTCAATCCACACCACGTATTTCTGTACAGCTTCAAAATCCAAAGCCCGCCCTACAGAAAGCTGTCCTGTCACCTGGTCCACCAGGAAGGTGCTGCCCACGTTACCACTGGCAATGTAATAGGACAAGGAGCCTCCTCTGGCTGAAGATCCAGAGACGGTGGTGACAAGTGTCCCCACTGCTTGGTTTTCAGGGAAGGTGAAGGTCTCCTGCTCTGCCTGGACACGAGGAAATTCGGCTTTGTCCACAAACCTCACGGTGACAGTGGTAGAGTCTGTCTTGGGGTACCGGCCACCATCCCTCACGTGAACAGAAATGGTGACTTCAGACTCTCCCGCCAGTGGTTTTGCAGCCAGGATTGCCCCCCTTGCTGGATCAATGTGGAACTTCTCAGAGTTCTTCCCCACGAGGGAATAATGGAGCTCAGCGTTGGAGCCGGCATCTGCATCGGTGACAGTCACAGCAAACACGAATGAGCCTGAAATGGAGAACAAAGCTTGGTCAGTCCTTCAATGAATGCACTGACTGGGAGAAACACGATGCCAGCCTTTCACTCAGAAGCACAACCTGGAGCAGCATGCTCTTCCTCACATTGCCCTGAAAATGAACTGCTTTTTTCACAAAAAAGGTGAGCTCAGCAAGGGGCAGGTGAGTCTGTGAGTCCACAAGATATGCATGCAGCCAAAAAATGCCGAGTTGAAAAACAGGACACTGCATTCAGAGAGATAGACCTACAGATCTCAGTGACTGGGAAACAGACCTGCAGCCTTTGGGAGGCCTATCATCCTGCTTCTAGAACATTCACACAATATAAACCATAAACCCAGGAAGACTGAATGCTATTTTGATTTTTTAAATTACTCTTAGCCTACTTCTCGATGAAAAAACACCACCCTGGCATTCAAGGACTATTAAGGTTACATAAGAGAAGTATCCATGGACATTTTCTCTACACCAGTGTCCCGTGCAAACCCTCTTTTTCCTATTTCCCAGGTGCTGCTCCTTTCTCCCCACTAGCCCCTTACTTCTAATTTTCTGAGAGTATTCCAAGAACAATAACTAAGAGGACTGCATTTTTAAAAGCAAGCTGGTAAAATAGAAATGCAAAACTACTGCACACTAGGACAATAACATGATTGCACTCAGACCTTTCAGGTCTTTTGAATTTATGCTTCACAATAAGCTTAGCTGTAGGGGTACCATTTGCATTATCCCCTACATTTGCCCAACTGCAAGGAGAACCCAGGATGTTCTTCCTCACCAGACTTTACAGATCTAATGCACAGCATGTCCTTCAAATTAGACACTGTCCAAACAATTTGCACAACACTGTTGATGTTTTACTGTTACTAAATACCCAGTTTTGTATAAAAAATCATGCTGTTTTCAACCTCTTAAGGGAAAATCATTTACAGGCAGGAATGACTTTGACAGCATCCCTTAAAACTGTACTTCATGTCACTATTTGTCATGTGCAGTGATTTGTACTCCAGGGGCAGGAGTATTTAGACAAGAACAATATTCAAACCCCTGTGAGAAATGGGACAGGAAGAAATGAAGATTTTGTGCTTCACTTACTCAAATTCTAATATTAATATTATTACTAGTTCCCCGTTTTAAACTCAACTAAAAATACCAGAAAGAAAAGAAAGTTGTAAATAAGAAAAGTGGATACATCCCTAGGTTTTTGCTAAGTTAAAAACAGAGTAAATACAGCTTAGGTTTCATACAAAAGGCACCCACAAAGATATTGTCAGAAAACATCAGGTCAACCTATGTGTACTCCTCGAGAAAAGAATTTAAAGAAACACCCCAAAAACAACCAGAAAAAGGCACTACTCAGATTACACAAAGTTTCACCAATGCAATAATAAAACAATTTCATACTGTTGTTCTGGAAACAGAGAAGAATTGTAAACAAATTCATTCTTCCATAAAAAGGAGAAGTATTTGAAATTGTTTAAAATTAAGAGACAAAATCCAAGACATGGAAATAAACTTTTCTGTTAAAAGAAAAGTTGTTTTGTAAACCATTTGTCATGGAATCCTCTCTGTAGGCATCATATATCCATGTATGTGAAAACATGGAACATGAACTGAACCAGGAATTAACTCCTGTGTTGAGTGAAGTAACTTTAATTTGGGTGTAGGCTCCACAAAAGGAAGATTGCTGCTTGATTACTTTTATTTTATTTTACTTCACCACTTGGCTCAAGGAAAGGCAACATAATTGACATCTGATATAGACATGGCATTTTCGGAAGAGGTTATCAAAATCCTGTTTAGGAATTGCTCAGAGGAGACTTTCAGAAATAAAACCAGGCCATTGTCTTCCTAACCCTGGCAAAATAGTAACTTTTTTGAGTGAGTACATCTACATTATGTAACTACAGGAACATAATTGAATTTGGAAGGGAGGAACACAATAGAAAAAACCTGCTAAATTGTGGATGCTAAATTGAGGTTTGTTATTCCTCATTCCCATGCAGCACACCGGGAAGAAAGCTGCAGAGGAACATCTCAGAAACATTTTTGGTGGCACAGCTTTGCATTTCATTAAAGAAAAGAAGAGAAGCTGTGAATGAGCATCCCTGGAAGAGCTCAAGGCCAGGTTGAGATGGGACTTTGAGCAATCGGATTTAGGGGAAGGTGTCCCTTCCCACGGCAGGTGGGTTGCTACTAGATGACCCTGAAGGTCCCTTCCAACCCCCAAAGCATTCCCAGACTCTCTGTTTATGGCAGTGCCTTTGGCAGCCACCAGGTTACCTGCAGGGGTGGGTGATGGGACGTGGGTGACGTAGGGGTGGTGCTGGAATTTGGGCGGGTTGTCGTTGACGTCGGCCACGGACACGAGCACGCTGGTGGAGCTGGACAGGGCCCTGGGGAAGCCTCCATCACTGGCCACCACCACCAGGGTGTAGTTCTCCCTCTCCTCACGGTCCAGGAGAGCGCTGGTGATGATCTGCCCCGTAGAAGGGTTGATGGTGAACTGTGAATTGCCACCCATGAGCCTGTAGCTGTTTTGGGAGGAAAACCAAAGAAGAAACACTGGATGAGTATCTCAGCTTGCTGCCTTAATAACCACTGTCTATACCCTATGGGTACCAATACAGACAATCAGATTTTCTTCTGACTCCCCAGCTGTCTCCACTGTTTTACTTTTTCAAAGTTCAAGGCCTGTCATAAATGACATTTCTGGGGATTTCCAAGCATAGCTGTTTCACACAGATTTCTAATACGTGAGCTGACTGAGCCTTTGGACATATGAAGATACCATTGGATATATTCTCAAAACTGCTTACTGGAGGCATCCTCTAATGCTGATTTCCATGGGCTAATGCATTAACTGTTACTCCAAAAGGCTGATGTACCTTTTCACTGAACCTGCAGAATGTAATTAGAAAAAATACTGGTTTTTGAAATAAAACTATGACAGTTTTACAAAATAAAATGAACGTTTAATATCTATACAGTTTCCTGACACTGTTTTGCTATTCAAGATTTCAATGTTAATATACAGTAATTCATAGCAAATTAGTAACCACAGAGCTCTGTTAACAGAGGCTAATTGGGAGCAGAGTTTGATCCTCGGTGGGTGCATGTGTGTGTGCACACATCCCTGTGTGACCTGATAAGAACTGACTGTGTGCTCACTGCAGGCATGTCATAGGGGCTGCCTCTGGCTTCCTACCCCACTGAGTTTGTCCCTTCTCTTGGAAAGCTTATCCAGCTTGTGTTCATACAGAATGAATCTCAAGGATGTATTTTCAAAGGTACTTGGTTAATATTACCTTTTTTAACAATCCAGATAATGGATATTTGAGAAAACAATGGAAACAAAACCTGGCTCAAATGAACAATTCTCATATTCAATATCATAACCTAGCACAGCTGTGGTTGTCATTGCTCCTCTGCTAGGGCAGAGCAGCAGCTTTTCTGAGGTATGATTCTATGAAGGATTCAGAATAAAGTGGCTTTAATGAAAGAGACTAATATTCCTATCTTCACCTCTTTAAGACCAGAGCAGGTTCTGACAGCAGCAATAACACAGCCCAGAAGCTGCACTGAGAGGGTTGAGAGCCAGCCTGTGTAATAAACTGTGGCAACTTCTCCTGCTCAGTCATTAATCTCTACACAACGCCACGAGCATACTTTAATTGCTTAATTATGATATAATGTGTTGGCCATATGCAATTATTCTCCAGCCATAGCAATGTGCACCTAGAATAGAAAGAATGTGCACAAAGCCTAAAGCACCACTTAAATCTCCCTAAACAGCAGCACCAGGCACATTTCATCTGTGATTTGCAGTGATTTAACCCTGACTGGGGTATTGCAGACACAGAACCTTTCTCTTCTGTGTTTCCACATATATGTAATGGCTCAAATGTTAGCACTGGAAAGATACCGTGGTTTTGGGGTTTTTTAAGGAAATAATAAAGACATATTACATTTGTCATAAGATACTCTGAATTGTATCTGCATGTAAACCAACTGGACAGTGTACAAATGTCTCAACGTAACTGCAAAAATCCAAACTCAACCCAAATAAACCTTGAAACTCTAATGGTGGCAAGTGGCATAAAAGGAATTTGATCCAAACACTTAAAATTTAGCCTTTTGACTCTATGTCTACTGTCTTCAACAGGACTGCTCAAGTGTGCATTGCCATTTACAACCCCATCACCCTCCTTTAATGACTTCACAGGTTATCACCAGAAACAAGAGAACAAGAGTTGGCACATATGGCCAGGTGACAGTTTTGCAGAAGATTAAACACTTCTTTCAAAACACAGCACATTTTTTGACTTTATGTGAGAATGCTAGCCAAGGATTTTAAATATCCCTCTTGGAAACCAAAGGTTTAATTTTGAACAGACTCTAGCAAGACTGAAAAGGAGTTCTGAGTGCTCAGCACCTCTGACAAGACGACCATACATGCTCTGGTCCTTCTGGCTTTCACCAGTTTTCTAATACCAGTCATACTTTAAGATCTACTTTAAATGCTGAATTTGGACAAGTTCTGTCCAAGAAAAATAAAGTCTGTTCCTGAGCCTAAAGAGTGTAAAACAAAACCTGAAAACAACGTTTTAATAGCTACTTATGAAGAGGAAAAATATTTTTATCAACTAATTCTATGATGAGGTACTGAGTGAATGACAAAGACTAATGGCAGAGATATTAAAGCAATTTAACCACACTAAAGAAATCCAAGAGCATTCTGATAATTTCTGATTATGGGACACAATCATTACAGTCATTCATGCTTTGCATGGAATTCTTTTTTTATAAAGGAGTTTGCCAGAAATAGTTTCTTAGACTATGAGTGAACAGAATTAAAAGTTTCAGTGTTTCACAATTTAAAAAATGGTAATTTTGGATGATTTTCAAATATCTAAAGATGTCTAAATGTCAAGCTTCTATTTTTGGCTAGTAGCTAGTTGGAAGGAAAACATTTCAGTATTTTATAGACATTGCTTTGCCATAACATAGTCCTGTTTTATTTTACTTCATTTAAAAAAGAGTGACACGGTGGTATTCTTATGCTCTCTGAAGAAGGAACCGAGTTGAGCTAACAAAGGTAAATAAGGAAGCTACTTTTACATCCTGCTTTGTGAGTTTGGAAACAGTGATGTTTGCAGCCACAGTAATTGAATGTGGCCAGATTAAGAACTATCACAAATTTGCTTTGCATTCCATTCACAATGTATCTGTCCTCAGTGGATAATCTTCAGCTTCTCTCTGCCACTCAGCATCTTCATTACTCTTTTCTGTGGAACTGGGAATGGCCAGTGTTCAGCTCAGTGCCCAGTTAAGCTTTATCAACTGAGCCCTGCAAATCCTTTGGCATGCAGTGAAAAAATGCCAAATTCCAACTTTTTACTGGTTTTCTGAATGGCATAAGCTTACCTTGGGTGATTTTCATGCTGAACTGAAGTCATTAATTGACCAAAGCTTTACTCAAGGAGTACATTTGCTTTCAGTGAAAATTGCTCCCTACATGAAAAGGTGTGAATGCAGAAGTATGGCAGGTAGTGGGTGCAGGTGCAAATTAAACTGGCTTGCTTTTCACTCAGTAAAAAAATAAAGTAACTCCACAACTCTATTTGTCCTCAATATAACTCTAAAAGCCTATAAGCAACAAAAGATAGATTTGCCCAAGTAATTTAGCTACACAGATAAAACTGTTCTATTTTGTCTTACAGCTTTAAGGTACGCTGGTGATGGACACTGGGGAAAAGGAAATCTTCAGGCAAGATATGAGGCAGTATTACATGGAGCAACAGTAATCGACCTACCTAATAACAGCGTTTGTAGAAGCATCAGCATCCGAGGAGTTTACGAGCAAAATATCCGTCCCCGTGGGAGCATCCTCCGGAACAGTGGCGAAATACATGTGAAAGGCAAACGTGGGGACATTGTCATTGACATCATCCACTGTGACAGCAATGGTTCCAGTGCCAGTGAGGGCAGGAGATCCTGGGGGAAAGGGGGGATACGAAGTGCTAGAGGTTACAAACACCAGCATGCTCATCGGAGCTCTGCCAGCCCCGATTTAGAGCCGAGCGCTTGAACATGTCACAGCTCGCAGAGAAAGAAAGCCAACACAGAGGACAGGGTCAGGTTTGTTTCAAAGTCATCTTGACATAAAGTATAAGTTGTGAAAGACCAAGAAAACAAAACAAAAAAATATTATTTTTCTTGCTCCATCTAATTCCAGAAATATTTTGTAATACAAGCTCAGTGGAAAAAGATGGTCTTGGAACAGCTCAGAAAGCCTTCCTGTAACAATTACGACCAATTTGAAGATGTGGTTGACTTTCCTATTTCTCTGCAAGAAGACCTTCAAAGGTGGCATGCTGACAGACGTGAAGACTCCAGCCCTCAATTTATTCATCCGCAGAACAAATGGAGTGGAAACAGTGGCAAAACCCAGCTTTCCATGCGGCTTTTTCCACTGCCGGTCGCACCCCTGACCTGGGGAGACCTTCTGGGAGAGGGTGAGAAGGTTGCAGTGAGTTTCCAGCCCTGTCCAGGCTCACTCTCTCTGTAGAAGCAACCATCTATAGCAGCAAATAATGCTCGCTCCAATGGGATACTGGCTTAGGGGAAATCAGACTGAACTTATTTAACCCAGGGCTTTCATCCTCCTTGTTATTCTAAACTTAACTCTGATGAGCAGCAACAAGCATGAAATAGCATGTTTATTCATGTGCAATCTCTCAGTATTTGTCCTCTTAAGCTTTTCCTTTGTCAAATCCAAAAAAAGACAATGAAGACTTTTACAAGCTCATGTTAGTTTTGTCAGTCCATTCATTATACTTCTTTTCAGCCAAGAATCAGCAAGACATCTTCTGCTAACCAAATTCCTCCCATGAAAAAAAGGGATCATTCCTTTCTTTGAACACATAGGAAGGAGAAGGAAAAAAGTGATAGCAGAGCATAAAAAAGTTATGGCCCCTTTTAGTCAAAAGACAGATGATGACCATGCCTGTTTTACCCCAGATTGCATCGCTTTCCCCTTCCATCTCAGATACAACAATTCAGCACTTGCTGGACTGGGAAAAAAGCGAGGATAATGAAATGCTTTGGGCCAGAGACTGGTGGAGTCCTTGCATATTGCACGGAGCTGTCACTTGATGGAACCCAGGCCGCCCCGTGTGACCGCCCCAGCCCTTCCAGCCCGGCAGATGATTGGGTCACTGCTATCCAAGGTTATTGCTGGAGCTCAACCTCAGGGCTGGGAATGAGGCAGGCTCTGCTCTTGGGTCTCATCTGCTCCCGGCAAAGGGCTCCAAACACAAAGTTCTTACATGAAAGGAGAAATAAGAACCCATTTTCCTGCATGTTAACCCTTGAAGGCTGAAGAAGCAACATGGGGAGAAGCTGGGAACAGCCTCAGCATGGGAAGGAGGATTTTTCACCACAAAATGCTTTGCAGTAACGTGGTTTAATGCCCAAATGGGCTGAATGACAGAGCTTCCAATTGAGAGGTGTTATAAATCTCCCAATATTGGGTTTGGAGGCTGCTGATCAGAGGGGAAGGATCACAACACCGAGGAAAGGACAGGCAAGCCAAGGAGTATAGGTTTCACATCACACAATAGAGGCCTTTCTCTGCTCTAGTCTGAGGTAATTCACTCTGCCAATTAATTCGCTTTCAGCCAGGAAGATTACATTAAGGCAATAAGTCTGACTCATTTTTTAGCTTTTTTTTTTTTTTTTTAACCTCACGATTTTGTCATTTAGCCAAACACATATAGATAGAAAAGCCTGCAAAAGCGTTCTTGATTGCTGAAATATTGCCTGTGAAGTGTTTATTATTACTGCATTAAACGAGAGAGAGTCCTCAGCGGCATTTGCTGCGTGTGTCATCAAGCCCTGGCCTTCCAAAGGCATTTTATTGACATTCATCTCGCAGCTAATGAAATGAAAGGTTGAAAGTTGTAAAGTTTCGCAGCTGATTAAACAATTTATATATAATTCAGAAATTAATCTTGGGTAAGTCACATTCAAAGAGCATCAGTAATGCAATTCAGCCTGGAAAAGAAAGCTAACTCACAGCTAAAACCTGAAACTCGCTGTTTCAAACCTATTTGCTATGACAAAGCCAAGGCCAGAAAATTCACACCGTGGGTTTAGTCACAGAAATGAACAGAGGTGGCAGAGCCTTTAGATCCTAACCTTTGCCTCGTGGCCCAATCCCTTATTCTCCAATTCCCCTTCCTCCCTGGAAGTGTCTGTGAGGCACTGTGCAGCGTGGTGTGGCTCATTTGGGTCAGCCTCGGGGAAAGGGCTGTGCCAGCCAAGGCTGAGCACCACAGCAAAGAAATTAGCTGGGGTAACCTAAGTAACCCAGACCTCATCAGCCTCAGCTTGTGGCTGCAGAGTGCTCACAGAGACATCCCAGAAGTCCCATATTAATTCAGCTGTTTGTAACATCCCAAGTCACTGCTCCTCATTTCTAAACCCCAAACCTTTCTCATCTTACTTGGATGGAAAAACTCACGTATTTACATTGGTTTCCTGTCTGTGTAGTTATCCAGATATGTTTTTTTTCCTCCAAGTAAAATATCACGTCCACAAATTTACTCCTTTATTCTATTACACTGAAAGACAAAGTTGCAATTTCACAGAGAGTCCTCAAAGCTTTTACTCGGTTGAAATTAAATGACTAGCTCACATTTCTGCAGTTACTGAGAAATATAAGAAGAGGAAATTACAAATGAAGTAATTTCATATGGAAAAGAAATAGCTCGGGGCCAAATTCTACCGTCCTCAGTGAACTTCCAGTGAAAGCTGTGCTTGCATAAGGACCACAGAATTTGGCCCTTGGTAATAAGCAGGTTTCATAAAATGTACATGTCATATTTGTGGTGAGAGAACTAGTTTCCACAGTCAGGCTGAGTTCCCAGATTTCTTAGTTTTGCCTCAATAGCAAATCTTCCCCAAGTCAGTTAATTCTTATTATGGTAGAGCATCACCCCTATTTCATTCAAACTGCTCTTAATATTTTGCATAAATAAGTGCAGTGAATTTAGTGTAAATTCTGCAGTATTAGCCAAACACACAAGATGACCCCAAACCATTCTTAATAAACCAGACATGTTACAACCTATCTAAAATTGCTGTACACAGCCACATAAGCCTCTGAGTACTTTTAAAAACAGCCCTGAGGGCTAAAGCCACAAAGAAATATACACTTTTCCCTCAGTGAACTTGCATTAAGAATTTCTATGATTTTTCACGATAGCCTGAACTATTTTTCAGCAGAGGCAGCACATATTTCTTTGTCAGACACTCCTCATTTAGAGCATTTCTCTAGTGTTATACAAGTAGTAGCTTGTTTTTTTTTTCCCAAATCCCAAAATACTATGTCTCACAAAGTCTTAGGATATCCATGTTGGAAAAAAAAGCTTTCTAGAAAGATGGAGGAGTGAAGGAACCAAATGATGAATAATGAAAGAACATAAAATTTTCTATGTGAACTAAATGGGAGAGATTGAATTGGCTGTTCCCATTCTGTGAGTATCAAATCTTTAAAATTTACAAGATGGTGCCACTCATATATTATTGTCATTGTAATTGTGAATTTCCCATCTCTGTGCACTGAGGTCTGTTTCTATGAACTGCACAGTTTATTTTCTAGGTGGCAGCTGTACATATACACTAAGCAGACAGTCCCACAAACGTCCACACACGTCATTGTTGAAATAGAGATTAACCTGGGAGAGCGTCAAAATTGTAACGCTGAGTTCAGGGGGAAAATTGCTTCCCACGGATGTTCTTCCAAAAGTTTCAGCTTTTTTTGCTTACATCTGCAAGTAAACATGTGTCTGGGGATGAAGAGAAGGAGCAGACCTTGGGAGCCTGCTCCTCGGAGGGTGAGTTACAGAGAGGGGTTATGAGAGGCCACCTTGGGCTGGGGCTCCCCTCTCTGCATGGGACACTGGGGAAGTGTGTTCTGAAGGAGCAGCCATGGGGAATGTGGGTCAGGCAGGCAGCACCATGGGACTGGATGTCTCTTATCCCAGCACCATGGGACTGATGAAGAACTACCAGCAGGTTTTCTGCTCCATTCACCCATGTTTGCTTGAGGCTGATCACCACAAAAAAAAAAAAAAAAAAAGATGGTATTTGCAATTTTTTTACCCTAAAAGTTGCAACAAGCACTCTCAAGTTTTTCCCCTCCCTCCTCAGGAGAGGTAGGATGAAAAAGTATTGCCTCTGTGCAGTAATTCCAGTAGAAGAAAGGAAAAGAAATGCAGGAAGGTGATGATGGGGAGAAATACCATTTAACCTGACAATCTCTACTTTTCAAATGCTGGATAACCAGAAAAGAGATCAATACACCGTTCATCATAAGCCACTCACTGCCCTGATGCTTCAAAGACATAAAGTCACCCACAAGGGATGCACCTAAACATTGCTGTCACTTTTGCCTTGGTCTATCCAGGCACTGTTGGAAGGAGGGAGCACCATGTCCCTTGTTTTGGGGAGTGGGGAAGGTGGAATCCCCCAGCACATGGCAGTGTCTGCTCTGGCACGTGTTCAGCTCTCCTCACCACATCTGGGTGGATGGGGAATGATCACAGCACTCAGAGCACTGGAACAGCAAGAAACAGCCATGAAAGGAAACTTGCAAAGCCATTTAGGTTCTTCAAGAAAGCTCAGGAAAAGATGATGCTATTGGAAATTATCTCGGCTGCATGGTGCTGTTTGGCTCACAGCAAAAAATTAGAAATAGGAGAATGTGTCCAGCACACCATCCACATATTGTTTGAAGCCTTAATGGTTTCTAGGTCCTGTCTGCATCATGCTTAGCACAGCAGATAGTAAAACCATCATTCCTTTCAGAAACCAGAACTCAGAAGTTTTTGCCAGCATTAAAATATCACAGTCACGTGCTAGAAAATGAACAATAAACTTAAGCAAAAACCCGCAGATACAGTTCACTAAAATGAAAAAGAAAAAAAAAGGATTAAAATTAAATAAAATTAATCTAAATGACTAATCAAGACTCATCCTGCAGGCAGTTCACCATGTTTTGTGCTAAATTAAACACATCATTATCCTGAAAATTGGAAAGCGATTTAACAGAAATGGAATTTTTGCCTCAGTGAAACGTGTTGCTTTGCAACAAAGCGGATTTCACTTCTCCAGTCAAACACTCAGTGAATGAGTCCCAGGACTAGGAGTTGTATGTGTTATCAGAGAGAATTAACTTTTTCACTCAAATAAACAAGGCCTTTCTCACAATAAAGTGGCCAATCTTTCTAAGTGCATTTAAATGCAGACGGAGTGTGCTGAGCCTCACTCAACTGGTGAGTTTTAAAATAAATACAGAGCTAGATTAAGTGAAAATGCAACTAGCCTGCATTACACTTTGCATTTCTAGGGCACACAAAGCTTGATTTGGAACATGGATGACTTTAACTAATTTTCCAAGAACACAAAAGAAACTGTGTCTGTGAAATGAGAAAAAATAGTCTTTTTACAAGATTGCACCACAAGTATTTGTCCTGGCTGGATATATTGACTGTGCTTTGTTTTCTTCTTACTCAATTTTTCACCACAGGCTGTCATGCTAAGTCTTAAAAAAACTGGTGAACCTAGATTATTTTGACACAAAAGCTGAAGTAAGTGGCTAATAAAAGATATTAAAAAGTTAGAAGCAATTCATACTCTCAATCAGTTCAGCAAGTGACTGACAGATTTTCAAAATTTCTGAGTGTGTCAAATTTGAGTTTATCTCATAGTTAGGTATGAAGCAGTAGTTGATCCAAAAGCTGGTTTAGCAGAACTTGAACTTCCAAAACCAAGGGATTAGATTGATAACTGGGACAGATCTGTACTTTTGCAAGGATTATCCATCAAGAATAAAAACCCCAGGGACTTTCTGTACTACATGAGGTACCAGAAAAGTCAATATTATCCCCCATCTAGCAGCCTAAATAATCTGGGAGCAAATAGAACTAAATTTGAGAACATAAAAAGTGAAAACAAAATAATGAATTAATCATTAGACCAGAGCTCAACGTTATTCAAGCAACATGTCCAGGCACACTTAGGCTTGTGCATGTGTCCAAACACAGATACTCACACCTGCCTGTAAAAGAAAACTTTGTCCCAAAACAGTGATGCACAATAGGGTCTCTCATCTGGTTTTATCCACATGGGTTTCAAATTTGCATACCAAAATTCCTAACTGACTGCATCATATGAATTCATTAAGCTTTGGAGCTTCAGGACAGGGGCACCATCACGTTACAATAGATTAAATATGCTTTTGAAAGAACTGGACTTGCAGGCACACAGAGAGGAAATTTTAAGGCCTCTGGTGTATATCCACATTTCCCTATCCCTGTTCTCTTCCTCTGATCAGGAGCAGTTTCCTGCAGCTGTTAACCCAGAGAGGTAAAAAAAAAAAAAAAAATGCTGGAGCGCTGTTACAGACCTACAGGAACACAGACTGAGAACAAAACACGTACAAGAAAGAAAAGGTATAATATATATTTAGCACAGCTTCAAGATGTTCGACAATCTCACACATACATACTGCAGGTTTCTTAGCCAGAAACACATTTATTTCCAGAGCAAGAAGTTACCTTCTACCAAATGTTTCAAAATAAGAAATGAGGAAATTGCTGAACTGAATGTTCATAAAAGTCATGGCATATGACAGGTTGTAAGGGTGTAAGGAAGAAATTCTTTCCTGTGAGGGGGGCAGGGCCCTGGCACAGGGTGCCCAGGGAAGCTGTGGCTGCCCCATCCCTGGGAGTGTCCCAGGCCAGCTTGGATGGGGCTTGGAGTGACCTGGTCTAGTGGAAGGTGCCCCTGACTGTGGCAGCAGGCTGGAATCAGATGAGATTTAAGGTCCTTTCTGTCCCAAACCATTTTATGATCTCCCTGTGCCTGCAAACAGCAAGAGGTGCTGGAAGAGTGGGCATGGCCACGTCCCCCACCCAAGGCCTCTGGAGACAGAAGGGAGATTGAAAGAAAGTGGAACTGCAACTCAGAAGAAAGACAGAGCCATTAAAAATATATTTGCTTAAAACCAACAAATTACTCCTCCTTGTTATAAGTTATTGCTGTAAACAGAAAAAACAGAGAAGCTGGCTCCTGCAGGAACTGCTGACTAAGGCAATTTTTGACAGCTTGTGACTCCTGACTATCCCACAGCGAAATTCCTGTAATGCACGATTTTGAATTATGCTTTAAAAACACCCTGTATAAATCGAGAAGATTAACCAGCAGGCTAAGTGTTCAGGCCATATGTGCATGTTTTATCCTTGCAATTAAGGCTTCCTGAAATTGTAGCTTTGTATTTGAAGATTGAGCTAGCAGACTTACAATTTATAAAGTGTAATGTTTAATTTTAAAAATGGTTTAAGATCACCAAGGCTGGAAAAAATCTTAGCATTTCTCAAAGGCTGATAAACTGCTCAACAACTACACTAAGTATTCTTCTGCAAAACAGATTACATTCAGAGATCTCATCAGCAGATATGAAATAGAATTTCATAGGTAAGTGATGTAAGCAGAAGAACAATTCAAAATCAAGTTTCGTGTAGAAGTTCCAAACTAATCAGAGCAAGATGGATGAATGAAGAGGTAAGGGAGGAAGTGCAACAGCTTGAAAACTGAAAAACAGACAATTATTTCTAACTTGAAAATTTTTAAATATGAAGCATTATATTCTAGCTTGTTTTCCAGTTTAAGTAAATGAACCTGAGTATTTTTTCTTTTAAGATATATACCTGGGTTTTTATCCCTGAAACTATTTTGAAAATGAAGTGCTATGCATTATTTTAATTTGAGTAAAAATCTTTCATTGTTTTCACAGTTATTTCAGCTTGAGCTGGCCAGCCTGAGCCCTTTGCCAAACTGAATATAAGTTTCTCCTGCACCCCACCCCAGAGGAACATATATGCTTGGATTTAGTCCAGAGACTCTTTCTGTCAGCATTGACACAAGGAAGAGCTTCCACGAACACAAGGAAATAAATGGAGCTGGGACAGAACCCAATATTCATTTTGAAACAGCTGTGCCATAAAACAAGACCACAGAAGAGAGCAATCCTTCTGTCAACTGCTAAGCACCAAGGTGAGCAGACATCAGCTTCATTTAGCTCAGCAAAGCCTCAGCAATGGGTGTATTTAGACATTACACAGAAAACCTGGCAAACAGGACATCTCCAGCTGAAATAAGTGAGTTGCTTGTTCGTTTTGACAGCACCAAAATTTAAAAATAGCTAAATTCGTTCTAAAAATAATATTGGTTCTTTTCAGGCAACATCTTTTCACGCTGCAGACTCCATGTTAGGTAAAAATACCGTGTCTGCTCAGGAAACAGGATGAGTACAAAAGTCTTTAAGCCTAGCCACTTAAATCTCACACAATGCTGAGTCTTAAGACTTCCTCAACATTCCTAGAAAATACAGCTGTCCTTTCGTTGTTGGGAAATATATTGAAATGTGTTAAAAAATCAACACGACTGCACTGTCATCTTTCATTTGATTTTAGGATTGAAGGGAACCAAAAGCCTAGCTCAGAAGAGAATTCCTGAGAAGGATATAACCTCTCTGCTTGGTTACCCTCCTACATTCTTGAAGGAAAGAATGCATAAGTCAGGGACCAACATTTTCTAAAGAAAAAACATATGGTTGTTTTTCATCCAGGTCAGGGATGTATACAAAGAACAGCTAACTAAATATAATAACCAGTTCACTGATTCATTTCTTTCAGGACTATTTATCTAAATCAGTAAATAGATTATTGAAGGAAATAAAATTAAAAAAACCCCAAAACACAGGAACACAGCTTCTAATTAGAAACATCACAATTTGATTTTGCTTTTTTTGTAGCAGTGTGCCATTCTGACCAACCTAATCAAGAGATGGTGGCTGCAGTTTATTTAAACAGTAGTCCTGGGCAGTGAGCAGGTTTCCAGATGTGCTACTCCACATCCCTGCAATCAATAAATAAAAGGAGGAGGACTGTTGGAATGCTAACATTTGTCCAGAAAATTACTCAAAGAGTTAAAGACACGGATGATAAAAGCAGCTGCACCAGTTCTTGTCATGCTGCCAGAGTTGAATGCTTACCTAGTGCCGCATCCCCACCAGATGGGGTGAAAAAAAAAAAGTAGAAAGTCTCTTTTCCCTACCATTTTGCCATGAAGAAAGGTATAGCAAAGCAGAACAGATTTATGTGGTAGAAGCAGACCCGTGAAGACACATTCAAATAGTTGTGTGTAGGTTTCTTGGCGTTTATGTTAGCAGACATTCTGGGGCAGCATCTGCAATCTAAACACTATCCTGTTATTCCACAGTCCATCACTTTGCCTGTCGTTGTATTTATAATTCATGCACTCTGCTCTTACAGCTTGTGCTGCAAGAGGGTCTCTAAATTGGGATGGCTGAGCTTTGGGATTGAATTATGTTTTATTTCTCGACCAGAGCCACAGGTGTACAGCTCTGGGAGATGCTGGACGTTCCCAGTGATGGATGCTTTGTGTGTCCTCATAAATCCCCCTGCCCAGAGTGCTGGCCTAGGATCCAAGACCCAGCCGCAGCGAGAGCACGGTGGAAGTGCAGAAGTGAGGGAAGAGTGATGATAAACCAAGGTAGGAATCAAAACCCCTTGTGCAGCCTTGCCTTGTGGAAACTGGGCATGAGGCAGGCTGCATGGACACAAATCACTGCGCCGAGCGCCAGGAGTCGTTCTGTCCGTCTTTTTCCTGCTTGGGAAGACTCTCCACCAACCCGCCATCCACCCTGAGGAGGATCAGCAGCCAAGGCCAAGGAATAGTTGGGCCAGAGCCAGGACAGTGCATATATCATGACTGACTTCTCTGGGACTGAGGGGAGCTCTTGCTTGGGAAATCATTTCTTCAACAACCGCCCGGATTTCCACGGCTGGCGCACGTGGTCCCACCGGCGGTCCCCCACCTGACCTGTCCCCAATGCTCAGGAGCAGCTCAGCTCTTCATAACTTTCTTCATAACTCCCAAGTCTTCTCACGTGCCCAGGACTGAGATCTGGGCTCTGGGACAGCACTGCAAGTGTGCAGAGATCCCTGAGGGCACAGGCACTGCATCCTATGCAGCCCCACTGGCTCCATGCTTTACTGTGTCCTAATCCTTCCCTTGCTGTTACACTCTGCCTACCTGCTGCCAAAACATGCTGTAAATCTATAAAGGTGCATTGGATGGACACCTCGAGATAAAAATAATGAAAAATTACAAGTCATCCTTCTTCCAGCAACTTCCCTTACACAGGCTAAGGTAACACAGCAAGAATCCACAGTCACAACTTGATGAAGTGAAAATAAACATAAGAAAAGCAAGAAATCCTTGATTATGGATAAGGAGACCAGGAAGACAGCCAAAAATAAGTTGTGAATCCATTAGTTCTTATGTCTAACGGTGCTTCTAAGTATGTATTGTGTCTGCTTCCTGGAAAGAACAGGAAGAGTTGGCATAGACTTCTATAGGAGCAGGATATCATCTCTGAATGTTTTAAACCAGTCAGTGCGGCCTATAAAAATTGAGATGCAGACTCTAAGAAAAATGCAATGAGGGCTGGACAGACAGAATTTTGCTCTTGATGGACTCTTCCAGAGTTAACTGCATCTGGATGTGTACCATGATTTTTATCTGTAAAAACCCCCCCCAAACCTTAAATCAGATGCACCATATATAGCAAGACTTATTTGGGCTGCCAAAGACTACTTGAAAGCCTATTCATTGCAGCTAATAAAAGCCAACCTCAAAGTGCAATGGATAATACCTTTTCCTCGATTCGTTTTCAAATATAATGTGGATGTGGACAATTTCAGACAAGTTTGCTTTTTTCAGGTCAGGCACAGCTTCCCTACCTGATCAGCATGTGTATTTCTGGATGAATGGTCTGCATGCAAAATCCTTCTTACTAAGAATTATCAAACAAACACAAACTAAAAGAATCAAAGAAATGGTTATGTTAGGCAAAGAGCTGGACATGCCTGTGAGAGTTTCTTCTATAAACATTTAGCAGCTGCTCAAGAACATAAATACTCCAAACGCTTTTATTATCCATTTCAAGATTGTGTCATTCCCATCTTTTTTTGCTAGTATGGCAGGAAATACAACATTTAATGAAGCAAGCACTGGGTAGCAGTGTGGTACCACCTGGATATCTACTGTGCCTATAGATCCCATCCCACTTGCATGAAATCAAGTTTTGCCACAGACTTCCACTGAAGACTTCTACTTTCCCATGTTTTAAATAAATCATGACAAGCATAGTTTTCAATGTATTCTTTGCTGGTATGAATTCAGAACAAGTCTTCAGTGCAACCAGAAGATGATAGCTAATGTTATTCACCAGCCTGGTTGAAAACTATCACAAATCACACCAGCTGTGGATTAGTCAGGTTGTAAACTGGAGCACAGTAGAGCAGTTACATTTAGCTTAAAGTTACTACTGAACAGCTGCTTCTGAACATACTTGCTAGTACATTTTGACACTGTCAGGAGGGCATGGGAACTTGTGAGTTAGCTTTACAAGAACATAGCAGATTTAAAAAGGAAGTTTCAAACAGTGTTTAATCAGTGTGATACCCACACGTTTAAACACAGGAACTCATAAAACATGCTGCTGTTCTTGTCAGCCGCTTATGGCAAAGGTCCCATGCACACTTCATGTATTAACGTCTCCCTGGATTACCTGAAACTCAGAGATCTCCCAACACAAGTAAATATTTCCATTTGGGACTGCTGCATTTAACTGTTGGTTAAATCTCCTGGATTTTGTAGGGTTTTTAGGAACCAGGGTCCAGGTAAAGCCTGTGCTCTGGTCAAACTCTTGGCTTACACATGGTGCTAGGGGTGGGGTACAGCTGAGTTCTGCTCCCCTCCCTCTTCGAGAAGGGCAATAATTGCTGGGTGCATCACACAGCTTTTATCAGTTCAGTCTTTGGGTGTTTTGTTCTGTACAGCCCTCACCGAGTTCTGCCAGCTTGGACTGAGAGGCCAAAGAGGCATCAAGACAAATCCAGCCTTGGCTTCTGAAGGAACATAAAAACATTCAAGCCCAAGCGAGTCCAGGTCACAAGTGAGCAGTTTGAGGCTACAGAGTAACAAAGCCAGCATAAAAACCATAAAGCACACAGTTATCTCTAGCCAAAGTACAAGACAAATGATACCTCAAGCCTTAAAATTGTGTTTTCCAGCTTCTGCTGTGCTCAGACTGTGGAATACCTGAGCACTGCTGCAATAGGGAAATATAAGCCAGAGCTGTTGTCACTGGCACAAGATACTGCACACAGCATGGCAGAAAACAAAACTGTATTCACTTGTCAACAAGTCGGCTTTGGTTCTGCTATTTTTACTGCTAGAAAGCAGGAACAAGTTCTGCAGTGAATTAAATCTATCAATCCATGGGAGACCAGAGATCAGTCCAAAGTATGATGCAGGATGTCTTTGTTAATAATACTCACATCAAAATCTGAAACCAAAATCTTGGGCTTAGACACCTCAAGTGAAAGTGCAATTAATCTTCATAACAAGACTTCACGTCCTGTTTTAAATGAAAGAACTTGGAATACATTTGGTATTGTGGAGCAAACATATGACTGGATGCTGAGCAAAGCAGAATATTAAAATATTGAGATGCAAATGCTTATTTATTTTCAGAGCTAAGATTTCAGTAAGATCAACTGGGTAGTCCATAGCTGTTTTCTGGCCACTGATACCGCCTCTGCACATTTGTGATGCCAACATTACACAGGGTTTTATTGCCGTTTAAATTGTTTTTTGTAGTCATGCATGAAGTTCTTACAATTTAAGTAGGACCACTTATTACTGCAGGGCAAAAATCCACCTACTTAAATCTATAGAGTTCTACCAAGAGCAGACAACTAGACATAGGAATAAAGTCCTGATTTCCAGAAACCAAATTCCCTTTGACATCAGGTAAGCCCAGCTCTTCCCGCAGAGATCTCCATTCAACGTGACTACCCAATCTCCACCCACTAAAGCTTCAGACCACCACGAAAACATTTCTTTTCTGCCCAGAATGGGATGTTTCCTGCACGCCCTCAGCAGGAGGGATGCTGTGGTTGCCTCACCTGCATCAGCAGCTGTGACCAGCAGCAGGTAGTGCTCCTTGGCCTCCCGGTCCAGGCTCTGCTCCAGGCGCAGCTCCCCGCTCTCCGAGAGGGTGAAGGCTCCCTCCTCATTGCCAGCCACCAGCACGTAGGTCAGCTTGCTGTTCAGCCCTTGGTCATCATCCCTTGCTACAACCTGCACCAGCAACGCAAACACAACAGCTATCAAAGACTGTAAAGTTCTATCAGGATAGAGGAAGCATGCTCTGTGATAATAATCCAAATTAACGGGCTGAATTAATGCAAATGCTACAAGTATAAATCAGATGTAATTGAAAAAAAATACTTAACACAGTGGTGGTGGATTTAAAAAGTGCAGTTTGAAAACACGAAATAGTTGATTATTTATTTTTCTTAAGTGTAAATACAGTAAAACTGTATTTCACTGGCTCAGTGAAAGCCACAAACGACCTGGTACAGACTAAGCTCCATATGAGAGCAAGCACTGCATGTCCTGCTGCTGGAATCCATGTAGTTCTCTCTCAATATCTGGCACACAGCCTCAGCCCATGTAGGCAACAAGAAGATTGAGAGATTTGTTGCATGGAAGTTGAGACTGAGATGAGAGGATAGAGCAGACTCTTAAAGTCCCAGTGGAGGTGTGAGGATAGGCAGGGAAAACACAAACATAACTCCAAAGCATAATATTAACTTTTGGTAAAAAAAAACCCATACAAACAAAAAGGAAAACAAGCCAACAAAGTCTGCAAATTCAATTAAAGCCAAGAGGCAACTTTTCCACTGTTTTGCCTCTTTAATTTTGGAGGAAGGACCCTGCATTAGTACCACGTAGACATGCTACTAACTGTGAGAGGATATTTACTGCTGAATGTACCCACCTGAAGAATAACTTTTGGGAGCGTCTCCAAATTCTCAGGGACGTTCACAGAGTAGGGGGAAAGCTCAAATGTGGGAATGAAGTCGTTCACATCCTTCAGAACGATGCTGACTGTCGTGGTATCAGTCCTGGGGCTGCTGCCACGGTCAGACGACTGCACAGTCAGTGTGTAGGAGGGCTTCTTCTCCCTGTCCAAAGGCTTGGCCACAGTTATCACCCCGGTCACAGAATCGATCCGAAACTCACTGCCGGCATCCCCGCTCACGATGGCGTAGCGGACCTGCCCGTTTGTGCCTTCATCTCCATCAGTGGCCAACACCTGGATTAAATCCGTCCCTGTCAAAGTGTTCTCTGCCACCTCCACTCTGTAAAGCTTTTGGGCAAAGAGCGGGTTGTTGTCATTAATGTCCAGGACTACAACCACCACATCCGTAGACGAAGACAGGGACGGCTGGCCCTTGTCCGTGGCTACCACAGTCAGGGTGTAGTTGGCCACGGCTTCTCTGTCGAGCTCCCCGGTGAGCCTGACCTCCCCATCGATGGTGCCGATGCTGAACTTGTTTCCCAGGGGCCGGAGCAGGCTGTACTCGATGTAGCTGTTGGGACCACTGTCGGGATCCGTGGCCTGTGCCTTGAACACCACCGTGTCGATGGGCGTGCTCTCGGGCACGTAGGTCAGCCTGGGGGAGGTGAAGCTCGGCGGGCTGTCGTTCACGTCCAGCAGGATGATGGAGACTTGGGCCGTGCTGGTGAACCTGGAGGCCGGCGGGGGGGCCATGTCGTGGACTTGCACGACGAGGCTGTAGAAGGACTGGCTCTCCCGGTCCAGCGGCTGCCGGATGCTCAGCACCCCGCGGCCGTCGATGCCGAACTGCCCCGCGCTGTCCCCGGACGCGATGCTGAAGGACAGCTCGGAGTTGGGGCCTGCATGGGGAGGCAGAGGACAGGCAGTTAAAGTGGCTTCATCCCACTGACCTAGCTATCAATATTCCTGGAAATTTTCCTTCATTTTCCTACAAAAATGAGGATCGTACAACCACGTTGAGTGCTCAGCCTCCTCACCGCCGTTTTTGAATCCATCTGCTAATTTCAGCCAAGTTTCAGAGTGGAGCAGAAGCCTTTGAAATTGCTATTTTCTGACAAGATAATATTCATGAAAGAGAGAGGGAGGATGTTAATTGGAGATGCCACAGAGGGAACGACTGGCATTTCATTCAGCACAAGCTACACGGTGGCACCACAAGTAATTTTTCCCCATCTACAAGAGTTAGGGATAAAGGGTTTGAAACCCTTCAGAAACCAAGACTCAGTAGTTCTGCTGCTCACTGAACATCTGGTTTCCTCCGTTCTTCCCAGTTCAACTAAGCAACATTATTATTAATGTAATTATTTCATGAATTTTTCCACTCAATTAAAAAAAGCCACAAGCAGTAACTCCCAAGCCTAGCTGGAGCAAGCCAAGAGTGAATACTGGGGAAAGGTATGCTACCCATATATGGCATGGTATTCCAAAATATCGGATGAACAGCCCTCACTCATCTCATGATCAAAACATAACTAGCAATTATGGTCAGGGGAGAGATTTATCATTCCGGTAAGGGAAATGCATCCTGAACCTGAACAGGGCTGTGAAATATCCTCAAATATTCCTTGTAGGAAACAGTGTGTGTTCTGCTGCTTCGATCCCACAGTGCACTCTAAACAACTGGGAACATCCAAATGGGAAAAGTTTTCTCTCCTCCATCTATCTTACACCTATTTTTATTGATTTTGAAAATTGCTCTTGTTTTACATATTCAAGACTGTGTTTAGGATTAGTAAATTTACCAACCATTAGCTACTAATTTACCCCTCAAAGTAGCTTGTTCATGCAAAGAAAGCTGCCCACTTCACTGACTGCTGTGTATTTTGCCATTTTTACTCAGAAGCTGTTTTCTGTCCGAGTGAATTGCTTTAATAATAAAATTATCCCTGCATTAGATTTTTTAATCACTGCTGTTTATTATGCTCAGACTTCAGAAATCTAGTCTTATGTGTCTTTCCCCCAGTGGCTGCTGTAATTGGTATCTTTCCCTCTCTCTTTTTCCTCCTGTAGGAGTTAAATAATAAAATGAATAGAACCAAACATGAAAGACAAAATATTTGAATGCAATTAAAGAAATTAATGCATTTATCTGCCAGATATTAGTGTTTCTCCATTACTTTGATCAAGTGAAGGACGGTGAAAGTTTAATGCTTCTCTGCTTTTAGTTCAGTTGTATTTTCAAATGACTAATTATATGGATGAAAGTCTTGATTTCAGTAAAGAACTTTCTGGCAATTCAAGATTTTTGGAGATGGGTAGGAGTTGGGTCCTACAAAAGAGAATTACTTTTAAAACTACTCTATTTCCTCCTCTCCCCCAATGTTTTCTATTGTGTTTATTCCTAAGAAAAAAAAATAGTTTGTTATTCCTTATCTCACCTCCATGAACCTCTCATTCTTTGTCCTGCATTCTCATAGGTTTCCACGCTGTTAATGCTTATACAAATTAAACTATGAAACAGAAAAGTTGCCTAAATATCAGTGAAGCCAGGAAGGGCACTTAATGAACTATTCTCTTTTTTAAACATAGCATGCCAAGCTGGCATTGTGCACTTCATCCATAGCCCCCTTCAAGGTTTGGAGTTGGGATTTTAGGTTTATTTAATCTGAAGGTTCATCTGATAAAACACTGAAAGGACAGACATGGAGTCACCAATTTCATGATAACACTGTTCTAAAGGGTTTTGTTTCTATTTTTATTTATTTACTAATAAGACTGAAAAAACAACCAACGAAACTATTTCCCCCTGGCCACTCTATAAATTCTTGTAGAGTTTAGCTGGGAAATTACACCAGCTTTGCCTGGAGGAATATCTAACCAAAATTTTGACAAACTGGCAGACATGCATCTGCTTTACTCTTGAGATTTTTCCTGTTAATTCTTTGTTGAAGAAATAAAATCTGAATTTCAAAATGAATGTGTTTATGCTGAGATCTTTAGCATATAATATTATAATACTTTACTATGCAATATCCAAGAGCTGTAGCTGATATTAGCTATGGACCTGTATATGAAACAGCCTAAGCTGAGATAAACAGCTGCTGTTTCCCAAGGGGTGTGCTGAACAAGAAAATGAAAATTGGAGCAGTTTCACTATCATCATGTTTCTGTCTTTTATCAGTGTTTATCCTAAAACAACAGCCATACCTCATTATAAAACAATGTCTTTCCAGAGCTCTTTCAAACTATAGGATCATGTAACATAAATAATCAACGAAATTATATTTGTATTGAGTGCATTATCTGTGAGCACATGGAGAAGAGTATAATACTAGCACTAGCTATTTCTGTGCTCTAGATAAATATAAGACAACACAAGATAACAAGTTTAGGCTTGAAACAGAAACAATAGATCATAACATTTGCTCAAGTTACAGTCCTATGGGAGAACTCAACCTGGCATGCTCTTGGAAAGATATTTCTGCCCTATTAATTTTAAATCCAGCCTGCTAGAAAAGCAAGTGTGCCAGAAAATATAAAAGGCAAGATATCTGACTTCTTGTTGTGTTGCTCCTCAAATACTCATTTGCCTCCTTGATAACTGAGGGTGTGATGAATGTGAATTGATATGTCAGTGCTATGATGTAGTTCCCATCCACTGTGCACAGATGGAAATTAATGTATGAGGTGCAAGAGAAAAGGAAAACAGACTCATAATGGCAAAGTGAAATTAACTTCCAAAAGGATTGAAACCGAGTCCTGACAGGAAAATAAGAAATAGAAGAGGAGATAGACACAAACCCATTTATCTACAAGTCTGGAGGAACAATCCCTTCCCCGGGTATGCATGATACAAGCACGAGCTCCCCCTCCAACTTATATTTGGTTTACATAAAATAAAAGCCTTAACAAGTGTGGTGAAAGAGAGATTCATGCAAGAACAGCCAGTATCACAAAGTTATGACTTCTGATTTGTTGGCCTATCTTATGGAATCTCTTCTCCTTTCCTCAGTTTGATCTCAAAACCAGTTATACAATTTTAACCATGGAAAGTTCCATCCATCAGCACAAAATTTATCTCCCCACAAAAATGTTGGAGTCCAACAACTCGGCACTCCCTGAGGAAAAACTGCTTTACTGAGCAATCTTGATAGGTTCAGTCAATTTAGGTGCACAGACAGGGATTCCTCAAAGCATGTAGGTGCTTTGTCCTGGAAACACATTTCAGTGTGAGACACTTTCCCTGTCAAGTTGAGAGGAGACAAGGCTGCTCAACATGTCACAAAAATAAGCTTTACCTGTAAAGTCACTGGGAGTGTTATGAAGAGTTTTGCACTAAGTCACACTGGGTAGTGTCTGTGGACACTTCAGAAAATGCAGTACGTGATGGAATGTTGTTTTTGTATTTTATGGTCATATTCTATAATTATTCTTGCTTGGGCACAAAGGGTATGGCAAAGTGGTTAAGCAAGCTATAAAAATGGTACCTTTTACACTCAACACATTAACACTCTCTAGATGCCATAAATAATCCCAATATTAAAGCTTACTTCAACGGGAAATTTTCCTAAGATCTCTTTCAATAAGCTTTTTAACATCCACTATCAACACCTTGTAGATGCCAACTGTCTTCATGATAGACTTAAAAGTTATAGTACATTTAAGACGGCTGCAGATAACATCTGATGTTACCACAACCTTCCTTAAAATGTATAATAAACTTTCAGAAAAAGAACTGGGTAATTTAAAAGTTCATTTAAGCATAGGAGAGCAGCAACTTAGGGGTAGCCCTAATTTTCCCTTTTCCCAATAAGCCTTCTAAGACGTTGCTAAGGTGAAGCACGGATTTAGGAGCACAGAAGGGGAGGGAGCCCGTACCATCGTCGGCGTCGGTGACGCTGAAGTTGAGGATGGCGGATCCCGGGGGCAGGTTCTCCATCAGGGAAGTGCTGTAGGAGGCCATGCCAAAGGCGGGCGCGTTGTCGTTGACGTCCAGGATGTTGAAGTAGACCCTGATGGCCGTGGCCTGGCCTCCCCCATCCTCAGCACGGACAGTCAGGATGTAATACTGCTGTGCTTCGTAGTCCAGAGCCCGGGTCAGGTTGAAGACGCCGGTGACGGGATTCAGGAAGAAGATTCCCTCTTCATCATCCTCGCTTATGGTGTACGTGATCTCCCCGTTGACGCCCGAGTCGTCGTCGGTGGCAAGGATGGCTGCCACCAAGGAACCTGTGTGGCACAACAGCAGAGCACCATCAGCTCAGCATCAAGCAGATCCACAGCTGAGAGATGCCCTCCAAGGGAAACTCAAGCCTCAACACTCTCTGAGTAACTATTCCTACTTTTTTTCAAAGCTGAAAGGGACATCATATTCTTGCTTTTACTCAAACACCCTAAGAAATGGCAAGGAATGCTTTTTATCTTTATGCAGATTTGATATCCACAGGGGCAAAAATACCTTTTCTCCTGCTAGGTATTGTCTTCCTATGGCTCAAAGGACCCTCCCTTTTCCGCAGACAATCACAAGTTCTGGAACCTTCTAGATATTTCTTTCCAAATCAGAAACCAAAATGTGAGTACAAACCGCATATCCCAGCTCTGCTTTTTGAAACAGTGCCTTTGCAGGGTAACTGTGGTTAGAAAACTAGAAACCTTATAGGGGTCTGTTCTCTGCTGCTTTCTGAAATTCAACGCCCTGTGAATCTGTGCCAGTGTTTTCATTTCTGCATAGCTGCCCTCGCATGACTGACCTATCTGACTGGAGTTTGGAAATCAAGTGTCACTTTTTAGTATTTCGAACACTAATTATAATTAAGATCAGCTCATTTCCAAGAAAATAAATCATTAAGTTTCCTTTCCCTGGAACCAGATGAACTACGTGCAGCACAGTTAACTACTTTCAAGCCATGTGATAAAGAAAACTGCTTATATCATCAGAACAAAGAAGGGTGCTGTAACCTCCTTTAATCCAGCTGGATATGCTGGTATCTTTCACACCCATTTGATTATCTCGAGCTTTAACGTTTCTTCAGCTGCAAGGGGAATGGGGATTACTCTCTGGGATAGAAAGTGGAACCCTGAAGAGGAAACCTCATGGTCCTTCCCCTCTGGGTGAGCCTGCCAGCTGCTCCCAGACTGCTGGAGAGCAGAGCAGAAGATGCAGTACTCTAATACAAAATCAGCCTATTTGTTCCTTCAGCATCCATCACAGCTGAGCTGGGTATAAAGCTCTAATGCACACCATATAAACGAATAACAAGTCTCATTTCAATGTGGAGGGAATTAGGCTTGTGTTTTCCAGGGTTATTCCTGCTGAAACAGACCAAGACTCAGGGCTCTGAGAGAAAAGAGCATGGCTGGGGATCAGCACTCTGTACTTACAGACATCTCAATTACTTCCAGATCAGATTCCTGAGGCACAGCTGATTGCACTGCAATCCTTTAATGCAAAACACCACCAAATTTTGGGACAGGGACTGTGGGGCAGAGTGCAAAAGTTGGAGGCATGGGGTTAACCTTAGTTCTCCCAGACTGAGACTCCCATGCTTATGAAGACACTAATAAAAGGCTGAAAGCTATCAGCATGTCATTGATATGTCATATCAATTATCTCCTTAGCTTATTCTTGTTTTAGAATTTATATGTCATATCAGCTATCTCCTTGGCTTGTTCTTGTTTTAGAATAAACTTCTAAGATGCTACTGGCAGATACTGCTTTTGTATTAGCAATCTGTATAAAACCTTGGAAGTAATATTCATTTCTCACCCGGAGACATGTAGTAGAGCACAGTACTTGAAAACCTTTTTTGATCTAAATACTTTTTAGTTTACAATCCCCCTTCTAAGCATCAAAACACACTCTTGCACGTAAAAACAGAAAAATGAAGAACACAACCACCTGAGAGGCCAGCGGTCGCATTTCCACGTCCTGTTTACCTGGAGTGGCATCTTCTGGGATGTCAAAGGAGTACACAGGCTTGGAGAACTTGGGGATGTGGTCGTTGACGTCGCTGACAGTGATATTTATCCTCATGTCCGAGGACTGCAGGCCGTCGTCAGCACGGACCAGCAGGGAGTACTTGGAGCGGCGCTCGCGGTCCAGGCGCTTGGTGGCTATCAGCTCCCCCGACTCGGGGTCAATGTGGAAGCTGTCATCTGCACCACTGATGATGGTGTATGTCACCAGGGCATTGGCTCCCTAAGGCACAACAGCAGCGGTCAGGTCGTGCTATTTGCCAGGAAAACCACATTGTAACTCGCAGTAAGACAAGGATCGTTCCAGTAACTGCGCTTGGAGATTACTTTTCAGAAAAATATTATTTTTTCCTTCCATAAACAGCCTTCCTGCCCAGTCCCTGCTTCAGTTCCACAGTAAAGACACATACACACACAGTTTTTGTTTATGAGATGTGAAATGATGAGATTACCCAGATACTTTGTGCTCTACTCTTCATAAAAGGATTTCATCCAATCAATACCAAAAAGCTCTGTTACCTGTTTTAGTTTCAAACCAGCATCACCGAGCAGTGTGACATCTTAATAAGGATCAGTTTATTCCTGTTTTATCTTTGAAGGTTAAATTAAATCCCTGCCAGTGGGATCAGCTCTGCCTTTCTTGCTCTCTGGAGATGGGATGGAGAGAGCAGGAGAGGGAGGGAGGGAGGCATGGAATCAGGGGAGACCTGGGGCAACCATGTGGCAGCTTCTAGCCACAGCTCATGGTCAGGAGAAAATAATGGAGGCTGTGCTTGCAGCAGCCCCTCAAAGGTCAGTTTCTGCATGGAAACATATTTACCCATGTAAATAAAAAACCCCAGAGTGACAAATCACACATCATTAAAATCACAGTTCTGATCTCTTGGGTTGTGCTGCAAGCCAAAAGCATTTGCTTTTGGGTCAAAAATTTTCATTTATTCTTGGAGGGTGGGGGGAAGCATTCATGTGGACTTTGAGCATTTTGGTTGAAAGCAAAATTAAGGAAAAGTAAGGTTATGTAGAATAATGCCATGTGCTTCTTTTTCCAAGATAGGCTTAAGGATACTGAATGTTTGATAGCCTCTAATACCAGATACAGTACCTAAATCCTGTGTACTGATGGTGCCTGGATTTGACAGCTGAAACCTGCTGCTGACATGCCAGTGGCAATTCTGCAATGAACAGCAGATCAAAGAGATCTGGCAGAAAGAAATTCTATGGCTGTTTCAAATACTCCTGCCTAAAAAAGCAAATTAATAGAGATAAACACCTGCTTGTATTTGTGAGAGGACAGACAAGCATTAGTTACGTGACCTTAGCAGAGTGCCCCGTGCCAAACTTTCTCTCTGGGGTGTTGTTTCAAAGAGTCAGGCTGAGCTAACTGATAAAAGGAAATTTAGAAAGAAAACAGGCTTCTGCAGGTGCCCAGCCCTGCAGAGCTGGGTGCAGTGCTTCATCTGTGTGCTCAGGTGTGCCTGGGGGATGTCACACGCTTTCCTCCAATTGTGTGCCTTAGCCATCACATCTCAGGAGAATTTTCAGAGGTGACCACATTCTCCACCCCGTGTTTGACCAGCCAGAGTCCTTCTCACAGAGAGCAGCTAAAACCACAGCCACATTTGATATTGGTTTACACCTTGCTCTCAGCTTCAAAAAGCAGGGGGGAATAAGAAGATCTCGACCCAAAGCTGCACATCACTAAGAAAACTTGGGCTCTTTGTAAAGAGTTTGAGTTACAAATGTTCTGGTAGGGAAATTGAAATCATTCCTTTTGATAAAAACACTGACTGATTTCTCTGCAAGGTAACAAATCACTTCCCACTGGATGGAGTGCTTCAGAATGGGCAATAGATTAAGTGCAGTTCAGGAATGGTTAAAAAGAGGCTGGAACATAAGATATTGCCATAATCTTAGATATATTTTCCATACCACACCACAGAGTGGTAGTTCAGTATTTACTGCTTCCTGAAAGAAAGACAAGCAGCTAGAATTTTTTTATGCAGAAGTGCACCTTTCCAAAAATCTTGGGTTTTGTCTGTGTATCAGGCTACTACTGGAAAATAAAGGGAAAACCAAAATATTTACAATTACTTTTGCACCATTCCCGGGGGTGTTCCCGTGGTTCCCTCTGTAGTAGCAAGATTAAGTATACCAATTAACAATCACAGGAAGACTAACCAGGCTAACACAAAAAAGGCCAGGAATAAAATTCTCTTGAGGAGGTTGAATTGCCCTATTATTTGAAAGCAAGAACTGCTTGTTGTTGTCAAGTGTAACTCTGTGTTTTAATGACAACACAAACTTTTTGTATGATTATATTGACTTTTTAGTTGTTTTCCTCATGGAAAGAAACAGTTCAGCAAACAAAAATAACATTATTAACATTTTTAAAACTTACGTTTCTAAAATAAATGAAAGCATCAATGGCACAGTAATTTTTTTGTAGCACCTTAGTTGCAGCATTCTCACAGTAATGAATCTAAGAGTGCAAAATTATTTTTCAAACAGACTCATGTACAGAGCACACATTTTATCATTATTTCTTTTCTCCTCTTTTTGGTAAAATAAAACCTTCTTTTGGAAGGGATAATACTGATCTTTGTTAGGTCTAGTCAAAGGGAAAGCAGGCATTATCAGAATTTTTCTTGTTCTCCAAGGCTTGTCTCAGATTAATTTTGCTGCACACATCAGAACTGGGCTCAACGACAACATCTTGGTTTCAAAGTTAGTTTAGACCTCCACAATACTGGACAGAACTTTGTGAATGACTGCCATGATTCCTAAGGCCAAGCTCTCACAAAGGGATGAAGAAAACAGGTAAAAACATGTCCAGAATGGCAGTTTTAGTACCAACATTCAAAACTGAAATCATGCTCCTACCTCATCAGCATCCATGGCTGTCAGCTGCAGTATTTTAGATCCATCTCCTATGTTCTCTTCCACAGTCAGATCGAGCATGTCTGTGGGGAACACTGGTGGGTTGTCATTGATATCCTGAAGTGTTATTTCTACCTGTAAAAAGCAGGAACAGGAGAAAAAATTGAGCACTGAACACTGATTGGACCTGAATGTTATTAATAACATAATTCTGAAATAAATCAGGTAAATTGCTCTTAATCACATGAATTAGCACATTCCCAAATCACACCAACAATAGGAAAAGCCCGTCCGGATATTAAAATTCCACGTTGTTATAAAATACTCCTAGGAAAGCCTCTAACACAAATAAAGTTAATTTGACTTGTTGATAGCAACTGATTTTAAGTGGTCCTGGTCTAGTTTATATTGGAAGAGATCCACTGATAGACTGTCATTGTAATCCTCAAAGTCAGCCCCTGGAGAATCACCGCCAAGTGCCGGGGCAGGAGATCGTTCAACCATTAAATGCTGCCTGACATAAAGATGAGGTGGTGTAAAATTCTCTCTGAAATGTTTATACATTGGCAACTCTCCGTTCCGAGAGGGGAAAAAACACCCTTGCACTTAATATATTTTATAACAAATAATCTGCTTTTCTCTCTCTCTCTCTCTCTCAAAACTCTCCTCTAATTGCAAACATAAACGTTACTTTAGGAGCACCCACTAGCATCAACTCTCCTTGCCTGTCCAAAACTCAGCAAATTATCTTTTCACATGCCATATCTGTATGCCTTTCCAAGTAAGAATGATAGTTCCTGAAAGGTTGTTTTGTGATCATTATCCCTAGATTTTCATAAGCAAGACTGGTGCCCTGCTGATGCTAATTCAAAAAGATGCAGAGCTATGTTTTCTCTTGTTGCTGGGTCTGGAACATAATATTCCAAAATAGAAAAAGAAGACACAGCTGTTTTATATTTATCATGGAAGAAAAGGTATGGTTTTGGATTCAAAATATGGAATACTCACCAAACTCTGAAGACCCACTAAGGAGAAAATGAGTAGCTAAAAGAACCACGGAATAGTGAAAGGTAAAAGGCAAAGGTATGGATGACTTAAGAAGGTACCTGGATTGACAGACAAAACGTTTTTTCTGCTATTGTATCTGCTATGCCCTTATCCACAAGCATTCTCCATCCACTCAGTTGAAAATATATGGATTGGGCTGCTCTGGATATAACCAACACAGACATTTCTGGTGATCTAAAGTCTATGATTTCTACCGTTTCTAGTCCCCTGTGATAATATTTTCTTCTCTGTTCTGTTTTCATAGGGACCATCGATTGCCAAGATGTTCTGACTTGATCACCAGGATGATCCCAAACACAGAGGAAATATTATATTAATATTAGTGTAATATTAACATAATAGCTAGATGTGCTGGAAGAGGTGACAAAACAGGGGTCTTTTATAGAAGGCCATTATTTATTTATCCCCTATTTAATCCCTTTGGCCATTCAAAAATGGTGCACAAAACAATTCACAGCCTGAGACAGATCAGCCCAGAAGGTTTTATCATTAAATTTAAATCCCTGACAGCAGAAGCACAAGAAGTGCTGAGTAGAGCAGTGACTGACAACAATCTCACCAGACACAAACTTTTGGAGAAGAAACCAGCCTGGGTTGATTTTCAAGGAGACTGGGTGACAATTAATCACAGAAATGGGAGGGACATGGCTGAAATCACAGATGAAGGATTTTGCCAGGCCTCCTTGCCCATGAACTGGCACATAGCACACTCTTCCTGCTTTCCTCCCCAAAGTGCAGCATTTCCCCAGACAAGGTTTCAAGGTAAAGCAGCTGCACAGCTCTGCAATTCATTTATTCCTACCACACATGTCATTCACAGCTAATGTTTCAGCTGCGGGTGACATTTCACCACCAGAACCCATTTCCATGATGAGAGATTGCCCTTTGTGCAAATCATATGAAAAATATGTGACAACTTCTGGGGGGTTTGAGAGAGGAGCTGTGCATCGCCTACAGCTTGAATGATGTAAAATAGTGAGGATCCAAGAATACATGGCTAAGGACTGGGGGACAAATAAGTCAACTATGAAGTCAGATTCAGGAGAAGTATAAAAAAGAACAATACAAAAGGTCATTTTATTCTGAAATCAGTTCACAAGTAAACAAAGAAACTGTATTTTATACCGAAGGCGTGCTTTACAGGGTGGAAAAATAAGAAATTCTCAAATAAGGATGAGAATTTTTTAGAAAAGAACACAACATTTTTTAAGACCGTTTAGACCATGATTTATTACTTATCCACAGGGCTTAGATAATGTGTATTGCTTCAAAATTCACCACTGGGTAAGCCTAATTAGCATCTGTGTCTAAAGGCATCTTTTTACTTCTGCTAGAATTTACTACTCCAACTAGAAAACAGAAAACTACAGACCTAGGGAGTAAGATCCTTGGATACACTCATTTGCAGAAATTTCACTGAAGTGATCATAGACTCACAGAATGCTGTGGGCTGGAAGGGACCTAAAAGATGATGCAGTGCCACCCCACCCTGACAGGGACAGGGATGCCACTCACTAGATCAGGTTGCTCAGGGCCCAACCAGCCTGGTCTAAGACATCTGTGAGATAAATTTGAGAAAAAACATCGCATTTTCCTCAAACAAGAGAGGATCTCGTACATCTTGAATGAGATCAGATGTAAACTGGATGTCCAGGAGCTCACAAATTAGTTTCACTTTAAAATTATTCCATAAATTCCAGCATGAAGCCGAAGACCACAGGAGAACCACAACCACAAAGAAGATTGCAGCATATCTTATCACATCTTTACTGGAGAAGAAAAAGAAAAGAAACCAAATTCCACAAAGCTTTAATCAAAGATCTAAACTAAACCTTTTCCTAACCAACTGTTTCTATCTTTCTAATCCCACTTCACATTTGCATAAAGAAATCAACGTATGTCACTTCAGGAAATACATGGTTTGATTATTATCATATGCTACCAATTAAAAATGAAGTGTAATTCTGCCCCAGATAATGAAGGCAACCACAGGAGTCACATTTAAAAGGATCTACAGATCATGTGCTGTTCCACCAGTGACAGCAGCAAGTACAAGAATAAGTTTCTAGGAAACCAAAGCCTTGAAACTTCAAATACACCACAGGATGGAAAAAATGGAGCTGAAGGGATTTATCCAAACCTTGGAAGCAAGGAGCCATTGAATGCCAATGCCTGCAGAACTGTAGGAAGCAACATGCCCAGGCTACATGGAAAGTGATAATTACCACTCCCTCCTCCAAATCTATCCAAAATGAGGAATATTCTCCCCTGACCTCAAACTCGTCCTTCAGTGCAAATCTAGGATGCAAAGGCAGATACAAACCAACCACCTCACAGCACTCAAGGTATTGCACCATGCAACCAAAATTTCTGCAACTTTCCATCTGACAAATCCTCAATTCCTATTTGTATCAACAGCAACTTTAACACAGGACCCAAAAGTTCTTACTGCCACTCAGAGGACTCAAATATAATGAAACACAGAGATAGCAGAGATAGTTAAGTGTCTTTGCACCTTTTTTATTCTCTAACTTGCCTCTCCTGTGGTCCAGGCACTGATGGGGGCTTTGCTCCTCTGAACACCCTTGAATTTCTGCAGAAGCCATGAGAAAACAAACAGTTGCAGACTCTCCTAAACCTGTTAAGACTGTGATGGAAAACTGATTAATAGTTTCATAATATTGTCTTGCTTCTGTTGTCCAAGGGAAAATAAAAAAAAAAAATCAGAAAGCTTTGGTCAATCCACATGCATATAAATCTCCACAAAATCACTTTACTTTTGCACAAATTCTGGTACAGTGCTTTTCCTTCACACATGTAGAAGAAAAGACTGCAAATCAAAGCTTTCCCTCAGAGCTTATTCTTCAGACAAATACACATTGTTTATTTACCAACCCTTGTAAAATAAACACAGTAATTTTACATATCAATTTCTATGCAAACCATCTTTGGGTGGTTTGTTTTCTTTATTAGTTTTGTTTGTGTGCTTGTTTTATATTTGACTGAAGCTAAGATGCAAAACCAGAGGCATACAACAAACCACAGAGATCTGCAATATAGAAAGCCAAACAATACCACAAATTTCCCTGTGTATGAATCAAATTTCTCCTTCACAGGCTTAATAACATTTTCACAATAATGCCTTGCCCCTGCCACAGTTACAGATGGCCTGCCCATCCTCATCTGTGACAATTTGATTGCTGCAGCCTGTTGGCACAGACATTTTCAAAGCACAGGAAGTATTAATTGCCTTGATCTCGTTAGGATTCTTATTTGCTGCTCAAATTAGCCTCTTGTATTTTGTTGTGGTTTTTTTTTTTTTCCCTCCCTAAACAAATTCAGAACAGACTGAGGCAGGGCAGCACTCACCTCAAGCAGTTCTGCCTCAATTTACTCTGAATGTAGATGTTAGAAAATGGGTTATTTCTCCATTCAGATAAACCTCAGCTGTTAACAGATAGAGGAATCATATCAAGACCTCAAGTTTTAAGGCACACAGATCTATTAAAGCACTTAGGACATAAACTATTCTTAAGCTTATTCAAAATCATTTGTTGAATTAAGAAACAGCTGCCAAAAGATGAAGTTTCACTTCTTAGAGCAAAAACACCAATTCCACTTCAAAAAACACTAGTACCCCAGGTAACTATTACTGAACAGGCTAGACAAGTCCAACACTCAACATAAAAAGCTTAAAATGAGAGTTTGATTCTGGAAAAAGAAATCATTTTACTGACTGGTTTTATGAGCTACAAAGGTATGTAAAATAAAACATCACCCTGGCAAGGCAATGTGCCAAATTCTAACCAATCCTAACACCTTCCACAAACCAATGGGCTCCCTGGGCCAGACCCCATCCCTCTGTTTTACTGCAGTTATTAACGTTCAGTTTTCTTTTATCCCAAAGTCGGGAGGGTTTACAGACAGAACAGCTCTCTGAGGTTCTTCCACCCATCAAAGGGCAACGAGAGGAGGAAAAGAGATGACACAGGAGACGGGAATGAGCTCACGTGGCAGCAGCAAGTTTCCCTGGGAGCCCCAGCAGAGCAATTGCTGTTCGGAGCCAGGCTTTCCATGGCACACAGTGAGAGCATCAGAGATCTACAGATAGAACACGACCTGAGAAGGGAGGAACTCCCAGATGCCTCACGCTCGATACCCCTTCAAAAGCTACAACTATTTGATCCAAGATCAAACAGAGTGCAGAGGCAACAGCTTTCCTTCCCATTTATTTGGTGTTGAGTCATTCTTCTTCCCTTCCTTCACTGCCTCTCTCAGGAGATACCATCTAAAAATCCATGAGTAGCATCGCCACAAATCACCCTGAAGGCTTTTGTTTATGCCTAAGTCATTAGATGATGCTCCATCTTAAAACTAAATTTCATTAGATGATCCTTCATCTTGACACAAAATTGAGGAGCTTTTTCTTCTTTGCTGGAGACCATGGCAGCACATTATCAATTTGAACTGAATAAAAGTGAAAGGATTTTATTTTCCCCTCCCATGGTAATTATTCAAAATAATATCATTCATGATGACAAAAGGAAAGAATACAACTATTAATTCACCCCATCCACGGAATTGACTGAAGAGCCTGGCCAACACTAGTCTTTTTTTTTCTTGCCTTCATCACTTCAGCCTTCTTATTCATCAACAATTATTCCCTAATCCTGGAAAACACACGTGCAGGCCTAGATTCCTTTCTTTAATTGATGTGAGAAATCAGATTGGCCACTCACAGCAGTGAAGTTGTGGTTACACTCAGTGCTTGAGGACCAGGGTGCTTCCTCCAAACTGGAGAGGCAAGAGAATGGGGAGATAAAGGATCAGAGTACAATGCATTTCTGGAAATACATTTCAGGAAAAAAAGAAGAAGAAATCCTCTTTAAAAGAAAAAACATTTTACATACATACATACATACATTATATATACACATACATATATATATACAAACCCCATAGCCCATCTTGAACCAGTTTCCCACCTTGCTCTAAATCACTGTGAAACAGTAAGTTTGAGGGTAAAAAAATAAACACTTATGCTTTGAAATTACATGAATACCCAGTAATAGCAGAGGTCAGGAAGGTGAAAAACCTGAACTACTGATCGTGCACTTTTACAATTTTCACAACAAGATGGAAAGCCCATTTATAAAGAAAATATCTCGGGACAAGGCAATAGCTGAGGCTGAATGAGGCATCTGAATATCCCATTTTCCAGGAGGCAAACAATCCCAGTGCATGCTAGCACAATAAAAATCACATTAGTCTATTGTGCTGCAGGCCAGCAAACCTGTTAAATAGAAATGTAATGTTGTTAAGAATCCCACTGTTAACAGGGGGAAGATTGCAGCTGAGGGGAAAATGTGGGGGGAAAAGTGCTAAAAAGGCACTGTTTGGGGGAAAAAAAAAAATTAAAAAGCCAGATTTAAAAGACTTAATTCTGATGTCTGAGGTCAAGCTTAATGAAAGCCAGGATGTGAAAGCTGTCCTAGGCCCCACCACTGCCCACTCCAGTTGTCCCAAAGCTAATAAAACATCAACCCTGTACAAGACAACAGTAACTCAGAATAGGGATTATAGAAATATTTCACAGAATTAGGAGTAGCTATTGATTACCAGCCTTGAGACTCTTTGGAAACTTAGGGCTCAGTGCACTTTGCAAACATATTTTGCTTTGTCCATTAAACAAACATGCGTGGATCCTTATAAATGTTATTATGATTAATGCTGGAATTTTCCAGGTAATTTTAATCTGTGGGCTCCAACTCCAGTGTTTTAACACTGCAGAACCCTTCTGGAGTTAATATCCTGTTATGTAAAGTTTAGTAGGGTGATTTGATGTTTTTCAACCAAGACCCTTTATAGAGCATGGCGATAAAATGCTGGGAGATCAGAGTGATCAAAGCCACTGTGATTTAATTGACATTAACAGAAAAATCCTAGAATCACAGAATAATTTGGGTTAGAAAGGACCCTTGAAGACCATCTAGTCCAGGCTCTCTGCAATGAGCAGGGACATTTCCCAGGTTGCTCAGAGCCCCATACAACCTAGCACTGAACGTTCCCAAGGATGGGACATCCACCACCTGTCTGGACAACCTGTGCCAGCATTTCACCACTCTCATCGTGGCAAACTTCCTCCTTATACCGAGTCTAAATCAGGTGCAAATCTGCTCTCATCATCATTTAAAAGTAAAATTCAAAAAGAAGCTACTTCCTTCTGCTGTCTCTAAGAAATATTGATCCCAGTGCTGTGAAGAAAAGGTGCCATAATTGTTCCGTTTTCTCTCTTTCTTTTTTTTCTCCCCCAATCTGTTAAGGTGACCACTGGGAGTTGCACTGCCTGGAGTCTTGATTAAATGTTTCACTGCATCCAGAACACTTCATCATGCAGCATAGCCAAAATCTATTATGGCTTGCAAGTGACTCATGCTTTAGCTATGAGAAAACCATAATAAAGAGCATTTTACATGAAAATGCCCAAAAGGTTGGTAATTTAATCTTGATTCTAAGTAGTATGCAAGGTCTCTGCGTCCAGCCCGTGCAGACAATAAGGCATTGTCTGGAAATGCATTACCTACTGTGGTTACATCTGACTACTTCTGCCAAAGTCCAGATGAAAGACACTGAAAAGAAACAACCTTGTCCCAGCAGAAGGCCACCAGCCAGGACAGGGCTTTGACATTTCCAAGCCAGAAGTTTAAAAAAAACCAAAAACTTTTCCTAAAGGTAAAGAAAGTAATGCTAAAATTCTCATTCTTTCTGAAATCAGTATTTTAAGGTAATTTAAGCACTACATCATTTTCTGCTCCATCAAAAGAGACACGGTCTCACATGCAGCAGAGGAAATTAAAACTGGATTAGGGAAAGCACTACTCAAACCTTGGCTAATTTCACAAAGTAACAGCACGCTGAATTTAAAACACAAAACATCAAAACCTAAAGAATCATAAACATGGAAACCCAATATGATCCAACTTCACAGGAAACGAGAGAAAATCATCAAATTGGTACAAGGGATAAAACTGATAAGAAATGCCACAAGCAGTGATTTTTTTCTCTTCCTTTACCACCAGAATAATGAAATACAGGTTATTTTGTCAGTACTGGTTAATGAGTCACAGGTATAGCTCAGTCAATATTTTAAATTTTGAATTCTAAAACCAGATTGATTTTAGGAATGACTTACTCTGAACTCCATTTAAACAGGACTAATTAGCACACTAGGACCTCTCCCAGGTCTGCCCAGAAACTGCAATCCATTGGCACCAAGGTAGAGCTGGGCTGGCACTAAGAAAAGCTTCTCCATCCACCCCTCTTTTCCATGGATGCTGGATATGCACACACACACGGCCATAGGGCATTTCCCCAGATAAAAAGGGGTGACTTTCTCATGAAGACATTACTTCTGCATCTATTGCTACCTCTGCTTACAAACTCAATTCCAAATACCTGCCAGACCAACACAAACACTTGGCAAACACTTGCTAGTGAGGTTTCTTTTTGTTTTCTTTTTGGGATTTTTTTTTTTTTCTTAAAGCAGTATACATTTGGGAACCGTTTGGTTTATAACTTTGCATTTAATTAAATGAGGTCTACTGCCATGTAATAAGAAATGGATTGAATCAGTAAGAACATTTCAGTCTGTGCCAGAAAAAAAAAAAAAAAAAAAGGAAAAAAAAAGAAAGGATAAAGTCAGAAAATGCAAGCATTAGAAGTTCAAGAATGGGAATGTCACACCTCTAAATTAAATAAATCACCTAATTAAACTTACAGGTGTGACATTTAAGATACATGCAGTCATGAGGACAGTGTGATAAATCCATCCCATCACTGAAGGCTGCCCAAACAGCTAAAGAAAAGCCCTTTACCCAGAGCCATGGCAGAAAAAGCACTGCTACAGACACTAAAGAAAACACAGATTTTTTTTCTGTGAGTGCAAGGGAATTAAAGATACAGGACTGAATGCTGGCTGATGTTTTGCAGTTATGAGGGTTTCATATGTGGCACATTCCTGAGAAGAATCTCTACAAGAATCTAAACAGACTTCAGCCAATAAAACACACAAGGCCAACATGTAACTTTCTGGTTTCATGTTTAGAAGTACAAGTCCATTTAATAGAAATGCCTCAAGGTTTTTTCCCCCCCATAGCATCAACAGGCTGCTAGCAGGGAACTGTCAGGGCTAGAAATTCCAAATATTTCTGCATCCTCCTACAAATTTCAGCGAAATGCTTTCCTCACCATATTCCTCTTCTGCAGACTGCAGGCTTGTGCAGCAGCTGCACATCTGGAGCCAGGGAGGGCCCCTTGCCTGTGGCCACAGGCCACTTGAGGCCAGAAAGGCTTTTTTTCTGTGGCCACAGATGGACCTTTTCATGTGGCTGCCCCTCAGCAGAGCCAGCTGACAATCCAGCCTATGGTGCCAGGGTCAAGAACTTCAACTCACTGGGCACACCAGCCCTCCTTTATTCTGCTGCCCTCCCACGTATCACAGCTTTTATTCAGGCTGCTGGATCTTCAGGCATAGCTTTCCTCAGTTATCTTCTTGGCTTTAGTACAATTATTAAGTCCTACATGACAACAGCAGGCTGATGCACTGTGTATTAGACCAACTCCTATACCTGGACAATAAAGAAAGTCCTACATGCCTCCAAAACCTAGTTTTTCTGCCCAACTAGATTCAACATTATCACTTCTTGAAAAAAATTTCTGTTTCTGGTGATGAGGTTTTGCAATAAAGCCTTTCTTGAAGCTGAAAATAAATCTCTGTATTAGTCCTTTACCAAACCACAAAGATTCAAATTTGCATACAACTACAAACTTTCATCTCCAAAAATATCCTAAATAGCTGAATAACACATTTCTTTTGGCCCAACAAAATTACCTTTTGAATTTTCTTATTCAGCTGTTGGACTTTGGATTTGACACAGCAAATTTAGAAAATCAAGCGTTAAAGACTTATTAAAAGACTTCCACCTTTTGAAACATACAATTTCACCATATCTGTAAATACACACATGACCTTGTGCACTGAAGAAAAATCAAGTAAAAAACCTCAGGCTTTCACAGAAATAGCTGGAACAGTATGCTTATGTGGGATTCTTACAGTCATCTTCCTTAATAAAGAATATGGGGTGTTTTATTTGAGCATAAATTCAGAGATTTGACTTTTATTGGTTCCTAAATATCCACTACATCTTCCCTAGATGCAGTACCTACATCCAACTATGAAGTTAAGCTCTCTGGCAGCTACAATCAATAATGAGAACTTTTAATGGCCCAGATCCTGACATTTTCCTATATTACACCTCTCTCCCCCAACACTGGGACTGTGCAGCACAGCCAATCTCTCACTGACTTGGTTTTACTGTGGATTGTCCTAAGCAAGCCCTGGTCACTGGGTCAGAAATATCACCAGCAGCTGACAATTGCAACCAACCAAAGCCTCCAATTGAATAAAAACTTTGAGTTCTGATTATCTTAGTAAACCTTTGAAGGGGAAAAAAAAATTAAAGAAGAAAGAAATACACTGGCACTTCTGCATGTCTTAATTTCAGTGTGGCAGGAAGCAGATATACCACAAGAGAATGGTTCCCATGGTATTTCAGGCATAGGAGAAACCAAAGAAGCTTTTCATGCTCGGGTCCCTGTCTGGTGTCCCAGCTATTCCTTGTGTTACAGCACTTGGGTTTTTCAGTTATTATCCTGGTCCTGCCAGATCTTTGATCCTTTGGAAGTTCACCACCACTGGGTCATCACTACAAGTCTCTGGATATTTAAGATGTATGGGAGGAATTGTAGAAGAGCTGAGAATCACCAGTTCCCTTCTGAGGAACACAGAAAAAAAAACAAAAAACCAAAACCAAGCCAAACCAAATCAGAATAAACTTTCAAGTGCAACCATAAAAGATTCAGAAATTCTTCACAGAGTTCAAGAACCCCTAAATACCCAACTAAAAGATATAATTCTGTCTTTTGAAAACTGAACCTAAACTCAATTTCTTTGTGTTTTCCCCTTGTTTTAGTTCCTTTGATTTGTGTCTTCAACAGGGTGTCTATAACGTGGCATGGGAATTTTATTTTTTTTAAAGTATATTTTTTCTAAAGATCTTGTAGGTCTCAGTCTTTCTGGTTTTAACTGAATTAAGGAGTGATGTGCACTGAATGTACAAACTGGCTCACTACCCATGTGGAATAGATTAGAGGATAATCATTTATTGTATGCTCACAATTGAAGCATTTCAATAGTTTTATAGACAATTGAGAAAAAAAAAGTATTTTGAGGACAAAATTTGAATGGCTTATAGTTAAATGGATTATATTAAAGGGCGGGGAAAAAGAAACAGAGTAAGCAAAATTTAATACAAAAAAACCAAAGAAAGTCACACATTAACTCTTAGTAGGAAAATTACAGCAACAAACCTGTGCATAATGGAGAGATCTAAAAAACAATGCTGAGGGGTTTTGTTTCTTGGTTTTTTTGTACCATTCACATCCCCCCTAAGTTTTCTGCATCTCAGTGTGGTTTGATCCTTCCATAAGGTGTGACACACCTTATTTTATTTTCCTAAGCATAACACAGAAGAAGGGCAGAGCAAAACTTCTCTGTAAAAGAAGAATTTTCTAGGTACAAGTGGAATAAATCTGAAAGCTTTCTGAGAAAGCCATCAAGCAGCTGAAAGAAAGAAAATAAGGCAGGCAAAGACTTCTGAATAATTTAAAAAATGGCAACAACTCAAATGCCTCCAGTAGCTCATCGTGTTAATGGTGACAACAACATAATTACCAACATAATTTCATAATGAACAGCTGGTGATAGGGCAACAGGGACAGCATTATGCCCCAAAGACATCATGGTGTGCTGTACAGGGGTTTGTTTCCCTTACAAGTAATGGCATAGGAAGTAGAGGTACAGATGTTCTGTTTAAAAATGTTCTATAGCTGAAAACATCCACACCTATCCAGAAACACATTGCTTGAAATATCAGCATTTGTGAGAAATTAATAGCTGCAATTTCTGCATTTATCAACAGCAGCCTTCTACAAATTTCCAGCAGACTTTCTCCAACATGATTAAAGGCATCTTTGTAGTAATAAAATATTACAGTATCTGTCTTCCAAAGGGGAAAAATAAGGGGCAGAGGAGTCAGGTGATATGATTGGTGCAGTGCAGCTCACAGCAGATCTGGCTGCCAGCCCAAGCCCTCAGCACTCCCTACTTCCAGTCAGGATGTGACATTATCCAAAAGCTGTACAGTCACTAACAACAAACGGAGGAATGGAACCTCTTGCAAGAAATCTCAGCCCCCAAAAAGTATGTGTAAACTGAAGTCACTCCTTTGGTCTTTTCTACAACCAAACTATAGTACAAAAAAAGCAGAAGCTGTTATTTACCTTTCCTTTATGGTTTATGAGCCACTGACACGCTCCCTGCTGTGTGCCATTTGCTGACCTGGCACATCTTGTCTCAAAAGAAGATATTGTTCAAAATGATGAGCTGCTGGTGTATTTAACTCATCTTCTGATAACTATTAATTGTGCATTTTTCCAAATGTATTTCTTACACAGGCATCACCAAACAACATCCAGCAGCTTTCTTACTTCTTGAAGTCCTGTAAGTCACAGATGCCCTCCAGCCAGGCCATGGCAATGCCCTCACATGAGCTGCTATGCAAAATGATGTACTTGTATCTGTATTTGCAGTTACAGGTTATGAGCACAGGAATCCAGGTTAAAATAACAACAGTAAAAAGAAATGAAGGGGGAATATTTGTAACAATGTTAACTGATGGCTGGATTCACATTTTGCTTTCAGTTACCCCAAAACAAATCACAGGGAGATTTCAGCAAGGTTAATGCCTTTCTTTGCACGTATCTACAGCATGGACTAAGGTACTTGGAAAATACTGCTGAGTAAATTAAAATGAGCCTACAATACAAGCAAGTTAGAAGGGTTAATTGAAACCTCTTTGTGCAGCAATGCAAACCCCTCAAATCTGTCAAAATTAATGAGAAAAGCCAGAAGAAACACTATGGTTCTGTCTAGACTGCCAGAACCTACAGTCTGCCTTGTATTAATAAATTCTATGGAAAAGAAACTCTGCTGTGAGGGTGCTGAGGCCCTGGCACAGGATTCCCAGAGAAGCTGTGGCTGCCCCATCCCTGGGAGTGTCCAAGGAAGGCTGGATGGGGCTTGGGGCAGCCTGGGACAGTGGAAGGTGTCCCTGCCCATGATCTTTATGGTCCCTTCCAACCCATCCTGTGATTCAGTTTATATCCAGCTCTGTCATCCTGTGTAAGGGACAACAAAAGCACAGGGAATCCTTTCGTTTCTCTGGGTTTGATTTCAGTGTTATGCTTGGATGGCAGAGCAGCTCCAAATGGCCTTGTTGTGACAATGTCTGAGCTCCAGAGCCTCGTATCCTCCCCAGATCCATCCTGCCCACAAAGCCCTCACTGCAAACCGGCTCTGACCCACAGCTGGAGGGACCCAGGCTGAGCAAAACCCTGGATTTCCCCCACAATCTGCCAACTTCAGACACTTACACAATTGAGGTTTTTCATATAATTACATCCTATATCAGCTCTACAGCTTCTCCCCTCTTAGCCCCGAGAGAAAAACAAGCAAAATTTAAAAAATCTTACAAAGAAAAACCCTACCAAGCAAAATAAGCCTCCCAACATGACTTTGTAAGCCCAGACCAACAGCACAGCTTGGAGGGGCAAAATCAAGCAGAGGTGACCCTGAATGTGCCAGGGGTCAAACGTTCCAATATTCCTTCAGTGTTTTGGGGTCTCCAGGTCTCCTGGACATTCCCATACCCAGGGCACATGAGCACCTGCTGGCACCTCTGCTACATCCCCACCTGCTGCCTCAATGCATTTCTTATTTTTCAGGGTGATGAACATGTGCCTAATAACCAGCAGAAATGCAAATAGGACTACAAAACAACTTTTCTACTGACCTAAAGTAGTTTGACACCTATGAAGACATCCTCCTTCCAATTATGTTAGACAAAAGTCTTTTCCTACATTTCTAGCAGCCCCTGCTAAAACACCACAGATGTAAGAACAGCATTAAAAAGCAGCTCACAAAGTACACTATCACTACTTTCTTTGCACAGAAGGCCCTTAAAAATATGCAAGCAGCTTCAAAATCATATTTATTCACTGTGTTTCAGCACACACGTGATGAACGTTAAACTTTTAGGTTTTGGGCTTATATGTTGTTTTTTTTATTAACTTTGTACTTTGCAGGTTTAGAAAGTGTGCTGCAAATGATCACCAATATTTGTGGCTGTTTAATTTAATATACAGCTACAACATTATAAATACGCTGCTGAACTAATAAAATCATCACAAAACAACAAAGAACATCAAATTTTGCACTAATTTTTATACTATACAGTCATTGACCTCACCAGTACTTTCTAATCAAGCTTCCTGTACCACACTTACATCATTGCAGCTCATCAAATTTTCTAATTTATGTACAAGGATAACTCAGCTCCTCTGGTTTTTGGGTACATTCATGTATGCATCTTACTAAGACTAACTCAATTAACATCACTTACTCAATAATCAGTGTGACAAATAATAGCATCAGACTTCACAGAAACAGAGCAACACTTTAATTTTTTTTATTATTTTTTTTTTATTCTAAACTTGAGCTTATTTCCTGGTATTGAAATCATAATTAACTTACATCAAAAAAATCCTGCTGCTGTAAATCCTACTGCCTCCAGTAACTATGCCAGAAAAGTGGTCCATTATGTGAGTCATGTGCTACAAAACAGAAAACAGCAACCATGCAACAGAAAAATGCCAACTGAAAAGATTTATGTTGCTCTCACCACATGTCCCTTGGAGTTGTGTAACTCTGCACAATGGCTGTGATACCATCTTGTTTCTCCCAAATGTGGCTAAGGAAAGGTGACTAACCATTTCAATTGACGTGTTTTTCTTCCTGTGGGCTCAAAAAGCAGCTTATTTGTACAACTCAGGCACCACAGCAAGGAAAGTTGTGTGTCTCATTTGGCACAGGGCCAGGTAATGCTTGCCCAGTGCCAAGTGCTCCAGTAACCTAGATAACTTACACAGAGCTGACACACAGGAGGGAAAAATCAGGTTATTATTGCATTTACTACCAGATACAGCCTTAAATTTCATTGTATACAGGGCTGTGCTTGGAAGTGAGCCATCCTCAGCAGACACTTTTGGAAAATACACTTGGCACTTACAGAGTACAGTTTGAAAGAGGGAGGAAGAAATAAAAGAGGTAAATTTAAAAACAAGTATTAATGAGTACATCTGTAATTCTGTAATTATGGCATCTGCTCTTAAGCCTTTGCATCTGCTTGTGTACAGCTGCTCAGCACTATCAACAATAATCTTAAACCCACGACCAGATATCAGCTCACAACTTCAAGCCAAGCAAAAAACCAAAACAAAACAAAAAAAACCCCCATTAAATTCACATAGTGGATATGAACACACTGATGTGACTAAGCTAATGATCCACTGGACAAAAGCTCAGTTTTAAAAGTGTGTGTGTGTGTAGGATTTTATGTTTTCAAATATAGAAAGGTTTGTGTCAAACTGAAGAGCTGCCTTCCAGGAATTAGCAAAAGGAATAATCTCCGTGGGAGAGGCTTCATCATAAGAATTCATTGTCTAGCAATTGTGTCTTACATACAAGGACTTTAATAAAAATTTTCTGTTAAATGCATTTTAGTAAAAATCTCCTCAAAACAAAATGGTCAGGACAAGCAAAGCACCACATTTTAAAACAAAGAGAGCTGTCAGCATCAACCCTCGCTGATATTTTAGGAAGGAGGGTTCTGAAGGTGTCACACTAGAGGAAGCCTTGACCAGTTCCTGGGGGATCTCAGTAGGAGGAATGGACAAGGGAATAATTTCAGTGGGAACTTAAAAACAGGACATACCTCAAAGCTCAAAGCTACTGAATATCCTCAAAGCCTACAAAAAGATGATTTCAAATACCAGGTTAAAAAAAAAAAAAAAAAAAAAATCAATATTTAATAGAGACCACCTCTTTATTTTCTGCTGCTAGCACTGTGCAGAGCTGCACCCTCTGGGAATGGCTGCTCCCTCTGCCAAGTGTCCACTGAGATTACTGCAGGCCTGGCAAACACGGTTTTTATCTCAGTTTCAGTCTCAGTTCTGCCAAAATTCATGTGGAAGAGGTCCAGATATTTTCCTAGATGTGCAATTTGGTCTATGTGTGCTTTCCTGTCCTACTGAAGCAGCGGTGACACACGTTTGGGGTGCAACTTCCATGTGCTGATTAATATGTGCCAACAAGACCACTTGTTGGGTCTCTCCCATTGTTTGTAGCTGCACAAATGGGTTGAGTTACCATGATCATGGGTGTATTAACATAAAAGTATGAATTCAATATGATTAATTTATGATGAGCCTAAGATTACTTTCCTTGGCAGAGTATTCACCTACTGTAAATAGGTGAATTCATCTGTGCTGCTGTGGGATTTGAAAGGTGTGACAATTCCTTAGGGAATGGAGAAGGACAGGTCACCTGAGTTATCATTCCCAGTTCATCCCCTCCTGTATTAGTTACTGAGGCAGTGGTGGTGCCACAGAAGGTAGTTTTCCAAAGTTATGCATATTTCCTTTTCTTAACCTTCTACTTTGGGAAGTAGATATCGTTAGTATCTGTCCCTCTCTGTATCTAAGCAGGCAAACTAGGAAATTGTCTGTCTTCTAACCACTGAAGAATTAACTAACTCCCCCAGGCTTTCCTCACTGGCCTTATTCTCTACCTGCACTCTTCTCTCAGCCTTCATTGCCCTTCTGTGCACATTCCAATATCCTTCCAGAGCAGCGCCGTGGGCGAGGTGAAGTCAGTGTATTCTGATGTTTTACAAGCAGCCTTCCAACCCGGGCTGCTGGCAGCCTGGCAGATGTGAGCTGGTTAATAGGTCCCTTCTGGAGGGCAGCTCCATCCCAGTGTTGTGCTCCATGGCACAATCACTCCTCAAGGAGAAGCAGGGAGGAAAGGAGGAAGGATTACCTGCTCGTTCCAAAGCCATTAGGAAAAGGCTTTGTGCGTCCTTTTCTTCCTAGAGGAGCACAAAAGGAGAGAGGTACCACCTATGCAGCCAAGGGAAGGGTGCACAGGAGACAACCAGGAGATAAAAACCAGCCAAGTGTGTACAGCAGACCCAATTTCCTGCAGCAAGGGAGCAGCAAACACTTGCCACAGGGGAAGAGCCACAGATGTCACATCTCTCTGTGAGAGGGGGGTCCTCCCATCTGAGCACAGGCCAGGGACGTGTCCCAGATGCAGGATGGGCAAGCCACATGCCACGGCATGGACCAGGAGTGCCACTCGTATGGCATGGGATAAAAGCCTTCTGTTCTGCTGTTCTCACAGGCTCACCTCACCTACAGCCCCCGGATCAAATTCCAGTGCAGGAATCCAGTAATTGTGTGGAACCAAGGGAAAACACTCAGAAAGGAGGAGCAATGATGACTACAGTCATTGAACATGACCCACAAACCGATATGGAAAGAAGATGAGATTCAGTCTCAGAAATGAAGACAGAGAGAAATTATATCATAATAGCCTTAAAGCACAGAAAGGAAGGCAATAAACTGTCTAAAAACCAAAGGACTTACACAGTAATAAAACCAACTTACTTAGCACCTAGAAGGAAATGCTGGAAGAGAGAGAGGAGAGTCTAGGAAAAAGTAGAAGTTACTGCCAGGAATATTGAAGGCACATGTGAGGTCCTGACTGCTGGAAAACGTGTGGGCTCCTCCCAACCTTCTCTGTGTCACTACCACACCACTTTAGGAAGCAGTTCAGGTGAACAGTGACTGGCAGTGGTTGGTAGGACCTCAGAGAAAGCAGGATAACCAAAATTTCAGGCTGCAGCTCGGCACCATCCATAACGTGGAGGACACTTCCCTGCCACCCCTCTTAAAGGATCCCCAGTGCAAGGCTTTTCTCAGGGATAGGAGAGTACCAGCACCACCTTGAGCACTATCACCAATAAAAGTCAGGCCTGCATACAGAAACCATCTGCATTTGATTTGCTCTTCCTGCTGCTCTGCACATCACCACCACAATTACAAACAGAAGTATTTGGCTCCCCGCCTTGCCCTTTTATTGCTTTACTATGCTTCACTGCCAATCCTTATGGCAACAGAACTTGCAAAGTCATGGACTCTTATAAAAATCTTATAATACTAAAACCCTGTACAGAGAGATTTCTCCTACTCTTGGACACCATGGAGTTTCCAGGTATTGTTTTTGCTCTCATCTCATTTTATATTTAATATAATAGCCAGAAATATGAGTCAACAACTGTAAGCTGAAGACTTGTCTTTTTTTTTCCAATCTTAGGTATTTCCTTTCTGTTTTCCTCAGTGCACTCTGCTCTGATTTTATTTGTACTGCAAACTCCTTGGGGCAGAGGCAGTCTGTACAGTACATTCTAAATCTGAGTTTACAGAAGGTAGAATATTGAATTGTGATCCCTGCTAGCAAATACTGAACATTTTCTCATCATTTACCCAAGTGTTGTCTCGTAAGTTGAGCCCACTGGAGTAAAATGTGTTCTTACAACCACAGTCTGAAAATAAGATTACTGCTGTTGCCTGTGAACTGCCTGCAATGCATTGCTTAGTGCAACGGGATGGGAGGAATAATAATAATAATAGTTCAACAGATTCAGAGTGGAGGGATACACCAGGTCAAAATAAAAGAGCAACACAATTTGAAAATTCTCCTTAACTTTACCCAGTGCTGCAAAATGAAAAAGGCTGCTTCGTGCTGCATTCAAATTCTGTGCCATGCAGTGTTTACTTTCCAGAAACTGTATCTTAATTGTTGAAAAGCTGGGATTCATGGCAAGAGAGATTTCTTTTTCTTTTGTTGTTTTTTGTTTTGGTTTTTTTTGGAGGGGGGTGGATCTAATTCTTATACACAAAATTACTTCGAAGATTTTAAATAAATAAGAAAAAATCTACATTTAAGAGAGACATATAAGAATTTATGCATTCCTCACATTTTTTATTCAAGTTAAACTTGAATAATGAGGAAGCAGCCATTTAATAAAAAAGGCAAATCTCAAATAGGCAAAAAACCGTTTGGAGGGCACTCATGCAGATTTTTCACTGTAAAAAACAACGAGATTCAGATGGGACCCCAACAAATAGGAATGCTGTTTCTGGGAAAGGAAAATCACCATTTCCAGTATGATGGCCCAGAGGCAGGGGCTGAGAGCAGTGCTTCTCATCAGGACCCACCAACACCCAGCACTGCCTCTTTTTTTTTTTTTTAGCCCAAATAGGCAGTTTTCTTTCCTGCAAGACTGATTTCTGCAGCTCTGAGAAGGGATCACTCCCATCACCTGAAGGCTTTGAAGAGGAAAGCACGGTAGGTAAATGCTGCCACCTACACATGGCCAGCAGAAGGTGGCTGTGCCAGGCTTGGAAGGGGAAATGCAGGGAAACACTGCTCTGCTGCCCCCCACAAACACCTACCAGAGGGTTTAACCAGGCTCTGGGTCCAGCTCAAACAGGCAGGAGGCACATCCTGAGAGAAAAAGCTAGATATTATCTAAATCTGTAAGCAAGGAGCACACAGAAAGTTTGGGTTGGTGGCTACTGTGTCAGAAATAGGCTGGTCACTGAATTATGGCTTTCTTCTCCTGACCCACATGCACAGAATACATTCTGCAGTATCTCAGCTGTCAATTAGACGTTTATGTGACACTCACAGTATATTTTAAAATAACATTTCATACAGCAGCTGTGTTTACAGAAGGAAATATTTTTATAGGGCTCTTAATAACAAATGTCTCCCCTTTCTGCAAGGCTGTCCTTCATTCTAATTACCCCTTTCACTCTCTTGATGAAATCTGTCTCTGGTAGACATATTATCATCTGTAAAGTTCAGAGAACATTAATCATCTTTTTTGGCATGCCACCTGTAAAGGACATTAGGATTTCAAGCTTCAGTTACATCATGTGACAAAACATTCACAAAAATACAAATCATTACCTAAGACTGAAGTTATTAACCCTATTTAGGTGACAGAGTACATGATGGAAGATAGCTTCTTCAACTTCTAATCAAAGAAACACACCAAAATACAATTTAAAATGAATAACTTTTTAAAGTTTAAAAAAAATAACGTGATATTAATAATAGGAATATCTCAGGTTTGGTTGGGCTTTTTCATTTGTGGGATATAAATCTCTTTCCCTAATATATGTATACATACCTGAAGGTATCTTCAAAATATGTGCTTTAAAAGCAATATTGACACTATGATCTACACACTGGTCTAATATTCTTATACCAAAAAGACAGCAAAAGATGAAAGCTCTCCCACCTCAGACTTCAGAGATTTGATAAGAAACTTCATACCACCTAAATAAAACCCATGGCTCACTCAGCCTTTACTTAATGACAACAGCTTCTGAATGTGCATTATTTATTTATTTATTTAACCCCACTTTGACTTCTTTGGGTGATGTATCCTCCTCCCTAGTGGTACATGAATATTTTAACAACCCTTGGTGTCTTTTACACTGAAGAAGATGCTCTGAGAAAGGCAGCCAGCTAACCAGCTTCTGCCCAGGTTTTTGAAATGATGAATTTCTCTTGTGCTTCCCACAGTGCTATAGAAGTCAACCTCTTTTACCCACAGATGCAGCAGCTGAAGAACCGTAGACTCAAATAAAAAGAAATATTTTTGAGAAGCTTTCATAATTAACAGAAATTATGGCCAAAAAAAAAGGCGATTCAGAAATCAAACCAGGGGTTGGAAAAACACTGCCTTTCCTTGGACTGTGAAACACATCCTCTTGACTGAAAAAGGGATGCACATCAAGAAAGCAGCAGTGGATAAGGAATGAACCTGAAACCTGAGCTCAGTATTGTTTTTGGCAGTCCCTGTTCTTGCCAGAACAATGCAGTGCCCTGGGCTGCCTGTGCCTTAGCAGACCACCAGAATATCCCAGGTAAGTATTTGCTAGACAAGCACAAGTGGTTGGAAGCAAGCCATTCCTTCTTTTTCAATCTGCTGGAAAAGAAGGAGGAAAAAACATCTTGTCTTTGTTTTAAACCTACCCAGAAGGTTTATAGGACTCACAGTTATTAATAGGGAGAAAGGTAACCCACTACAAAAAAAACCTCCTGCAATTGACAGCAATTCATTTGTAAACACCTTAATTGATTTTCCAGCTTAGAACAACATTTGTTCCTATTTTAGGGCACTGCAGCTTGAATTGCCATTTATTAATTGTACTGCACCACAGCTTGGCCTAATATTTGAGTATGTCTGAGTTATTCAACCCTGCTAGGATTAGCAGTCCTCAAAGCAATGCCAAGGCCTTCTGTCCTGCATTACGAACACAAAAGAAGTAAGACTGGAAAAATCTGGAAATCAGCTAGCTGGTTCATCCCCATGCCCAAAGAGAGGATCAGCTGTACCTGTGGTATCCCAGACAGGCACTTCTGTAAGCACTCTGAGAAATATATATGCTAAGAACTGTTTTACAAACTCCCTGGACAGGTCTTTACAAAGCATCAGTAGCTTTGCCATTAAAAAGTTGTCCAAGTGACTAAGCAATCCCTCCCTTGATGCTCCAAGCCCAAAATAACATTTATTTTGCAGTCCAATAAAGAGATGGAGTTGCAGAAGCCATTCTTTCATTGCTTTTACTGTTGTGCAGCATCAAGAGAATGCTCATACTTAGTCAGACCAAAGGTTCACCTGCTCAGGCCTTCACTAGTGCAGTAAGAAGAGCCCAGCTTAAATTTCATACAGCTATCATTTTGTGAAAGAATTTATGAAAAGCATGCATAGGAAAAAAATGTTTAAGTAAAATATATCATATTGCTGGGGTTTGGGTTTGTTTGGACATGGCAGTGCTGGGTTAATGGTTGGACTCTGTGATCTTGGAGGTCTCTTTCAACTGAAATGATTTTGTGATTCTGTAATTCTGAGTGAAAAGGCAAGTGTAAAACCATGGAAATACAAAAAAGCACTGGGACACACATAAGAATAAATCCCCCCACACTTGCCAGCTCCCAGCCACTTTCAGTTCAAGGACTTCTTGAGCAGGATGTGGTTTCTATACATTGTCTAATGTTCCCTTGAACCCACCTTGACTTCCAGCACACACAATGCTCTTTGGCAGGGAGCTCTACTGTGCAGCTCCATCAATTGTGCAGGGAACCAGCTCCTTCCAGCTCTCCTGGAGACAAAACTGGTTTCTAGCTTCTTATATCACCTTTTTTTTTTCCTTTAAAATGACACAATATGTGCTGTTTCCAGTACTGCTCTGATAGATCAAGTAGTCCTACGCTCATCTTGATTTCCCTCAAGACCCAGGAAAAGGATTTTGGAAACAGGATCAATGCCTCAGCAGAATTTACTAACCCAACACTGGATTAGGGTAAAGTAAACTCTCCCTGGATCTAAGGAAATGGACAAATGGATCTACCAGGTGTACAACACCAGGAGGGACATTGGCCAAACCCTGCCCACGGCAGAGCCCCAGAGGCCAGACCCTGCTCCTCGGGGCAGAAATGAGAAGTGACAAACCCAATTGTCACTGCCTCCTTTTTTACAGAGAGGTCTTTCAATTGCAAAAACGTCTGTGTGAATCCAGCCCCAAAGCTCAGAGTTTTTTTAAACATCTGCACAGGTGGGTACGCTCATGTAACGCTTTTTGCACTGTCTACCTCAAAAAATAACTTAAATGACAAAATTACAGTGGTTTTCTGTTGCAAATGTCCATTTTTCTCTCCCCACACAGGATATTAGTAAGACAGAAGCACATATGAAGAGAACTACCTTCACAGCTCACTCACACAAAAAAGCCACAGATTAATCTCCAGCTTCTATATTAAACAAACAGGAAAGGTTAGAAGCAAAACCAGCCAGTGCTGGAAGTTTATAGATGATGCTAGAATTTTGCTCTTTGGGTGCTACTTCTCTCACTTCTGAGCTCTCCTGCTGGTGAAACAAGATCAGCTTTTCAATAAAAACCAGCTGGCTAAAGCTAAACCAAGTCATGACAAATCATATTCATACAGCCAACATCATTATAAAGGAGAAAAAGAAAATCTACCTCTCCAACATCAGCATCTGGAGGTTTTCCTTTCAACTGCTGTGTTTAAGAGTATTATGGGTAAAGTACCAACGCTGGATAAAGTCACCTTACCACCAGTGGCTGGCAACAGCAAAGGCCACAGTGATGTCAATTTGTGGCTTCTGATCTTCAGTTTCCTGCTTCTGGTAAATGAGAGAGAGCCATGTAGAAACACAAACTCTAGCAGGTCACCATGTTTTGTAGCAGATATTCAATGCCAGAGGTCTTGCACTAGACTCTCAGTGTTTTTATAAGTAGATTCTCCACACAAACGAGTCTGGGACTGGATCTCACCTTGTCCTAACCTCTTATGAGACTGCACATAAGGAAAAGAGCTGACATGAATAAAACCAGGCAAGGTTTTCCTACTTGTGCTGAAGGGAAATAGCCTTTTAGAGAAGATTAGCTATCCCAGGCACACATTTGAATAAGCAGAGTAGCCCTGTAGCCTGCAAAAGCCAGGGATCAGGCTGGACATTCAGGGTGGTCTCTTTGGCTTTCATCACTGACTAATCCCCTCCTCATGGCCACGGGAGATGGGCTCCTGGGCAGCAGCAGACACAGAAAACCCTAGAAAAATTGGGGAAGAGCAGCTTACATGCTCACAGCCCACTTGATCCTTGTGGAGATTCATGGGAGAACTATGAATGAGATATAACAGGGAAGCTTCCCCAAAAACCAAAAATCAGTACTTAGGAGAATAAACAGCTACTTCCAGAATATACTTAAAAGCAGCTATCAAGGAAATTACACATTAAAAATCGACGGAGCTGGTAATTAATTTCACAGGTAATGAATACTTTAAAGGCCACCATCTGTGCACCCAACTTGTGAGCACTGTGCAGCTGAGTGTTGGACAAGTGTTCCTGGAAAACAATGCCCCTGCTCACATAACCTGTGCACTCTTAGCAGCCCGTGCCCATCTGCAGCATGGCCTCAGAAACAAAGCAGACTGCTCAATAAAACAGCAAGGTGCAAAGGGTGGATTTGTCCAAGCACACCACAGCTTTCATTTTAGCTGCACAAAGACAATTCTGTTCTCTGAGACCAAAACTGGCTCCTGCCCCCAGCACTGCCAGGGCTTTTTGAAGTTATTGCTCTGGGTCTCCAGCCATCTATCTGTGCATGTTTCAGTAACCTTTACTTCTGCTGAATAATTCAACAAAGCAAAGATTTGCTATTGGCGATTTCTAATCTAAAGCACAAAACTAAAGCTTGCCTTTGGTTTATTAAAACTCCCAGAGGGGGAAAAAAAATAATATATCTCTCCTCTGACCTTATTTGGGACTTTGCTTTGGGAACTGGCAGGAGGAAATCCAGTGCTGTCCAAAGTTTTGATAACAGGGAAAACAACTGACAAAATTGCATGCCTAAGGGTTAAGACAACAGTGACAAATAAGAGTTGGTGACACTGCTGATGACAATCCACTCTGAAAGCCATGGCAGGATGGCAAGGGCTGCACGGACAAAGAGAGCCCACGCTGCCCAGGTTTGAAAGGACACAACGGACTTCAAGGAAAAGATATTTCCTTTTTGTGCATGACTGTAAACTCAACAGAAATGGAGCTCTGCTTTAAACCCTGCCTGGAGGCCAGGCCAGGCTTCAGTGTGCTGAAAGAACCTGACCAGCTCATGGCTCTGATCTCACCCACCACAGACAACTCAGCCAGTCGTTTGCCATCATCATTTTCCTTCTCAACACCTAAAATTATTAATCTGCTGCTTCAGGTCTATCAGGAGAGCACCACGAGGCAGGATGGCACCACAGCCCTCTGAAACCAGCATCAATCTTCCCTCGGCTGCAGCCTGGCATGAAACTGCACTGACATCATGTAACCTGGAGCTTCACAGGGAGCAGAAAATCTAAAACAGAAGCCATAACAGGATACGTTTCCATTTGCTATCCCTCTGTATTTAATATAGGAGATATTAGCCTCCTATCCTATGACAAACTCGCTAGGCTGGGGTGGTTTTTTTTCATTCTTGATCTTCATCCATCGAGCAAAATGCCATCAGTGATGACAGTGCAGCCCTTGGCGAAGGAATGATGCGTTAGCTTGTGCTCCCTCTGCTGCTCCTGCTGCAGCACAGCAAAGCACAGCTGGATCTCCCCTAGACATCCCTGGGGCTTCTGCCCACCGCCTCCACCCACTTCACTGCTTTTTCTCTTCCTTTTATACAGGGGGAGACTGTAAAACACTCCTGAAGCATGCAAAGGTGTAGGGCTTTAAACAAAGTGCTCTCTGAGATGACAGATCCAGGTGGGACTCCAAGCTCCTTGGGATCCCGAAGTCCTGCTGCCCTGAGGTATCTCCTCTCAGGGGGATGCAGAGCCAGTTGAAGGGTGTATGAAAACTCACAAACCAACCCTTCATCCTCCCCAAGCTGCTGCCCTGCCAGGGTGGGGCATTCCTAACGTGGAATGTCAGCCACAGGCAGCCCTTGCCAAGGACATCGTCCCTGCAGGGCCACTGCATCTTAGTGGGGAGGGAAGAATGAGTATGAAACTTCAGACAAAGGTAACCATAAACCTAACTCTGGCTGTCCATTAAAATATAAATATCGGTAACCAAGTGTAGGAAGAGAAACATTTCTCCAGAATTACACCTCACTCTACCCAGGTACAAACAAAGACTTGGAGGAGATGGTTTGGCCATTGATGGTTAAGCATGCCCTTGGTTTGCACAGCCTGAACACAAAACAAGTGGTACCAAAACACATTAAAACAAGTGGTACCAACAATCACCACCAGCTAATGGTACCAGCTCGTACCATTAGTGGCACCAACTAATCACTCAGACTCACAGGAAGACTAAGATCAGTAACATTTTTTCCCCTTTACTCATAGTATTTTATCTAGAAGCACCCAATTGTGTCAACTGTCATAAAGAAACTAATTTTAGGAGAAACGCTGAGAAGGAAACAGGAAACATGTCCCCGATGCAGAAAGGCTGTGCAAGCCTATGTACACACATTCATTTGCTTGAAAACTTACATCCTGACTGTCCTGGCAAGTTCAACAATGTAAATAGCATAATTCTAGTATTTCTATACATATATCTTTGCTTGGTGTGGGGAAAATACTTCCCTCAGTATCTAGTGGTTTAGGATTGCAGGTTGGAGAACATGCATTTTTTCCATGTTTGCTTGTATTTTTTTAAAAAGTAACTCTAACTCACAATTCTGACTAATAACTCACGAGGTGCTGTGATGATGGAGAAGGCAGGAGAAGACCTGTTCATGCTGCAAGGGAGCAGAGAATGACAACCAATCCTACTGCCATTGTCACCATGAGCCTTATTCAATAGAAGCAGCCAAAAAGCCATAAAAATGGTCAGAGTTGCAGAGCTAAGCCAGCCAACAGCAAGGAGCATTCACTGCAATCAATGCACGTTAAAATTAGCAGGAAGAAACTGATATGCAAACTATCCACAACAGAATGTGGAATTCACTTTATCCATCTTCCCTTCCTGGAAAGAAGCTGTGCTGATAGGAAAGGCTGGAGGTTGTGCCTCAAGTTTCCTAATCTCCCACTTTAAACTGGATGCTGAGCCCTTGCACTGACCCGGTGCTGCTTTATATTTTTTAAATGGAAGTGCATATAAATAATTTCGTTAGAAATCTATTTGGCAGACAGAAACAAGGGAAGGAAGCCTATCATTTACTGACCATAACTTTAAAAAAGAGAGGGTGTGTGAATGTATGCTTCTTTGATAAATCTTCCTCTCAAGTATACACCCATATCAGCATTTCCTCCTCCTGCCGATTTCAGAACAAAAATGTGCAGTCTAAGTGAACTTCTATTTTATGCCACAAAAACCTATCATTCAGTGGTTAACAAAGACCACTCGGAATTTGTTTTTTCTAAAAGACAGCTAACCAATCCCTGTAATTCAAAAAGACTTTTTCTCATCAAAGCACCACAGGAACACCAAGGAAACATTTCAGAGCTCAGCATCCAAGATGTGGGCATTATGTGCGACACAAAAGTGTTCTGGAAGACTCAAGGCTCTGGTATGACACTGTATGATTCAACTTCTTGGCACACTCCCCTTCTACCATCATCTGAAAACCATCTGAGATAACCTCTAAAGAAGATCTGGGCAACGGTCTCCCATTCCCTTCCTTTCTCCCAACAGAGAACTGTAATCTGCTCTTTGATTTCTTTTATAAAGCAGGACTACAAAGGAACAGCAAGGAAAAAAAAAAAAAAAAAGCCTGTTTGAAAACAAGGCAGCCAGACATGCAGCTAGAGCTCCCCATCCAAGCTGGAGGGAATGTCACAGCTGGCTGCTGCCACATCTCCCTGCGGATGGCCACGGCTTCCGTCTGCTTTTGCCATCACCTCCATCCTCTGGCTGACACAATAGCAACAGGTGCAACAACAGCAGCACACGGGCAGGACAGCCCTGGAAGGAGCATGTTTTCTGGTGCAGGGGTTTAAGTGATATCACAGAACTAAGTGCTTGATGGGTCTCGCAGCCCAGAGCCACAGGGTGACACGCAGCCTCCCCACACAACCATCCATACAGCTTTTGGACCAGGACATCACAGGAAAAATTGTTTTGGTGCAGGACCAAGCTGTTCCAGGGTGCCAAACACAAACACAGTCTCCAGCTGTTCTTCTGTTTTCCCACTTCTGAGTGAAATGTCACCTGTTGCCCCCACTCTTCCCCACAGAAGCATCTCTGACAGAAAGACCAGACAGAACAACAGCTGGGGAGGAGCCCACAACCTTTCACCTTTAGGTTACCACCTGGAGACGCCAAACAGGTATCAGGTCACTGGAAACCACCCTCTCTGACACGTGGAGACAAGGGCCAGCCACAGGACACCAGTCCTTAAATTCTGGGAGGCATTACAGCTCACAAGGAACTCTTTTGTACTTGGGAGAGGAGCAGAAGACAATGTGTGTTTGCATATTTTCCATAATTCAATTGGCTAGTTTCTGTAGGTCGTTTGCTGCCTCTTTCCACCATCCCTGATGTGGCCACAGCAGGAACATCTGCAATCCAGGCGGTGAGGGCTGAGAGTCGAGAGAAGGGCTGGAAACACAAATATGAACTCATGCTTTGCAATTAAAAAGACAGATGATACCAGCTTCACTCCTATATGAAAAAGACTGGTTATTACTAAAACCTTTTTCCCGTCAATCTGAATTTATTACTTAATATTTACTTTTGAACTATCGTATTTCCAAAGGATATCTCACAAAAAAACCTTGCCAAATATTTTCTGTCTTGAATTCTTGAAAGAACACATTTCTGTGCTTTCCAAGCTACAGTCCCTCCTTAAAAAAAGTAGCAGAAGGGGCAGAAGTTCCAGAAGCACACAGCGACCCAAAGAGAGGAAAGGTGGTATTGTCCTTAAAAATGAAGACATGTGATCCAAGGCTCTAGGGGGGAGAGGACTGGCATAACCATGAAGAGGAGAGAATTTTATCATATTTTTGATAATAGAGCATCAGATGGAATAAGGATGCAGGGCCCTGACCTCTCATTCCAAGCATACATCTTAACTTGGCAAGAGGAATTTGTGTCCGGTTGTATTGTCCCGCTGATGGAGCTCAGCTTTACACAGGAGCTCCCCGCATTTTTGGCAGCTGCTAGCAAGTCATCCTGATTTTTCATTTCCATGAGTGTGCTGTCAGGAAACAAAAACAAGCCCAAAGCCCCAGTGTCAGACTCTGTGGAGCAGTGTAGGAACAGAGGATTGCTGGAAGCCGGCTCTGGGCAGACCACACTCCAGCCTGCCAGGACTTACAAGGAAACTGGGACAGACTTTTAGCAGGGCCCATTGTGACAGGACAAGGGGTTCAAAGTAAAGGAGGATAGACTTAGACAAAGCATAAGGAAGAAGATTCTCATGATGAGGGCAATGAGGCACTGGTACAGGTTGCCCAGATGGGAGGAAACATTCCATCCCTGGGAATACTCAAGGCCAGGTTCTATGGGGCTTTGAGCAGCCTGGTGTACTGGAAGGTGTCCCTGCTCATTGCAGGGTTGGCAAGATGACCTTTAAAGAGCCTTTCAAACTCAAACCATTCTATGATTTTCTATGAGCTCATTTTGTGGGAATGGCTGAACTCCACTTTAACCCCAGCAGGCTTACTTTACTTCAGATTATCTATAATTCTCCCACGAACCCATTTATACTTGTTACTGACTTTATAACCCAAGCTTTGTTGTTTTTTGTTGGGTTGTTTTTTGTTTTGTTTTTCTTTTTGAAGAAGTAGCAGTTCTGGCTGGCTTTTAGTTGCTTTTCATTGTAGTTGTTCTCAATTATCTATTTCCAGTAAAGCCACAATTCTGGCTGGGCACAGCTCACCCAGGCATCCAGCTGTCAGCAGGGCCCAGCTAACCAGGAGGGTCCTCAGTGATGCCAGGGGCACAGGGGTTAACTCCTGAGGTTGGACCTCTTTTTTTTGAACAATCTGTCACAAGACTGCCCCTTCCCCACTGAGCTGCTTAAAATAACTTTTCTCAATTTATATTGGGGGGGGGGGGAGCAAAGATTAAATGACTTCAAAAGAAACTAATACTGTCAGATGAAAGAAAATAATCTTATGGATACGTGAAGGAACTAGCTTTCTTTGATTACTGCAGGGAAGGAGGTCCCTAGCTCCATCACTTCATTAACATCTGAGATTTAACAGTGTCTGAAGGCCCCCAAAGCCTATTCACACCCATCCCACAGCAAACTCGGTGGTAAATGACAACTGCCCCTAGCAGGAAGGTACATGCCTTTCAAAACCCAAGATGCAAACAAATGTCCACAGGATACAAACCCTCTGTCTTCTGCCATTTATATTTCATTTATCATGCTTCCAAAGCCCAGCTGCAAAGCTGAAGAGACAGAGATGTGGTTTCTCATTAGTGAAGGCAGTAAAACCTGCAAGAAGGAGCTGTAAAATAATGTCCTGTGTGGAAAACCCATGGGATACCACATAAACTAGGATTGGCTGGTATTTTTCATTTAGCTAAATATGAATATGACTTTTCCTGATCCATCTCAGTTGTACCCTTTTGTTTTACCATCCCAAATTCATTCCTCCCTCCAAATTCTTTCCCCCTGGGGAAAGGTTATAAACTTAATCCTGGAGTTTGCTTCACACATCATTTGCAGCTTGTCAATGGGCTTTTGAATGTCGCTGTGTGCAGAATAACATTAGCTGGGGGAAGGGTCTAGAGAGTTTATTTTGTTAATGGAAAGAAGAATGATAGGACTAAAAACAAGTTTTGTATTTTGGTTTTTTTTAAATCAAGTTAATAAAATTTTTGATTTTTTTTTTCCTTGTAATATAAGTGAGTATAAAATTTTTTTTTTGGTCCACTCTTAGCCAATTTTTTTCTGTTTTTACCTGTGGGACAGAATGAAAAGCCATTTGTTAAACTCTACCTTTTTGTCCATTTCTGACTCAGTTACACGGTAGGCTTTTCTTCAGAACAAGTTACCTCATGGCTCAGTTCAAAACTGATACATTAGCAATGCGGTCTGCAGATGCAATCTGCCATTGTAGGGAAAAAAAAAACCTTCCTCAGAGCTTTAGCTCTCAGGATGTCACCACCTGGTAGCAGCTGCCTGATACCCCTGACTACTGGCAAATTACTAGCTGGAAGTACTGAGGCTTAAGAAACAAATTCTTGCCTAAATTGTCCTGCTACTTATGCGATTTGGGGTTTTTTGGTTTTAATTTGTCGTTATTGAAAGCATTAACAGTTTGCACTGTTAAGAAACCTCTTCAAGAGTAAACTGTTCCCCACAAACATTGAATGCTTAAAGCTGTAATTTCTCCTAACATCACACACACTTCCTATCAAACAATCGGGAATTTTTCTGGCACTCTCTCAGGAAACACCTTCCTTTAGGAGGAGTTAAAAAAAATAGAAGTTATCTTAATGCCCTTGCTCCATGTAATTTAAGGACAAGCACATCACATCACACAGACCCAAACCAGAGCGAGTGGCATTGATCAAGCTCGAGGGGCTGGGTTACAGTGACTTGTTAAACACCAGGCTTGCCTGAGCCTTCAGGCTGGCTCCTGCCCTCGGGACCACAAGGAGCTGCCCAACTTACGGGAATTCCTCCCTGGGATTTGCCCAATCGCCTGTGGTCAGCTGCTCCTCTCTGCCCTCCGTGCTCCCAGGCTGGGTACCAGCCTGAGGGATGCAGGGACACCACTGGTGGCCACCTCCAAGGCTGATGGGCAGGGGGCACAGGGCACCCCTCACCCCCAGACTGCCCTGAGCAGGGAAGGAGCTGTAAGCCAGGCAAAGAATGCAAGCGTGATGGGAAATCCCATTAAAATGGATCATCTAACTATCATCCTTCCCTCCCCCAAAGCTGGGGCACTGCTAGAGATTACACATACAACTTCTTGGCTGTTATTCCCTCAAAGCAAGGTCAGATTATCCAGAAATCAGTATTTTCAGCTCACTGCTGGATAGAACAGACAGGAAAGAGCCAAATTATGGAGAGGGTATGGAAGCAGTGCCACTGTGCGAGCTGGCAGAGGAGCACCCGCCTCACCTCCCAAGTAATTCAAAGACAGAGACAGCGACAAGGAGGTTTTTTTATCCACTTGGGGAACGCAGCAGCCACCAAGGAGAGCGTGTGAGACACACCCCAGACCAAAAGCACTGCACGGTGCCAGCAGCCAGGCTGCTCCTCTCCGGATGCGACCGCGTCAATCGCAGGAAGCAGCTGCGACACAGGCAGCTCTTGGACAAAGCAGCCCGACTCTCTGCCAATTTTAGACTGGTTTACCTTCACGGGAATAATGAGACACGAGAACTGTGCTGGGCAAGACCTAAAAGCTGCTTTGATTTGTAAGGAAAGCCGCGGTGGGCCATGGCTCACAAAGCACAGCCGGGCCAGCCATCCCCAGCGCCTTTGGCACTGCCACGGCCGGACCTGCAGCATCCACCCACAACACACAATACTGCTGGCTGCTCCGCACTGCTGTGTGCCTTCTAAAAGGCAATTTACACGTACAAGCCTTTCTGGAAGGAGACTGGAGCGAGACACGGTTTGTTAGCTCCCCCTTGTCCATTTTTGAGAAAATATATTTCCCATGGAACAAGTGCGTGTGTGGTTAAAGTCAAGCCCTGCAACCACAGCATTAGGACCAAACATGGAATTATGTACAAGCCTGACAGTGATTCATTTTAGTCCTGCAAATGAGCAGTATGCAATTGGAGCAACACTGTACAACTACGAGGTGGCTTTTGCAGCTGGAACAGAAACTCCCCCGTCCACACTGGACCACGCTCCGCCAGTCTGCAAGCACTGTCAGTAAAAACGGCATCAGGAATTTAAAATTATCCCAACCTAGGGGACAGCACTGGAGTGAGACTCACAGAACTCACTTTGGTGTGCCTGTGTCTTCCCATGCTGCCGCTCAGCTTGCCTGGCGAATGGTGAGGATTTCTGGATCATAACCTGTGCTGTTTGTCCTAGTGGAAAGATCTGTCCCCACTGGCGAGCCAGCAGTGCCAGTTTGCTTCCCAGAGATTGCAACAAAGCACAGACTGGCTGTCCCATGCTAACTAACACTGCCAGGGAGAGTTTGCCTCTTCTTCTTGAAGAGATAACACTAACAACTTAATCCAATTAACACAGCACAAAGCAAGAGTGTAATTCCAGGCTGGATGTGCTCTAATGCCTCCTATGGCTTTAGCAAAAGGAAAGTTTGTACTAGATTAAAGAAAATACTCAACATTCAGCTTTGCTTATCGTGGAGCAAAGCAGCATATAGGAATGCATGAGCCAGCAGAGGCCAAAAGCAGGGATGATGTCTATCCCTTGTGCATAACATCTCTGGCTGCTCTGAAAGAATGTTATGTTTCTCAATGATATCACTAAATTACTGGCTTGTTTTCCATTTGAAAGATACTGTGGAGCTGTGGTCCTTAAGCAATCGCTCTGACCAGCTGCCAAGCCACTTAATCACTTACATGCACTCGAAATAAAAGCTGTCTAACTTACAAGAACTGCATCAGCTCAGTTGCCTACCCCAAATTGCAAGGAGCAATGTTTGCCTTTATTCTAATAATGCACAGAGGAAAAAAGTTGAGAAACTACACAGAGAGAATCAGCTTGTTCATCACGATCGTGAAATCCTAATTGCAACCAACAGCAATGGGATTTTTACTGACTTCAGAAAAATTACAGTTCTGCAATATCCAACCACACAACCACTAAAAAAATAGTGCCAAGAAACTTGGGAAAACTATTAGTAATAAAAGCTGAAGATAGAGAATAGATCTACTCAAGGCTAGCATAATACAAACAATGGGAGTGATAAATCAGAGATTCCACCCTTTCAGTGTGCAAGAGGTTCGAAAAGGGTACAAGCACAAAATAGCCAAGATTTCCAAAAAGTCAGAAAGCATGGGGTGGAGAAAGGCCAGCAGTGAGGTCAGGAGCCTGGGGGCTGGCAATGAAAATACTCTCGCTTTTTGTAGTGGGACAGAAATGAAGGTGTGACAAATAACTGGAAGTCAGGTTAGCTAGGAATATCTAGGAATGACTTTCCACCCTAACTGCCCTGTTGGAATAATTTCACTAAATATACACAATGGGTTGGATCAGAAATTTTTCATTCCACTTCAGACAAATGGGCTACAAGTTAAGAAATACACTGGGTAACAGCCACAAAGTTATGAAACAGCTTGTTATGAAAATGGCATTTGCCTGCAGAAATACAAAATCTTGAAGAATTAATTTTTCACTTTCTGTGCCTCCAGTTCTTTTCAGCTATTACTGTATTTTATGCAGCATCACTGCATCCCATTTGTCTATCTACAGCATAGAGTACCACGATTTGTCATCTTAATACATTAGCTCTGGATTCAACGAAAGCAGATTTTCTTTTTTTTTGCTTGAATGAGTAGCAATAACACACAGCTTTCTCTGAACACTCAAACATCATTTTCTCCTGACCTGATGTTCCTTTTTCAGTCAATTCTTCTCGTGAGTTTAGAGAGGCTGAACTGCCAGAAAGGAAGGAGGCAGCTGTAGGAAAGCTGCAGGCAGAGGGGCTGACCTGAGAGCGTGGGTTTGGCAGGACATGCAGGTTGCTGGCCCACAAATCAGCTGAAAAGGGATTATCTGTGGGACGAGGTGATAAAGATTACAGATCAGACCAATTACAGCTGGAAGCTGCTTCCCAGGACTAATTGATTAAGGCACCTTAGGTGTAAGCTGAGGACAGCCTTTGATCTGGTACGGAGAGCCCATGGGACTCACAGAGCTTTCCTCATGGGATCCAGGTGTGCTCCCGGGTGTCCCAGCTGGAAGATACCCAGTCAGGGGTACTCCATCAGGGAGAAGGCACATGCTGCCAGAGTCCTGCCCCTGTGGTGCCCACACCACCAGGGCCTCCTGACACCTGATCCTTCTCCTTCCTTTGCACCCTTTCACCCTCACCCCATCCCAAGCACAGAGAGACCCCCACTCCCACCCGGACTGAGGAGCTCCCAATGCACACAGATGTTCCAGCATTCATTAAAGCTCAGGAGTCCACATTTCTGTTTGACTTTAATGATGCCATTTATGCCTATTAAATTATGCATAAAGTGCTTTAATTTAGCCAAACCAATTCTCTACCCTCTGCTGCTTGCCTCTCTCTTTTTTTTTTGCTTGTTTGTTTTTGGGTTGTTTTTTTTTTCAAACCACCATTAAAACAAAGACAATCTGAAATAACTGTTTTTCCACAGCCCCATCCTCAAAGCAATTATTCTGCTGCAGAGATGCAGTCAGGAAGAATAACCTCCCCGTGGTCTCTTTGGGAAGGCAGGAACTGAGCGAAGCCCTCAGAAAAAGCCAATCTTTCAGCTCCCATTCTTCCCACACACATCTCAAATCATCTACTGCATTTCTTCTGCTCATTTGACTTCTAAAGCTCAAGCAAAGCGGGGATTCAGATAAAAGACAGCGCTAGAAAAGAAAAAAGAAACAACTCAGCCACTTCCTATAGTGATCTTTGTGCAGCACTAACCCCAGGGTTTTTTGGATGCTGGGCAGTGTGGGTCGCTTTGCTTTGAGCCAGCATCAAAAACCATGGACTTTGCCTTGGATTGCTGCTCTGTGCCTTTGCAGTGAACAACTCCAATTCAGAGCAACTCTGTAAATTAAGGGCTGCATGTGTGAAAAGAACCCCAGCTCTCTAAAAAGGGAAATTCAGCTGATGGACTTCAGAGTTTAAAAGAATAAAAAAAATTAAAGAATGCTTTCACAAGACCAACTGAGCAATTAATGATAGAACAATTTTTTTTTTTAAAGCCAAAAATAAACAGTAAAAAGTATTGCTTATTAAAGGAGGTAGCACTTCTCAGAGGAATGTCACATACACATCTAAATAAAACAAACAGCTTTCATATGTTTGCATATATTGATATATATTCACAAGCCCACTATAGGCAATTCAAAAGAACTAATGAAAATTTGGCTCTAAGGTCAGGCTAGGAAGATGCACTTAACTGCATTGTCACCTATGAAGCCATGCAGTGCTAAATTGCCTGAAAAATACAGAGAAGTAAAAAAAAAAAATAGTTATTTGTTTGTGAGTCAGAAAAAAACTTACTAGCAGACAGCTCCTACCTCCTTGTCTTTCCTTTGGCCTCAGAGACTGGAAGAGAAAACCCAGCCATCACCTCTTGTCACCCTGCTATCCAGCAGCACACAACTAGCAGATCTCATTTCCTCACAGTTTCTTCATTATTTTTAGGAGAGGAAATGATTATTTCTCAGTTTTTTTCCAGCTTCCAATCAGTTTCCCAGCTCTAAATTGACTTGAATTAGCTGAATGAAGAAACTTCTGACACAGCCGATGAAGCTTTTGCTGCCAAAACTTGGTTAAGAGGTGAAAACCAAAAAAATAAAATAAAAAAAAAAAAAAAAAAAAAAGAAAAAAAGGAAATGGTTCAGAGATTTTAGGTGGTGGTTTTCCTGTATGCAGTAGTGAAACCTTCATGACTGGGTCACACAACCAGGTGTGGGACCCTGAACAAGGAGAGGGGTTTGCTCAGCTGCTCCTAAGAGTATCAACATTTTGGAGCCCAAAATAAAGCCTGGGTGCCATGGTGAAAGCCTAAAGGAGTGGAGAGAATCCTGTCTTAGGAAACATTTAAGGGCCAAACTTGTTTGTTTTGGCTCTTTCTATGCTTCCTTTACCTGCAAAACCACACACAAATTTAACTTGGCTTGAAGTTATTTTAATAGCTTATGAGATTAGGCTTTAACGAATTGCAACTTGAAGTGTGGACTTCTTAAGGGAAAAAAAATAATTTTGAATAACAATCTTGTATCCCACATATGATGCTCAAAAGGGACCAAAACCTCCCTGAGGAAAAAGTTAGAAAAACCACTGCAAGAGGGAAACTTGGCTGGGGATAGAGCTGCTGGCACCCAGCAAGGGTGGGAAATAATGGCAGAGGTAGAGGGAGGGATGAGAAGGACACGGGATTAACGGGATAAAAGGAGACAAATGACGACTCAAGGTCTTGCAGGCTGTGACTGTTTTGGGAATGAGAGAAGGGAGGAGGAGGAGGGAGAAGTCTGGGAAGCGCTGGCAAAGGCAGGAGGGTCACAAGGAGCATTGTCCCCTCTGAGGAGAGGGGGTGACAAGACTGGGTGAATATCCATCCTGGGTCCACATCCAGCATCTGGGAAGGGGGAATAGATGGACTGGTGTATTTACCTGAGCACACCTCAGATTATTTCTAATCACAAAGTACAAGCAAAGCAGCTGTCAGACGAAAGAAATATTGAAAATAATAATTTTTTAAAACCACCTTTGGTTATTGTTCTTAGCCTGTAGAACTTACAAGGAAAAACACACCTGGATTGCCAGATGTCTTTGGCAGGAGTGAGAAGGTGTGAAAGGGCTGGCTGAGCACCCTCTGTTAGGCATGGAGGGACAAGGCACAACTTCTGCAGCCTCTTTTACAGCCAGCAGCCTGGTCCTCACTGCAGGGCAGCCCCCTTCATTATACTGATATTTCTGCAGCACAACACACACACACACACACCCAGCACCAAGGAGCCCGGGACACTGCAGCTACTGTTCTTGCCTCTCTCTGGGCTTTGTTTTCCAGCTCCCCTTGTTTTTCCCCAACAAGCCATGGAGCAATCCCTGCTCCCCCTGCCCAGACCCCAGCTGTCACTGCCCCCTCGCTCCGCTCCTGGATATGCGAGCGCTCCGGAGTCAATCTTCCCATGAAAATCAAGTCAATGACCTGCCCTTCCCTGTTCCTTAAGAACTAAAAAAAAAAAAAAAAAAAAAACATAATTTTCCTTCCCCTCAGTTCTCACGTGTTGTTAATGTTCCCCTCGAGTTGTTAGGCAATACAAAATGCATTAATTCCTCCAAAGTGAGTTCCCCATGAAAGATTTAATTGTTGTTGATTAGGCATAGTATTCTCCTTTGCCACCCCCCCACCCCCCCCTTTTTTGGGGATTGGTGAAAAAAGAAGAGCAGAATGCAAAGATATTTTTCACTCAAAGACCACGTTAGCCTTATTATCTAATCGAGTGGAAAGGCCTTCGTCTGTCCTGGCCCTGCCAAAAAAACGAGTGAGGCAATAAAAACCTTTAAGATTTTTCTCTGTCCTTTGTTATCCCAAAAGACCCAAGTTTAGTCAATTGCTGTCACATCACTAGACAGAAAAAGAGGAGGAAAACAGAAAAGAAAAAGACACTGCTGTAGCTGTTTTAAAAATAGGAGGGCTTTCTGTAACCCATGAAGAGACCTGGTACACAAAATTGCACAGTAACTTTCAAAAGATTTGCATTTAAAAGATTGAATACAGGTCGCTTCCCTGTGACCATAGAAACATTAGAAAAGGTGGAAAATTCAGTCTACTGAACTTCAAGTTACTTTATTAAAGTGTCACTAATCAGAACCCAAGGACACAAGGTTTTAGTGTTTGGGCTAACAACGTGAATAACCCTCAAAAGTCAAACGACCTTCTAAGAGCATTACACTTAAAAAAGCCACTTGTCAACAGCAAGTTAAGAAAAACTTGATTGCCTCTAAGAAATGAGTAATCTCCTGCAGCTCACAAGAACACAACTGAACTATGTCTCTAAAAGCAGGCTCATATAAGACAAAAATCTCCATAGCTTTTAAAAATCATATGTGGGCAACCAAGCATTTCCTTTCATTTGGGACAGTTTAAGACTAATTTTGAATGAAATATATAAAATAATAATTTGAAGTTAATATCTGTATGCAATGAAACAGGGATAAATTTCTAACAAGCTTTTTTAGGAGATGGTGTTTATCCATATCAGCAGTGCCAAGACACAGGTAGACACTTAAACACTGAAAATAAGTTACATCCACACGACATCTTCTGTAATTCATCAGAAAGTTACATGAATCACAGCTCAGTTAATATTTATTCACCTGAGGCACCATCACTTCTACCTGACAGGCATCAGCTCCAGTTTGGTTATGTCTCCAGAGTTACCCCAGGTGTTCTGTGCCTAAAACTTCTTGTTCCTCCAAATACAACCCCCTGCAGCTCTGGGCAGCTCTCCTGGTCCATGCAGCAAGGATTGCTCTCATAGGCATCATCCTCTTGAACCTTAACTCCTGCATCTTCATTCCTTTTTGCTTATTCAAGTATTTGCTGTGTCTTTTCTACCAGTTTAAAAACCCTTTGGGTGTAGGAACAACACGCTGGAGACAATCACTAGTAATAGCAAAGTATCCTATAATATGGATAGAATAGTTTCAGAAGTTATGCTTCAGAGCCAAGCAGGGAGCTTTCAGAACTGAGTAAGATCATCTAGAAGGCAGCAAAAATTTAGTTTGCTTATTCTAGTGTCTTCATTATGCTTCAAAACAGTGCAGTACAAACACTACCCACGCAGACGGCTCTTTTACAGCAGCGAGGTTATATTCTTGTTAAGTGAGCTCTTTAATTACACCAAGCAGCAAATCAGCACAATATTTAACTGACAGAGTCCCAATCTTTAGCAATCCTAGAGTTAAAAGTTGTATTTCAAAGTCAAATGGATAGAAAACTTCCTTTAGACATGACCATGGGCAACAAACAGTGGGGTCTCTGATCCTTAGGGACCACGTCCCAGCAAACAGGGCAGATGCAGGGCTTTCAAGTGCTGCTATGGATAACTTCCCACAGGCTGTGCTTCTAGGTGATTTACCTCTCAAACTGCAGGGGAAAATTTGGCAGCACCTATCCCAGACCTGCCAGACACAAATGTGCAAAGCTGATTAATCTGAACTAGCAGGTGACAAATATTTCTGACACGTTTTGGGGGAGCTGTCACGGCACAGACTGAGTAATCCCCTCAGCGTGACACAGCCCGGGCTGGCACTCCTGCCCAGCGTTGTGGACCTGGACCACAAGTTTATCCTCCCCTACAGTGGCCTTTCCCTGCTTCCTTGCTCATTTTCCTGGGCTGCATACAAAGCTGTGAGGAACACATCATAAGAAACATTCAACAGTTATCCATCCTTAGGAAGATAAACCATCTTTGTCAGGGGCATAGCAGCAACACAAACTCCAGTGGCAGCCGTAAAAATATTTCAAAGGTGATGATGTAATGATGATGCCCACTTCTTACCCATGCCTACAACCTTCCACAATTAATACTTGATACATGATTTGGATTGAGCTGTTTATCCACATAAAAAGGATGTTCCAAAAAGTAATCTGTCAATATGAAATGTCATTGAGGCATCTAAGGAGAGGTAAAATTCCTTCTCCTCTACACATATTTTTTTAGCTGACACAAGGGCACACTTCCATGACAGACCCAAATGCAATGCTCTCATAAAGGTTCAGCTCTCACAAATGCACAAAACAGTGTTTTTAGTTTCTTCTTCCACCCAACATGCATGTCCTTATCCTGGCAGGAATGCCCATCAAACCCTGGTGAAAGGAGCAGTTTAATAAAAATAATAAAAAAAACCCCACTTAATACATTAATCCAAAGGAAAACAATTCCATGCCCTCTGTCTCCCATTATATTTGAGTGGCTGGATTCTGCCCAGGTCTCTGAGAGAGCTCCCTTGCCTTGCAGGCAAAACTTGGTAGGTGCACAAACCTTTAATAAGACATTATGCCATATTCATAAAGGGAATTTATGAGGTTTTATTATTAGTAGTAATTGGCATAGCAATTCTTCTAAAGTTTCATTGTCAGTAATCCTTTACCCTAGCAATTAAGGAAGTCTTAAATATTAAATTAGCTATCATACATAACTTCTCCAGAATTAATCCTCTGTATTACAGACAAAACAACTGGTAGTTAAACAAGTATTAAATAACTACAACATAATGAGTACCCCCAAGCTACTCATTTCTTAAATGTCAGTGGACAAAGGTGAATGGTTTTCAACTGACTCATGCAAGTAATCTCACTGGAGATGAAAGCTCTTTAAACATCATTTTTTATTAGCTCACTTCTTTCATGGGTTTACTTGATGAACATCCTTAATTTGAAGTATTTGGTAATTAGCCTGGTCAAGGACAGTGCTGCATTCGTGACTACCCCTTACTCAGCACGAGCTATTTTTAGTACAAAAAGCCTAGATTAAAAGAAATAAATATTTGCTCTGAAAGGGCAGTGTTTATCCCATAAAGTCTCAAAATAGAATTAAAGATATTACAACAGTTTAATGCTACAAGTGCTAATTCTAAATTCAGAACAAAGTAGGGTGTCACTTATGGGATTAAATTACAGGAATGAAACAATAAAAATACGACATTATCACAGGAAAAACAAAGTACTTGTTATTGCAAGTCGAATGTGCCTTTGATTAATGTAAAGAAGCTCCACAGCTCCAAACCCTTGATTTTGTAAGATTTACAGTGTAGGAACAACCCCTTATTCATACCACTGAAAAACCAGGCAGAACTTCCAGGAGCAACAACTTGTTCCCCTGCTCACAGCAGAGGCCAGATGTGACACCAGAGGTGGGAGATGTGTGCCTGAGACCAGCAAATGTGCAAGAAAAAAAAAAATAAATGCTCAACTGATTTGGATATGGCCAGGCTGAATGGGGCTCTGAGCACCCTGAACCATCCCATGGCTCGAACCCATAAAAATTTTGGTCAATTCCTTGTCTTTGCAGCAGCCAAACACTCAGCTCTGTTTTTTGCTCTCCCCATGTCAGCAGGCCAGTGCCACCGTGGTCACCCCGAGCAGCAGAGCTGTGGATGCAGCACACAAAGGGACAGCAGCCCCTGCACGTCATCCCGGGAGCCAGGAGAGCCCGGCCAAGGAGACCTTTCTGCTCTGCTCTAAGGAACCACAGGGATGCCCTGCACCACCCGCCCACCAAACACATGCCAGGCAAGTTGGTCTAAGAAAAGAGCCCTGCTTCTTAAAAAAAACTGCATTGCTTCAGCAGTAAACTCACAATGGAAAGAGAATTCTCATTTGCATCGGCTTTAAACATCCATGTTCTGGCACTACAAAGCCTATGGCTGATAAAGTACTCTTTCTCCTCAGCAATAATTGTAGTGAAAATGCCAAGATCTGGCAAGATATTTGCTTCTGAAATACTTCTCTATTACCATGGAGAATTTGGAATATCCACCACTGCACTGGAACAAAATGAAGATAAAGGAGTTTGAATGCTACTATTATTGTTAGGATTTCTTTCTTCTGATTTTAAAGGCTCTGTGGATTTCAAAGGGGCAAGAATTAATCACAGAAATAAATCAAATACTGCTGCCAGTAACAGAGCAGGAAGAAGTGTTAAACAAAAACAATAAAAACAAATGATTACTCACCCAAACACATACATAGATAATTAACATTTGTTAATTAACATTTGTTAATTAACAGTGGAGTGTAAGTCCCATGGGTGCCACCAATGACACAGAAAACTAAAATACAATTTCAAGAAAAAAAGAATAGTACCTGTCTTTTACAATAAAGGTATTTAAATGGATCAGAGGCTCCACCTCTTTCCCTGGGGAAGGTGACACATCCCATTTTCTTGCCCTGACCTCATGTCCCCAGCTCTCCTACAGGAGGGTCTCACACTCTGCAAGAGGACCTGGGTGTCTCTGCTGCCAGAGCTCCCAACCAGGAGCCCTCCATGCCTGGGGAAAATCCCTTTGCAATCAGCCAAGTGCTCATCCTCAGTGACCACTGTGGCTGTGGACAACCCTGACTTGTCCTGGAGCCCTGGGATGCAGCTCCATTCCTTCATTCCACTCGTTCCTGGAATCCATTATCCACCCAGGCAGGTCTGTAACGAGGGAGCTGTGGCACCACTAGCTAAATCTTCAAATAACTTTTTTATTTTTTAGCAGGTTTGTTGCAAGGCACAGGTAAAACCCAACCACTGCAACATTTCTGGCTTCTAAAAAATAGCTACTAAACACAGAAGTCGTGTTGTTAAAAATTAAAAGCGTGATTTCTGTTTGATTAAAGAAAAATATTAAGTTTAACCAGGAAAAAAGATATAAGGACAGATAACATAATCGTATAGACTAAACAAGAATAGATGAAAGCTCAGAATAGAGACAATTCTAAAGATTCTGTGGCTCCAGTTATGTCAAGGATACAGTAGGGTGGCCCTTCCCACTGAAGGCAAGGTCCAGCCTTACAGAGCCATCCTTTCCCAGCCCCAAACAGCCACAAGAAAGGAACCAAGTCCTAGGAGACTGTCCAGATGCTCCACACCTGTTGAATGCTTTTATACCAATGTCCAGTGCAGGCCATTTTCAGAAAATAGAGCCACTCTCATCATAAAAATTAATGCAGACCGGCCTGGAGTAGAATTTACATTCCTCAAAAGACAGTAAATCCTCAAGAGGGGAGACTGCCAGACCATCCCATCAGTGTGTCAGCACCCCACCAATGTTTTCAAAATCCAGGGGAGCCAGACAAAACCTATCAGCCTGTAACACAAACAATCCCTCTGAAGTATATGTTAGGCTCGGCCTTGAAGCCATAAATCTTTGTGATGAGATATTCACACACTGTAAGAGACCTAATTCCATCCTCTGTCGTGATAAAACTGAATTTCAAATGCTTAGGTGTGCACAAGCTGGCAATTGAGAAACAATATCTTAATATCTTAGAGGGAAAATTACTTTTAGGGAATGAGAACATTGAGCTGGAAGCTACTGATGGGCATTGACTGTGTAAACCTACAATGGAGTATTTATAAAGCAGTTCAACATAGGATATATCTTTCAAAACATATAAATTAAAGTCACCCCACTGAAGGTAGCCCGGTGTAACTTTCACCTAAATCTATACATAACATCTGTTAAATGGATTCGGGACTGCCACTACATTACATAAACTCTTGTAAAGCTGTGGTGAACCACACAGCTATGTCCTACTGTTCTTCTTCACATCTCTGGGAAAGGGGGAGAGGAGGAGAGGAGGAGAGGAGGAAAGGAGGAAAGGAGGAAAGGAGATCACAGCAATTTACAAAATGCTCTCAGCTAAAATAAGGACAACTCTTGCCCAAAGGAGCAAAGTTTCCCAAAAATAACTTCTCCCGAGACCCCTGGTTTAAGAGCAGAGAATTGCAACAGGAGCAAAAATTGTGGTGTCCCACACATCTGAGTATCTCCAAAACCCTGGGTATTGTGTAGGATTCATGCAGGAGGTGCATAATTACACTTTTCAGCAAGATGCAATCATTGCTGGTGGTAACCAACAACATGGAATTACAAGTGGAATATGATAACCGTTGTCAACTGCGTTGGACAAGGTTACAATTCCCTTACTTACAGGACAAAGTTCTCATCTCCCCAGATGACAAAAAAAAAAAATCTCACACTGGAAAGGGCACGTCTCGAGCCTCTCTGCTTTTCATCAAGCACTTAAAAATGTCAAGCCAGAGCAGTGTCATTTGGCTTAGAATTGGTAAAAACTTATCAAATCCCTGGTTTGCAATTCCAGCAGAGCAAAACACAAAAAGAAGTGTTGGTAAATCATTCAAAGTAGGTGTTACTTAACCTAAACCCCACAGATTGTGACAGCTTTTCTCTCCCAAAACCATCAAATGACCTGGAGCACACATGATTATATTAAGATCTTGATAGCTATCACATGGAAATTAATGTTTCTGGCTACATTTAGTATATTGTGAAATATTTGCCTGTGTTTTTATTGTGCACAACAACAACAACTCCAACTGTGCCTCTTCTACATTCTTTTATAACCATTTTATATGCTCAGTGGGGGGACAGAAAAAGAATTTAGTTAATCATTAAGCTTTTTCTTTTTAAAAGCAAGCCATGCTGACTGTCCCAATTAATCAATGTCTCTGGTAGTTGCAGAGGAAATTTAATGCATTGTTTCTGTTTCAGAATCCTTGATTCTAAACACCAGCCTTCTAGTTTTCAAATGAAGAAATACACACAGAGCCAGATTATTTGCTATAATCATAATAAAATTGATTTTGGAGTAGTGGTGAAAGTTGCATTTCAGCTTAATAAAAGCAATTTCTTCAATACAATTTTTTTGAAATGAAAACCAAAAAAACTATGAGTAAACTGAATTTTTTATCTGGAGACTGCCACCTAAATATGATTAATTATTTTTGAACCACTGAATTTCACACCAGTCTATTTTGTACCCTTCCACCTGCAGGTGAAGTTGGAGCCTCTGAAAGGTGGACCTGTCACCACCAACCTGCTCTCAAGCATTCCAGAAGGATTTACTGGTTGCTATTCCCAGTATAAATAAAAACCTATGGGATCTACTACCAAAAATTAGCCAAATCCCAAATATAGGGACTTATTTAAGTAAGGCATGCAGGACCCAGAGTGGACATCAAGTACTTACCCCAACATGAGTCAGACAAAACAGCCAATTTTTGTCTTTATAAAATTATGCCACAACAGAAAGCCTCTAAGTTAATACTCAATAATCTTTTAACTATATGAGCAGGGAGAAATGTGTTTGCTTAAAATTATATTCTAGAGTTTGAATTCTCCACCAGGCTCCCACCAAACTGCTCCCCATGAAGCTGCCTTGGAGCCCACTCACTTCAGAGCAAAATTTATCCCTACTTCTTTTCCTTGGAGTGCTGTGCTGACACCATTGTCCTCCATTCCTTTTTACAGAGCTCCAGCCATGTAAAGTGCCTAATTATAGACCCCAGAATGTCTTGATTTCCTTATTTCCTTGGCAAGGGCCAAGCTTTTTGTTAGATGTTTAGTGTTTACCCCGTGTCACTTTCAATATAGATTTTAATTTACACAAGTAGAAAGTCCTTCTCATGTACTAGGGCCCTTATTTTCTGCTTGGTTATACCAATGTAAATTAAGGGCAATTTAACTAAATAAAACAGAGTTACAGTGGAGGAAAATTAGCATAACTCAAAGGAAAGCCAGTCCACTGTTTAGTAATAATTTCTTTCATATACTCCAGATTCTCATGCTTATACATCCTTTAGAGAGCCAAAGCTGTAATAACAATGTTGTATTTTCACAGAAAAAAAAAAAAGGAGCATTTTCTTACTCACACAAAAGGGCTTTTTCTTTTTCTAAGAAAAAGGAATGTAGCTGGGCTGCATTTATTTCTCTATTTGTATAGTGGTAGCCACAATTAATAATCATATTATAGTGTATTTTTAGAAGAGACTGTCTAGTACATCTGAGACATCATGGCATCAGAAAAGCACATTCATTTTTATGTCACTAAACCTCACAATGAAAAACTGTCTCCCTCCGTCAACTTTGGGCAGCTTTACTGTTGTAAATTGTATTTCCATGGGTGTTTTAGAAACAGATACACGTGGGATAATCAAGGAAGGACAGAAAGTATCTAGATGACAACAGCCCAAAACAGCCCTGATTTGGATGAAGCTTAGTTGCACCCTCAGGAGTATGACTTTGCCATTAGATTTTTTAATACCTTAGTTTCTATGAAAAACAACTGTGATATTTCAACTTCATGACTGCAAATTGAAAAAAAAAGCTATTCAAAATGAAATTTATTTGCCCTAGTGTGAAGTCTCACGTGCCATTTTTCTTCCATGCTCACTGGGAAGAGCATCTTGCAGATTTCCAGCTACACTATCACCATCATTTACATGACAAGAATCTTAGGGCCCTCGAAAGAAATTGCCTCTTTAAGATTTTGCTTTAGATAGATGGGAGGGAAGAAAGGTCTTGCTTCTACTCCCTTCTCCCCAGCCTTGCCCTGATGGATGGTGTTGCTCATGGGTGGAACAGCTCTGACAGACTTGGAACAGCCACCACGTCTGGTGGCAGTGATTTATTTCTGCAAGCAGCTTTAAAGTTCAGACATGACATTTCCAGATAGCAGTGACTAGCTAATTTCTAGAACAATAAATAACAAATGCTAAGAAGAGCTGGGCTGGGCTTTGCTCAGATTACGAGTCTGTGGGACTTGCTCTTCCTTAACACATTCCTGTCCAAGCAAAGTGGAGGCAGAGCTGGGCACCACCTCCTTGGCCAGTACATGAGTGGTACATGAGTGTCTTCTGTACAGGCACCCCTGTTTATGCACAGACACCATGGAGCATGGCAGTGAATAAACAACCCCAGTGGTGGATCCCTGGGGGTGCAGGAGGAGAGCTGGTCGTGAGCAGAGGCAGCCTCCTGCTTCCAAGGCTTCCCAGTCCCATCTTTAGGAGCTACTTTCAGCAGGGGATGGGGATTTTTCTATTAGCAGATAAGAACTGAAGGCTGGACAGCATGACATAAATCCCTGAAGATCCATTATTGTTCATTTGTTACACAGACCTAAAAGGAGGGCTTAGCTCCAGCCTTTGGCATCCTACCGAGAAGGAGTATTGAATTTACACAACTCCTTTCCTAGGCTGTAAAATGTATCAAAATAAACATATTACACAATGCAGTTGTCTTCCTCCCCTCGTACCCGTCCCTCACACACAAACTCAAAACAGTGCTGAGGAGAAAGAAGAAAAAAAAAAAACCAAAAAAACAAACCCAACACAATAAGAGACACCTTTATCAGCCTCAGCCATCTGTGTTCCTCTAGTCTGATCCAAGCATTTTGGCAGGCTTGTGTGCAGCTTGCTCCTACCCCATATCATCCTGCCCTGCAAGAAGAAGTCCCCTCCCTCTTCCTCCCCTCTCTGCTGGTAGCCTTCTGAGCCTGTTAATTCCAGGACTTGAAATAACAAGGTATTGGGGTGCATATGTTTAATTAATTACCATCTCAACACAATCACTTAACCTCATTCTGCAACCTCACTTGGTAGCTTGGCCCAAAAAACAAACAGATGTCAAAAGACCTGCACAACTCTCAGTGCTGACCACAGGAATTACCTGGAGTTTAGAAATGTATAGGTAAAAATAAAATAAAACAGGCTAATTCCTCAAAAGCTTGAAGTGCAGGAGTTAAAGGCACTGCTAAAGAAAGAAAACAGTGGTAAGAAAATCACCACCGTCATAAATTAGTTCCCAGACAATCTGACATGACCCTACTGGGATTAAAAATCTGGATTTTCCTTAATTTGTTCACTGAAATCACAAAGGTTCAAATTCTTTCCTCAAAGCAAGCAGGCATAAAAGCTTTACAAGGCAACTTTCAAAGGGAACAAAATCATGCTCAGGAAAAAAAAAAAAGTCATTTAAATACACTCAGAAATGCAGGTCTCAAAAGAGTAAAAGTACAATAAACTACTGAGTTTGCCTTCTGTTTCTAAACAGCCTTGTAACAGCAACGTGTCTTCAATATTTCAGGAAGCGTGACGTTTTGATAGATTAAAAAGAAATGTTGTATTGAAAAGAATGAAGAATGAAAATGGGGAAAACACCAGGAACCCTGAAGGGTAATATTATAGAAGAAAACCCCTATGGAAAAGTCAAGCCTTAAACACATACACTACAGATGTGCAGCACAGCTCTGGCATCTTATTTATTCCTCTGAACTATTTCAGGAGAATTCTCTTAATTTATCAAAAATGATCCAGAAAGGAGATGACATGAAAAGCACTCAGCTCAGCTCTCTCAGGAACAATTTATCCCTAGTACACTCTGAGGGAAATGGAATCACGAATTTCCCCATACACAGTGCCCATGGCAAACACACCCCTCCAGCTTAGAGGTTTTTTTCTGTCTTAATATACATACGTGCCCTGTGATGTCAATTTGTTGGTTTTTTTCTCTCCCCAGATGCTTCAGGATGCTGCACAACAAATTCTTGTTTTGAAAGCAAATTAGCATGGCTGTGTGTAATTCAGCGCTATCCAGTGTTGGATGCTGCTGAAGTTAATTTGGTACAAGTAGGATAGAAATTCTGTTCCTAGCTTAGAAAGAGGACTACACATCTGGGTAGGTGAAACATCCCAGGTGAAATGTGTTCTTAGAACAAACAGACTTCTCCTGGATTATATTACAGCTACCAAAAAAGAAATGTTTGCCTTAAAACCCAAAGAGGGCTAGGTATGAAGCACTTGTTTAAAACCTTAATGTTCTTCTCATTTATGTTTTAGACAAACAAAATCTTGAAAAGGCTTCAGAAGCATTAAAATTCAAACAATCTCCAAAGAAATCCTTGAGGAAAAAACTTAAAATGATTTTATAATCAAAACTAACACTCATTAGCATAACTCACTGGGTTGAAAATTGTCTTTTGTTATTTTTTGCTTCAATAGTAGAGGATAAACTTGTATCAGAGCAGAGTTATGAGCCAGCCCAGAACAGCTCCACATGTGACACCTGGCAGAAAGCCCCAGGCAGGACTGCAGACCCTGCTCCCAAAGGCAGGACACGCACATGGATGCTGCTGGGAGAGAGCACAGGGATGAGTGGTGGTGCTCCATCTGGGGATGGAGACCTCCAAAAGTGGCTGCTGTCCTAACCCAGCTCATAAATCCTCTCTTCATTCCCATCACGACAGAGAATCATGCTCCATACTCTTAAGATGCCCCATAAAAGAGAGATCCAACTAACAGCCTGGAAAGGAGTCAAAAGTAACTTGTAAAACACAAAGTCTCCAGCTCGTCAGTTTTATCAGTGCCACTCACATAGAATTTAATAAAAAGTAGATGACATGAGGGCTGGAGCACCTCTTCTGTCAAGACAGGCTGACAGAGCTGAGGCTGTTCTCCTGGAGAAGTCCAGGGATTCTTTGGAGCACTTTCCAGTGTGTGAAGAGGCTACAAGAGAGCTGGAGAGGGACTGTTTACAAGGGTCAATACATGGCACTTCACAAACCTATTCCCATTCATTTCACTTAAAGATCTGTGAGGAAAAACCCTATCTTCGTGTTTCAGCTCTGTTAGAGAATCCAAATCAGCTTCACAGGGCTCTTAGCAGTCATGTTCCCTCCCATGGTCACTGCACGGAACCCAAATTTGGCCTTGGGGGGACAGAGTGTAGAGGTGAGAACGTGATGAAGTGCAAGAAGGTGCTCCTTCTCCAAAAGGAGCCCCCAAAGTTCCTTCCACCTGCCTGAGCCTCAGAGCTGCTGAATGCCCTTCTGCCTGCAGGTCTGGATGGCTGCATTAATTGCACACTTATACACTTATTTAAGATCACAATCCCTTATTAAGATTGTGTCAATAGAAGCCACAGCCTACCTACCATCAGCATGTACTCCTGACGGCTGCAGGACATGAAATGCTGAGGCAAACTCTTGTTTCCATTACTTTTTGCATAGCTGTTGGCACATAAATTACCACTTCATAACAGGCCCTTTGAAATTCTTTTGCATTAACTAATGCAGCTCGATGTATTTTTACAGTGTGATCATGGCTATCAGTTTCCATCTGTCCTACTGTCCTTCTGGAATGTTTTCGCTGTAAGGAAGTAAACAAAAATAGATCACTGTAAAAACAAACCTGCCTGACAGTCTAGACTGAGGGTCTAATTAAAAATAAGATTTATTAGAATAGAGAGAACCGTCGCAGCAAAACAAAGACACAGTTTCTCTAACATAACTGGTATTATTCTTGGCAAAGCTGAGCCAGGCTATAAATTCACTGAAACAAATCAGTATGGCACTGATGCACCACTCTGATCAAGCATCACTTTTCCAGACTTGGGGAACATGTGAGGAAAACTCTTTGTTTCACTTCAGTTTTACTCACCATAAATTCCTTTTTTTTTTTTTAATTGGAACTCGAGTGTGCTAGGGCTTGCCTCCACACGAGGTCCCTTGCACGGAGTAAGAAACCAAACTGAGTTAACAGCAATGCTAGTCTAGACACAGTTAAAACAAACTGTGCCAGCAGAGCTATGTCATGCCAAGGGCTTGCTTTGATATAAATTAAATGGACACCTTGCTCCTGGAGGGGTGGGAAGTGGCAATTCAGACTTGGAAAGACTCAGAACATGGAAACTTCTGCCAGTCGAAAGGGAACGAGCATCCTTTGGTGAGGTGCAGTCTCAGAGAAACAGGACAAGACAGCAGCAAAGATCTCAGACACCACTCCCAACACAGTCTCACCCCTGTAAAGGTCACAGGTGAGGGCTGGGGACACCAAGCAGGCTTTGGTGACCAACTCCTGGAGCAAAGGAGCAGCCACTCACTGCTTCTCCTAACACACTGAAAGAACTCTGCACTCCCTCAGCCCTGGGGGTATCATTTTACATGGAATAAGGGCTCACTTACTAACTCTGATAGGACCCAAGAACCATTTGGAGATTCTTATGAAGAATTTAACACTTAGCAAAAATAAGCACATGAAAATTTTGCCCTGTTTTTTTGGCTATTATTTCTAGTGTTTGCACTAGAGACGCATGAAAAATAATATTTTCCGTAATAGAGAATGTTGTTTTTAGAAGTCTAGTGATTTTTAACATAAAAATTATGGAGTGATCTCACATACAAAAATGCCCAAAGGCTGCTATAATAGCAAAGAAATGAGAAATTCTAGATATTACGAACATGTAGCAAGGCGGAATCATTAAAGAAATTAGAGAGGATGAAAAAAGGGCCAACTTTGAACCAAAACACACAAATTGGTTTTGAATAGTTTTCCACATAAAGAACATTCATCTCCTACTCCAGTTCAAGGACAGCTTAGAGATCCTTTCTCAGATCGTGAAAATGACAGCAGTAACTTAAATAATTACACATTTCTTAGAATCAGCAATATCAGCTTTAGAAAGAAAAAAAAAAGTGTGTTTGGAGCTGGGACAAGGCAGCAGATTTTCATTGTTTACTCCAACGTTTCATAAGCAGTTTCCTTTGTCAGGCAACAATTGATGTGCCATGTATCATTAAAGAATGAATCGATTTATAAATAGCATGAATACAAGGAGAACCCCATTGTTCTTATTTGTGCTGGTAAATACCAGACATGCCAAGATAAGACTTCTCTGAAGTGGGTTTTCAAATTCCCTTACTAAATGTAAAGCCTTGCATTAGCCAGCTTGGCTGGAGAAGTGGCACCTTTAGTGTCTGGCACCTCCAGGCCACCCCTTTTCCTCTCTCCATGGGCTGATGAGTGACAGCACATCCCTGAAGAAGTGCCCTGCCCAAGGGATGCAGCCCAAGGGATGCAGGAGTGCCACAGAGCCAGCTTAGCCACAGGACACAGCCTGGGCTGACACAAAAAGCTCCACATCAGCTATTTACACCATGCAACCCTGGGTTTACAGCCATGGCTGCAGTTCCTACTGAGTGAAGGCAAAATGATTGTCTTTCTAGCAGGCTAGGGCCATTCATTCTGCCTTTCCTCATCAATTTCCAGATCTTTACTAAGCGTTGCCTGAAATCCCCACATCTTGCCTGAATAAAGAACAAACACTTCCCCAGCTTGAAAGTCCAAGATTCCCAACAGTGTCAATCATGAAGTACTCACAAGATGAAGCAGAAGAAAGTCCAGTGTCTCATTTCTCCCTGTCTGCAGATGAAGACAATCCCCCATTCTTTTGAGAGGATATTAACAACATTCCCAGGTGAAAAGCATTAACAGGACCACTGATCTGCCTCTCCAAGTATCTCCATTTTTAAATCAATAAACCTTTCATTGGAAGTTCATACACTTTCTTCATTTACACCCTTCTCCTCCCTTCCTTGGGAGCTATGAACATATTTAAAGCATATGAAAGATGTTGAACTGAAGAGGACTTCACCTCCCAAGGTGCTACCCCCTCTCAATTGGCACAGATGACACATACATCACTATATATGATATATATGGATATATAGGGACTCCCTCCAAGGAAGCCTCCCACTGAAGGGTTAAACATGCAAACTGGCGATCCTGTCTAATTCCTCTTAATCCCTGGTAACACAGCACAGAAGACAGAGGTATTGTCCCTGGGTTCCTATTATTGCAGCCAGACACAAAGCAGGGTACCACACACGAATATATCCACCCAAAATACTCCACAGCACAGTCCTTGTTTGGGGAGGCAGGGCTGAGGGGAGCCATGGGGTGTGCAAGTGATGCCAGTAGGCATTGGTCATTCTATATTAAATATAAAATCATGGTGGTGAAACCCTCTGCCCTGCCCAAAAGGTTAAAAGAAAATTTACACTGGAAAGCCAAGAGAAAGGAGTTGAGCAATAGCTAAGGGGTTTTTATCCTAGCAGAAACATTTAAAAAGGTATAGAATGGCAAACTGAAGGGACCTCTTCAGGACACCGACATTATGCTTTTTTACATGAGATCAACAGTGATGATTGTCTTAACCTAGTGATTAATACAACTGGGGGAAAAGCTAAGACTGATCACAAAACATGTTCACACAATGTCAAATCATCTGGTTTGTCACCGCAGATTAGAAATGGGATAAAAATCCAAAATAAAATTAAAAAACAAGCTTTCAGATTCAACAACTACCATCCAAAATTACACCATCAAGCTGTAAAATACACCGGAACAAGCATTTGTGTCTTCTTTACAAATCTCAAATATTTGGTATCTGAAGAAAGCTTTACCTCACCACTTGCATTTCCTGATGTACATCCCACCACCACCACTCTTCTCTCCATATAGCAATAACAAACACAGAAACACACACAAGATAAAAACCTAGTGCTAAAAAATAAGCCACAATTTGTAAACAAACCTGTCTGTTTCCTAAACTTTTGTCCTTACTTTACTGAAAATAACAGAAACCTTCAGTTTCAAGGCACGTCAGCTGCTTTGGGTTCAGCAAGGGATTCCCTACAGTCCTGCCTTTGCAAAGTTCTGCCCTTGAACACTCTGTTCACAAACCTACATACAACCCAGGGAGCTGTGCAGTCAGTGGGTCTTTAGTCTGATCCCACAGGGAAAACCCCAGGGATGGATGAGAAATATTGAAAAGATACTTTCTTCTTCTGTTAGGGCACTAGGCGGATCTTTCCTATATATTTGATATTATTTTAAAAGATAAATGAAATAAATTAGTGACAGAATTTAGGGAAGGAAAAAAAAAAAGATCACACCACTTCCCAAGGACAAGGATTAATTCAAGTGGTTTCACACAAGCTTGCTCTTCTTTTATACTGCCTGCTGGCAAGACAAAGCCGGGGCACTGTTTGGAAACTGTAAATGTCTCTATTTCACACCAGGTATCTGTCACCCAAGCCCATTGCTGCAGTCTGCATCACACAAAAGATCCATTATCTTCCTTACTCTGCTGCTCTCCTCGCCAATCTCAGGCAGCACATTTAGCACTGGGCAGCTCCCCATGCCCCGTGGCTCACTCACTCACAGGCCACGGTGCAATTAAAGGATCTCTGCATCAGGGCAGAGAGCATAGCAGGCAATGAAGAATAATCACGTAGATATTGTTAAGAATATCCTACTGCCGTTTTTCCCTCTTCTTTAATCGTACTGAGACACAAAACCCAACACACTCATCATAAGAGAAGAAATAAAATACGCAATTTTCATGTTTTCTCCCCACCAAAAAAAAAAAAAAAATCCAAACCAAAACCAACAAACAAAAGTAAATAGAAAAAAAAAGTATATAAATACATGGAAAAAAAGCTGTGTTGCTTATTCAGCACCCACTGACAGTCAGCTTGCACACAGAATGTCACTGAAGTAGTTCTTGTGTTGGACAGCAAAAGCCTTCCAGACAAATCCCATCAGTTAAGAGGAAGACTGCATATGGTTATGTTTTTGAAAGCAGAAAGCTGATTATAATTTATAATACACTTATAAAGAAGCACAGTAAGCTAATTACATTTGGGAGAAGACACATTTTAGAGGCTATAAAGATACAAGCAGTAATAGGAAATTCTAACTCCCAATTATCCCTCTCAAAGTTCTTTACAGAATAAAACATTTGCTTGTGATTTCAGAAGTGGTTTGCATTCAACAGTGTAAAAGTTGTTCAAAGTTTCAATGGTTGTTCTCTTCCCTGCTCAGCAAATACTCATGTTAAATGCTTTCACAACATGTAAGAATATTGCAGCCATGGGGTTGGGTCTCCTGTGAGTCCTTCCCCAGTCAAGAAACTCTTTGCTCAAACTCAGAGTTGAAGAGCCACGATCCAAATGCCCAGTGACAAAGCCTGACCCTCAAAACAACTGTCCATCAAGATAAAATATGACATAAGAGTAAGGAAAGAATTATAAAAGTGTATCTTTTACAAATTGCTAGCAGGGTACAAAGACCTGCACAACATTAATATTCTCATAAAGGTAGCATGAATTATTTAAAGCAGCAGCACTACTAAAACAGGTAATTTTCCAACATGCTGTTGTTGGACAAATCATGACCATCAGCAGCACACTGCATGGACACCAGGATGGGATCACATCTCTGAGATGGAACAGTGCTGAAATTCCCTGACAGTCACTTCAGAGAGGATCTGACACTGCCAGTATAGGACAGCAAGGTTACACACCTACACAGATCATACTGAACCTGCAGAAGAAACAACAAAAGCAGCTATGAAGAGAAAAAAATCCACAGCTGTCAAGTAAGAATTGGAAATACCACTTTTGCTAGAATCAAACAAAAAAAACCCAAACCTGCAAACCACCACAGTGTCAAAACTAAGACTTAATTCCCAGGAGGAAGTATGGGTACTTCCCATACAGTACTGAGGGGGTATGTTGAGCCAGAGAGGAAAAGGGTTGGACCACTACACACTACCAGCATCCTCTGCTGGCTGACTCCCTCAGCAGTGCCAGCCCCAAACTTCCAGGAATGGCAAGTCACAGGCTCGTGCTGAAGTGCAGGAGGCAGCTCCAGGAGATGCTGCAACTTAAAACAAACACAAGACTCCTTTTCACACTTGGCTTCTCGGTATTACTGCAGAAGACAGCAGGAATGGTGTGAAGCATCAGCTCTGTGACTGAAGACAGAGCAAATAAAACACTTTACTTCACAGGTGATGTTCCAAACCTGATTTCCACTCTTTGCTTTTCAAACTAGCCAGGCAGAAAACCTTTAAAGACCCTTCAGTCTAAGGGAAGTGTCCAACTAAAATGTTACACTTTTACCACCTGTCACACCCAAGAACAGAAACAAAACCATTTTCATCGGTGAGCTAGGTAAAAAAGTAACCTAAATTGGAGGTGTGTGAGGAGACCCATCATCCCAGGGACTCAGCCAGGCAGGGATTGCAAGAACTTCCATGACTGGACACACTATGTGAGCTGTTCAGAGCCAATTCTCATGCCCAACATTGACACCACAACTTCAGTGAAAAACCAACCATAATCCCAAAGTTATACCGGAGTAAAAAGACTGAATAAACCTTTAGCAACCTAAATTGGAGGTGTGTGAGGAGACCTATCATCCCAGGGACTCAGCCAGGCAGGGATGGCAAGAATTTCCATGACTGGACACACTATGTGAGCTGTTCAGAGCCAGTTCTCATGCCCAACACTTCACCTTCAAGCAGAGTAAAAAGACAAAGGAGTAATTACGGAGCGACCCTTTACCTCAGCTCGTTGGGTGCGGGGCAGAACAGACGCCTTTTCGATGGCATAAACATCCAGCAGGTAGAGCCGTGCTCCCTGCTCCCTGTCCAGAATGGCAGCGGTCTGGATGACGCCGGTGCGGCGCCCGATGGTGAAGAGGCGCCCGAGGCTCCTGTCGTCGCAGCGGACGGACACGATGTAATATTCCACCTGCGCCTCCGCGCCCCGCGGGCTCGCCGCCTCCAGGGAGATCACGTTCGTCCCGATGGGCTCGCCCTCCTTCAGCATGGTGATGTATTTTGGCTGGGTGAACACAGGCCCGTCGACCCCCTGCAGAATTATCGTCATCTCAGTGGTGGATTTTCTCCTTTCGGGGCCCAGGTCGGTGGCAGAAACGATGAGGTTGTAGATGAGCTGGGAAGGCACCAAGGCTGAGGCCACTCGTAAGTCGCCGCTGTAGCGATCCACAATGAAGGTTTCGGTATCTCCATTGACTATCTCGTACTCCACCTCCCCGTTGGCACCCTCGTCGGGATCCGCCGCGACAATCGTGGTCAGGATCGAGCCGATCACGACCGAGGGGTCGGCGGCCAGGGCGTTCTGCGACACGAACACGGGCACGTTGTCGTTCTGATCCGTCACCAGGACGGTCACGTTCTTGAGAGCAAAGCGCCTGGACTCCACGGGAACGGCCTGGTCCGTGGCTTTGACTGTTAGCTCAAAGAGGTTGGCAAACTCCCGATCGATTTCAGCATTGGTGAATATTGTCCCCCTCACCTCATCGATACGGAAGTGATTCCCCCTCGGCATCTGCTGGATGATTGCGTACGTTAGCTGCCCGTTAATATCCGCGTCCGGATCGTGAGCGGTCACGGAAATGACGGAGGTACCCACAGGAACGTTCTCAACAATGGATTTAAAGATGTCTCCCGGAGGAAAGTGAGGAGGGTTATCATTGAAATCCCTCACGTGTATGACCACTGACATCGTGGAGGAGCGCGGGGGCCTGCCTTGGTCCTTGGCTGTTATATTTAGCTTATACAGAGATTGTGTCTCAAAGTCCAGTTTCTTGGCAAGAAAAATACTCCCAGTGTTGGGACTGATGCTAAAGGTCCCGTGATTATTTGTCCCTGTAATGCTATAGTGGAGGTCAGCGTTGTCACCCAAATCAGAATCGGTGGCAGTGACAGATGACACAAGCTCACCAACCCTCATATTTTCCAAGACATCCACTAACAAGGTTGATTTAGGGAAGGAAGGGCTGTTGTCGTTTTCATCCAATACATCAATGCTCAACATGCAAGTTGAACTTAGGGAAATGACTCCAGAGTCTATTGCTTGGATAACAAGGGAGTACGAGGCAGTAGCCTCATGATCTAGTCTGCCTACTAAGGTCACTTGGCCTGTGCTGCTGTCTATTGCAAACTGGTTTTCCTCATTTCCCTTGATTACAGAGTAGTGAATCAACCCATTAACCCCTTCATCAACATCCGAGGCAGAAACTCTCAGCACCTGTGTCAGATTTGCTGCCAATTCTGATATAGTAGCTTGGTAAAGATCTTTCAGAAATTTGGGGGCATTATCATTGATGTCCTTCATGTAGATCTGTACAGTTGCCTGATCCTTCAGAGGCTTGGGCAACCCTTGATCTGTTGCTATCACTGTAAGACTAAATACTGCAGCTCCCCTCTGTCTCATGAGAGCTTCTCTGTCAAACTGATGAGTGCTTCTGATTTCCCCAGTCACTGTGTTCAGCTCAAAATCTGGCTGCAGATGCTCAAATGAATACCTGACCTCACCATTCGGCCCAAAGTCTTTATCTACAGCATTTATTTTACCCACATAGGACCCGCCTCTCTGCTCCTCTTCAAAATAAAACACATAGTTGGTACTGTTGAACAGGGGCCTGTTATCATTTACATCCTCCAGAATCACAGTAACATTCACAGTAGCATTGAGTGGTTCTACTGCTCTATCAGAGGCAACAACCAGCAAAACATATCTTTCCTGAAGTTCACGGTCCAGTTCACTTTTTATATACAGCTGACCATCTGGAAATATGCCAAAGGCATCCCCAGCATTTCCTTCAATTATGCTGTAAGCTATTTCACCGTTCACTCCCGAGTCTTTGTCAGAAGCCTGTACCTTAAAGAACCTGGAATTCACAGGCTCTGACTCCAAAATAGTAATTTCATAGGAAAGCTGGTCAAACACAGGAGGGTTATCATTTACATCATGGACAGAGACAGTCAGGATAAAGTTGGAGGACAGCTGAGGCACCCCCATATCCGAGGCCAGGATTTCAACTTGATAAGACCCAGCATTTATGTCAAGAGGCCCCGTTAGGCTTATAGCACCAGTTTGTTCATTGATTGAGAACAAGCCCTTTGGGTTTTGCTTAAGGCTGTAAAGGACCATGCCATTAACACCTTCATCAGGATCAAGAGCTTTGGCCTGGAATATGGTATGCCCAGCTTTCCAGTTCTCCACAACATTTACACTTTCCACCATGTGAATGAAGTGTGGGGAATTGTCATTTAAATCTTTGACAGTTATATTGACCACAGCATCACCAGTTACAGCCCCACCCCTAGCAACCACCTTCAGCTGGTAAAATGCTTGCTCCTCCCTGTCAATAATACTGGCTGTGGTGATCTGCCCCGTCGCCCTGTTGATGGCAAACACGCCCCTCTGGTCACCTGTCGTGATGAGGTAACTGATGTTGGTGTTGAGGTCCATGGTGGAAGCAAAAACAGTACCTACATGGTAACCCAGGGCAACGTTTTCAAAGACAACAAAACTGTACGTGCCCTGGCTGAAAACAGGGGGGTTGTCCTGTGTGTCCAAGACAGTGATGGTGACAATGGCTTGGTTCTGCGACTGAAGATGGCCACCGTCAGTGGCCACGATCTGCAGCTGATAAGCAGTTTTCTCCTCCCTATCGAGGGCTATTTTTGTAGTGATGACCCCTGTCTGCCCATGGACCTGAAACCTGGAGGTATCTCCAGCTGAGATGCTGTACTTGACAGTGCCATTGGGTCCCAGATCGGGGTCCGTGGCAGACACGGTGGTCACATAGGTTCCGGCCGGCTCATTCTCTTGGATATGGGCAAAATACTGAATGGGGTAGAACACGGGGCTATTGTCATTCACATCCAGGATGGTCACGTTAACTCGGGCTACCGAAGAAAGAGGAGGAGAGCCCAAATCAGTGGCCAGGACCTGCAAGGAGAAGTGAGACTGCTCCTCCCGGTCCAGCTGCGAGACGGTGCTGAGCCTGCCCGAAACCGGGTCCAGGCGAAACATCTGGCGAGGGGTCACAGAGGAGGGGCCAACTGCTGCCAGCGCAGGCTCGGCTTCCTGCAGGGAGAAGCGGACGGTGCCATTGTCCCCCAGGTCCCCATCAGTGGCGCTCAGGATAAGCAGCTCGGTTCCCGACAGGGAGTTTTCAGCCAGGGACACCTGGTAACCCTCAGGCTGACCGAAGCGAGGCTTGTTGTCATTGACGTCCAGGACGGTCACCACCAGCTGCGCGTAGGAGAATTTGGGCTGCACGCCCTGGTCGCGGGCGCTGATGTTGAGCACCACCTGAGAAGCAGTCTCCCGGTCCAGCCCGCCGGAGCTGGCCGTGCCCGCAGCATGGCCGGCAGCGCCAGCCTCGGGGACAGCCGTGGTGACCAGCCCGCTGTGCTCGCTGATGCGGAACCAGCCCAGCTCGTTGCCCGAGACGATGCTGTACTTGAGGTTGGCGTTGAGGCCCGAGTCGCGGTCCGTGGCGCTCAGACCCCGCACGTAGCTGCCCAGGGGCACGTCCTCGCTGATGTTCACCCTGTACACCGCCTGCCCGAACACGGGCGGGTGGTCATTGATGTCGTTCACAAAGATCACCAGGCTGGCTACCGAGGAGCGGCTCACGGGAGCTGCCACCGCTCCGTCGGGGGAGAAGACGGAAGGGGGTGAGCCTGGAGGTGGCGGCGGGGCCCCGTAGTTATCCGCCACTGCCACGGTAAGGTTATAAGCCGGGATGCGCTCCCGGTCCAGCGCGGCCGCTACCTTGATGAGGCTGAGGTTGGGTACCTTGCTGCTGTGCACCTCGAAGTGCCGCTGCTCGTTTCCCGCCAGGATGGACACGGAGATGTTCCCGTTGGCCGCGGGAGAGTCGGCATCGCTCACCGTCAGCAGGGCCACCACCGTGCCGGGGGCCGCGTTCTCGTCCACGGAGGCGAAGCGGGAGGTGGCCGGGAAGTAGCGGAACTTCACGCGGGGCTCGTTGTCGTTGACGTCGAGCAGGCGGATGCGGGCCTCGGCCCGGCTGCTCAGAGCCGGCACGCCGCGGTCCGTGGCCTGCACCGTCAGCGAGTACTGCTGCTGCACCTCGTAGTCCAGGCGCTCCCGGATGCGGATCACCCCGCTCTCGGGGTCCACCTCAAAGGGGAGGCTGCCAGCCCCGTCCCCAGCACCGCTGCCATCGCCTCCCTCCAGGCGGTAGCGGATGTCAGCGTTGGTGCCCTCGTCGGCATCGGCCGCGGTGACCTGGAGAACGCTGGCCCCGACGGGCGCATCCTCAGGCACCCGAGCCTGGTAAAGCGTCTGGCTGAAGACGGGCGGGTTGTCATTGATATCCTGCACGGTGACGTTGACCTGAAGGTAGCCCCGCCGACGGGGCTCGCCCTTGTCCTCCACCTGCACCAGCAGCTGGTAGGTGGGGGTGGCCTCCCGGTCCAGCCCTCCACGGGACACCAGGTGCAAGAAAGCTCCCTCCCCGCTGGGGTTGAGGGTGATGTTGAGGCGGAAGCGACCCTCCTCGTTGCCGGCCACAATCCGATAGGAGCCGTGGTCCACGCCATTGGTGCCACTGTCGGCGTCCGTGGCCGTGTCCAGGATGAGCTGGCGCCCGCTGCCCGTGTCCTCCTTGAAAGTCACCACGATGGAGGGGTCGGGGAAGACGGGCGCGTTGTCGTTGAGGTCGAGCACCAGGACGCGCACCTCGCTGGGGTAGGTGGGCTGGCTGGAGAGCACCACCAGGTCCACCACGTCGCTGGCCAGGCTCTCGCGGTCGATGGTGGCGCGGGTGTGCAGGGCGCCCGAGGTGGCGTTGATGGCGAAGAGTTCGTGGTGCTCGCTCAGGCGGTAGGTGAAGCCGGGCCGGGTGGCGATGGTGCCCACCCAGGTGCCGGCCGGCTGCTCCTCCAGCACCCGGAACACCTGGCGCGGCTCGGCGGCGGCGGCGCTCCCCAGCGGCGGCAGCAGCGGCAGCAGCAGCGACAGCAGCAGCGGCGGCCCGCGGGCGGCGGCGGCGGGGCGGCCCATGGCGACCCGGGGACGCGGCGCCCCGAGGGGGCGGCCGGCACCGCCGCTTGCCCCGCTCCCGCTGCCTCTCCCGGCACCCGCGGACGCTGCTGCGCTCCGGACGCGGACGGCAGCGGACCCGGCGCTCACGGGACGCTCCGGCTCAGCCTGTGCCGCCGCCGCCGCTCCTCCCGCCGCCGCTCCGGGGCTGGGGGGCGGCCGGGGGCGCCGCGCCGCATCGCCGCTCAGCAGCCGCCGCCGCTATCCCCCGCCGCTCCCGCGCCGTGCCCGCCGCCCCGCCGGCATGCCCGGGCGCACGGCGGCCCGGCCGGTCCGTGATCCGCGCCCGCCCGGACCCAACTTTGCCCGGCGCTCATGGATCCCGGCCCTCTTGACGCCCGGCACGGCTCCCCCCACGGCCGCCCATTGGCCGCCGAGCCAAGCCGCCCCGCCCCGGGCCCGCCCCCGCACCTGAGGGGCCGCCCCGGCGGGACCGGGACGGGCGGCGAGCGGGGCGAGCCCCCCTGGCCGCGCCGGGAGCGGGGCGCGGGTACCCGGGATGCTCCCGCCTGGAGCGGGGCAAGAGCCGGGCGGAGCGGAGCGGAGCGGGCTGCCCCGAGAACCGGGGGACAGGGCTGCGCCGCTGACTTTGGAGGCACAGTTTTCTGGAGGAATTTGCGGGACCCGTTATCCCGGGAAGATGCGGTGCTGGTCCCGCGGGCCGGCAGCGCCCTCTGCCGCCACCGCCCGGCCCCGCTCCCGGAGCCGCGGAGCATCCCGCGGGAACCGCCGCTCCAACGAGCCCCACCGAAAACCCCCTCCTTCCTCCATCCCAAAAAGCCTGTAAAAAAACGAGGAAGCTCCTTTTCCCTGCGGTGGCGCAGGCAGCAAAAGTTTTAATTTTGCGTGAGTTGGTCTTTAAATACAAGCAGGGGTCGTGAACACAAATTTGTAGACAGCAGTTAAAGTGACGAGGTGAATCTAGCAATTAAAGTGACAAGGTAAACCCAGAGTAGCCGCGTAAAGGATCGGGAACTGACAGAGTTTATTTATCCCTGTGAGGGAGTTAGCGAACCTGGTAGTGTGTTTTCCAGCATGGAAAAGTGAGAAAAGAAGGGGAAAATAAGGTAGGAGAAGGATGAGGTGTATCAAAGGCAGTTTGTTCCCCGATAGTACCCTGGATATGATTAAAGAAAGGGAAATCAAATAAACATTAGCAGCAATTTTGGCTGGAAGCAGTAATGAAGAAGCGATGGTTCCTGTTCCGTACTGTCACGTAACACAGGGATACCTCGGGTATATATAGTATATATAATTTGCAGTAATTTCTGCAAATCCCTGCTTCCTCTCGGGACGGATCCTCACACCCGTGGCCACAGCACCTCTCCCTGCCTGGCAGTGCTCTGGCCGCAGACAGTCGTTCCTCTAGCACACCGCTGCCCTCCGCCTGCGTTTAGTTTTTCATTTCTCAGCGCCTGCTACCGACCTGCAGAAGGGCTTTTGTGCCCCGAGGCGCTCTGCTTTTCCTAGCTGCGCTAGGAGATAAGTCATCCACAAAGCATTCTTGGTGTAAACACCTCCTCCTCCTCCTCTCCTGCGAGGAGCTGGGCGATAAATCAGTGGGACAGCCGAGAGCGGACCATCCCTGCTGTCCTGGATCCGCAGTGTTGTACCAGTTCTTTGATATTTACCTCCACCTACAGGCCAGCATCGAGCCTAGCCTGCAGCCAGCAATCCGCTGGGTGCTCTCGAAAAGTGCTTCCTTTCCATTACAAAAGCATTGTTTTATAAAAAGTGTGTTTATAAAATACGCTATTCACGAAGAAATAAGATGCTATGGGCTGGAGGGGGAGGATTACAACAGAAGTTAACATCAGCCTTCGCTAGAACAGGTCTTTGAGCATTCACCACATCTTAATCACTGGAGTTTTTTCCTCACTACATGGGATTTTTCACCATCAAAATTTGACCTCCAAGTCCAAAACACAGCACGGAGAAATATTCTTCCCCTGAAAGGGACTTTGGTTCTTTCCCTAATTAATAGAACGAATCACTAACCAACTGTTTTTTCATGTGGGACAGGCACAATCTTGTTCTGACATTGTTCAAACTCTTCTGAGCCCACAGTTCGTGCTTCCCTCTGGGTTCTTCTCTCAAATGTCAAAAATAAGAAATACTGCTGCAAAAACATGGAAATTCAAATATATGAAGCAAAACATCAGCCTTTTAAATACTGTGCATCAGAGGTAAGCAAAATGGCAAAAATTCTGGGCAAGAAAGAAAATCCCGAAAACAGGAGAATATCTAGACAATAGATTTTAAAGCCTTTTTTTTTGCTACTCTAGAAACTCAAAAGTAATGTCAGTCAATATTAGATCCCATAGTTATCATATGTACCTCTTGCATTATATTAAAAGAAAATGATACATTGCAAAGTTTTGCACCATATGAGAATCAATCAAACAAAATCTATTTGCCAGTTTACAGGCCGTGTAATTTAATATTTGCAATTATATCAATGATCTGATATGATAAATGGAATTATCTCAGAATTTCTTCAAAAACATAATTTACTTAAGTCTTTTGTACTGTGGATGTAAAAAATGTTTCTAGATGAGTCATTCACAAAACAAAAAAGAAGACACTTTAAATTCCTGAAGTGTTTCAATATATAAAAATTCCGTTTTGCAGGATTCAGGAAGTTGCTTTTTAAAATCCAAATGTTTATTAAAAGTTTTGCAAAACTTTGCAGACAATTTTCAGTTACAAAAATAATTATAGGCACTTCTAAAAATAATTTTCTCATTGCAACTGTATTTTTTTTTTTACTGTGTGCTGTTTCAAATGTAGCCAAACTTAGAGGATGTTTTAAAACCAACTGTACTTTTTTGAAAGTTATTTTAATGGCTAAGAAAAAGCCTATTGAAATGGAAGCAGCTTTGGTCGGTATTAAGCAATACGTTCATTATAAAGTCGGCACATGTCAGTGGAATTACTCTGGTGGTTCATCAGCATAAGTGTGAGTTGAGTTTTGACCCCTTTTAGATTAACACAAACACATTTAGGCTGAGTTAAGACTGTGCTAAGAAGCACTCCACCAACTTACAGCTTGCAGGAATGGAAATGAAGTGAAGAATAGGTCATTTTTGCACGTTTTGCCTTGCCTCCAGCTCTGTTGATAACACCTCCCAACACTTCATCAGGCTTTCACCTCCAGATATGGAAGAAGCAATCTAATCCCAACACTGTCCAACTCACACTCCACTGCAAAGTCTTAATAACGACCTCAGTGTCCATTGTCAACAGATCAACACATCTGGCTGTCACGTTTAATGTGCTTCCAACGCTGCTTTTGCCTGAAGTGGGCCATGATGCTGCTGAAATGTTGTGCTGGAAGGCACAGACAGTACAGAAGCAGAGGGCTGATGAATGAAGTGGAAAGCATTATAGGGAAGGAAAAAAATGTCTAAGCAATTTTTTTCCCTTGGTTAAGTCTAATGAAAATTGAATGCATACCTATTATCTCACACAGCCCTCGGAGGTCTCGGGGTTGCAATTGGATATCACAACAGGGAGAGAATTTTATTCTGCAGCCAGAACAGGAACGGGCTATGAATTCAGCAGATCTGGCAGGTAGGTTTCTGTGTTTTATGTTTGATGAGCTGGAGGTAAGAGCACAAAAGCTCTGTTTGATGCACCGTTCTCCTGAGTGATGCAAGACTTGGCACTGGGCATTCTCATTATTCCCTGAAGGCAGCTGGAATCCTGCCCACACTTGCATCATTACAGTTTAGTCAATGATCTTAAAGGCCTTTTCCAACCTCAATGATTCCATGATCATCTACAGACCCCAACTTCATTGAAGTCCTCATTGATGAGAGACATTTCTTTCTTAAGAGAGTGCAGCATATGTTTGATGAATGACTAAATCTATTTCTCTTTGGTTCTACTACTGAACTTTTTCTCTGTTGGTACCTTTTACTAAGTGCATTTAAATTTTTAACACCACTTTATGTCTCAGCCAGGGACAGATAAAGTGGAAAACACCTTTGCTCCACCACTCTCTCCTTTGATGCTTCAGGAGTAAAATATTACTTTAGCATTTTTCTCAGGATGCAGTTTAGCAGTCATATTGAGGCAGAATGATGCTGATTTAAATCAATAGGTATTGAGCCCTACCTTTTCATTATTACATAGATAATACACCACGAGTCCTGCTGTTGCTATGAGGACTGAACATGGCAAATCATCCAAGTTCCACTTGCTCTGACACTAAACAGTTCAGATGAGGATAGTCCTAATGTGCCACTGAGAATCACACCCTCCCAGACAGGGACAGCAGCATCTGACTTTTAGAGCCTGATTCAATTCTCAGTTCCTGTCCCAGTCACACTAATGAGAGCTGAATTGGCCTTTTGATATTTATTACTTAATAGACTCACACTGCTTGGAAAAAGAACATTAAAGTGTTTTTCCAGCCATGTTTTATAGCCTAGAAATATACTGGTCTGAACTCAGTAGTTCAATTTTTCAACACCTGCTCTGCAACACCATGTTTTCTTTTTCCTTTAATAGCTAGATCACCCCACAGTGCTCTTAACTGTATATTGTGCCTTTTTTTTTTTTAATTAAGGTTTGGGTTTGTTTTATTTTTTTTAATAGCTCATGGCCTGGCTGCTGGCAAAACCCTGCTGAAGTCAGCAGCTGCCACATTTTTAAAGGTTTTGAAAAAATATCCTGTACAATTCAAGTGTTAAAATCAGCATTATTTCACTCAAAGTCAGATTCTCAAATGAATGGATGAATCCCATCACTCCTGAACAGAAAAAGAAAGTAAAAATTCCAGTAAAAAATCCCTACCTCATAAAAAGTGGAAATCATGCTGCTCAAAGCCAAAACTGTACTGATCTCTGGCACTTAGGGATAACTTAAATGACCAGGAGAAAGAAAGAATCTCAAAGTTAGTGTTTATTTTTGGTTCTCTTTTTTTTTAAGAGGTCTGATTTCCTTGTCACAAGATGCAAAACTTAAATTGCAACAAAGAGCTTGTATAATTCTTTTTTCTATTGTCACGGTAAAACTTCCACAGATCAAATCAGGAGTTTGTAAAGTAACTGGGAAATACTGAAATATGTGGAATGCATACATATTGATAGGGTTTGGAAAGCCACAAATTGAAAGATTAAATTAAAAAGAAATAAATAAAATATTTTGTCCATGACGTGCTGCTTAGTCATAAAAAGATAAAAACCAAAAGCAGTGCTGTCAGCTATTTTAGGTGGACAAATTTATTAAGATGATTTTAAGACTGAAACTGTAATTTCCTGGGAGCCCACAAGATGGTAGAGTTCAGCTGAGGAGAGAAACTAAACTGACTCTTTTGCCTGGACCATGAGTACATAGTTTCTAACTAGTTAAAAGTGCTAATTTTGCTGTGTTCCAGACACTTAAACAATTTCAAACTTTTTCTCCTTATTTTTTTTTTTTTTTCATAATCTATTTAAACATTTGGAGAGCTTTTCTTGTTTTCTATTTGAAGGAATGGACCCCATTACTCCTTCAAGCATGTGTATTCCATACTCTTGATGGAGTTTAGTAATGGGATGCAATTATTGACAGCGAGACACTGGGGAAAAAAAAAACCACTTGTCTGGAATCCAGAAAATCTGAAACACATCATTGTGCAACTGTACAAGGTCCCTGTGAAGCTGCTGGGCACTTACTCAGTCTTCATTAAACAAAGCAACCTAAAATCTCTAAAATCTAAATCTCTTAAAGTCTCTAAATCAGAAATACCACCTATTATCCAGTAAAACAGCTCAGCAAATCTACAGCTCTGGAAGTGAAATCTGTTCATTGGAGCCCAGCAGCTTTACTGGTAGTCACCCTGGTGCTGAGTGGGGCTTTATTGAACCTCTTGTCATGATGCCAGTTGCTCAAGGAAGAGAAATAAAGTCCCTATAACACCTCAAAAGAAGTTTTAGAAGAAGGCCATGAATGTCCAAATCACTTGGCTCTCAGAAGAATAAAATTTCGGCATGAACTTGGTTACAATGGCAGATTACTTCAGCATAGATAGATTAGAGAATAGAGAAGAAAAGCTAGGGAAGAGTGTATTAGAAAGAATTTAAGGAGACAGTATCTGCATAATATTCAGAAATGTGTACTCTATAGGGGAAAAAAGCCCAACAACCTCCCTCAAGTTTTCTTTTTAAATATTAAAATTTATTTAAATATTAAATTTAAATATTAAGAAAAATTATGAAGCATTCAAGGGCGAACAGGCTCTGTACTGTGTAGTGCAAGATGTAAGTAGGCCTTAAAGTAAATTATTATATTTCGTGCTTGATAAAAAAATAAAGATCTCATATTTAAATCAGTCTCAGAATAACACAGAACAAGTTTATCATGTCTTTAATTTTAGTAGCATATGGTGATTTATTAGGAAGACTTTTTGATATGCCAAGGAAAAACCTTGGAGCCTTTAGGCTGTGCAGAAGGTGAAATACATCGTGTTTTATGTTAATTGAACATTTAGTCTTTTACTGATTAAGGGACTAAGGTACATCTTTATTTTTACAGAATTTGCCAGTAATGTTAAAATTCCAGCACATTATGAAGGGACCCTAAGGGTAAGTCACAGTCACTTTATATCACTACTTAATGTCATCCTGAAAAGTACTTTCATCACTCTAAGGTGAAATACAGCACAGTAAGTGCTGAATGGGAATTGTCAGTGAAAGCTGGGACTCACATCAGGTGACAATAAATAAGGAATGATTACTTGTGGCTGGAGAAGCAGCTGTAACACCCCTTGCAGGGGAGGCTAAATCCAGAGCAAAAGGATTTGAAAATACCAAAATGACAGGTTAACCCAGAGCTGGGCCAAATAAGAACTTTATCTTGAAATTTATTCAAAATGTTCATCATGGAAGTGGTAAGAGGGATGGAGAAACCTGGGACAAATACAGCAAGAGTCAAACGCTCCCTGGACAGAGAGCAAAGTCCCTCCATAGCTCTTTGATGTCCCAAGTTTCAAGTTGTTAGAAACTTTAAAAATAAACCTCTTTGTTATGCATAGTTTCACATAGATATTTATGTGTGTGTGTCTGTCTGGGAATGAAATAGCAACAGGAGCAGAGAAAGAAAAGGCAGAATGAGCCCAGCAGGTGTTTCTTTTATACCTCTTCAATATTTGAAATGGTCTTTGATTGGGAATCACTGGAATTTCTGCCATGATTTTCCTTAGGGAATGCCTCATTTACAGACTGCAGTGTATGCTCTGCATTATTTCAGAATAGATCCTAGAATATGCTGAGTTGGAAGGGTCCATCAGGATCATTTGGGCCAAAAAATTCAGTCTGGAAGTTTTTGCTGCAGTACACAATGACTTATAATAGCAAGGGCTAGGGGGGCATTTCTTTATTTTTATGCAAGTTTCATTTGAAAGCTCCTTCACCTTCTTGAGGAGTCATTATCCATATGGAGAAACCACTTCAAATGGAAGTCCATTCCATTTGACTCATTCCAGGGCATGGCAGGAAAGAGGCACAAGAGGTTTCAGCCCTCTGATGAAAATAAACATCACCAATATAACTGTATTACTATATATAACTACATACAAGCTAACATAACTAATTCCTTCACACATCGTGCACTGACTGCAGAGGAGCCCAGAGCAGGGAGACCACCTGCTTGGCCATGGGGAGGCACTGCAGGTTTCTAAAACTGAATATTTCTGCCTTGCCAGGAGTGTTCTTTCACCTTGAGAGCATTTATTAGAGACGAACTCTCATCATTACCTGTTCTATATAAATCCTGTTATGAAGTTAATCCACTGTGCAACCTTAATTAAATCAATATTTGCTCCTAAAATGCTTGTCTTTATAATCCAAGCCACATTTTGAAACAAATATTTAAAGACACACTAAGTATTAGGAAGTCTCGTATTTTCACGCTGAAATAAACATTTCCATCGCTCCAGTTTTGGTGCCTCACGTTTATATCAGTGTTGTTGTGAACCAGATTGGTTTGAAGGTATATGTTTAAATAAGAAGCATGATCATGCTTTCAGAAAGGCACAGGTTTATCTGTGTGTTTATAACCAAACCTTTCTTCCTGCCTGGATTTGTGTTCTGCTGAGGATGCCTCTGCCAGCCTGGAAACCTGAAAGTGTTGGTGGGCATTTCCCAGGGAAAAAAAAAAAAAAGTAATTTAATAGATGTATGGACTTGTGTTTCTGTGGAATTATATATGCACTAGGAAGCACATACAGCAATTAGCTCTAAGAGCTGTTAATACACAGCCCTAGGTGGGAATAATTTCAATAGAAATATTTTATTTTTTTTAAAGCAGAAGGTTTTTGTAAAAAGGCGTCTGCAGTTGAATCTTTTTAATTCTTCTTCCTTTTTCTGTCCTCTCCCACTGCTTACATTTTTCATTGAGATTTTAAGCCACAAAGAGCAGGGACTGAACTCGTTCCACATTTGAACCACCCATACCCCAGTGGCATCCCTCCCTGTTGGAAGTCCTTCTCTTAAGTACAATCCCAAGTTTAAAAAAAACTTTAATTAGTGAAAATACCTTGCAAAAATATTCTGCCCCATTTGCCCAACTCTAGCTAAACAACAGGAAAAAAAGAAGAAACCAGAATGCTGTGTAATGAGCTCTTGGGGTCATATCATTGTGAATCAAGTTTTATAAATCATTTCCTGTGAAATCTGAAGAATAAAACCCAAGGACTTATTCAACTTCTTATTCTGTTGTCTTAGATCTGGCTTCCTACCAAAAGTGGTTTACAACAAAGATGTTAGTGCTGTATATCAGATCCAAGTGCCAATATCAGTATTTTTCAGAAAATAAAACTTCATTGTTAACCAAATTTATTTAAAAACAAATCAGCAGGACCTCTTTGTAATTATGTATGTGCCTAGCTATTTGCAAAATCTTTTCTTTATCTGTAATCCTTCAGAGGATGTAGGAGAAAAGGGCCAGTTCCTCTGAGTTTCCCCCCTGCTCAGAGTCTAAAAGGGTTTAATTGTCTGCACAGATGTTGGTCTCAGCAGGGCACAGTAGCTCTCTGTTATTTTTTAAAAGGGGAAAGAAAAAAAAAGTTAAAGATTTTGCGAAAACTAATACTCTAAGTATTTTCTTGGAGCATCTATGTATATCCCCTTTTGGCTGTCTCTGAGCATATGAAAAGATGGACTATATTTCCAAGCAGCTCTGGACACAAAGCCAGCTTTCTGTGTCCCCAGCCCTGCCGGCCCTGCCCCGCCATCCCCAGTGGCTGCCCCTGACCCCCAGCCCCACCAGGGTCTGCTCTGTGCTGGGGATGCTGGAAACACCTCGGGGATGCTGGAAACACCTCGGGGATGCTTTGCCTTCGTGCAGGTGTGGCCTCCCTTCTCTAAGAGGGCAGCTCTGCATGATGTTTGCATCTCTTTCCTAAGAGAAGTTGTGGCTGTCCCATCCCTGGAAGTGTCCAAGACCAGGCTGGATGGGGCTCTGAGCACCCTGGGGTAGTGGAAGGTGTCCCTGCCCGTGGGGTTTGGAGCTAGAATGTCTATTAGGTCCGTTCCAAACCAAATTGTTCTATGGCTCTGATCATTTTAGAAAGTGCAAATTGTACTGTAAGGAAATAAGCCTTGAACAAAGTGAGAATGACCACCTCTCAAATGAGTAAGAATGAAAACTGCTAATGAGATGATTCTCTGAATTTGTCCTACCTAACACATTTCTTAATTAATTTTTCAACATTTTATAAAAGTAATTTTGCTTTCATGCTTTCTCTCTAATTTAATAGACTAGAAGTCATCTGCTATTATGTTTTGATAGTATCAAAAATGAACACTCTTGTTAGTTCTACCACAGTTCTCTGAACCTCATTTACCACAATCTCCTTGTTTTTCAAAATAATTGCATCCCCAGAAAGCTATTAATTGCATTTAAAAGCACTACCATTAGCCAAGGCCTTAATTATGCAAACATATTCAGTGTCCCCATGATGCTTGGATAATCAAGGTGGCACTGTCTAAACAGCAGCCCTGTGCTTAGGTCTTTCTGCCCTAATGAATAATCTCCCCTGCACCTGTTGTGCACAACAAAAATAATGGGATGTCTTATGAAATAATAAAAAATCCCTAAATGATGACTCTGACTCCAGTTCACTCCCTGAAATAATATTTAGGGGTTTTTTCCATCAGCGAAGGACATGATCCAAGATATCGATCGATTATTAGCAGGCCTTTTAACAGCAGAATTTTGAAAGATGAAAGCTCTCCTTGCCTAGTCTGTTTTCTTTCAAATGCCTGTTTATAGATCAATTATTAAAAAAAAAAAAAAAAAAGAAAGAAAGAAAAAGAAGAAGGTTCTCCAGTTATATGGATCAATATCCAACAAATCATTGACAGAAGGGAATCCCCATAAGGCACAATTAAATTCTGCAGCAGGCAAATTCCATGCACACTGGCTTCCTGACCACTGTCAAACGGGATATTCTGGAGGATAGGCTGACTAAATGTAGAAAAATAATAATTCATAAGTGATTGCTAGAACAATAGCTACAATCCTGCATTAGGATCATCCCATTATTTTTGGATTATAACAGTTTGCTGTAGAGCAAGCTGAACTCCTTTTTCACGAGGAATTGCTGCCTTTTTCCCCGTGCATTGCTTCATCCCCAAATAAATTGGTAGCATAAAAGCGAAATGCTGCAAATGGAGCTGTATTTCGCTCTGGGATGGCTGCTGCAGGTGGATTTGTGTGCCCATATTTTCGGGAATGCTGCTGAGGCATTACCCTGCCCTGCTCTCACGGGAGGTACCGTGGGATCCCACGCTGCCTGGCTGGTCCTGCATCCCTTTGTTCCTGAACAAAGGAGCCTCAAGGTAAAAACGGCACCGATCCTTGCCCTGTTATCAGCTCTGATTGCAAAATCAGTTCGTGCTACTGAGCAAATGTTCTATAAATTGCTTTCACCGAGGTGCCTCCTGTTTATCATCCCCCTGCTATTCCCTCATTTCCTGGGGCATTTGTAAAGGCTGTGCTCAGTACCCTCAATACTTCTTGATTTCTTTCCGTTTCCCAGGCTGCTGGATTTCCTTGCTGATGCCACCTGATAAGCCTGCTCTTTTTAAAATCCAGACATCGATGATCACTACATGCCCTGTGTGTAGGATGTGTGGAGCAGCACCCTGCTCATGTGCCCCGTCCTTCCCGGCTTCTCTGTAGTGCCAGCAGTGCAGCCACACTTTCATTCCTGTACAGAGCTCTCCTCTCTCTGTTTCTGCTAGCTGGACATCAGTGCATTGCTTTCCCACTCAAGGTTAACCCCACTGAGCCAAATTTCATCCTGGATTCTGTTACTGTTTGGAATTCTGCACCTCAGAAATGAAACACCCTGTTATACTCACTGCTAGCTCAATGTTACCCAGTGTTTTAGAGCAGAGCTTTGTCATCATTCCTCCTAGAGCCTGAAATGATGTCTGAAAGCTTGGTGTATGTCCAGACAACACTTTGCTCATCATAGCCTGAGGAGCATCTCTCTATCCTTGTTCAGTGGATACCTGGCAAAACTGAATTTCTTTCTATCCTCTAGAGAACATCATCTACCTTCCTATTACAAAATGTGAGAGTCAGATGATGAAAAATCTCACCATTGTTTATACTGACAGTGTTTTCTCCCTCTTTGGACAAGCCTGATTTTCCTAATTGACAAGGTGTCATCAGTGCTCATGGAAACATGGGAACCTGTGAAAAATTTTATAGAATTGGCTGTTACACACTTAGGAGTATCAAGTGATTTTCAAGATAATAGCATCTGGTACCAGAAACCTGGAACACAAATCATACTTGGTAATAGATGAGGTAATGATAAAATCAATGTCTGTGCTGTGAACAAAGAGGAATCAGAGCATTTCATTCTTTAAAATTTAGTAGAATAGCAGAGATTATTTGAGCATGAGTTTCACTGGTATATTTACTATCACTTTTTAGGTGGAGAAAATCTAATCTTATGCAAATTCATCACTTTCCAAGCATTCCCGTGTATACAGTTATTGTAAATTAGAAGAAAATATATAGATAAGATTAATCCAGCCAGGAGCTTACCATAAAATGCTGTATATATTCATATGTGAAATATACATGCAGGAGTTTCAAAGTACTGAAAGATGCCTAAGGAGATAAAATGTTCATCTCACTTCTACTGGATCAAAGTCAATCTTGGCTTGATTTGAATTATTGGAAAAATTCCCAGGATTTCACCTTGCAAGTGTGTCCAGTAGGTTCTTGTAATGGCCAAAATATATTTATAAGCCAATAAATCAGCTAGTATTAAATTTCCATGCTAATTAATCAGCGAGAAGGATGCTTTACCCTATTTCATGCAAACACTGGACAAAATTGGCAGTATTTTAGTTCATATGCCGTAGATAGAAATGAGAGGTAGCCTGGAATGTGTCTTGCTCCACCTCCTCAGCAGGGGCACTGAAGGACAGAACTATCTTTGGATGGGATCAAGCACTTGTAATCAGGGTTGCCCTGATCCTTTGAGCTGTCCATCTGAAACCTTCAGTGATGTTCATTCTGTGATGATTTTCACACTGTCCATGACGAGTTAGTGAGAGATAATGATAAAATTAAGCCAGTTTTATCAGTCTTGCAGAGACTGATGCATTAGATTTATTTATGGCCAGTGAAGACAGGCAAAAGCCTGTCATTAAAGATCACAGAATCATAGAACCATTAGGGTTGGGAAAGACCTCTGGAATCTTTGAGTTCAACCATTAGCCCAGCACCACCATGTACACCACTAAATCACGTCCCCAAGTGCCACAGCCACACTCCTTTTGAGCAATTCCAGGGATGGTGATTTCACATCTCCCTGGGCAGCCTGTTCCAATGCCTGACCACTCTCTCAGGGAAGAAATTGCTCCTATTATCTAATCTAAACCTCTCCTGGCACAACTGGAGGCCATTTGGGAAACCCTGGGCCTGACAAAAGCCTCTCATCCGTCTTCAGGGTTCATCCTCTGCGCCCACAGCAGCGATGGTGAAGGCACATTTTTGGATTTGGAAGAGGAAATGAAAGGAGCTGGCTGCTGTCACAGCCATTTCAGCCGGGTAATGCCTCCCCTACAGCCAGAGACTGCAGCAGCAGCATGTGAGAGCTCTTCAATAATGTATGGTCGGCTGAGGAGCACATCATAATTCTGTCAGGATGGAAAGAGCAGCAGAGAGGGGCTGCTTTAACATCCAAATTGGCTGAGGAACCTCTGCTGCGAGGGCTTCCCAGTGTGGCGTTGCTGTCACAGCAATCCTTCCATTTTGTACCCATTAACACTCCCCAAGAAGGAATAAAAGATGATAAAAGCTGAATTTTCATTAAAAAGGAGCACGATTTGTCTGCAGCAGTACATAAAACTCCATAATAATAAAATGGAAGCTGTAAGAATGAAGAAAAAAAGTGTTTTTTTTCCAGACATAGCTGTAGCTATCCCTGGCTGCAGTTTGGCCCCTCTGGCTGGCTTGGCAGGGCAGGGACATCGAGTGTGCTCTGTCATTGCAGAGGAAATTGTCCACCCTGGTCAGCACAGGCAGTGCCACTCACCAAGCAGGACCTGCAAAGTTCCACCTCAGGTACAAGCTTATTCTCTAAATAATGTATTCTGCGTCCCAGGGATCAGATTAAAAGTAAAGGATGTGATTAAAGGATTTCCTCTCTCTCTTCTCTTTTTACTGTTTCTCAATGCAGAAACTGCCATTGAAAAAATCCCTCAGGGACAGAGAAGAAAGAAATGTCTAAATGTTATAATACCTGTTCTTCTTGACTTATTTTTTTGGTCATAAAACCATAGCAACATATAACTCACTTCTATCTCTCTGTTTGTCAAGTGTCAAGTGTACTGGAGCTACCAAGGTGCAACTGGTGGCTAGCAAGGATTTTTTTTCCCAGCTATATATCCATTAATTTATTTATTTATGACAAGGAAACATATGCATGCCTGCAAATTTTATCATTTTAAAACTGAAAATGGTGTTGGTTCCACAGAGGCAACGAAATGTGAATTCATTCTGCAATTTAAAACTTGAACAAGGTGAGTGCAGGATATGGCCCAAAGAACATGGGTGTGGTCTCCCCTGTAGCACTTAATAATTATTGATAGAACTGAAGGATATGAGATATTTTGGCTTGGCTTGCAGGTCTTTCAGACTGTGATTTTAAGATTTAAAATAAAGAGCTCTAGGGTAGAGACTGGCTATCTCTGTGTCTGTATATTGGAGGCACTCGTCTGTACAACACTTTTGCTTCAGTTGTAGGTTGATTTTTTTTTAATGGCTTTATTTTGTGCTTGTAGATTTTAAAGAACTTGAGAGGTATAGGGTGATTAGAAGATTTCAAAGGAATGTTTGCATTTAAACCTAAATATAAATATTTTAAAGTGAAAGTGCACCACAGTATTCTGCATTACAGTCGTTGCTGAAAAATATTCCTACGGCTCAGCTCCCCTGAGTGCTGATATTTGCCAAGACAGCCTGATCACACATCTACAGAGGAGAGGAGCTACCTCAAAGGAATCTCTGGCACTCATATTAACACCTTCAGAAACATAACCCTGTTCCACCTGCAAATGCAGGGAGATTTGCTGAATCCTCTCGACTCCTTTTGGAGCAGAAGGATCACAGATTTGTTGGGTTTGTTTGGGCTTTTTTTTTCCCCCTTAGACTGTAACAGTGAGTTAAATAGATTTGTGTTTGCAGATGCCAGTGACTTCTAAACAATGCCACCCTTGTGAAGGCCTGCCCTCCACACTGCAGTGCCTGGGGTGGCTTTCCTTTCGAGGAAACCACTCCCAATTGCCTGTCCCCCTAATAGCCCTCAGTATTTCTGAGGAGCTGTAACCTGGAGGCTGGGGTTGCATTGTTATGACAGCACAACTGTGTATTGATGTCAAGTTTGTAGGTCCCTTATCAGCTGTCTGCCCCCTGCATTCAGCCCAGGACAAACATTGCTGGGGCCACTCCATTTACAAGAAATCCCCACAGTGCTCAGAAATCCCAGATGCTATCAGGGAGTATCCATGGACAGGGCTATAGTGTGACAAAGTGAAACCTCAGTGTGGCTCCTGAGCTCCCCTCCTCCCCTTGTGCTTCACCTGTGCTAAACCCTTCCACTAAAACCTCCCCAGGTCGTTCCCCAACTAAATTAACTCTCCTCTTGAAGGATGAGTTTCCAGCTCCAAACTGCACTTGGCTTTAGTGACAAAGATGGGTTCTTTGGGGTCTCTAAGCCCCTTCCAACCCCAAAACATCCTGTGATGCTGTGGCCAAGCCCCATTCACCCAGGCCTCCTTGGTAACCATCCTGTATCCAGCACGCAGATGCAACTCTACCAATCTGACTGTGTTGAATACCATGCTGAAAGTATATTTTTTTGCATTTCCCCAGAATATTTTCTCATCTGTGAGAAAAACAGGCTAAAGCTCCCCGGCATTTTGTGAAATAATGTTGTAAATTTTATTTGTTCGGTCCCCTTTTTAAAAAAAATTGACTTAAAGGGATTTAGAGTATAAATCTCTTTAAATATAGCATAAAAGTACATTTCAAAATGAAAAGTGACTTTGAAAGAGAATTTCAGAATCATCTGAAGCCATCTGAAAAAAAAAAAGACCGGTAACATCTTGAAAAGAAGGTATTTCTACTTTTTTATTCTAAATATAGGACTGTTGTAGCTAATAGTTTCATGCAGGAAAAAACCTTGACTCTGAATGACATCCAGGTATCCTCTGTTCCTGACAGAGGACTGAAATATTTATTCCTCACTGCCTTTAGGTGCATGAATTTACATACATCATATGCTGTACTACGCTGGGTTTATAAGGCTGATAAAAATGATGTATGAGGGTCACATTACATTTTGAAAGGACTGCGTGTAGAAAAAAAAAAAAAAAGCACACAGAAGGAGAAGGAGACAAAAAGGAAGTCATTATCTGTGAATACAGGCCCAGATTTGGCAAACAAAGCTCAGCCCAGAAAAAACATGTACTGCTGCCTATACAGAAGCATGTGGCTTAATGGGGCTCATGTGGGCATTAGGCTGGCTTGGCAAAGAACGCTGCCAGAAGATTGAAACTGGAGCAAAACAGGAGGCAGATATAAATCAACTTCAAAAGTGGAGTTGAAAGAAATACTAAAGAAAGAAGTGTTTGTTATATACAGAATTAAAACCTAGCACTGGGGAAGTGGTGGCCTTTTATCGCTGGTACATGTCACTCTACACTCACAAGTGCTTCAGAGGGCTCCAAAAACCCCAGAATCGCATGGAAAAGTCAAATATTCCATCCCAAGTGAGGAACAAAAACGTGATGAATTAACTTAATTTGCTCCCAGATATTCCTTCCGTTATTACATAGGTTTTCCTGGCTGGGATGTGCCAGCTGGAGCAACTGAACTCACATCCAGTGGGGATGTCCATCCATTTCCATCCCACCCAGGGGTCTCCATGAGGACCCTGAGGGACAGCCTGGTTCTGTTTGGGAGCCCTGGAGTCAGTCAGGGATGCTCTTTGGGAGCCCAGGAGTCAGTAAGGGTGCTCTTTGGAAGCCCTGGGGTGAGTCAGTGGTGCTCTTTGGGATCCTGGAGTCAGTCAGGGTTCTCTTTGGGATCCTGGAGTCAGTCAGTGGCTCTCTTTGGGAGCCTGGAGTCAGTCAGTGGCTCTCTTTGGGAGCCTGGAGTCAGTCAGTGGCTCTCTTTGGGAGCCCTGGAGTCAGTCAGAGTTCTCTTTGGGAGCTTTGAGTGCTTCCATCTGTTTCTGTGTGGGTGTGAGATGGAACACACAGGGTTCCCGATGCCGAGATGCTGTGCAGTGCTCCCCTGACAATTTCTGGGCTGGGAACAATGGTGCTTTATGTGTGCAGGGGCTGACACAGGACAGGGGGAGAGGCAGCCAGGAGGAGAGCAGCTGCAGCTCCTGCTGTCCAGCCCAATTCCACCCTCTCTGCTCTGCAAGCCACCCATGGAGCTGGGTGGGCTTTGCTGGCTGCCCCTCACCAAGAGCGTGTGAAGGACAGGCTGCTGTGCTCCATGTGTTGGCATTCCCTGCATCCCATGTTCTCCTGGCACCTCGTGCTGCTGGGATGGCAGCACAGGGAGGTGATTTGTGAGCACAGGAGACTCCTGCAATGTTTTAGTACTGTGCCCTCCTGCCTCTGCTTTGCTGGCTGTAACCAGCGAGTGACAGCTGCATTTAAATGTAAGTCAATAGGGCTTTTCTTTAAGATGGTCACAGCTGGCAGGTTTCTCTCCTCTAGGCTTTTTGTGGCATTAAAAAGAAAGTGTCACTACCTGAGAACTAATAAGTGCCTGCAGTCCCCTCTTTCCAGGATTAAGAGGACACATCCCAGCAAAACCCTCTTGGAGATCTCATTTTCCTTCCAGACACACAACTCCAGAGGAAATTCACGCTGAACATCAAGATTCAACTTCTCTGGTTCTTTCATATAACTTGTGTGTTTTGGCTGCTCTGAAAACCTTAGGAGCCGCAATCAAAGGTGTTGCAAAATCTGTCTGTGCCTCCCTGCCTGAGCGGAGCGTGCAAGAAGGAACACGAGCGCCTGCCCCATGGCTGCCTGGCAGGTGCAGACTTGTGGCCTCTCCTCCATCTCCAGGGCTCCTGTGTGGCTCAGGCTCCAGACCGAGGCGTTCCTCCTCCTCCTCTGAGAAGTGTAACAGCTACCACAGGAGCTGGGGAAAGCAGCCTGTGTGGAAAGATGCTGATGACTCATTTTTTTGGGAGTGTTACCTAGCTCGCCTGCCTTTCACAGCCCTGAGCATCTCTGGAATTGGTTCCTCTGGCCATGCTTCCCAAAGGTCCCTCTGAGGTGGGGCATGGCTGAACCTGTCTCTCTGGTTTGAAACAAGGGATGACAGAGCAAGAAACAGGAAACACAGCAAGCTCAGGCATAGATGGCAAAGAATAAATAAACGGGGAGGTGTGAAATCTGTCTCAGTCTGAAAAAAACCCCAAAGAGTAAGCCTCATAAACGTGGTGGCAAGCCCACATTTACTCAGGTGTCACTTAACTGTCACCATTTCACTCCTTCTTGCACAAAATCCTTCTTCTTTCTTCCTTTCTCCTCCGTAGATCCAGCATATCAGCAGCTCGGAGCTGCAATTCCCTGGAGTGGGTGTGGGCTGCCGGGGGCAGCTCTCGGGATGGAGGGAATTGAGCGCCACTGATTCAATTAGCCTCCTGTGACTCATGGCTCACAGAAGTGCCAGGAATTGATGGGCTTGGGAAAGTACTTATTTTTTTTTTTTTTTTCTAATCAGGAAGGAGCAAATCCCAGGAAGTCCAGCAGAGCATATGAACATCAAAGAATCCAAGAGAGCCAGGCCAGCCAAATCCCAGTACTGTGGAGACGAGTCCAAGCTGCCTAGCAGGACACAGTGGAACCAAGAAAACCTCATGTTATTTTCAACATCTGCATAACCTAGTAAGACAATAAATTATTTGTCACCTAGTTGCAGAGACATGATTTGAAGGTTGAGGTCTGCGAAGTTGCTGGCAGGCTTACAGCTTTCCAATTTGTTTTTTTTTCCTAAGGATGTGGCTTCAAATATTGAAGGAACATGTGAAAAACAAAAGCATCTGAATAAATACAGCTCTTATTTTTCTTATTTTAATACAACTGTTCTATTTTGCAAGTCATAGACAAAGCATCAATTATTTGTCTGTTGTCAGTGTAATGTTTAGTTGAATTGCAGTAGATTTTATTATTTCCAGGCTAAGGATATTCTTTTCTTTGCCTATCAACAAACACCTCTCTAATTACAACAAAAGCTATGGGTCTTCTATTCATGCCGCAGCAGACAAGATAATGAAGAAGTCATTATCAAAAATTATAATTTTTGTAGCTACAGCTATTCTCTCATAATTAGGTTCACCACTTCGTATAGTTCCCCCAGAGAAGCAAAATCAACTCTTGTAACCCTGAGAAAGAAGGAAGGGAAAAGAGTCACAGTAAGACTGATTTATAAAGATGAGCAGCATAGAAAAATAAGTACTGCCAGTGTATATTATAGAGCCAGAAGTTTTGATGTGGTGGTGGTGATGAATTTCTTCCTAAGTGTTTCAGCTGAGGTCAAAGGTAGGACAGAAGATATTAAGTAAACACAAAAAAGTGAGCTCCCAAGCAGTCTGCCCCACTCTTTGGCTTCATCGTGTGCATCAGCTGGTTTAGAAGGTGACAGATGGAGAGAAGTCAAAATCTATGACTATAGTAATAGTCAAAATAGTAAAGACACCACCAGCAACAATTTCACCAGCAGCATTGTAATTTCAGAGCATTCGTTTTCCTCAGGTATTCCGACAACTTGTTCTGAGATCATTAAGAGGTAAAGCTGAGGTTATCTGTGGTAATGAACGAATCTGAGGAAAAACGTAAATACAATAAACCCAATAGACTGGAACAGCAAAGCTGTCTCACTGAGAAAGAGGGCAGCAGCTGTGAAGGTAAAAAATGTTCATTTCCCTTTGTTTTAAATTGATTTTTTCCTCTTAAGAAGTAGAATATGATCCAGTTTTTCTGTTTCCTCATAAAGATTCCAGAATAATTACAACTGGGAAAAGGAGACCTGTCAATCTTGAGTTAATTTCTATTTCAAATAACCTCAGTATGAAATAGACAAGCATAAAAAACAATGACAGTCACCCAGAATGGAGGTGAGAGCAATTCAGCTTGGTGCTCTTCAGTAGCACTGGTGTAAAAATGACACCCAGGGTGAGCCATGCAGATGCTTCCTCCTCGTCTTCCCCTCTTCATCAGATCCAGAAACATCCACCTGCATTCCTGCTTTTACAACTGCTATTTCCCCAATAGACACACTCCTTGTCCCTGTTGCTGACAAACCTCACTTGTGGGTATTTTCATTTACATCAGGACAAACATAGGTCAAATATCTGTCAGTCCAAAACCAGCTGTAAAGTTGATTTTTGTTGAGGCAATTGCATCTATTCAATTATTCTTATGCATTTCCCGAGGATTAGCAGTACATCTTAGTGTCTGCAGCTGCATTTTTAGCTCTCGTGAAGAGCAGTGGGTTTATGAATGGAAAACATTAATAAAACAGCTTGGGTTGACCTCATTCAGAAGCCAGAATGGGCCCTTGCTGTCCCTGCTGCTTGATTTGTTGCACACCCGGCCATGAGCTCGAGTTGGAGTCCTTGGATGACTCCGAACACGGCGGCTCGGGCTGGACAAACGTGGATATATCAAACGTGACATGGGTAAATCAGAGGATGAGACAGCTACATCTGCATGGATGGATGGATGGATGGAGGGAGGGAGGGAGGGAGGGAGGGAGGGAGGGATGGATAACTGTGGTGAGGATCACGCTGAAGGGCACAGCGGGGCTCAGTGCACAGCGGGTTTTGCACCGTGACCTCTTCAGCCACACCACAGAGGAGACTCACAGCTTTGATATTCTCCATCCTGCAGACACATCACCCTGGTGCCATACCAGATTCTGACTACTGGCCTGCTACTGCTCAACCCTACTGTTTATTGTGTGGGACAAACAGAAGCCAGGAGTGTAAATCGAGACAGCGACGTAAGGACGAGACATGAGTGGAAGCAAATATTCTTCAAAAGGCTCTTAGACATTGCTAGATTTATTACCTTACTCCTTAAGTTTTCCTGCCAGAATAATATTTGGCTAAAAAGGATTGTCCTTTAAGTTACTGAATGAATGCAGCATGGCAATGTCAGTTTTGAAAATACTTTTGAAGAGCAGCCCACTACTTTTTCAGTTGTGCTGCCATGGCTTTCTTGTTTATTTTCTGCCGCCAGGCTGCACTCGATCTGTTTGGTTTGGGCCATTCCACTTTATGCCATGAGAATTAGTACTGCTTGCTAACAAAACACATTATTAGGAAGAAATGGGATCAAAAGGATGATATGAAGTTAGCCTGGGGAGCAGAATCATCTTCCTTGCAGAGACAACAACAGAGCCTGATCACATCCCCTCTATTGACCACTGTTCCCACATCTGATTTTTCTGCTTAACTTTTCACAGAAGACACCTCAGAGAGAGTGAGAAATGCCTGAAATGGGCCCCAGCTCCAGCTGGAGTTTTCTGAATGTCTCTACTCTTAATGCAACCCCAAGAACATCCTTGTCCCAATTTTAAAGATGGACAGCAGAGTCACGGCTCAGAAGTCACGCAAAGGCAGGACTAAAAGTTCTGAAGTACAAAAAATAATAAATTCAATTATATGACTGCTTGGCCCAGAAGCTGTTAATTAAGACAAGGCTATGCAGGCTGTTTAGCAAATTTAGGTATGTGGGAGATAAATCAAATGGAACAAGATGATTAAGGCTGAAGGAGCTCAGCAATCCAGAAGAGTAGAGGAAATAATCAGTCCTGCACTGAAGGTATGCGCTCTTGAAGGTAAAAGGAAATAACAAAAAGGCTCTTCTGGTGATTCTTAAGTAATGTTTTTAAGATTTCCATTAAATAGGCTAAAAAAAGAAAAAAAAAGCCACAAACAACAAGAAAAGTCATTGTAGTCTTAAAAAAAATGAGGAAAGCCCATAGAATTGCTGGAATTCAAGTTGAAGTGCAGTGACAGGAGCCTTAAATTCTCTAGAAACCACTTAAATTCTTTCAGTATGATCTAGGAAGGAGAAAATTTCCTTTACAAGTGGAACAAAGATTCATTTCCTGAAGGAAGGAGACCTTATAACATGCAAGGAGAATTAGAGTGGCTTCAAGGAAGAGAAATCGTGCATTTCTGCTTGTGATAACAAAGTTGAGCAGAATACTGAGTAGAAGCCAATGCTTTTCATGAGGTTAAAACATTTTTGCAATGTCATTCTGTCTCAGAGGTAATTTGGAAGCAACACATTATTTGTACTATTGTTCAATTTATCAAAGTATTATTAAAACTGTGAAAAAAATGGTCATGTGTTATATATATATATGAGCAAAAGAATGAGATGGAAAGAAAGGTAAAATTTTGACTTCTGCCAAATACTGCCAGCAAAAATAGAGGATCCTTGAGACTCTAACTATCCTCGTTCTTCTAAATTCCAAATCATTTTGATACACATGCAGAATGGTGAACGACTTGTGAAGCTACATTAAAAAAGAAATTCTAACAAAAATAAACCAGCAGATCCAGATAGACCCCAAGTTACCTGAAGGTATAATACATAATTAGGTGGTGGCCTCAAATTTTCCTTCCAATCTCCTTTTGGACATATTTAACCCCTATTTTACCAGCCACTTACCAGTTTAGTGTATATAATAGGAGTTGGCAGATTTTTGACTGACATTTTCCAAGTGAATTCAGTCTTTCCCAGCAGGAAGAGTGTTGGTACTTTTGGGGTAAGGGGCAGGAACTGCCAGCAGAAGGGTTTCCTGCCAGACAGAGCAGAGAACAGGAGGGAAAGGAAGATAATTGTGTTTGCTAGCAATGATCTCTTTATTTCCAGCAATGGATAAACTGGGCCACTGTCTTCAGACATTTACAAGGTCAGTGCCAGGGGTCAGCAGGGTGGCCAAGAGACTGATCTCCTTCACCCTCATCCCACCCAGCACCTGTTTTCCTCAGCCTCTGCCACCAGTGAATCACAAAGGTCTGAAAAGCCCTCTAAGACCATCCAGCCCAGATGCTGTTTGCACACAATTTCTGCAGCAGCAGAGCCCAGGCAGAGAATCCAAGAGCCTGGAGCTCTCCCTGTTTGCTACAGTGAGTATCCATGGATGCCATGGGTTAGTTTTTATACTCCTTGGGTATAATACAATGAGATATTATTCACTTTGTAGATATCATCTGGGGCCACAGTAAAATCTGTCACTTGCTCTAGGTTCACATACTTGCAAGGTGCCCGGTTTGCTTCCCTCCTGGAGACTGCTGCTTCATCCAAGGTCACTGCAGCTCCCTCAAAATATCTCCTCTGCCTACTTAATTATACCATTTTTTACCCTCTTTTCAGAAAGGAGATGCTTCATTGTGGTTTTTTGGCTTCACAGGGAAATGACACTCCAAAAATGGATGAATCCCAAGATAAAAAGCATGGAGAATTTTTATTTCTGACCATAAATTCAGGCAGATAGGCAAATCTCAACTCAGAAGAACATTTAGAATTTTTCAATGGTTCTGGCAGAAGAATTCCTCAGATGCAAAAAACTACCTAGTAACAATAACTTTCTGTTATGACTTTCCTTAATGGAAAGCTGTAGCTTTTCTATTCTATAAGGGCTATTCTAACCTCTACATATCTGTATCTATTTATTTAGAGCTTAACTCTAAATAGAAGAGAAGCTGCAAATCAGGAACAAACTCATATGATGCTAACCCCTACATACACTACTCAACTGAATGAAGATATTTAATTTTAAAAACATTCCTTCTTAAAACTGATGCACTGGTGGATAGAAATTCCAACATGCTGCCTTTGCTGTCCAGAATTCAGGTTGGGCAATGAGCACCAAAGTGTCTTCACTGACAGCCTTCCTGAAAAGTTTTGAACTGTTGGAATATCGTGACAGCTTTTCCAGGTTTCTCCAGAGACCTAATGGCATATAAAAAAACAAAGCCAGCAGGTAAAGAAAGCCACTCGTGAAGTTTGTGTGGTGTTTTCTTCAGAAAGCATCTCTGCAAACAAAGGGAGTAAAATAAACAGGCAACTTCCAGGCAGTTGAGATTGCTTTGTGGAGCCTAAAAAAGCTTGCTTGAGGGAAGCACCTTCTGCTGCAGACAAAAGAGTTAATTCATCAAAGCTATGGGAAGAACTCTCTCTCCCCCAAGGAAAAGATCTAATGACCCCTATAAAGAGAGCCATATTGTGATGCTGTAACCTGATTAGAGGGAAAGAGGGTCTTTGTGTCTTTTAGCCTCACAGGAAAACAAGGTGTTCTGCAATAAATAGGAAACCTTTTTTTCTAAAGCTTTATGGTCTTCTGTGCTATGTCACAAAGTACCCCATATACTGCTCACCTCAAAAATCCACAATTAAAGTGAAGTGATGCTCCTCTTTTCAGAAGTCAGGCTGGCTGGGAGAGCGGGGCTAGGAAGGAGAAAGCCAAGAGGCTGCTGCTTTGAAGCAAGCAAACGTGATACTCTCATTTCACAATAATTGCTGTATGTTTGGGGCACAAGGAGATGGGAATGTAGCAGGATGAGTGCCTTCAGGTCAGCCCACAAAAAGCCCTTTTGTGAGCACACAGGAGCAGGGATGACTGCTCTGAGTGACTGAGATGGGTCCCTTGCTTTATGGAGGAGGTGACTGAAAGTAAACATGCAGCCAAGCAGAATAAAGGAGGAAATAAAGAGGGTGAGCTAGGCTTGCCAGTATTATGAACACAAAAATAATCATAGAATGGTTTGGATTGGAAAGAACCAAGATCATTTGCTTCTAACCCCTCTGCCCTGGTCAGGGACACCTTCACCAGACCAGTTTGCTCAGAGCTCCATCCAACCTGGCCTTGGACACTTCCAGGGATGGGGCAACCAAAACTTCTCTGGGCAACCTGTGCCAGGGCCTCAGCACCCTCACAGGGGAGAATTCTCCCCTAGTATCTTATCTAAACCTATTCACTTTCAGAAAAAGCAAGGGCCATTCAGTGGACAGAGAGTTTATGTTTGCCACGTTTTAAGGAAAACACGTTCACTTAATGAATGGTAGAACTTGCCCTGAGACATTTCGAGAAGTTTAGCATGATAAAAATTAGCATTTTTTTAATCAAAAGAAAAATCATAACTTTAGGGGAAAAAATACATCCCCCTACCAATGAAAATAGGTAGAGAAGGGAGCTGTTGCATTTAAGAGTGCACACCTAGGAAAAAAAACCAGTCCTTTGGGAGAGCAGTTCAAGCAAGCAGCCTCTGTAATGCACGATTCTTAACTTCCTCCTCTAATGCAGTTCCTACCAACCACTTCTAAAGAAAATTAGAGCTGATGGACTATTATGTTTAGTCTGTATGACTCCTGGGAGCCAATTTGTGTTACACTATCCAAGCTCCTTCACAATTACGGACGTCAGCAATGCTGTACCTGGTGGCTGCCCGTTGTTTAAATGGAAGTGGGTGAGATCTGTTAGAGATCTGGTTTGATTTCAGAAAGAGGTGGTGTACTTGCCTGAAACAAAAGAATTCCCTATATTCCACGTTTTTCAATTGCTCTGAGGTTAAAAGGGAAGTTAAGAGGCCGTAAGGAAAGAGCTGAAAATCGGGGACACTGATTTAGCTAAGCCGTGGTTTGCAGGGATTTAGCAGCAAATGCGAGTTTCCCTGTGGAGCCCTTCCTATGTGAGCATTTGAACACCAGTGCTGGGCTGAGCAGGTGATTTGGGAGGGTGGGGACACAAAGAGCAGGAGCCAGAGCCAGGTGTTGGAGGGACCTCGATGCTCTTCCTTAATCGGTGACTTCAGAGTGAGAAACCTTGGAGGGCACCTTGAGCTTGTGGGTGGAGTTCTTAAAAATACAAGTTATCCCTGGCACATGGGGGAGCCAGGATAAGCAGGGGGAGGTTTATAAACACTGTGAGTGCCTGCTCCTTGCTGCCAGAGCCCAGCTCTGTGCACAGAGGCAGGTCAGAGGATGAGAAAGGCTGATGCACAATTCCTCGTGGAGGCTTCCATTTGGAAACTCACTTTGGATTTGGCAGGAGAAGAATGTCCTTTAGGTCAATTAGGCTTTCCCTTAGTGATGAACAAAGCAGAAATGCACTAAGTTCCTTTTCTGGTGACATTTCTAGCAGTAAAGAGGTCGTTCAGAGGACTGGCTTGCCCAGTGGTATGACAGGATGACCCTGCCTGCATTTGCAGAAGTGGATATTTTTCTACCACCTAGATATCTAAGCTAGCAATCCATTCCAGCTGGTGAGAGGGAAGTGGGAAGAATAAGGTTTGGGAGACAGGTAGGTTCTGCTGGTTTTTGAGTTCTTGAAATGGTGTAATAACTGTGTGATTCCTGGGGGAGATTAAAGGGGTTTGCTGGATGGAGATGCCTGCCATGAATATTGTTCTCTGATAATCCTTTCTAACAGACCCCACCAAGCCTCTGGATATGACTGCAAACACAAACACTAAAGTTATGTATTATCTACTTAAGCTGCAGGAGATTCCTCAAATATTCCAGCGTGTTCATACCCATGTTATAAATAAATAGCATTTAAAAAGCCCTCAAACTCATGCCATCCTCATTCAATCCCTCCAAAGCATGTTCGGGGGAAGCAGATAGCAAGCAGTAAGGGAATTTGGGGTAATACCAAAAGGGAATAGCTTGAAGAAAATGAGGTCATTGAACAGTACCTAGTAAAATGGATGTTGATTGTTTTGTGAGTGTTCTCCACAGATAATGAGCAAAGAAATTTTAACACAAAGTTAATTACAAAAACCAGGACTGCACTCTAATGGCTAATTGCTACCCGTGTAGGCTGACAAATGGCAAAGCCTCCCAGTTTCACTATTAATAAGCAGCATCCAAGATCCTGAATTATGATAGCAGCTTGAGAATGAAGCACATGCAAATACCTTATGACTTTGAGAAAGCCTCTCTGCACCCAGATTTAGCTGGGTAATTTTTGCCCTTGTACCTAATCTACCCACTCACCCCCACGTCAACAGGCAGCTCATTAATCACATCTCCTGCTTTGTTTTCCTCTCATTTGATATCACAGCAGGGCATTTTTCTCAGCAAAATAATCTGAGTAAACAAGGATATTTCCCGGGCTGGAAATCTCTGCCCTTGCAAGGAGCTTCTGTCAAGCACATCAGATGTAAAGCAAACCCAAAAAAGGGGGGTGGGAATGGATGAACATGGATCCTCCTGCTCGTGTGGAAGCACCCTTGCTTGGGAATGCAGGAGTTGCAAAATTCTCACCATAAACACCCATAAATATTTATTCCAGATCTAAGGTAAGGATCACCTTCCTGAAATACATTGTTGGGTGTGTGAATGTAAAACCAATAAAGCACTTACTCTCAGGGAAGGATAATATTTGCCATTTTAGGCTCTCCATCTCTTCTCAGCAGTCCAAGGGGTAGGAAGATCAGCTGCCTTTACTGTTGTGTTGCCTTAAGAAATCCTTGATAACATTACAAATGTATGAACTATAGCAAAAAGCACAAATTACCGCCAGTACCATCAGGATCATCTCTTTTCTTCTGCGAATATTGTTTCATATTTGCTCTCTCATCTGTTCCTTCTGCTTCCCAGAGACAATCAACAAATACACGTTGTCCACAGTGCAACTGAGGGGATGAAGCACAAGGCATAAACCCACCAGTATTAATCTGTTCTGCTTCAATCACACAAGTGCCTCAACCAAAAAGTTAAAAACCCCACTCCAGCTGGTTCACTGGAGGTCATTGCCACATCCTTCAGTGGCTGGGACTGCTGTATCAGCTGCTTGATACCTCTGGAAACTGTCAGCAGGCAGCAAGGGCAGCTCCTATCGGCACCTCTGACGTGCAGCAGCAACCCTAATCTCACAGCTCATGGCTGCATGTTGGATGAAATCGTGAGAAAACTTTCTCCCCCCGTTCAGGCAATGCAGGCATTGTAATTGTCCCTTAAAACTCTGCAAATGGGCATCACAGCCCTCCTCTGTGGTAGAAACCAACATTTTCCTCCCCAGTTTAGGAATTCCCTGTGGCCAGTAGAGCTTTTAGACCGAGATTTTTTTTTTTTTTTTTTGCTCTGAGCAGCATTAGCTGCTTTAAATCCCACTTTTGCTCAGGCTTGCAAAAACTTGATTTTGTTAAATAGGAGACAAATACTGGGCAATGAAAGGAAGAGAAAGACTGCACTAATAATTTCTGGGTAATTAAACTGGCATGGTGGAGAACTGAAGCACAAGGCAGGTGAGGGATAATTCTAACTCTGAACCATTACCAAAACCTATTTTCCACAGCGGCAGGAAGTCAATGATGTAAGTGGAATTTCCAACAGGCTAAGAAACAGGATAATGTAGGTTGGCATGTGAATATCTGGAACTGCCTCAACAGCAAACAAGAACTTTCTTAAGTTTAGCCATGGATTTATAAGTAAGATTCTCATCCTTGTTTTCAAATATTTTTCCTATTATAAGTAGAGCTATTATGTTATCTTGGAAGCAATAAAGTTTTTATATCACATTTTGGTTTACAATAACCATTAATGTGGCTATTTGATCTGGTTGGAACTCAGCATGTTGATTTTGTAAAGCCTTTTGTGAACTAAGAGACTGAAGCAGCAAGGCAAAAAAGAAGCCACAGAATTTCTAGTTATTAAGTACAACACATTCTATGTCTCTTTTAGCATCTAAAAGTGACCTGTCCTGTTTCCATCCGAGTAGTCTGACAGCCTGAATTTTTTACCCTGTATTTCCATCTTGCACTGCATGCACACATCTCAAAATATCAGAGTTTTGTATGGTGACTGAGGGCATTAAGCCCCACGATATTCAGAATGGGTATCACAGCCCAAGCGTTTTATGTATAGGCTTTAATACTATCAGACATCTCTCCTTGGGAATGGCTATGACATATGGAGGCAAATTGATTTTGGAAGAAGCAGTAAAACATTCAGAAAGGATGTAAAAAACAGAAGGAGGGTGGGCTTTATTAAACACCACGATTTAAAACCTCTTCTCCAGCCACATTAAAAAAAAAAAACAACAAAAAAAGTCACAAGCTTAATTGCCATGGCTCCATTTTTCACAGACTGCATTTATATAAAACTGTTGTGATTGCTGCCTGGTGATGAATTAGGCTTTGCTAAAGCTCTGCTTCTTTCTCTTTTTTTCATTTTTTTAAGCCTTGCAGCTGCCTCTGCAAGTTCTCCTCATGCTGACCTGCCTTGCTCTGTGCCTGCAGCCCATCAGCCAGCGAAACCCTGATGCTGGGTGAAGTCCCTGCAAAATGAAGCAAACAAATCCCCTGTTCCACAGGGGTTTTATACCTTAAGGTTTTCATCACTAGAGCGTTCTGGACTTGCACCTCAGAGGAAACCATGACTTCCAAGAGCTGGAATTGAAATGGTCATTTATATTTAGAGGGAGAGAAACTCCCTCCAACTCCAAAAACATCCCCTGACCCTCAAGTGCCAAGAAGAAGGATGAGTTTTGTGAGATATTCTGTGGCCATCTGGGAAAGGGTGCAGCTGATCTTCATCACAGAGAGGTGCTGATGGAGTGCAGGGAATGCACTGGGCAGTGAGTAGTCCAACAGGAGATATTCTATCAAATTCATCGTGCATCTGCTAAAGGACAACACTGCAAACATGACCCAGTTTGGGCTTCATGTATCAGCAGGAAATAAGTGTGAAATCAGTGTTTACCTGACTTTGACATTTCACATTTTTCAGTACTACAGCTGTTCTTTCAAACGGGGAAAAAAAATATTTGGCCTGTAACTACCTCAACCAACAGGGACCCCTTGCTGTTCCCCACATTTATATCTATCTATATATATATATAAAATATATAACACCAACACAAGTTATGAGACTCCTTCTGCCAGTGACTTTTCCTCAGCTATTTTTTTCATCTATCCCTGCATTCACACAGTACACCAGGATGCATTCCCAGAAAAAGCCATCAGCTGCATCTTGCAAGACCATTGAAGTGCATCAAGTCAAAATATAAGAACTTCCACAAAGTACCACTTATCTGAGCTCAGGAGCATGGTTCGAATTGCATACAAAGATACCTTGAAAAAATGAAACAAGAACTAAGGTTTGAAGTTTCAGCTTGTTGTATAAAGGGTTAGCAAGAACACTTGGTTATGTACCAAGCTGCATTCTGCAAATTATTCTTCTGGCTGCTGTTCCCTGTTTCATTAAGGATCACTAAGAAGCAGTGGCCATAGCCCACATTTACCATGCCTGACCTATCATAAGAATACAGTGCTGAGCTGATGCATTTCAAAGACCTTACAACTTTTAAAACAAATTATTGCAGAAGTTTAGCTGTCCCCAGTATAATTGTTCTCCTCTCTTTTTAAGGAACAAAACTTCCCTACAGTATATCCTAGAATGACAGAAAATAAAGACATGAGCCAACAGATCACCATTTTTCCTTTCCTCAGAAACATAACACCTACAAAGTATAATTCTCTTTAGCACCATGCTGAGGCATTGGCTGGAGATTAGTCCAGAAACGGAAGTTCCACCTCTTAAATCACCAAAGTCACTCATTTTAGCACTTACTTAACTTTTCTTTGGAAGCTTCCCAAAGGCAGACCAGCCCTGAAAGCCTCATTCCTTTAAGATGTGGCAAGATCTCAGCCTGAGACAGGATAGCTGCAGCTCTGTGACCCTCCCTAGGTGACACACACACACACTATAGCAAGCAGGAGGGCAGAGGGCCATTCTCTGAATGCCTTGCCTTTTGCTTCAGCCAGGTTTAAAGCAAAATCTGATTTTTGACTGCAGATTCCTGCCCCAATCTGAATGCCATCTGAGCTCCCAAGTTGTTTCCTATGATGCTTTTTTCATAGGGCTAATGTAGGAAACACTGCACCAACTAATCTGAAAGCAAGGGGAGCTGTGAGGAATGAAACTTTACAAGTCCTGGTCAAAACAAGATTTTAACGGGGTTAATGCTCTGTGCTTGACCAGCCTTTAGGGGACTTTTAAATTAAAGTGAGCAAAGAAACCAAAGTTCCAAGTGCAAGACAGGAAACCAGAAAGGGCAGTGTAAATGGAGAAGTTTTTGCTCAGAGCAGAGCAGGCAAGGAGGATTTTTTTCTGTGGGATAAAGTACAGACGTGCCAGCAATGTCATCATAATGCAAAACAAAGCTCTGGAAGTTTATTGCACTGAAAACAAACAAACCAGCAAACACAATGTGCTTCATTTCATAATCTCTGGTATCCTCCTCCTCCAGGGATCAAATCCACATCTGGTGTAAGACATCATTTGATTAGCACAACTGAGCTACACTAATTTATTGAAATTTTACATCTGTGCTTTTATGCTCAGGAATGTTTTCAGGGTACATGCTACCCAAGATCTGGTGCAGTCCTCACTGGCACCCACACAGGCTGTAATGAATTCAGAACAATGCAGCAAACAACAAAACCATTTTCTCTATCTTCCAGTGTTTGGCCTTTTTAAGAGACTTTCATAGCACAACTCCTCTATTTGGGGTCTGGCAGGAAAACAGCTCTGGGCAGGTGTAAAGGAAGCTTGGACTGGGTCAGGAGAAATATGGCCAAGAAAGGAAATGAGTTCAGTCTGGGAAAGAAATTAGGACAAGGACATAGGGATCAGTAGGCCCAGAAGTGGGGCTGAAGCTGAAAACAAATGGAAGGGGAAACCCAGAAAGGATGCAGCAGAGATGATGGGGGGTGAAGAGGAAACACACATGGACAGGGAGCAATTAGGTGGCCGTGATAATGAAAAGGAAACAAAAAGAATCCAAAACAACATGAGAAAAATGTAATTTTTTTTTTCCTCTCAGGCATAAGCTGGGGGCTCTTTCTCCAAAGAAAAGGAATAAACTGCATCTGAGCCAGACTATCTGAAACTTCCTGTGCACATGAAATTTTTATAAAATTGTCCTCACTTGCTGCCTCTGGTCTGAGGCATTTCATCTTTAGTGGCACAAATGTGAGAAGAATTTAAATCACAGATCACTTAAGTCACATAACATTCTGAGCTGGAAGGGACCCACCAGCATCACCAAGTCCAGCTCTTAAGGGAATGGCCCTTATGGGGATCAAACCCAAAACCTTGGTGCTGTCAGCACCATGCCCTCACCAGCTGAGCTGAGCTCATCACACAGGATTTAGACTAATAATCTATTGTTAATAAGTACCTCTAAAACACCAGTTAGATGCTGCTCTCCTCAGTCAAGAACTGAAACATCTCTCCCCAAGCACCGAGGGAAAGGTTTGCTTTTAATTTGAAAATAAGCTTCTTCACTGGAGTATTCTTCATGCTTCTGAGTGGTACATTAGACAGTGAAATATCTCCCTGCAAGAACCATTAGAATGTACTAAAAGTGATCACCTCACAAGCTTTTGTTCATAAAAATGAGCAGGCACTGGGGGGAAAAATGACAATTCAAGAAAGAAAAGACCAGAATTTAAATTCAATTCACAGCTTTACAAAGCGACTCTTAGTTTCTCGAGAGCAAAGATTGTCTCGAGTTTCCAATTTCAGCTCAAAATGAGCTTCAAAATGAGTTTAATGCAATCATCCTGCTTCTGATCAATTGGAACCCTGGCTCTGATGGGAGACAGAGGTGCAGGAAAATCTAAAACTGGCAATTGCAAAACGCCTTCAAGGCAGCCTCTGGTTTAGAGTGAGTTCCTGAAGCAAAATACTCATTGCATTGAAACTCTGCTTTTATATATTTTTATTTTTTAAAAATCCTTGTTATTGTTGCACTGTTAACAATCTGCATAGGGAACAAGGGGGCTGAAAACCCAATCTGAGGTTTGGGAAATGGAGAAAGTCATGTTTGAAGCTGTGCCTTACAGCAAGAAGTGATTTCCAATTTATGATTCTTACATGCCATGTTTCCTGATGTCTCTTTGTCCAGAAGAGGATGAAACAGAAAAAGAGAATCTCAATGGAAATGAAATACCATCATTTGTTGTGTCACAACCCAAGACAAAGGTTTACCATGTCAGGATCATTCCCTTTCCAAAAATAAATGTTCTGCCTCAAAATGAGAACAGTTAGGGGAAAAAGCAACAAACAAACAAACCCCAACAACGTAATAATATTAAGAGGATCACCAGAAGTATTTAATAAGAAAACAATACTCTATTTTCTCCTGTTCAAAATTAATAAACTGCTTCTGGAGTAAGCAATAAATAAACCCATCACAAATCTGACTTCCAGCAAGGAAAATTTCAGCTTGTGATTTGTGTTCGGTATTTGTAGAAGAAATGAAATCCCCAAGCACAGAGGCACTTGGCAAGTGTAAGAAGAGTTGGTCCAGCCACCAGCCATCCTTTTCTGCCCTGCCTGGAGCTGCCTCTCAAGACACAGTTTCCAATCACATCGGTTCACAGCCTCACTGGTTCAGAAGGGACTGCACTGGGAATCAGGGGATACATTTAATTTTAGTTCATTTAATTTTAGTGATATTGGGATGCAGTTATTTATTTGGGAGGAGCTCTGCAGCAAAAGCTACAGCTGATTTCTGATGCAGGTTGTTTTATCCAAATATCTTGCTGATGTTTCCCTGCCTCAAAAGGTGCTGCTTTATCCAGGTATTTTCCCTGAACAAGGCTGCCATTATTCCCAGAGAGCACTCATAGGAAGTCTCCAGATGATTATCTTGTACACAGAAGTATTTTGACATTTTATCAGATTAACTGGATATGTCTACTTGAGGTTTGTTGTATTACTTTTTTTTTTTTTTTTAATTAGGGCTCTGAGACATAACCATAAACAGGGTAACCTGAGTACTGGGTGACACATTCCAGGGTGCAGGGGGTGCAATGTTGAAACAACCTCCCCCAACTCAGTCCAGTGACAAGCTCTGATAATAAACCCATTACACAGACGTGTAAATAATAATTTTGTAGTTTTCCAGCACCATCCCCCCTGAAGTAAGAGCAGTACCAGCAGCAAAGTCCCTGAGTAAGGGCAATGCTCAACCTCCTTTGTCCCAGGGAGGTGGCTGACCTGAGCACTGCACAGCACCTTTAGGAACAGCAGAAACACATAGCTAATCATCCATTTTTGCATTTTTTATGAGAGTAGAGGTTCCCCAGGGACCCCTTGCAAAGCTGATGCAAGCAGCAAGCTGGGAAGAGAGACACAAGCAGAGAGCATCACCTGGAGAGAGCACCTGGGTGACCTGGCAGCACCAAGGGCAGAGCTGGCAGTGGCAGCAGCAGCACCGACCCCAGCACAACCAGGCTTCTCCTGGGGCAAACTGCAAGTTTCAGGAGAAAACTGCAGCCTCTTAAAAATTGCTGGATGCCAACTATCTCAGAAAGCAGATTAAATCCTAGTTGTGCTTAAGAAAGGAATTTGATGCATCTTCTTCCTACATAAATGTACAAAAGGCATAAATGGAAGGCTTGGTTAGTGATGGTGATTAGGCAGAAATAGAAAACAGCCTTTGGAAGAACCAGCCTTTTGGATGGAACTCTATCCCCTAATATTTCTGGGAAGCTGCCAGAGCAGAGCTGAGTGCAGGGCTTCACCCAGAGGTGGGGAGGAGCTTTGGGGAAGGGATGTCAGACAGATCAAAACCTACATGTTAGCTGTCACACACACACCTGGCCAAGGACAAACCACCTTGCTGAAGCTGGCAGAGTCACACACACCTAGAGGAACACACCAAAAAAAGGTGACAGGGCTGAACAAACACCACACAGTGAACCCACCCAGGGGGCAGAGCAGAAAAGGGTCCCACAGAAATCCCCAACCTGGCAGTAAGGCAGGTTTTTAGGGGCTGCCTTTGAGGGCAAAGCCCCTTTGTGTCAGTGCAGAACAATCAGCTGGGGGAGGCTGGCTGGGGCACAGGAGGTGACAGCTGTGGTGGCAGCCCAGGGCTGAAGGCACAGACACAAAGTGGCCTGGCTGCATCCCTGCAGCTCGCCCCAGGGCTCCCAAGGAGGGCTTTGTCTCTCCAGTGCCTCGGACAGAGCACTGACACAAAGCCAATTATTAGATGAGGTCTTTTGTCAGTTTTCCTGTATGCTCTCAGGGCAAGAAAGGCAAGGAAAAAAGATCCAATTATTAAAACTGTGCCATTTTCTGCAGCTTTCCTCAGCACAGACCAAATGGGTTTGTTTTTGCTTCCCTTGTGTGGCTTCCCTTGTTAGAGAAACCAATTGGAAATCATTAGTGGGAATATCAGCAGGAAAAGCTAATGGGTTTAGTCATTCATATGCATCAGTCACTGGCTATTTCACAAACTGCTACCTGGAGCTCTGTTAATGTGATTTCCAATACTTTATTTTTGTCAGCCACCTCGGATTTGCACACGATGGTGAGCAGCAGCAGCTCTGCCCCCCTGCCCTTCTCCTGTCCCACCAAACACTGCCAGGGAGACGATCACATCCATGGGGGAGTGAAGGGCTCACTCTGGGCACACTGGTGTCTGACACCATTTCCAAAGCAGCTCACCCCCCAGGACTGAGCAGTGGGCAGCAGGACAGAGCAGATCAGCAAGCTCAAGAGATGCCCCCAGCAGCCCTGGGAGACCCACTGGAGCAGCATCCTCCCTCCCAGGTCTGGGCATGTGGTCACAGTTTGCACTGCCAGCTGAAGCCGTGCTGGGCTACAATCATCCCTGGGCAGGAGAGCAAAGTCTGTGCTGGAATAAATTCCAGGGATGCAATCCCAGAGTGGTTTGCTCCCCTTTCCTCGGAGAAGACCGCTGAGAAACAGCACCCTGGGTATGCACACAGGTGTTCTGAGAAAGCCTGTGACAACACCACACTGCTGCAGCCTTTCCTAACACGTTTCCTTAAGCCCAGGATTAATCTAATCAGATGGGATAAAAGCCAGAAGGACTTCAAATGTGCACACTCTGTGGCTGTTTAGCAGGGCTGGGGATGAGCATCTGTGGAGGCAGTTTGCTTGCTGCTGGATTCACTTCAATCCTCTGGGAATTACACCTGGATCTTACCTTCAGTGAGATGTTCACATGAGAAGAAACAGCTTTGCCAGGAATAAAAATAGATCAACATTTTTCCTGGATATATTTTTCAGGGGATTTAAAAGTTAATCCCAAGCAATTAGCTCCTGAGAATTTTAATTGCCCTCCCTGACACACCAACCCATAAAGTGCCTGGTTCCTTCTGAAACCACAAATGGATGATTTCTCCAAAATGATAGTGACTGGTCTGCTTTCATGCACAGTATTTAATCTATTGCTTTAAATCATGAGATTTAAAGTGCAATTTTTTGGTATGAAATACAAAATCTATGATGCAGATGTAATTTTCTTTCTTTGTGTGATGCTTTAAAATGCCACTTACATGTAAAGAAAATATAATGCATTCTTCTGTACCTCACTAGAGACTTCCACTCCACCATGAATTGACTGCACAATTAAAATTAATTTAGAAGAGCCAAAAATTTTTTTTCAGCAAAACAAATGTATATGAGGCATGCTTTTCAAAGAACACTTTTCCTGTTTCATCCTGAGTACTCCGTGCATAATCTGTATTCAAGATGTAGGATATTTTTCTGTGCCTCGGGATGCATTTGAAGTATTTTTAAAGTAATTATGCATTATTATGGGATAGGAAATGGCAGTTTCCTCTCTCAGAGCTGTCTGGAATTCAGGATTGAAACATTACAGTGTCTTTAAGTCGCTGCTAGTCTGATCTGAAAGATCATCTGTTTCCCCTCTATAGTACAGGCTCAAACACTATCCCAACAATGTGCTTTTTATTTTCTAAACTCATCACCAGTGGCATTTTTTTCCTCCAAGTCATCTTCATTGATTGAAGAGGGTAGGTGACTGCCTGCAGCAGCGTCACTGGTGTGTTAGAGGCAGAATTCATTCAGTCATGCCCAAGCCATTGAAGGATGTGGCTGCTGCCTGATGGGGCTCTGGAGTGGAGCCCTGCAGGTTGAGGGAGCAGCCAGCCCTTCTCACAGCGAGCCCCACACTCTCTGTGTGTGTCCTAGAGCTGGGGCTGCAGTCCCAGACAGGTGAGAGCCAGCTCCTCCCTCAGCTGTGCAGCTCAGAGGGCAGGTGAGGAAATGAGGGAATACATTTGCAGCATCATTTTGGGACTGGGATCTGCACGGTCTCTGTGTGGCAGGGCAGACAGGAAGGTTGCTTTGCTGCCTGAGCATTTGAAATCCAGACTCTTATCCCAATTACATGCATTTTTTAAAGTCCATAGGCTTCTCACAGGCAATTTCATGGAGAGGGGAAATAAAAGGGAAAAAAAAAGCGGGCTAATAAAATACATTAATTGTGACTCTTTTACCAAGCATCACTAATTAATCCACTCAACAGCCCCATGGGACAGATCGCTGTAATATCCCATGGGTAATTTGTCAGTACATCTCTGCTTTTCTCCAGTTGTCTGCCCAATCCACAGAAACAATTGGACTTGAGCTTGGACATCCTGCCTCTCCAAAGTGATTATTGTTAATTCACCCATACCCACAAAATGATAATGACATAAGGGACCAAAGAGTTCCACTTCAGGAACATCTCTATTCCTTCAAGTTCACAGCCCTAAAACACTCCCCTCGTTACACTGAGGAAAAAAATGGCCCCGGAATTCTGTATTTGAAAGATGTTTTCAGTTAAAAAGCACAGGAAGGCAGAGGTCTTGTGGCATAAGAAATACAAGAACAAAATCAGACCTTAAAAATACCTTGTTCCATTAAGACAACTCTGACTTCCCCACGATTTCTCTCATGATTAGGAGCTTGCAGGAGTAAGGTCAGAGTAAGCCTGAGCTGCAATTCAAACTCTGTGCTCACCAGGGTTCCTGCATCAAGCCCGCCCTGAGGATTCCAAGCCATGCAGGGCATTAAAAAAGAAGAAAAAAGAAGAATTGCAGCTCATTTAAACAGTTCCACCAAGCTTGGTAAGTCAGCCAGTGCTATTTTGCCATGGACCAGCATTGTGGGATTTTACCCAGTTCCTTCCATGCAGACTTTTCCTGGATAAAACTCCACATTATTTGACAGACACTGATAACAGTGCCCCAGCTAATTAACTTAAGCAAATGAGCTACAGTCATCTTGATCAAGTATGACTAAAACAGCAGATACTTTTTATGTAAGGTTCTGAGCACTAAATAAGTTTTTAATTGGTCATGTATTGAGTCAAAACCAATAAGCAATCCCTCTGACCTGGGTGAGACTGGAGAGCAGAGTGACATTCAGCACTGGGTGCCTATCAGCACTGAGAGGAGCCCAGTTTGCATCTCCCAGCTTCAGGGCACCTGTCTCCAGCAGGAACCCGATTTTGCAAAAAGCCACACTTTATTGTGGTGCCTCTAGCTCAATTCCCAGGAGATCTCAGCATGAAATATCCTTATAATTCATATTTGGAGGGTTAGTTTGAAGCCCCGAGGATGCCAAAAGAGAGGCTGGGCTATTCATCAGCATCTCTTGGTGCTGCTCTCTCCAGCAGATGCATAAGTAATGAATGAGCAGGAGCTCAGTGTGGAGACTCTGAGAGGGGGGAGCCCACTGCACCACAGCCTGGCTCTGGAGGAGGATCAGTGCTGGAGCTGGAAAGCAGTTTACATCCAACTATGACCTCCCAACCTTTTGCTGCGCTGGCTACATCAAAGAAAGATGCCGTATCTACGATGATTTACACAAATAATCAAATCCCTAAATTTACTGGGGTTTTTTTCTCCCTTTCATGTGTTGCCTTTGATGTTGCAGCCTCCCTGTGCAGGTGCAATAACAGCCTTGGTCAAAGGACGGGTGTGAGTGTCCCAGCTCTGATTTGCCTCTGCAGGAAAGCATGACAGGAGGAGTCACATGAAAACCTACCCAGGGCATGGAAAATACTTTTAGACCTACCCAAGAGGCCAGGTATTTACAATTTATTATTGTCTGCTCCTTGCTGCTCCTTGGATGTTCACGGAAACCTCCTTGAAAAACACAAGCTCATGGCTGCAGTACAGCTCATAAGAATGTCCCTTGCCAATTCTCCTCCTCTGACATCCATTTTTACTTTTACCTAACTGCTAATAACCTTCATTCCACCCTTTGACAATGCTGGATATTACACATAAAACCGGTTTCTATATTTCAAAACTATCACAGTCAAGTAAAGCTTCTTTAGCTCAGAGAACTATTGCCAGGAAAGTCTTGAACAATAGGAAGCAGCACAGCAGGCAGGGACCTGGTTCAGACACCCCAGTGAAAGCTCTAAGAGCTAAGTTATTAAGACATTATATATATTTTATGTTAAATTTCTATCTGCCAGAAATCCCCTGGGAGTTTGTCTTTGTTCTGGAGGTTTCAGGGACTAGCATTATTATTATAATGCAGGGAATATACATTATTTATTAGACATGCAAATCATGCATGATAATCTCAATGAGCTAAGTATAATTGTTCCAGACAAACAATAAATTTGTTTTAAAACTGGTCTAATATGGCCATATTTCACCCAGAAGAAAGACATTAAGTTTTCTTATTCGTTATGTAAAATGGAAAGAAGGGTTTAGAGCAGTCAGTTCAATGGTTTGGCGGGGGGCCTTTTAAATCATTTTAAGAGTAAGATGTGATCTCTGTTTAAGAATTGATAAAAATGCAAGTCTAGGTGTCTTGCAACAGAAAAAACATCTATAGGCATTACTTGTACTCCTAGCCCTAGGAGATAACATTTATTCAATCAAATTAGGATCATTTAGGTGTAAGGAAATCATCACTTAGAAAAATTTCTAAATGCATAAGCAACACCACATACAGTTAATAAAAATAACCTACCAAGGAGCACACCCCCGGATGCCAGCACACTACAGGATGTGGGAAGCAATCAATAACTTTTACATTCCTTTTAACCACTTAGATTTGTCTACATAACATATTATTTTAAAAAGGTATATTTACCTAGAATTTTCGGTACAACTGACTTTTTCTGTACTCCAAAATTTACTGGAAGTTGGCTATTGTTTCCTAAATTTCAATTCAAAACCTGTGCAAAAATAAATCCTGCAAAAATCTAGTCTCTGCAGCTTGGAGACAGTCACCTTGAACTGCTGGGCACAGCTTTGGGGTTACATTTCTGGATTTATCCATATTCCCCTGTGGCATTAATGCATAATATATAGGGATACCTGATGCAGCATCAATTCTGCACCAGCTCCCAATGGTGGTTGGTTGTTTTCTCTTTCCTTTAAATTAATCCCCTTTGTTTTTCATTTTATATAACACTCATATGTAAAATATGTTGCCTGAAGCCCTCTTCATTCTTGCTTGTCTTTTTCCTCGAAAAAGCTTATATCTTTCTCAAAACCATTGAAACCAATTGAAAAACAAAACAAAACAAATATTGAAAACCAACTGTCCTTGCCCCTTCCTCCCTGCTTTTAATTCATCCCCTTGTTTAAGTCTGCAAGAGCATGAGGTGGCAAATCCAGTCCTAAATGTACTCTTTTTTTCAGGAATTAGAGCTAAAGTAGACAGCTAGTTCATGTCACAGTCCAGGAAAACATCAACTCACCACAATACACAAAGTTTTGCTCCCTATACCTCAGTCAGCAAAGCAGCAAAATTTTCCTATGGCTGTTCTTAAAAAGAAAAAGTATGAGAGAGAATTTGCATGGAGCCATCCTACAAAGTACCAGTTCAGTTTGCACTTCTGATTCAACAGGATGCCCAACTGTATAGCCCAGTCTCCTTAGATGACTCTTGGAATATTTGAGCCATTCCCCACAGCTTTTGTTCATTCCCTTCAGAGAGTGCTCCCATTTAATTTCTCCTCCCTGTCTACCAGAGCCCCTAATGGCCCTGTTGTTTGCCTGCCCTCCACAGCATCCTCCTGGAACGATCCCGAGATGCTGCTGAAAGCCATCAGCTCTGGAAATTGCAGCAGGATCAAGTGGGAGCTGGAGGCTCCTGTTCAGCATTGCCTGGCAACATGCTGCTGGAGCCCCATCCCATCCCATCCCATCCCTGCCCTCCATCCTGGCTCCCAGGCAGAGCTGGAGAGGGAAACATGCAATTATTAGCTAATAGCACCCAGGCAGCAAAGCACAGCGAGGTCATTCACCTGCTGGGGAGGTTTTACAGCCCATTAGTGACAACTGCAGGGCAGCAGTGCCACCTGCTCCCTTGCAGGAGTGCTCAGGACAGGTGTGGAGGGGCTGGAGAACCCGGGGCTCGTTCCCAGAGGGCAAATGTCACCTTTCTCCACCCCAGAGAGAGGCAGCAGCAGGAGGGGGTGTGTGCAGCACACTCCAGACATCCACTCTCAGTCCCACTGCCCTTCAGCCCTGGAGCTGGGAGCAACAGAAGCATTCCTGGGGCTTGCTTTTAATCAACAGTTACATCAAACCAAGCAAGCATTTTTCAGTAGCTGAAAAATACCTGCTGGCTTAGCAGCTCAGCTCTTGTCCTGGTGTGTTTCTCATGGCTCTCTCAAGGTCAAGAAAACCCCACCAGCAATATTAGAGATAACCCCATGTCTCCACCAGAGCTCTAAATCAAGTTCAGGCTGCTGCCCTTCCATATATTTGCTCCCAGCATTAGCAGCACAACCCAGCAAGAACTTCCCCTGCAAGTTCATTTCTGTTCCTTCCACTGTGAACTTGGAGACAGCATACACAAGATAAAACACATTAGGCTCAGCTTTTGCAAAGTCTTGGAAGCAATTATGGAGGCATGGAAGTGTAACACCAGTAAGTCCGACAAGGCCAAGGGGAATGCTCTACTAATAACAAATATTGAAGGGACTGCAAAATAGGCACAGCTTCAGTAGATTTTATTTGACTACACAACACAAAACTCATCATCAATATTCCCTGTGTAGCACTACGATTCACACTGCAGTGCAGATGGTTCACATATTTTAAATTGTAATTTAATTACACTTTTCATGATCATACTGTATTTGAACTCAACAGAATTACTATCATGCTTCTGCAAACGCTTTATTGCAAAAATATGGCTTTAACCACCAAGTCCCTTCTCATAATTATCTTTTCTTTTTATATATCTTTTGCATCATTAGAAAAAGACAAATTAAGTACAGAACACAGGCCTTGGAAATTTATATTTGCAATAAGGCTCTGTTGTATTTTTTTAATTCTATAGGCTGGTTTGCTGTTTCATGGCTTAACATCATTAAATCAAGAGACCTTGTAATCAGTAGCAAGACAATAAAGCAGCAGCACACCTTTCCTTTGTCAGTGAAACCCTGGATTTAATCTTTTCACATTTTAACTGCAACCTTAAAAGTTGTTACCCAGTCTGAGAGCAATTATGGTGGGCTAAGAGACATTGAAGGGGATCTGCACCTCCCTCACCTCTTCCCACACCTCTGAATGAAACCTTGTGGAGTTACAGAAATTATCTCTCACCCTTCTTCTACCATCAGTGTGCCTTTTATCTTCTTTCTTTTCCCTCATATGCAGTCACAGGAGACATTTCTCAAGGATATAAACCAGCCTTCAGTCTCACTAAACACTCATTGCTATATTACATCAAGAAATATAAAATCCCTCTTCTTCCAGGACACAACTCACTCTTGCAAGAAATAATTTCACATATTCCCTATTTTTACTTGCTTTCTAACTAAAGGAAAATAAAAATAGGCTCACCTTCTCCCGTCCAACAAGCATCACCTGATAAGAGCTCAGACACAAAAGCTGCCTTTTTAACTCTTTGCCCAAGGTTTCTATTGATATAATTTTACCCATCACTGCTCCAATGCCTTGCCTGCAGAGCTTATGTCCTTCACCTGGGATAGGGGGTGGAGCCCAAGGGAGTTATAATCCTTAAAAGGAGCATTCAAGGGAGAACAGGCTTTTAGTTTGGGCTTGTGGTTTTTTGGTTTGGGGGATTTGTCTGTGGTGTTGGTGTTGGTTTTTTTTCCTTGTTAGTGACTGTGGAGGAATCTTTCTCACAGTGGGGCTGTACTGATTCTTAGCATTTGATAGTCTTGTTTCTGAGAAAATTAATCTCTTTTAGTTGCTTAATAATTTTCTGGATACTTAAAAACAAGAACAAAAAACAGTGGCCCACAAAATCAAAGCAGGGCTGTTGTAGAGGGCTTTGCCTGGGCTTTGTGGTTGCAGATGAGCATTTTGTGTTTCAGCTGAGCCCTGGGGCAGAGCGTGCCTGCAGGAAAGGGCAGTGGGGACCTGGAGCATCCCCTGGTACCTGCAGGAAGGGCATTGGATGCTGTGATTAGAGCATCCTTCATCAGAAATATAGGTTCCAGTTTCTCTCTAAATTTTCTCTAGACTTCCAGGCTGATGTGAAGAAGTAGGACATTGGGAGAAAACTTGAAAAACTTCAGAGGAGTGTTACTCTTCTTGTCAAAGCAGCTCTCATAAAGAGAACACCCTAATAGCAACTGTAACCCCTTCACTTGCTCTATTCTCAGGACATCTGGAAAGGAAGCAAATAGGAAAACGATTTTGTATGTTAGTATCTAGGTCCCAGCCCTCAGAGGGGATAATCTATTCTTCATAGGATTTTTCACTCACATTGCAAGAAATCATCACTAAATAAAACATCTGAAAGCTCATGGAAGATGATCTGGGAGCCTCGTTTTCAAACTGATAAAGAAATATCCTGTCATAAGCTATGGTTGTGCTTCTTCTGCTGCAACAGATATCTGAAAGCAGCACTTATTTTCTATGTGCCAGTAAGCTCACTGACCTAACCTAAAGCCTTTCCAGGATTTTAATTCAGGCCTCTATTATTTACCTCTAAACCCTTGGTTCAGGTTTACTTTAAAAGAGTATTTCTTATCAGAGCACATCAGGTTTTAAAGTTTTCCTGAGTAAAGCAGTCTTTTAAAAACAATTTTGCCCACAATTGTTATGTTGCTGGCTTAAAAGGAGGTCAAAACATAAAATACTGTGTTTAATTGGTTTGCTTTGGTTTGCCTTTCCTATGCCCTCATTAATGCTGTTGTTTTAACACCACCTTCAGACAGAGGAGTTCTCTCCTTTGCAGTATTGACTTCTCTGTCTCCACAGACTTGTTTTGTTCATTTCTGCTTTCTGAATCTGCTTCCCACTGTTTACACTTTTGAAGGCTGGTGATGACTCAGGTCTCAAGGAGTTAAAGTCCTGTTTCCTTTTTCCTGTAGCCATGCACACCAAAGGATTCCAGGACTATTGCATATAAGTGGCTATGGAGCTGGTGTTTATTTTGTGACAGTTACATAGGAAATAGGAAACTGAAGGTTAGAAGTTAATTTGGGGGTCATGAAGGAGTTGGTTATACTTCTGGCTGTTCTGGTGTAAGACACACACTGCAACTCTGAACAGAATTACAGATCACCGCAGAGAAAAATAAATACACGAGCAGAGCAACTGCATTTGCCATTGACGGGAAAACAATGGAACATTTATTGTACAAAAGGGCTGTATGCATTAGAGATGTGTAAATACTTCTGCCATAATACTGCGTTCTTAATAGAATATAATATGCCATTATGCAGGTGGAACAATGAGCATGTCCTGAAGATAAATGTGCTTGTCTTGGATGCTGAGTCACTTGGACTTCATTTCTGTGCTCACAGCACCCCTGAGGCAAATCATGCCTACCTCCACAAACACACACGGTTTTGTTTACCCCAATTTCTCCTGTTTGCCCATTACTCAATGTTTCAATGCAGTGACTACACAATACTGTTTTCTGCTGCAAAACTTTCATCTTCCCTACTTGGAAGTCGTGGAGAACTCTGTTGCCACCAAAGACTCCTGTTGATTAAAATAGTTCAGGAGTGTGAGTTTCTAGGGAGCTCTGGGACATGCTGGTTATGAATAGCATAAACTAAAGCTATCTGAAATGACTTATTTTTATAAATAGTTCATGGAAAAGCAGTACAATTAAAAGCCATTCTTTATTTCCATAAGTAGATTGAGGCCCCTTGCTGAAGTAGCAGAGCTGTATCCAAAAGGCAGTGGGTGACCCTGTGCCCACTGATTTCAGCAGGACAGGGGATATATCCCATTATTGGGTCTCATTCATGTGACTGCTTTGCCTTCTTGCTTTTTTTTCCTATCAAAATACCCACTTCACTGTCCTTCTGAGGCTAAGCCAAAAAACCCATCCAGTCTGGCATTCCTGAAACCTTTTCTTGTGAATTAAGATTTCTCCCAAGGAGCTGATCCTGTGGCCATCTTAAGGTTGAAACGTTGGGCAACAAAACTGGTGAAGGGTCTGAGGCAGAAATCCCCAGAGGAATGGCTGAGGGAGCCGGGAATGTTTAGTCTGGAGAAAAAGAGGCTCAGGGGAAACCTCATCACTGTCCATAACCAGCTAAAAGGAGCCTGTAGCCAAGTGGGGTCAGCCTCTTCTCCCAGGGAACCAGTGACAAGTTGAGGAAATGGCCTCAAGTTGTGCCAGAGGAGGTTCAGATTGGATATTAGGAAAGATTTCTCCACCAAAAGCCTTGTTAAGTGCTGGAACAGGCTGCCTAGTGAGGTGGTTCAGTCACCATCCCTGCAGACATGTAGGTGTGACATTTAGGGACGTGGTTTAGTGCTGGCCTTGGCAGTGTTGGGTTAATGGTTGGGCTCAGTGGTCTTTGAGGTCTTTTCTATTATTTTATCTATAAAACTGCTGGGAGTTTTGGCCGTGGGAGGGTTTGAGGAACAGTCATCCATGTGGGGAACTTCACTGGCATAGTACAAATCCCTCCAGAAGCATTTCTCAGGCTGTTCCTGAAACCTTCAGTTTCCAGAGTCCAGCACACAGCCCTGGCTCACTACACACATCATCACCATCAATTTCTGCACACCTCCCATTTGGTTTGCACTCTTCTGCCTCACATTTTCATCTGTCACTTGAGACAAATCCTTACATTTTCTCATGTAGCTGGCTTTTGCACTGCATGATTACTCAGTAGTAGGTTTTGGGGTTGGTGTGTCTGAAAGATGGCAGCTTTCAGACTGCAAATCCAATGCAGGAGGGCAGAGGTAATCACCAGGCAAGCAGGGCTCCTGCTGAACTGAAACTGAGCTCATGATCCCTTTTTTTTTTTTTTTTGTCATATCAAATGCATCTGTGGCCTCTCCCACTTTTATTTTTTTTTTCCTCTCTCATGTTACATATTTATTTTGCTGCACTATTTGTCCTTTGGGGATAGCAGCTCAGAGATTTCTGTGGGCTGCACAGGAGCAAACCAGAGGAAGTAAACAAAACACAATCCAAATAAACAGTTCAAACACACACAGCACCAAGGGCTGCCTAAAGATAGACAGCTGATGGCAGGCAGGCATTTCTGAGGGTTTTCAAATACTCTGAAACTATGAACTGTCTCTCCTGAGCAAACCCACTCAGCAAAGCTCCTTAGAGCACAATGATTGGCTCTGTTAACTCCTTCTATTCCTTCACTTCCCTGTTTTTGCAGCCATGTTTGGATCTGATTCCAAGCCTGCACACGTGTGTGTCTGACTTTATTAATACAAAAACAGTAAAGCCACCTGCTCCTGTTCTCCTTGGGTGTTTCTTTTCTTTGCTGCCATCCATTGCATCCCACATCAACCTGCTACCTTTGATCTCTGCATCTGATTATGGCTGGCAAAGCCAGCAGTGGATACAGAAAAAAAGGACATCCACAGAGGGGAAGAGGCACCACTTGAAAGCCTAATGCAATGATTCTTTGCACTGCAGCACTGATGTTTTTAGTATGTAATTATAGTAATATTATTTAGTATCTTTCCTTATCTGTTAAATATACTGGCATAATCCCCACCCCCTTCCCAATTTCCTGCTGTTTTCCCGTGTTTTCCAAAGATGCACTGTCTTTTTTTTTGCAAGGAGCCAGGGAGTGCTAATTGCTCTTCTCCACTGCTCGGGCTAATTAACTTTTCCTTACTGTTTCATTGCTATGAAATGAAATTTCAAAGGAAATTAAAAATATGAACACATATTGTACAAAACTGGAAATAAATTTGTTCTCAGGAAGCCATAATCGTGGCCACAGTTTGACAGAGGAGTGCAATCATGGGTTTTGATAGCACTGATATTCAGACATTTGCCTTGCAACAGAATATGGCTGCTCTAGATTTTATTTGGGTTTTTTGCAGCTGGGAGAAGGGAAGAATGCCATTTTCTCAGTTAATACTATTTAGGATTCTTTCTTGGCAGTGGATTATATATTCTACAACACCAGTAAAGATCATTCAAGCCAAGACTAAAGAAACCCAGTTAAATTTTAAGGAGTTTCTGTGTATATAACACGTTTGTGTACCAATTTAACTGCATTTCCTTCCTTTCAGGCCTTTTTGAATTACAGTTTTGGGAACAAAAAAGTTAATAAATGAGAAATAAAACATAGGGAAAAAATTGAAATTATCATTTAGCTTTCTTAATTGAATTTCAAATGGATTATTTTCCCAGCTTGTATTCTAATATACAGTTCTGGTTTCTTTTTACTCATGAACCCTATTTAGCTATTCTAATATCATCTCTATTTTTTTTTCCATTTAAAAAAAGTCTTCTAGAAACAAAAGAGCGATCAGTCGGCACTCAATCATGTAACCAACAAAGAAAATTTCTTTGACAAGTAACATCTTATAAATTAAAATTTTGACAGTAGATTTTTCGAATCAGCTAGTCATTGCTGGAGCTACATTTTAATTAAGGAGAAATGATCAAAAAGTGTGCTAGTGCACGAGGAAAGCCAATCTCCATCAGGCACACAGGCTGTGTCCAATTCCTCTGGGATATAACAGGTGTTTTAAATTCCCAGTGAAAACATAACATTAAGGTTGCCTTTACTGATTGCACATTTGTGTACAGCAGCACAGAGGTGTCTGAGAATGACTCATCTCTCCCCAGAGAGCACTCCAAAATGTCATTTGCTACCCTCAGCCCATCAGTGGGCATTTCATTATCCCTGCACCTCAAGGCAGGACTCGGAGTGGCTGCAGCAGAGCTCAGCACCACCCCTGAGCACTTTTTGGGTGTTATTTCATCCTCTGCTGCTGCAGAAGGTCAGCCCTGGCTGCCAAACCAGGGAGAAGGGAATACTGGCTTCCTTTGGCTTCAGCCATGCAGCTCGGAGGGCGAGCACAGACCACAGGAGAGACCCAGCTGGTCTGGGGAGGGTGTCCCTGCCCATGGCTCCAAGGTCCCTTCCAACCCAAACCACTCTGTGATTCTATGATTTTTGCCCAGAGAAGGAAAGCAGACATGAAGTTACCTCACAGCACTTCTCTTCCTGCCCCAGATGTTGTGTCCCACATCTTTGGGATAACTGAGCATTTCCACACTGTGTCATAGATGGTGAAAGCAAATCCTCAGCTGTGAAATTATCAATATCACTGTGGGTTACTTCAGCTTGCTCTCATAGATTCCTCTCTGCCACTGGCAATTAATTCAATCTTTAATAAAGGCAAAATAACTGCAGAGACACACAGCTGTCTTGTACACAAACCTTACAAGGGAATTTTGTGGGATTACTTCCACACAGAGAAGTTGCTCCCCTCTTTATCCAGTGCGGAGTTTGTGCTGGATTTCCACCTCGTTGTACTCTTGGTACTTTATTTCTCTGCTTTGTGCATTATAGAATTCTCTTAATTTCATGCATGGATGGCTGTAGAAAGAAGAGATAAAGTTTCAAGTCTCTTTGTTTAACCCATATGAAATAATTAAAACACATTTTTCATCTTAGCATTCCCCTTAGGGCTTAACATATTGTGAGAAACACATCCTAATGCAAAATGAGCTTCAAGACAAATGGTCCTGGCTTTAGTTTGAAAGTCACCTCTGGAAAGAATGCATTTGTTTCCTTATTCATGCCACTCATTTCTTTTTAAATTCTGACACGTTCAGATAAAATTGTCACAAAAAAAGCACTGCTCTATAAATAAAAAACTGTACACTTTTATAACAGGTATAAAAACCCTTCAGGGCTGGTTTGCTTTAGGCTTTGGCAGCTGTTGAAGGCTCCCTTCATCCAGCCTGCTGGCAGAGCTGCAGTCCTCCAGGGCAAGGGCAAATCCTTCTCCCCAGCTCCGTGCCCCCCTCTTGGCACACACCTGATGGTGAGCACAGAGCTCTTAGGGTGTCACCCAGCCCTCCCAGGAGTCACAGCCAGGCTGGGCTTGCCTGAGCTTACCCAGGGAGCCACTTCAACAATTTGTCATTTCCGTGCTGCCTGGCATCACTGCATTCACCCACTGCTTGTAAAGAAAGAGGCTATGGGGAAATAAAACACAACTGGTCATCAGAAATCTCTGTGACACCCTAAAACATGACTAAAGGACACAGGCTGACTTTCTAGCACATACCTATACTCTATCTATCTATCTATCTATCTATTTATCTATACATTTTCCATGGCTTATTATTTATTTTGTTAAGCATTATTTAGTGTAAGCCAAAGCATTGGCACAGAGCCCTGAGAAACAGATATATGTTCCCCCAAGTTGGGAAAATCGAGGTATTCCCACCCAAAGTGTTACAGCTGCTTAACAAAGCAGCATGACCACAAAGACCCACAGAAGAGAGGCTTTATTTGGGTTATGTTCTCACGTCTCCAAGAAATATGGGCTCACAACAAGGTATTATTTGCTCCTACAGCATTGAATAGGGCTGCCCTTCCCTATAAACCCAGGGAAAGGCCTGTGGTATCTCTTTCAGCAAGGTAAACTGGAGTCTATTATAGAAAATAGATCTCTCTCTGACTGACTTCTCCCATGTGCCTGTTTATGAATTCCCCCAGCCCAAATCCTTTCATCAGAAACATACACATGAGCCCCAGTCATGGAACACTTACACTCATGGAAATGCATCGAGCTCCCCAGTTCCCACAAAGCCTTATAAGGCTTCTGTACACTCAAGAGTACAGAAAATCACTCTAATGAGAAAACTACTTAAACTTAATTGTCTCATTTAATAGGACTGTTTAAATTGCTAATCATTTTGTGAGTATTACTTTCTAAGTTGTTTTTAGTGGGTAGTTTGCCCTTTTTGCTGTTGCTGGAGGAATTCAGTAATAATTAACTGGCCTAGAGTGTAATTATACCACTGAAAGTAAGCTATGAGACATTTAATAAAAAGAGACTATTAACAGGATTTGAATTTATGACCTTCAAAATATGAAGCAAACACTTTATCCATGAGGTCACACAAGCTTTCACTACTGTCTGAGAATTTATGGTCAGTAGATTAGCCACAGAAGGACTTTGCTCACTCTTTGGATCTACTGAGAACACACTGAGAAAGTGATTAAAATAATACTAGAAGAAATATAGCAGTGGGGAAATGCTTGAGAACTTTTCCTCCTCTTAAATATCTCTATCATGGCCTGTGGAGGGGAGTCTTGATGTGGTAAAGCAGCAGATGTGATGGTAAGCACAAATTTTTGGGGTTTGAGGATCTCCCTCCCCATGGGGTTCCAAATGGAGCACCAGCCCATAATGCCCTTTCCTCAGCTAAAATAAATGGTGATGGGATTTTAATCTGCAAACTCTGCTGATCTCCCAGTCCTTTCTGTACCCAATTTACAGTTTGAGATAAGAAAATTATCAAACACCTTGGCTCTCAGACAAGTAATGGTAATTTGTGCCATGTTTTTCTTTAGCTTTTAGGACATCATGTATTTTACTGAGTCTCTCACATAGAGCTGCAGCAGCTTTGCTGTATTTCCTGTGAGATCTCTGGCTGTGTGAAACACTGCATTACAGAGAGAAGCATGACATTTTTAGAAGTTGCTGCTCCAGCAGCATCAGAGTAAGGAAAATGAGGCTGTTGTGGTTTCTGGTTCCCAGGAATCCGTGCAGTTTCCTCGGGAGTTATCAGCTGTGTTGTGCTTTAGACAGTGGAGCAGAGCACATCCTGGGCAAACCTCACAGGATTTGAGGAAGAATTGCCACATTTGCCTGTGAAATCACACAGAGCTCCCCCCAAACTCAAACACGACAGCTTCTGTCTCTTTAGGACTCTGAATATTGTGAAATCTCATGTATTTGAAAAGAGACCACGTACTTACAGATACGTGGTGCAAGAAAATAATCTCACAGCAGATGCCAAGAAGCTGATAGCTGTGAAAACAGTCAAAAGCCAAGGGCTGGTTGAAAAAAATCCCATCTCTTTCTGCTGGCCAGAGAAGTTTTGCAACCCCAGGCTGAGGTCTGATATTTAGGTAGAAAATTCAGAAAGCAGAGGTGAAGGGGAATAAAGCAAAGGTGAAATGGAACACACTGCAATTGGTCATAACCGATTTCAGTGCTTTTCGGGTTTCTTCCTATCCTTCATCTCGTCTACACTTTAAAACTGAGTGAAACAAAAGACAAATAATTTGGACCAGAGGAATACTTGAATTATTTCTTCCCTATAAGCCAAACTGTGCCATTGAGACAAATAAAGTGTAGAGCCATGTCCCCTAACCTTTTTTGCATCACCAGTGATGTACATGGCATGGTGGTGTGGCTGGGAGCTGCTAAAGTTTGGGTTGTCTGTATCTCACAGGCACATGGCTCTGGGTGCTGTGAGCATCATGACTTTTCAGAAAAAAAAATTTGATTTGCGGGCTGGGATGGAGAATAAATATTCACTAAATCCTTTGATTAACAAGAATAGAGATCATGTAATCAGATTTTTACAGTATACATGAGTACTAACAGTTCTTGGTTGTTTGCTGATGTACAGGAGAGAAAACAAATTTTGGGTGCAAACAGATTTGCAGGCTCTGATTTCTAAAACAAGCAAACCCACTTTTCAGCTGTAAGAGGGAGGAATAGTCTGTGTTATCAAATACAGGTCCAGTTCAGGCAAGGCTGGTGACCTCAGTCAAATATTTATTAAAGGGGAAAGAAGTATTTGTAGTGACTTGTTTATTCTAGCTCTTGCTCACACTGATAGGATTTCCTCCTCGGCGTTATCGTGCCAAAACCTTCCTTGGAACTGACTCTGTCTTTTGGAAAGGTTTCCAGTCCAAATCTGACTTTTCCTGCTTTCCTTCACTAGGAAAACAAGCAGGCCAGTTCAGTGGTGGGCTATGTGGCTTTCCCAGACCCCAGAGTGGGGCAGATGGTGGTGATGATGGTGATGATGGTGATGATGATGATGATGATGGTGATGATGGTGATGATGATGGTGGTGGGACAGCTCAGAGCACAAGAAATGACTTCTCCAGGCGAGGTGCAGCTCACCACGGCCAGCCTGCAATCCCAGAGGATGGCTGGAAATTCAGTTTGGTAATGTTTGAACCATCATGCGTGCTACAGATGTAACAGCTAAATACTTTTATCGGTCTCATTTGTCTCCTGAGCTATACTCTGGAACTAATTGCAAAATTACATCTAATTAAAAAAAAAAAAAAAAAAAAAAAGCATGTGTTAAAGCTCTGCGACAGATATATTATGGCCTGTGTAATACTAAAAGGATGCAATAAAAATTAGTTTCAGGTCTGGCAACATTTTCTCCATGCAAGATTTGAAGTAATTTTTAATATACTTGTCACCAGTAAGATAACACTTAATGCTTTTATAGTATATTCCCCCCTGGATCTGGAAGTATTGTGCAAATGAGGGTACGTGCAATTATTTCTGCAATTATAAGAAGAGATTAAGAAGCAGACAACCTGCAAAACATGCCCAGTATGATGATAAAATTTAGTGACAAGCTTGGTAGAGATATTCACCTTTTCTGGCTTTTAAAAATTAAAAATTATCAGATATTTGTGACAATAAAAAATGGAATCAAAAGTGTTTTAAAATTATTCTATCTACATAAATTAAGGAACATTTTCATTAAAAGAAATGGCCTTTGGAGAATAGAATTTCTCACACACCAGCGTATCCCGAGGACAATTATTCCTTTTTAAAAATTATTTTAAAATAACTTTTTAAGTTTTCAATTATTATTGTGTCAGGTACTGAAATGTCATCACTGATCTCATCAGCCTCCTGTTCTTCCATGGCATTGTCCTGGTGTGATCTTTCTGTTTCTTCTGGCCAGTGTTCATCACAGAGCAAGGACAGGAAAAGTTCCCTGTTCAAGGAGGAGAATGATCTTATTGGGCTCTATATATAGTTTATACACATTTTCACTATATTTCATATTGTAATTGTAATTTCTACTTTAATAATTGAAAGGTTATCCATTCTAAGTTAATACAGGCAGTCTTGTCTATACTGGTTCCAAAAGTATTAAAATATATTTATAACTAATCTTAATTTAAAATGAAATTAGCATTTTCTTCTTCATGTGTTTCTTCATTCTAAGCAGAGTTCAGAGGATAATTCATCAAAATTTTCTTGATAAACACCATTTTACTCTCTGCTTATTATTACCAATCCGATTTGGTAATTATTTATTTACTTTAATGGCATAAAAAGCAGTCTGATGAAAGGATGTCATGCATGACCTGTGTTCTATCAAGGAATTATTTAAACTAGGTTACTAGTGGGCTGGAAAACTCTAGGCTGCAGGAGCTACAAGATGGAGAGCCAAGGCTGTTAAACTTCTAGGACCTTCTTTCTGAACTGAAGAACATTCTGGACAGGCCATACCTTGTGATGAAAACTGAACTTTTCACATACCACACTATTTTTAAAACCCATAACAAAAACTATTAAATAACAACAGGAAGATATCATGCTCTGAAATCAATTTCCCCACACTCCTTCATTCTAGCTTTCACACAAATCCTGTCCTCATCTGATGCAGTAGAGGCAAAGTGGAATATTTGTGGCTGGTCAAAAATTTGGACTTGATGCTGGGATTTATTTTAGTAATCTGTGAAGGATGCAAACTCTTTACAAATAAAAATGTAGCGGACAAAAGTATTTTAAATTTTGTAGCTTGGAGGTGCAGCTCTCAGTTTTAAGACAAAAAAAAGAGGAGATGAAGAAGGTCACTGAGTGCATCACACGGACTGACCAACACTGTGTCCCAGTGCTGTTTCCACTGCGCTGGTCTGCTGTGGATGGAGCAGATGCCCCTTCCAGCAAATAACAGGGAATTGTGGAGTCCAGGCCAGGGCTATCCCAGCTTCTTGGCAGCATTTTCCAGCATTTAATCCCACTGACTTCAGCTTCAATCCTGAGGTATCGTTCCCACTTCAACGTTGTTTACAGCTAAGAGGGACAGGAGGATTCTGGAGCTGATTTAATCTAAACACAGAGAGCTCAAGGCTGTCCAGACCTATAAAGGAAATAAATAAACTCCTTTGAAGATGGGAATTGTAACAAGAATGGTTTTGTTTGGTCTTTATTTAGCTTCAAGGAAATTAAATTCCTGTTGTAGGAGCTAGTTGTGCTGTGTTTGTTCTTAATTAACTAGACAAACTTCGCATGTGCAGTGCAAAAAAGAAAACCTTGGCACTGCTCAGGCTATGTTCCTTATGTAATTTGTTTTGATTTATTTCTCAGTAGCATTTGTAAGGTTGTGTTCGTGAAACAAAGAGCCAGAATAACTCTTCTAAAAAATTAATGAAAACAAAAGACATCTGAAAATAGAAATTATCCTATGGTTATGTAAATATCCATGCAGCTATGTAAAGGATATGACAAGTATGAAGAACAAGTATGTGAAAATCAAGTGTAAGACAGGGAACAAGCTTAGGGACAGGCCCTTGAACTGATGTATCCAGGAGAAGGTGGTAGGTCGGGAATGGAAAAACAGTTTTTTGTTTCGAGTGTTTAAGGAAAAAAAAAAAGATAAAAGCCACCTTTCCCATGCTCAACCAAGCTAGTGCAGGGAATCCCCAGCAATGTGGGGTGATCATTTTTCTCATCAAGCCTCTGAAGCAGCAATCCTGCCAGCTGAGCATCTTCCTCACTGGGCAGACATAAAGAGCCAAAATAATGCCTGAACTTTTTTGTATTTTTACTTTGCTATTTTTGTTATTTGTTGTTTATTTTTACTATTGACTCAGGAAGAAGCTGAGGAAAATACACTGAGTTTTGCTTTTGGAGCTGGAGCACTGGGACAGTGTCCATGATTTTCCTCTACAGGAAGCATGCCCTGCAAGGCAGGTGATCAAAGCAGCTGGCCATGGCTGCCAGCAGGGACTGGGAATTTCTGTGGCAGCAAAGGAATGGCTGCACAGGAGACGTGAGGAATGCCAGAGTCACAGGTCAAGCTTTAATGGCTCCAGGAGCCCAGAGTGAGATTCCTGCGATTCCTCCTCCGTGATGACTTTGTCTGATAAAAAGAGATGGAGTGGGCATGCCCAGGGACATGCTAGGCAACCTTTTTAATCTTAAAGCTTAAATAGAGGAGGAAGGGTTGGAAACCGATGTGAGTTAATCAGGGAAGGCAAGACATGGTCAAATCAGAGCATAAAAAGTGCCACGCAGAGGATATGTGGAAATCCTTGCTTTAGATATAGATACAGTAACAAAAACAAATAAATAATTAGCCCCAAACTGTGTTTTGCCTTGCAATTTTTAGTAATTGCATCACTAATACAAAAATTTCATTATATAAACCCCTTTGGTGTTAAAATATACATTATGTTGCAGCCTCTCTTGAATAATAATAACTGGCTGATCATTATTTATTTAAATCGTCTTTTCAGGCCATTTTCTTTTGAAGTAGCGAGCCTGAATTTCAAAACAGAGCATTAAACATCAAATTAGAATCAGGTGGTCAAATCAAAATACAATACTGGGAACAGGTGCATCTCAAAATCCTAGTTCAAGGTGTTTTTACACAAAGTGTTGTTACAAACTAAGGTAACTATCTACACATTTGGGGCCAAGAAGAACAGCTTGTTAGCCTGGTTCATGTTTTATCAAATAAACCAATTTCTTACTTGTCCAGTCAAAATCCTAGGCCAGTACAATACATGTGGCAAAACTTTGTATTTTGGACTCCAAATGCCAAAAGATATCCCTGGGAGATATGATTTACAGCTTTCAGTCTTTTAAAATATTTTTTTTTTTTTTTAACTTTCTGGAAATGTTATTTCATTTTTTATTTTGAAAAAGATAATCCTTTGGGGATTTCATGTATAAATTATGGCTAAGAAAATATTCTAAAAACTTTGGAGTAACTGTATCCCCAGATCCCTGCACAAGGGATAGATAAAGGAGTAAGTAAAATGAAAGGTGACATTGGATCTCGAGTTCCCGGCTTATCAGATAGTTGGATACAGACAGATCTTATCAAAGCATTAGTCTCCAAAGAAAATAACTCTTCTTTCTAGTGTGGAACAGGCAGAGAGACTGAATTAAAAAGGACCGTCTCCATTTCAGCACTTAAAATGATACCGTAATTTGTAGTGGGTTTGAAGGTTAAAACAAAACAAAAAAAATAACTCCATTTAATATCTTACCACAAGAATACCCTTCCTGATGAGTTCACATCCTTACATTACCTTGGGAAAAATGGTCTGAAGCACATAATGAAGTAGTGATACTGTGGTGCTTGGGATGGTTATTTTATAATAGGTGTTCTTCAGTAAATGATAAGCATATTTCTCATAATAACACTTATGTTTTGCTGAGAGATCTAGTATTCTGCTTAATTATTCTCCTCCATGATAAAACTGGATGGTGCTTTGAGGAACTTGGTCTAGTGGAAGGTGTCCCTGACCAAAATAGGAGGGTCAGAACTATCTGTTCTTTAAGGTCTCACCCAACCCAAACCATTTCGATATCTTGGGAAAAGTCTTCAGTATAACACTAAATAAACTCCTGAGCAATATTTTGGAATCTGAAGGAATCTCTAAGTGAGATGTTACACCTCCTGATGTGTGAAACCGCAGATAGGTCCATGATGGGCAGCAGTCACTGTTCATGGTCCTTCAGTACTGATGGAAACATGCTGGGAAACAGTGAGGGTGTCCTTTACAAATCTGGAAGACAAGTTTTGTCAGCTATGAAGTTTTCATAAAGCTGTGAAACTGAAGAAAATTTTTTCCTCTTGCCTATTTATGTATGTAGAACCACACAAGGCCCTAAGTGGGAAATTGTGTTTAAGTATCAAACTTCTGCTGGAACAGATGAGCTGAATATGGCACAGCGACTACTTTTATTGAGCCACTGGAATGTTCACACTTCCCAAAAATAAAATTTCTAATGGCAAGATGCAGCCACTTTGCCTTGTTTTTCCCCATTGCCTTTGGGAAGAATAGTGCTATGTGGCAGATGGCAATACTTCAATAAATTTCAATAAGACTGTTTAGAATTCACAGCGTGTCACACGTTGAGGTAGGTACTGTCAGCAACTCAGGAGTGACAAACTTCACGCATGACTCTAACCCATTTGACAGCATTCAATGGGATCAAAAGCAGCTGGGGTGGAGAGAAAAGTGGACTTTGTTGTTCTTTATTTAAATACCTTCTTGGTAAAGTTTTACTCATTAGAAATTGTTGGTTTTCAGTGATTTGCAAGTTGACGCTTCAGTGACAGCCAAAAAACTCATAGACAAATCCAGTCAAGCAGCAGCAGAATTGCACTTTGAAGACCATTTTCTAACAGATTCTCGTGGGTTATGAACACTGCCAATGCCAGTGGAAACAAAAGCAGAGGAAAAAAACATGATTCAGAGCCCAGTGGTTACATGTCTCCCTGCTCATGTGGCCTTTAGATGTCCCTTTTATCTTTTACCAATGGGAGCATTGAGATGCAAAGTACTAGACCAGAACAGGAAAAAAAATGAATAAAACAATTAAAAAAAACCCCCAAGCCTGTACAGCAAATAAATGGACCTAGTGGGTAATTTTTACAGTGCTCTGAAAGGTTTTAGGAATGTAGGATTAATTTTATGGTCGGTTGTGTGGAAAGCTGATGGAACAGAAACATAGCAGCTTCCCAACACCAACAGGATTGTGGAAACACCCCCCACCCCAAACACACCAAAAACTAGGGACAGCAACAAACAGGAGGAAATTAGGATTCAGTCCCAGAAAGAAAACATCCAAATTTGAGAAGGGGAAAATAAAATAACTGTGCAGAAGGTTTTGACACAGGCAGCTTAGGATGTAAATTTGGCAGTGAGTGTATGCAGAGCATGACATGTGGAGAATGGGAATGACTCAGATGAAATCAAGCTAACTGCAGGGACAACAAAAAGGAGCAGGAGCTTTCCCCTAAGAGTCTGGCCACATGCAGCCTTCAGGAAGAGAATAGCTTTGGATAGCACAACCATGTAGGTATCAAAGGCAGGTTTTAATCTTTCAGTCAATGGTTTGGTAGAATTATAGAATCACAGAATGACAGAATGGGTCAAGTTGGAAGCAGTCTTGCAGATCATTTTGTTAGTTCCGAGGCAGGGACACCTTCTGCTAGACCAGGTTGCTCAAAGCCCCATCCAAGCCAGCTTGGAACGTTTCTGGGAATTCAGCATCCCCTGCCTCTCTCAGGGCAACCTGTATCAGTGTCTCACCACCCTCATTGCAAAAAATCTTCTTGCTTTCTACCTGAATTTGCCCTATTATTCCCTGTGCTGCCTTGACATTGGTTATTTCTACAAGCTGAAGCAGAAAGCCCCCCATCCTTCCTGCCTTGCACACAGGGCTCTACCAGAGCTGGCTCAGCAGCTGCTCAGGCTGGGAAAGGGTGGAAAAATGTGACCCCTGAAGTGGCATGTGAAATGATAACCCTAAATGCTAAAAACCCTGCTCCCAGCTCCTCTGCTGCTGCAAAATCACAGCTCATTACCAAGCTGCTCAGCTGAAAGCAAACCAAACCCCTGGCAGGTCAGCCTAAAGAATCTCTGAGCCCTCTGGGGTTTATCCATGGGGGCTCAGATACAGTGTCAGGAGATACAGGAGCAAAGCCAGGGATTTAAGTGGCATGGAGCAATGGAACATGGGGGAAAAAAAAAAAGAAAAAAAAGAAAAAAAAAAAGCCTTTGCAGCTCCTATCAACAACTTTCATCTTCTGCAACTGTTTGAGGAAATAGCTGGCCTCAAAACAAATTAGTAGGGGTTTAGATGGCTGCATTTCAATTAATCTCAGGAGGAAATGGGAGGATGGGAGGAGTGGTCCCTTTCATTAGAATTTAGACCAAAAAAGGAAAAAAAAAGAAAATAAGCTGGGAACTTGGTGTATTCCGAGGTTAACAAAGATGCAAATGAAATGCAAAGGTTGAGCCCATGAAGACTGAAATGCTATCTGCTGTGAAGTGGGCTTTACCTAGGGTTTTGTGCTAAGAGACTGCTGGCAGATGAGGAAAAAAATTGGTCCCTGCCACAAAAATTTAGGGTGGAAGGAGGGATGGGAGTGCTTGTGATACTAAGTTAAAAATAAAGATAACACAAATAAATAAACTGGAGCCAATGTACAGAAAGATATGAAAAGTGAGCTGCTAGAGGAAAAAAGAAGATAATTAAATCACAGACATGGTGTTTATTTGTGCAGAGCAAAGGCCATGTACCTCAAAAATGCAAATGATACTGCTTTAATTAGACAACTGAAATTAGGCACTGGAGGGAGAGCAGAGCTGCTTCTTTAAGATAAGTTTTGGATCAATTGATCAAGCAATGGAAGCATCGTGCTTTCATTTGCAGAGGGGATTTGGCATCAGACTGCAAGACAAATGGAAGGCAAACTCTCCTACAGCTCCTTGCCCTTGCTGGAGAATTTACAGCCAACGTGGTAGTGTTTTAGAGCAGTATGAAAATGTTATAATCCATGGAATTTGTCACAGTGGGGAACCCTTTTAAGTGGTCTGTCTTTCCCCTTGTTTTTTAATTATCGGGTAGCGTATGAACTCTGCCATCCTGTTAACTGAGTGTCAGCTCTTGCTGAAAAACAAGTGACATTGTTTACAATTTGATGTCCTGTTTGAAGCATAGACATCTCCATGGCTTGAAAAGAATGCATCCAGAGGATTTCCAAACTGCAGATTGATATTAAATAAAGCCCCACAGCTGTGCTGGGACAGCCAGCACTGAGTGGCTGGATGCCATGGGGGGCAAAGACAGGATCTGCCTTCAGACAGATGTCAAACAAACCCAGGGAAGAAACGTGGCTGGAATCAGCTGTTTAAAGCAGAGCCAGCACTGAACCAAGGGTCTCCACCTGAATGAGCTGGGGGGACAGGCAGAAGTGGCACCAGCAGGGCACTGGGTCATGAAAAGTGACCACTAAAAAGTGGCTGGATGGACCTTGGCACTCAACCAGAGCCTGTTCCGGGCCTGCTGCTCTTTGAAAACAGCTGTGGCCATGCTGGAGCATCTTGCCACCTGGGTTTGCTCTCTTCTAAGGTGTCCCCTCCCTGCTGAAGGCCAAGAGCATTGGTGGAGCCTTGTGACACTGCTACCTCTTCCAGCCACTCCAATTTTAACACCAATGGGAATGTAAGACAGGAAGTAATACTTGTTTGATTTCCCTGTAATTCCAAATCAAGAAAAATGAAAGAAAAACTAAAAATCAACTTGCAGGCATCTGTGGCAGTTATTTGAAGCCTCATCACCCTTTGCTTCTACTTGTAGTGTCAGAGGTAGCTGTAAAAGTAGCTGTTCCCTGTTATATTTCAGCCATCAGACAAGAAACCTGAGAGGATGGTGTGTAGGACAAGGAAAGAGGATGGAAAGGATAAGATTAATGAACCAAACTAAGGGGGAAAAAAAGCAGAGGAATGCCAAGAGAAGGAAAAAAATGATGTGTAATAAACTGACTGTCCTGAAAATCAAGTGCAATGAATTTTTTGTCAGTGTGCACTTGTCAGACCAGTGCAGCCTTCTGGAGGTAAATGAATCTGCTCCAAGCTTTCATACAAGTGGAGCACACAAAGGCAAAGTACAGCTTTCTCACATATAAACTGTATAAAATCACACAATTACAATGCACTAGAAACCCCATCTAATCACCTACATAAAACAGAGACTATTCCCTGAACTTTTGAAACTAGAAAAATGATTGAATAAAGGAGAGTTAGATTGGGAATAAAGTGTTTGTATTTTCGTCTTTTATCTCTGGGCCTTCAAGAGCAGCAACCATGTGGTTCTGCATAGCATTTCTAGTCCTTGAATTTCACAGACTTAGACAATTATTTCAGTTGTAAGGAGCCATAAAGACTATTTATTTCCAAGCCCTGCCATACACAGGGACACCTTCCACTAAACCAGGCTGGCGTATCTCTCTGAGGGAGATTTTCTCCTTTTTTTTCTTCTCTTTTTCCCCCCATCAACAAAAATCTGGAGCCCTCAAAGGGACTTCAAGTGTCTGTGCCCTGTGTGATGAGAGGCACTGCAAATTTAGAAAGAGAGGACCTATATCATTGTAAGAGGGAGACTTAAGGAGGAGATTGAGTAAGGAGGTCTAGGAAATGGATCCCCCAAAATGACTCAGCCCAATTCTCTTCTAGGAGAATCATATCCCTGTGCATAAAGACATGTGGGATTTTCTTTGAGCTAAAAAGGTCAAAATCACACAGTAGAGAGCCAGGCTGGGCTGAAGAGCAGGTGACAGCAAGCCTGTACCAGGGTGACATCATGGAGAGGCACCATTCAGCCAGCCAGGGTCTCAGACCCCTTTGGGACAGCTGGGCATGGAGAAAAGGGTCTGTCCCAATGCCTCAGTTTCCAGAGAGGTGGAGCAGTGTTGTAAGGAATTGTGTCTTTGCTCAGATCTCTCTCCCTCCTCCTCCTTCCCCTCCAGGTGCAAGAGGGCAACTGGGGTAGAAATTGTCTGTAAGAGAATAACAGTGCCAGGAGATCCAAACATGCTGTGTTTGCAGCCTAATTATCGTGCCTGTCAAGGGACAATAAATACATGGAGGTTCCCAAAGTCCCCGTGAACTTTGTCCTGGCAGTGGGCTGGCTTGAACAGCCACGTGTAAACATCTCAAAGGTGTGTAGAAGCTGCACATCCTGGTTGTTCTCTAGGAAACAAAACCCACAAACTTTCCCAGGCAGTTCTAAATGCCCCTAGCAATCTCTGGTGACAGACCTCAAAGTACCTTTGTGAGGTAAGCACTGTTGCCTCTGTTTTCATGGAGAAAGCAGGGCACACAGGGACACAATGACTCCCTCGGCTCTCTGGCAGAAATGTTGCCAGAAATGAGAATATAAGGTAGTTCTTGTCATTCCAGAGCTCTGCCTTCTGATTCTTGTCTCTCTGTATTAAGATCTGAGGTCAGGCATAACTTTATTATGCCAACATTTTTTTTTCCTTCTTGGAGGAAGCTCAGATCGAGATTATGGATTGGGGTCAGGAGCTTTAGTGCAGATGTAATTTCTACCTGTGTGTGAAAGGCACTGATGTGACACATTTCACAGTCAATGTGCATGTTCTGTCCCTGGTATCAGTGCCCTCAAGTGAGGGACTGAATGATCCAGCAGCACCTTGGAATCATTCCACGGCCACATAGCACATCCACCTTCTTCTGTCCCTGCAGGCTGTGCCTGGAATGGGAATACAACCATCATAGAATCATCACAGAATCAGGATAGAATCACAGGTTGGCTGGAAAGAATGTTTCATATCATCCACTTCTCATCCCTTGCCATGGGCAGGATCACCTTCCACCAGACCAGGTTGCTCAGAGCTCCATCCAACCTGGCCTTGGCCACTTCCAGGGATGGGGCAGCCACAGCTTCTCTGGGCAACCTGTGCCAGGGCCTCACCACCCCCACAGGGGAGAATTTCCTCCTAATATCTAATCCAAATCTATCATCCTTCATCTTAAATGATTTAATATGGGGTTCAAACAGGATTTCAAAGGCAGAAGGAAAAAGCAGTGCCTTCAGAGAGGCTTTGAAACACCAAATCTTGCCTTCCTCAAAGGAAGAGGCGTATGGGGATTGCTGATTTTGGCTTGCTCTGTTTTGGCTTGTAGGAGTCCCTGAAACAACATCATAATTTTTTGTGGGAAAAGTGAAATTATTCAAAATAAAGAAGCAATTTTATGACATTTCTGTACCTTGCTGTGAGCCCTACTTACCAGCTGCCCACTTCAAACAGCCCCTTGGCAGAATTAGCTCTTCTAGGAGTATCACAGCCTTAATTTTCCCCCAGATTTCCTTCTTTGACACAGATTTTCCTTGTCCAAGCTGTCTGTAGTTTGGACAGCAGTTTGTACCCTACCACCACTTCACAGTTTAGCTTTCATGTTCGTATGTCTGCAAATGTTTGCCATTTCCTTGGAAAATCTTTGCTGTTCCACTTTCCAGCCTCCTCCATCTCCAAGTAATACTTGACAGCAAATGAAAGCAAATGGACTAATTTATCACAATCTGCAGAATTCTGTTGCTTGCCCACCATGTACGGGCAATTTGCATGGAACAAATTCCAGATTGAATGTCTCAAGGAGTGAAGTGAGTGAGCTGAGGACACCTGGAATGTAAAACATACCATATTCCTGTAGATGTAGAATAGAAGCTTCAGTAGCTCTAGGAAAAAAAGTTCTTTGTTCTTTTCAGGGTGATGTGTAATTCTGGCTGACATTTTCCTCCAGGTTTTTACTAAGATCAGTGTTTGCAGTTCCATTTATGTGATATTTTCCAGGTCACTCTTTTATTCTGCCTCTCTGCACCAATTTTTTTTTTGTCTGTTTACTTGAGCTTAAAAAAACCCAAACCCTCAGCTCATACAGTATTCTGAAAAAGTCACCCAGGCCAAAGTGCTACTAAAAGCACCTGTGTTTTGTGGCTGTCTTGCTTAGGGTTATGCAGTTTCAGTCCTTAAATGCAGCGAGACAAGTGGAAAATAGCTTATTTTCAATGTGTGACGTGCTCTTATCAAAGGCAGGGTTTGCTTTTCAGGTTTTTGGCACTTCTCAGCATTGGAGCTCTGCAGATACAGGCTCTGATTAAAAAGTTTCTCATGTTCTGATGCATTACCACTTATTAGCTAATATCACTGAGAAATATGGTATTTTCTTCATCTTATAATGCTTTGACTCGAAGAAGAGAAAAGAAAAATCGATTTACAGTCTCTCTCTTTCCCAGGGTAGCTGATTAGAAGAGGAAGGATCCAGCAGTAGGGGTACAGCAATGCCTTTGAAAGCTCAGGAGTACAAAACCAATGAAGTGTGGTGATAAGGGCTATCCAGAAAGTCAATCTCTCCCAGATCAATACCAAATCCAAGCAGGCACCACCAATGCAAAGCAGACAGAGCACCATAGGTGCTGCTAGAAAATTACCAGGGTTTTTGTTTCCTAGGAAATCTCCATTCCATTAAAATCAATTTACAGCCTGGTTTATCTACTGCATGTGTGCACACTTCCCTTCCCTGCCAATACAATCGGTATCTCCTGGGATGTTGCCTCCTATATGTTGTTTCCTCAGCTGTAAAACCAAGGCTGCTCCAAACAGGAGAGTCAGGATACAATGGGTGGCAATTACACAGCACTGGAGGATAATCAGCAAGCAGGCTTTCTTCTGCAGGGCATTTAGTTATTGTTTGGTAGAAATCCTGTTTAGCATTCCACAGTATTTATTCAGACCTGACTTCCTTTCAGCTCATCAATGACGTTTAAAGCAGAGCACCAGAACCCTGAGCTTTGTCTTGAACTGGAAAGATTCTATTTTGTTATAACTCGAGTCTCCTGTTGAAACACAGACCAAGTTGGGCTGGGTTTTGTTGGTTTTTTTAGCTTTGTTTTGTTTTGTTTTGTTTTCACATCAGGAGCATAAGAGGCTTTGGAAAGGAACAGAAACTGCTGTCAGCTTTCTCCTGTGACAGCTCCTCAGTGGCCCAGCAATTCTGTATTTACTTTAGTATGGAGTCATTAGTGGGCTGTAAATCTCACTGATGAGCCAGCAGCCTTTCTGTGGGCAACTCGCTTACCTTCAGAGTCCCATAAATTCTCAAAAATTAAGGCAGTCTCAAGGATGGTTGGGAAAATACCATTCACAACGGAGACTTCCAGTTGTAATGAACTGGATGTGCAAATTGAGAACTGGGTTATTAGGTTTGCATCCTGCAACGAGCCAGGAAGGGCTGGAGATGTTTTAAGTGATGAGAAGCAAGGGGGAATTCAGGAGGCACCCTGAAATGAGTGTGAGAGAAGGGGTGATGCAAGATTAAGGGACAGAAAACTGAGGGTGGGATAAGATGGAAGTTCTTAATACAGAGAGGGCAAAGAGAAAAGGGTTTATTGTGGATGAACAAGCTAATGTACTCAGCAAGGAGGACTTCTTTTAGCCTCTTGAAAAGCACCTAAGAATAGAAGACAATAATGCTCTAAAGCAAATCTTTTGGGAGAGGATTCCAAGCCTTTATGAAGAAGCCAGAATGTCACCTGTCAGGTCTGCTCCAGCCATGGCTGATTTCTGCCTTGGGTGGCCCTTTGGGCCACCTTCCACCCCTGTGAGCCCTTGCTCAGCTCCAGGTCACACCTCCAATTAGTCTGGCCTTTCCAGGCTCCATCACAATTGGTTGTAACTCTGCTTTCTCCTCTTTTCAAACAATTTTCCTCTGTTAAAAACACGGTCAATATTTCTGCTATATCAAAAGTACTGGGATGGAATAATACAATAATTGTATTCCCAAGATACTCGTGCTGTTCACATCTCATAACTGTAATTCCAGAAAAGTAGAAAAGAATGTTGAAACCACTGCTTTTTGTTGTTCTTGTTGTTGCTGTTGGGTTTGGGGTTTTTTTTTAAATTAAATTGGAGCATTTCTCCCTTGCAAACACCTTACACAGATTGTTTTCAGTATGTTTCTGACATGGTTGGTACAATTTGGGCTTGTTTTCTTATCACAGTCATATATTAAAGTCTAAACAAATACTATTTCCTTCAAGTCCTTCTAGCATCGTTATGCAACAGTGTCATCCACAATTTTAATGATGACATCTCATTTCAGGAGGCATGAGCTGAATCCCAATGAATAAATTCATGAAGTTTAACCTCTCCATGACCCCATTTCCACTGTGCTGGTTTTTTTTTCCCATCCTACCCCAGCTCATTAGCTGTCCTGACAAAAGCAGCTGAGATGGGATGTGAGTCTCATAGCTGTGCTTTAAACAAAAAGAAACAGTGGGAGGAAGGAGAAAGGTGGAGAGAGGTGTCATGCTAGGTCTGGGAATAGTCTGCTGTGTGTTTGTAAGCAAGCTAATCTTTGCTCAATATGACATGGTTCCTAGCCAGAACGATGGATCTCAGACTGGAAGCTACCCTGACATTATAATTATGTCCAACCCTAACTAATTTCTTTGTAATGTACTGTGAGGGGCACCCAGCTCATTGAGATGCAGGCTCTGTCCCAAGGACATCCTGTGGCTATTGAAAAAAAACTCTGTCTCACACTCAGTTTCAGCAGTGTTTTCACTGTCAACTGTCACCATCAACACAAGGTTTAGGTTCCCTTTAAAATAAATCAGCCCATTTTGTTGCCCTCTTATTGCTCTGCCAGCAGCCTTGAATCATTTTAATGCAGTGCCAGTTTGGTGCCCAAGTTGCTGTTGGCATTTGTCTCTGAGCATCTACTTTGTTTGTGCATTTACCCCTTGATATGACTGCTTAGAAACAAAAAAACACATGTTTCTGAGAGAATTTGTCTCAAAACATCAGCTTATGAATCGAGAGTATATTGTAATCCACATTTTGTGAGACTCATGTCCCAACCTCATATAGCATTGGATCCAGTGAGTGAAGGTTTTTTTACTGTTTTTATGGCTTTTTAACTGTGTTGTTATCCATATCTTCAGCATTAAAAACTAGCAGGTAGGAATTTCGGCGTGTGTAGGATTGGAATTTCCCCCTTGATTTATTTTTCCTTTCTAACAGAGTAGCAGGGTCAATTTTAGGGACAATTATTTAAATAAAATGCTAAAAGCCTGTTTTATCTATAGTTTGTTAGTACACTTCAGTAAACAGAGCTGCTGCAAAATCGTTTAGTATCTCAGGTATTAAAAGTCTAATAACCTATCCCCATTTCAGTTTTCTGAAATACCTATGAACAACTTTTACTGAATCCAATTGATTCCAATCATAATTCCATTTACAGCTTTCTATTTGCAATAAAAAGGAATGCAGTTCACTCACAGAGTATCACCATTATTGGTAGTGTCTTCAGCTTTATTTAAATACCTCAACCTGGGGACAAATAGCAGGAATTTTCTCCAGTTGTTCTACATCGGGAAAAAGATGTTAGAGAAGCACGAGGGCAGATAGGAGTCTGTTGATGTTAGCTGAATTTATAGTGAATTGTTACTGGATGAAATCTGTTTAGAGCAAACATATCCTGTTTACTGCAGGATTTTATGGGAAGCTCTCAAATTTGCATGCTGATTACATGAAATGTAGGAAGTCCCTCCCAGCCATACAATGGGAAAAGAGGATTGTTAAAATGTGAAATCCTCTGGAGTGCTGTGTGACTTGCTCTGGGAGACATGGCTGTTTTCAGTAGGAGAGCAATCCCCACGGCTAGGAATAAACCTGCCCAGCCTGTGCAAAGGTATCATTATGTATGGAAAGCTTCCAAATCTATATCTCATAGATACAGCATCACATAAAGATTATTCTTGTCTGAGATTTCTGGGCTGTTTGTCTTCAGGCCAGCACATCCCGAGCATGATCAATAAACACAGCAGAGTGGTGGAGCACATTTATCTCCTGTTCACCCTACAGTGAGTACTCTACCTCTAGCAGGGCAGTCAGGTTTTCTACCAGCCCTCTAAAACCCCTTTGAGGAGCCATGTGACAGGAGATTTTCCAATAAAACCAGAGCAGACACGTTAGCAGGGGAAAAAAATGGCATCTTGGGTGAATTATTTTTTTACTGGTAGGTCCCATATCTAGACCTTAATCATAAAACCATTGAAGAGTTCAGGCTGGAAAAGATATCTAAGGCCAGCAAGTCCAACTGTTAACACAGCACTGCCAAGCCCACCACTAAACCGTGTCCCCAAGTGCCACATCTACACATCTCTTAAATATCTCTGGGGATATTTACTCCACCACTGCCTGAGCAGTCTGATAAAATGCTTGATGACCCCTCCAGTGAATTATTTTTTCTTCAGTGTGTCCAATGATCCACACAAAGCAAATATTTCATTCAAAAATGAGTTGAAATCTGCCCCAAACGATGCAGTGGCTGTGTGGGCTGAGAGCTGGTTTGGTTGCCTGGTTTGGCACCTTCTTACACAAAAAGTCACTATTTCCTCCAAGTGGACACCAATGGCAAAGGATTCTCTGAAGGTGATGGTGTGAGGAGCAAATGGATTTTTCTCCTATTCACTGACATGAAACGATCCAAGAGTGAGCCAGAGAGAGCTGGTAAATGCAGCAATAAAGGGAAACAAACAGGAAAACTGAGGAGAAAGGAAGAGGAAAAGGAAAAGGTACAGGAAAAGGGAAAATGATGTATGGGTGTGGAGGTGGTCAGCACACAGGAAGGACATGGGAGCAACAGTTAGCTCAGGTGCTTAACTCCTAAATACACTGTCCCTTCCTGATAAGGTTGACATCAGTGGGAGTAATGGCTGGCCTAAACAGCAGAATACAACCCTCATCTAAAAAAAAGGTAATTAGAGTGGAGGGGAAAAAACCAAAAACAATGAGTGACACAATTCAGTGAGACACTAAAGAGCCTTTAAAATTTCTCTACAAAGCAAAAATGTTTCTCTTCATACCCTGTCTACCCGGTAGCCATTTACATTTATTCTGCCATTTACCAGCACCTAGAGTGAGCACTGATATATTTGGCTCCTGCACCAGTGTCATAGGTGATGTCCCTCAGGTACCAAGGAGCTTTACAGCTAATCTTCTAGAGGTGTCACTGTGTGAACTGCAAGCCTATGTCAGGCACAGGTGGTTGATAAAACTGGTACTATAAAATCCAGATACCCAAATGTGTCCACTTCCGAGCACCCAAAGAAGCAGAATGCTGATAGTAAAATAGCAGATAATCATAAGTGTCCTTTTTTAGAGATTTAGAAGTGTTAAATGCTTTAAACAGTGAGAGCAGGGAAAGTAACAACTCAGAAGTCCTGAAGACCCCCCATCAGTCAAAGGATTAAGTGGTGACTTAACAAAGCGGTGCTTTGACAGAGAACTGAACCCAGACAGCAAGTCTAAATTTAGGCACTGTGGAATGCTTTGCTGCTCCCCTTTTTTCTGTTAAATTGACCTTCTTGCCCACAGAGGCTGAGAAGTCAACTCGTTACCAGTTACTGTTGTGCTCTGTTCCCCTGTTGGGTTCACGGCCACAAACAACAGCCAACATTGAGCCCAGTGGAAGGAGATGAAATTCCCAAAGCCCTCCTTGGTGCCATCAGCAGCGTTCAGCAGACAAGGGTTCAAAGGAACCCAAGGATGTAGGTCAGTCTGAAGGGCTACTGTATAACTACAGGCACAATTTTCCCAGATAAATTATGGCTCACGGTGTCGGACACAGACTCTGATTGAGTAAAATGTACTGATCCTCTTACTCAACAGGGCTTTGTTTTCAATTAGGACATGGTTCCCCTTGGCCTTGAATTTTTCAGGGATGATTTCTGGGTGAGGAGGAGAAATGCTGGGGACTGAGAAGGCAAAGGGCAAAAGAAGCCCAAGGACACTCATTAATGCTGATCTCAGCTCTCAGTGTGGATGTGGCTGCATCACTGGCCCTCCCTGTTAAGAAATTATCAGATAATCTTAATTACAGCTTTTGCTACACAAGGCTGTCACAGTGCTTCACAAACTGCTCAGTAAATCTGAGAAGATTTAAATGTTTTATTTTAGTATTAGAAAGGACCAGCTATGTAACATGGGCCACCTGCTTACACCCCAAAATTTCTGCAAGCCCTTTTCTTTAAAAGCAATTTTATCTATAAAAGTAAACATTAGGAAAGGAGAAACCTTCAGAGATATTTGGGCAATCTTCAAAAATCAGAATTTCTCTTGTTCCTTTTTGAGTAAGGTAGAGACCATACTTACTTTAAGCCATTTGTTGACCCTTGCCTCCTCTTTTTTTTCTTTAAACCTGAGCTTTGTACTTCTGTTGTCTCATTAGTTTTAGCCCTCTGCTCATGCTAGGAGATTTTAGTTACTTTTTACTGTTAGTATTCAACTATATAACGTAATATGTACAATTCTAGATATTATGGAAACTGGGAAATGAATTTTCAACTGCTTCCAGCATGTAGCACATTCCAGCAGCAGCAGCCTGAGCTGATGAGACTTGGTGAATAATGTATCTTCTCCGACTTGCCTTAATGATGATCATAAAAAGAAAAGATACGCAATTTTTCATGGGCACTGAATGGCACATACATCCTATACCAATACAGAATGAAATGGTATTTCCACTAGTTGCAAACAATTTTCTGTATCTTTGTCATTCTGGGCGTTTTTGAATGTTCCATAACCAACAAATGGCAGGAGAACATTGTAAAGGTATCATATTAAATAACCAATGTAATAGTGTGGCCTGATTGAAAAAGACACTTATTGTTAGAATTAAGGGTTTCATTTCTTTGTAAGCACAAAAATCCAAACCCACAGCATGGATCCAGACATTGGGCTCTCACAATTTGTGCTGCTGCTTCTGCATGTGGGATTTGTACCAGAACATCCACAAAAATCACAGTAGGAACGACAGTGTGTGAAATAAGACTTGGAAACGTATTGATTCAACTCACTGATGACAATGGTTGACTTTAGAAGCTTTACTCCTTATTGAAACAACATTATACTAGATAAATAGCAGTAGAATGGGAAATAGTTTTTGGGCATAGACTCATTCACCAGTATGTAGATCATATAAAAATTAATAGTATGGAACTTATTACTTAGTAAAACATTAAGATCTTTAGAGTATAAAAAATGATGAGGAAAATTTACATTTCTTCCTTCTGAAAACTCACATTTTCTATCTTGCTACTTTTCTGACAAGTCTGCCTAGTGCCAAGTGAACTGGATGCTGAAAACTCAGTTTGACCCTGGAAAGGTAAACAAATCATGTCTGGCATGCAACATGCAAACAAATTTTCCCCTTTGTAAATATTTCATTATTTGTGCCCCATCAGAGAGGGCAAGAGAGACAGAGAGGACCTAGAGTGGCATGAAGGGACAGGACATGGGGGAATGGCTTCAAACTGAGGGTAGGTTTAGATTAGAGATTAAGAAGAAAATCTTGACTCTGGGGTTGGTGAGGCCCTGGTACAGGGCTCCCAGAGCAGCTGTGGCTGACCCATCCCTGGAAGTGTCCAAGGCCAGGCTGGGTGGGACTTTGAGCAGCCTGGGATAGTGGCAGGTGTCCCTGCCCATGACAGGGGGTTGGAATGGGATGATCTTTAAGGTCCCTTCCCAAACCATCCCATGATATGATGTTTTCCTCACAGAAAAAACTCCTTGGAAACACCAGTAGGACAAAGATGTTTGTGGCACTGAACTGTGGTCAAAGCCAGGCTAGAGGTGACAATATGAGCTAGGGAAGTTGCAGCTAAGGAACTGCTTCATACTTGGGATGTGTTTGTGCTTCTTTGCTGTGACCTGGTCAACACCTTTGGAAGAAGAAGACTGCTGGGGGAGAACTTCTGGTTTTTGGGAGCATTTTCCTGTTTGGAGTGGGCAAACTGGAACTTGGAGAGGACAGGATGAATTATTCAATGACAGAGTTCTGCTGCAGGAACGACTGAATTGTAAATACACTTACATTTGTATTTTCTGTGATGTTTCCTTTTTGGTGCGGCAATTGGGAGATGATTTTAACCTTGAATTTTTATTTTAGGACATAAACATTTAATGACAGAGAAATATTATCTCCATAATTTATGCTTTTGGGAAATGGTACACAATTCTGTGAATATTGAACAAGAGTTTATATATAGCATTTAGGCAAAGATATACACAGTATGTTGAGCCAAAATTGTGTCAAAAATATTCCAGTGAACATATGTCACACATTTATGCATTTGTAGAATATTTTATATTGACAGGTCAGCAGCTGCTTTATTTTATTCCAGGGATCTCTGCCCAAGTGCTTTGTTTCAATCCTAAATTTAGTGGCACTAAAAATTTGTCCTGGTAATAATAAATTCTCTAATTCAGATTGATTTCCTTCGAAAAGGAGGGGATAAAGTCAAGGAAATTCTTTACAGCTACGTTACATTAATTCCTCTCATTGAGAAAGAAGAGTCAAAGAAACCAAAAATTAGAAGTGTATGTAAGAATTTGTAAAAATTTGTAAATATATACCTGTTATTACTTGGTTTGCTGGTGACTAAACAACTTTGGATTTAAAGTATTTTCTCATAAAAAATCTTGTAACCTGAAACATAAAAATACTGCATAGACCAACCCTGACGAGGATATTTTAATACGGTGACAAGCTCTAGCCTTAAAATCCTTTAATTTCATATTTTGGGGTTGCTAAGGAGTGTTTTCACCTGCTGTGTGATCCTTTCTGTACCTACACTCCATAAAAATAATTCTGGCATAGCTGGGTCTACACAGCCATGCTACCAACACCTCCTGATTGTATTTGTAGTTATTCCATCTACACTGTTCCCACAGCAGCCTGTAGTGTCTTGTAGGTGGAAGTGGGATTGAATTAAAATGATATATGTATACAGTGATAGTGTGACTCCATCTAGGCTGGGCTCTCCAGCTGGTGTAAATCACAAGCTACAGCTTTGCATGCCCATAATGGACACAGATTTGATGGCAGAGGTTTAGACAGTAGCCCTGGCTTAAGCGGGGTCAGTACTGATAGCTCTAGTACAGCTCTTTAATCACAAATGGGAACTCATCATCAAATTCTGCTGGTGGCAGCAGAATTTTTGCAGTGAGCAGCCAGGGCACAGCCAGAAAATTTGGCTATGTGATGCTTAGCAATGCCCTGGCTAGCAAGCCTTACAATCATGGCAAAGCTGCTTTCCAGGTGGCCCAAAGGCTGACAGAGCAGTGGGTAATGAAGAGGTGGTGTCTGTCCCTCTGGTGAGATCTGGACTGCTGCACAGAGCAGGTGCAGGTGGTAGATTTTGGGTGCAGACAGTAGTTTTTTGGGTGCAGCCAGAATGATGCAGTGCTGGGGTTTGCAGTGAGGATACAGCAGTGTGTTTTCTCCTGCTCTGGAAGATGTCCCCTTGCTTTTCCTCTAGCCAGATCTTTCATCTCAAAATACCCAGTGACATTGTCAAACCCCCCTTCTCCAAAACTTGGGTAGACATACAGCTTATACTTGTCATTTGCACAAGTTAGGCTGGCTCCTTCCCAACAAGTCATATTTATCCCCTCCATGCATTGCTTCTGTTTATAATGATCCCTTCCCTAATTTTCACCTCATTGCTATGAACAGTGTTGACATTTTAAAAGGGAAAGAATATTGTTTTCCATATCATGGTCTTTTTACCCCATCCCTTCTCACTATCTCTTGTACAAAATGCAGAGCTCTGGTCCCTCTCCATGACAGGATTTTTGGACCCAGATGATCTTTAAGGTCCCTTCCTACCCAAACCATTCTGTGATTCTTTGATTTTTTCTGGTAGTTTCCAGTCTTTTTGGCATAAAGCTTTTTGATACCACTGCTTATCCTATGGTCAGATCCTCTTCCCTAGTCTCCCATAGAAGATCTCAGATTCTCTGCTGTGACCTTCACAGTGACACAAAGAGCAGTTTTGGTGAGTTGTGGAGATCTTGCTGAGTTCTCTCCTTCCTGATGGACCTCCTCTCCATGGAAAACCTGGAAGAGGCAGTCAGTGGCATAGAGGGGAGAAAAGATCAGAGATTTTCACTCAGGGAAGGTCTTCTCTGGTGATCAGTAAACACTGGGGAACAGGAAGAAAAAGCCAAAACTCTTTAGAAATGCCCATTGACAGAGGTAAGAGGCTTTACCTTCTGTTTTAGTGTGATTTCAGCTGGATTTACTCAAACAGAAACGCTCTGGACCTCTGTGCTGCTCCCTGCTTCCCAACTGGGATGTTCTCACTGGAATGGAGACCACATGCCATCATCCTAAAAGCCAGGAAGGAATAAATCAGGATGATGATGGCAATGTTTGCACATACCAGGACAAGTTGATTTAATGCTATCTTGTTTCCTTCTAAGTTGCATTTTATTCCAAGCTTGTTTAGTGTGAAGAGGATATGAAACTGTTCCAGAATCATCCAAAATGGAAATCGTGACAGATGGCAATAAAAAAAAAAATCTCTATAATGGGTCCCATTTTGTTTTATACTCTTAGGGCAAGGTTATTGCTACAGTTATGGTCTTAAACTCTGTTTTATTTTTATAGCTATGATAGTAGTTAACGTTGCCTTTGCCTAGGCAGCTGCCTCTAGTGAATAAAACGTCTCTAACAGCTTTGTGGAGCCAACTGGGGGAGCAAACAGCATAGGAACGGCTCCAAAGTGCTGGTTTAAAATCCAAAGGGGAAATAAACAGAAGCTCTCACAATACCAGGGAGAAGCACCTGCAGAAACAGTGGCAGAGAGAAGGAAACCCAGCTTGAAAAAGCAGATTGAACCAATGGATTTATGCCTCAGTGCTGGAGGGGCAGGTGAGGGGGAGAGCAGCAGTGGGGCTGGGGGGAAGCAGCACCAGAATGTCTCTGTCACAAAAGTCTGTGCAACAAAGGGATTTTGAAGCTTTATCAGAACATTCACTCCTTGAATAAAACTGCTGGTTTTGATTGAAAAGCAGCTTAGGTACATTTATCAGTGATATCAATGGTGTTTATACATTCAGACTGAACAATTTCTCCTAGGTTTGATTATCTGTCTTGGTTTTCAGTTACATTGTGAGTTTTTCCATTAAAATGTAGATATGTGAGTCAGAATAAATTACACATTCTTAAATATTTTTAATTTAGGTGGAACTATCCAGTGTTACATTTGCAAATATTTTCTGCGCAGTTATTTCTTAGCTCAGATTCTAAATTTCTTTTCAGCAGCTCCTAATCACCAAACTGTGAGCAGAATTATCTTTCTGAGACAGGTAGCGACCCCATAAACTAACCATATGTTTTTAAGAACACACTACTGTTCAGACATTCAATAGTTATAGTGGCAATTGCTTTGCTTTCCTGTAGCTATGGGAAATTAAATCAAATTTCAGTGTTGTCGCCTCTAAAAACTTTGAGCTGTTTCCATCTGCAGTTGAATAAAAGGCTTGGTACCTGTCTGATACAGGCCACCTGTGATTATATGGAAAATAAAACATTAAAAGTAATGAAGTAGGTAAGTTAAAGTGCAAATCTCCACATCCAGGAGATGGGAAAGCAGAACTATCATTCCAGCCATATCACCTTTTATACTATCCCAGAATAAATGAACATATGGTGAATAAGGATGTGACTCCTCACCTACCTCTAGCACTAAAAACTCTAAAAAAATGAACATTTAATCCCAGCCAGCTATCTGTGCTCTCTGTCACCAGTGACCCAACTTTCTCTGGGGACATGGCCAGAGGCAAGCACCTTGGATATATCATTTATGGGCATATTTTAGACACACTGTTGGCCTTTAGAGGTGTCTGCCTCTTCCACTTGATTACAAATAAGTCTCACAGGTGTCTATAGCTGCACATCTGAATTTTGGGTGGCTGAAGATTTTTTCAGACATAAGTGAGCACAGAACCCTGAGTTGCACACCACTTTGGTAACTGCTCTCTGTGTAGGTCATCCAGAGATATGACTGGTTCTAATATACCCACAAATACTCACCCAACCCTGAAAAACCTGCAGAAAATGGGGTTTCATTTCAATGTGTTACTGTACATGGTTCATTCACTCCCATTTCTCTCCTGTTGGGAAATGTAAGAGTCTGAAACAGCTCAGATATTTTCATGGAACAGCACATTTCTGTCACCCATTAGCACTTCAGCTGTCATATTTTGTCACAAAAATCTGTACTCATGCTACTACATGTAGCATATGTTGCACAGCTCTGAGTAACCACATTTCAATAATATATTTACTATGGGAAGTAAAGGAAATCCTCTTTCAGATCTGTGATTAATCATAAAATCCCCAATTTGAAGTGTTACACAAGCATGATGCAAGTGGGGTATATTTGCTGGAGAATCTAAGTTTAATTTACAAGATTCAAGTATAATCTTTTATTTGATTAGCTATTCAAAGCACGACCAAGATTATCCCAAGTGTGTCTGAATAGTATAATGTCTGGAATTTAAAGCATGACTAAGGAATACCTTGAATTGGAAAGATTTTTGTTAACTACACCTTATGTAAGTTTGTTATTTAAGGGGTTTTTTTCTGATAAATATAGGTAGCTGAAATTATTTAAATTATTTAAAGTACTGTATGTCTGCCTCTATGTCTTGAAGTACTTCATGGCTGAACAGTGGCAATATTATGTGACATCAAATGAAGGAATTCAGAGATTAAGAGGATCATCCTGTATTTTGAAATTTCCACATACACACATCACAGAATCAGAGCATTCCTCTGCATGACCCAACATGGAGATTTTATTTTAAATTGCTATATTGAAATGTTGAAAATGTGACCCTTTGATCTTTGTCCTGTGGTCTAGCACTGTGTTGTAATAGACTCACTCTTTAAAAAGGAAAGAAAGGAAAGAAAGGAAAGAAAGGAAAGGGAAGGAAGGAAGGAAGGAAGGAAGGAAGGAAGGAAGGAAGGAAGGAAGGAAGGAAGGAAGGAAGGAAGGAAGGAAGGAAGGAAGGAAGGAAGGAAGGAAGGAAGGAAGGGAGGGAAGAAAGAAAGAAAGAAAGAAAGAAAGAAAGAAAGAAAGAAAGAAAGAAAGAAAGAAAGAAAGAAAGAAAGAAAGAAAGAAAGAAAGAAAGAAAGAAAGAAAGAAAGAAAGAAAGAAAGAAAGAAAGAAAGAAAGAAAGAAAGAAAGAAAGAAAGAAAGAAAGAAAGAAAGAAAGAAAGAAAGAAAGAAAGAAAGAAAGAAAGAAAGAAAGAAAGAAAGAAAGAAAGAAAGAAAGAAAGAAAGAAAGAAAGAAAGAAAGAAAGAAAGAAAGAAAGAGAAAGTGATTTTGGTTTCCCAGCAGTCATGAATTAGAGATAACATGGATTTGAAAGAAGCTGTGACTTTGGGAATGTGATGGGATATTGGGATATAACCTTCCTGTGTCTTCTTTTCCTGCTGCTGCTGCTCACTGATATTTGAAAGTGAAAGATCCATGTCCTATCAAACCCCAGAGGGTCTCTAGGCTCAGTGTGATCTTTCTGCAGGCTGGGACTCTTGCTGAGCTGTTGCTGAAGCTGTGCTCTGCATTTGGCCTGGCTGCCAGTGCCACTTGTGTGTTATTTATAACAGGACCTGCTGCACTGTGGGACACACTGCACACAACAGGCATTCTTTACCAAATCAATAAACCCTCAGCCCTCTAAAAGCTAACCTGCCCCTTAGTCTGCGTTTGTCCCTTGAAAACCATCCTGAGCCACGGCCAGGGCTTCTGTATTACAGATCCTACTGTATTACAAGCAGGAAATAATAACTATTTCAAAGAGAACAGGGGGCTGACCAAGCCCAAGATGCTCAGTTATCCTCATGCTGCCACTTCTCTGCCTCTCACCAAACGAACCACGAGAACCAGGAGGAGCTGCAAGGGGGAAACATTAAAAACCACAGGCTCAATACAGAGGTCTGAGCGCTGCTCCTGTGGCTTTTGTCTTCCTCTGAACCCTTCCCCCTTGGCTGTGCTGTACAAAGCAAACAGCAGTGACATTCGGCAGACACTTCAGCAGCACAGCAGAATGCAGCTGCAGATATTTACTAGACAATTTGTATTCCTAGGCATCAGCTAAAAAGAAGGGTTGCTCAATGCCATTCAAACAAAACCGTGTAGCAGATTTCATGTCTCTAAAACTGATATGCCTTTATGCCTCTCCTGGAGTCATTTCCCTCACCAGTGTGCTTCCTGAAATTAAAAAATATTATGTTTTCCATCTTTTGATTGGTTTTTTTCAAGCACTTGTTTATTTTCAATGTCATGGGTACCACATTAACAGACTGCTTCTTCCCATTGCCCTGATTGTTTAAATCCACCACAATGAAAAGAGCATTTCATATTCCAGGCAGGGCAGCAGCAGCAAGCACAGCAGGTTACATTGAAGAATTCTGTGTATTTAGTCAGATTTTACTGATTGCCAGTGAGGTAGTTAAAGCCAGCTCTAGCATTTTTCAGAAGGTGAGCTTGATTTAGACTAGCTACAAACACTAGCAATTGTATTTTGTTTAGAGGGATTTTGGACAAAAATATGCTGCTGACAAAAATGTGACCAGTCCTAAGGAGCTAGAAAATTTCTTTCAGCGAGACTGGAAGTGCAATTTCTTGTTGGCTCAGGAGCTGGGTTGAGCTCTATGTGCTTCTCCAAACATACCCTTTAAACTCTGTTGGTTCAGCCCCCATTAGGTGAGATAAGCAGGTTAATTAGCCCTGGGGAGCCAGGTGAGGGGCTGGCTGTGCTGGAGCACAGTGTTCCCACTGAGCTGCCCGTGGATTTTACACACAAGGTCTTCTTCAAAGGGGAGATTTTGCCTGTGCAGGTTGCCAAAGGGCACAGATACAAAACCCCACACTCTCAGATCCTTTTGGGACTGCTGCTGAGCTCCAGCTTTAGCAAAACCACCTCATCAACATCCCTACAGGGCAGTAATGTTGCACTGGGATTCAGTATCTTGTCCTGTCAAGGACTTGGTGGCCTTTAAGTGAAGGGAAAGGAGGGATTCTGTCACCCAAAGTGGTGTCTTTTACCAGCACCAGCATTAAAAAGTATCATGAAATTCCGGGAACTGTTAGAAAATGCCAAAGAAGGAATCCATTTTTTCTTTCTTTTAATTAAAGTGTGCTAGCACAAACCCTGGTGCAAAACAAGACGTGCCTACTCAAAAATCTTTCACTGAATGGTTGATATCTGTCTAACAAAAGGGAAAGAAAAACAAAAGATGTGAAACTTCTATTTCTGAATACGATTTTTGCATCCAGCAAGGAAATGTTGTGAATTAGCAGCCAAAAAAGCCCTGGAAGAACACACCTGCAACAAGTGGCTGTCTGCCTGCTGGCAAGCCAGTGTTCCAAACATTCCAAAGGCTGACTGCAGTCAAGGGACTCCTTATCTGGAGGATGAGCATGGGAAAGGAAAGAAACTTTATTCATTGAATGCATTATTTGCCATGAGTTATTTTCTCAGGTCTGTTTTTGACACAGAAATCAATTATCCTGTGAAAATAAACTTCCACCAGAGCATCACTACTTGACACACTCAGATTTAGTGCAGAAAGAAAATACACTTTGTTGCAAGCAGTAATGAACCACTTTCTTAATTAGCTGGCTTGAGCTGCTTGAGTTCTGAGCACCAGATTTTGTTTTCATTGTTCCTCTGGCAGGGTTGGATAAAAAGGCTGGTTTTGGATAGAAAAGTGTGCATACACAGGAGGACAAGTGAGAATGACTTTGATGCACTATCTGTATTTGTTGGTCCTTGCTGCCCATTAAAATAAATGTCCCATTTCTCTGCGCCTCCACATCGATTCTGAACAAATTATTTCTCCTCTACCGTCTTCCTTAAGAGATTAAATGATCTTTTTCTCCATCTACTGAGGACAAGAATACTTTATGAACCTTTAAAAATCGCTGCTGCTCAAGCAGCTATTGCTCCTGAGTGGACCCTGCCTATTGCAGCCTCTCTGTGGGCACCAATGCAGCGTGACCTTCCTGACTTTCTGCTCCATCTCCTCTGCAACCATTTTATTGTGACCATTCAGAGAGCAATATGTATTTTTTTTCCCAAACTTTGGGAAAATGTTGATCACCTCCTTCAGTGTCTGCCTTCTACCAGAAATGCATCAGTGTGGGTGAGCACCCTGATGGCTCCTGCTGAATTATTGTTCTTTATTTGGTACAAAAAGCAGAGAATGCACAACTACCAATGATTTCAGAGGAGGTTTTCAGATGAAAACATGCATATTTTCCAGGCAGTCGACCAAGTTGTTTTCACCCATCCTTAACCAGGGTATTTTCATGCCCTATCAACTTCTGAGATTCCCCCAGAACAATGTAATCAGTTTGATGCAGTGGCCAAAGAAGACTAAAATGTGCTTTAAACTGCAGAAATTCTCCTTGCAGAGGTGATGGTGACAAGAGGACAACACAAGGCTCTCCAAGCAGCCATCCTGGAATCTGCAGGGAAGGAGGAGAGCCAGGCTCTGCCTCTGATGGGGCAATTCCCATCACCATTTAATCAAAGCAGCTTACTCCCCTAAGCAGGTACTTCATTCAGAGAAGAGCTCTTGCTCTGATTTATACAGCAACTGGAAGCTGATATTAATTTCCAGCAGCTTTCTCGTGTGCCTCAAAGTTTCAAAGTGATGAAATATTTGCATATACATTAGGGAGGATACTGCAATGGCTCTTTTATGAGTACATCCTTGCATTTTATTGCATATTGCAGGTGATCATTTTGAAAGGGAAAAATGAGTTTGCTGCCACTTTTCTTATGATATCTCCCAGAATACATTACAGATCCTAATTGACAGCATTATATCAAAATACCCACAGACTTGGGTTGTTTTATGGGCCCATAAAACCAAATCATTATTCTCTGCTGGTGAATTTAAGAAAATTTTATTTGTATCTGATAAACTGTTTTACAGCTACATCTTGCAAAGGCAAACAAAGGACTGACAGTGTTCAGAGGAAAGAAAATTTATTAGAAAGTGAAGATATTACTTGGATTCTGCATGCTATCTCATTTTTCTCTTTCTTTTATTTCCCCAAGTTTGATGAATGCCTGTAGAAGCTAAGGAATTTTAGAAACATCATTAGCATAAAGAAAAGAACAGAATTGCTCATTCTTTAGTTTTTGATTGTTCCATTGGACCATGCAGCAGCAGAATTTATATTGCAAACTTATGGAGCTATTTTTAACAGCTAAGATTCTTTATGGACTACATACATAATTCTAAAACATAAGATTTCATGTGGTACGGTCCTAAATCTGACTCTGAGGGTCATGTGATGTGGTGAATTCTTGTGTTTTGGTAACTTATTTTCCATTTCTTGCCAAAATAAACCCTCTAAAAAGTTAAAATAGAAAATGCTATAGTGATACAACAACTCCTCCTTCTACCTCAAGCTGGCTCCTAAAAGCTTTTTTTCCCCTGCTTTTCCCAACATGAGCATAGTTTCCTTTTTCTCAGCACACCATGGTAATGGAATTTTGCCTGTGCCCTGCTAACAACAAACAGATTTAAACATGACAGATCGCTGTAGTTTAGCAAAGCTCTGTCTGTGCTCCAAATCCATACATGCCAATTTTGCATAGCAAAGAGTCTGCACTTTTTCCAGCTGTTGAGAGCACTTAAACCCATTGGTCTGAGGAAATGCTTTGGTTGTTATTTGATTTATCCTTGCAATTTTGTGAGTACATTGAATTTTCAAATTTAGCATGCATGCCCAGAAATACTCTCAAAACTACATGTTAATATATTTAATGTAATGGTCCAAACATCTCTCAGTCCTTTAAAATTAATACAGAAGAAGGAACATAAATCATTAACAAATGTTTTAGGAAAATCAACCTTAACAAGTCAGATTCTGTGCTGGAACTGGAATGCCAATAACAAAGAAAATAACAGAGCAGGCCCCATTTCCACCACATCATCAGACATTGCTCTGTAGTTGCAGCTTGGAATTTCTACTCCTACAGCAGCAGGCTGAAGCAAAATATGGAGAAGTCCTCTCCAGCTGGAGATAACCATGGAGCAGCAAACGCTGGGACAAGAAGGGAAAGGTGATGGCTGACCCATAAATAAATGGGACATGGGAATTCTTATTGGAGTGGTCAGGGCTGATGGCTCAGTTTAGCAGTTGAAAGCATTTAAGCATTGAAAGCATTTCAGTTGGCACTGAAAGCTCCAAGAGCTGAGAGCCATTCTCCTCAGAAAGGAGAAGGGAGCTGTTAATGCAGGGGTTTCAGGGAGAGCAGAAGTCACTGTGTCCATCTCCTGGGCTTCGTCCCTCTGTGCTCACGAGGAGGGTGACAGTGCTTTGGAACAGACGGGCTTCTCTCCTCCTGGCCATCCGTGCAGCTGCATCCCACGAGCCTGAGCCATCCCATCCTTTTCCTTGGGAATTTCACATTATGTAAAAAAAGATGCACACATATCACATTGGGTAAGCTTGAATGTGCTGAAATGAGAGCGGTGGAGCTGCAAAACACCACCAAAAAGCTGGAAAACACCACACTTCTGAGACCTTCACAAAACACTTTTGTCTCATGTTTCAGCTATTTCCCACAAAAATAACACTCCTTTCTTTCCTCCCCTGGAGAGGGAAAATTATTTCTGAGAAAATATTTCTTACTAATTCTCAGCAAATGTTTGCCTGGACTAAATATTTGTAAAAATCCGTACTCCTTTCCAAAAAGGAGCTCCTGTGTAACAGTAAATAAAAGCAAAGTCACTTTATCTGCATTAAGCTTTGGACTGGCTCCTTTGAAATCTCAGAAATCTTGCATCAAACTGCCAGGATTTAAAAAACTAGAAGGTTGAAGTTTAGACCTATTTTCACTTGTACTAATGAATCTATTCATATCAACTATTATTACTATTTTTTTCCTGAGTGGAAATTGCTGCATTTCTGTTCAAAGCCAATTGAAAACTAGGTTTAGATTAAAAACTGGAATTTTCCTAGTCAGAATAAGCTAATAAATTAAATATTCCATCTATTTTAAAGATGAAGAGGAGTCTAATACTGACACTGAACTCGTTAAACCCAGTCCTTTTGTTACTAGGAAAGTCCACACAAGTTATTTTAAAAATACTTGACTTTACAAAGAAACCTACATTAAGTTATTTTTATTCACAGCATTTCTATCAAATTTAATATTATTCCACAATTTTTAATGGCATTGTTAATTATATTGAAACACCTCATAGGTTTTCTGCTCTTACATAAAATGTTGCATATGAATATATACTGTGGATATTTTGGTGGATATATCCTATCCCACAAGTTTTATGCTGGTTATTGCTGCTGGTATAAAAGCCCTGAAATGTTCCATAAGTCACTTGTTGTAAGAAGCTGCTGGATACAAAGCAGCTAGAAAATAATAGTTTGGGTTTGGCAGGTCTTAAATTTAACAAATAAGTCCTTAAACTAGTCAGGGACTCAGGGAATACTGTATTTCTCTCTCTCTGTTTTCAAAGGAGAACTTGGGTCAGTCAGGAGTCCTTTCTAATCCTTCCAAGGAAGAATAATTAATAGTTCAAGGGCATAAAAACGTTCAGTTGTTTGCAGTTGCTCGCTGCTAGAGCAGCTTTAGTTTCTGACAGCATTTCTGTTAGCTATTCTTTAAGCTGGAGGCTTGTAATTTTGAATAACACTTGCTGTGGCCTGAAACTCAGGGATATGTGTATATTAATCAGGGAACTTCAGATATTTGTCTGCTTCTTTGCCACAGAGCTAGAGTTATGAGCCCTTAGTTCCACCAAAGAAAAAGCTGGCTATCTTAAGGGAAAAGTGTATGTATAGCTCCGGAGAAAGCAGAAAGCGATTTGCAAAAAGAGAACAACGAGAGACCTCATGAAAATCTATAAAGCATCAGATTTATTTCTTGAGGCCAAAACAATCAGCAACCTTTTTTTTGTTCTTTCCTTTCCATGGAGGAGAGATGGGAAAATCTGCTCTCAGTGATCAGAAACTGTATGCCCTGTGAAGTTGAGATTTATTTCCTCCCTACATTGAAGTTCAGTGGTTTGGGGAGCTTCAGGCAGTTCTGGCTTGAAGGCAGTGGGGTGATCTCAGAAGAAGCTGCCTGACAAAAATGGTGTGATCCACGGAAAGAAACTGAGAGAGGGCAGGCATAGATGGGTCATCAAGAAGGAATTCCTCCCTGTGAGGGTGGTGAGGCATTATAGTACAGCAACCAAGATAAAAGATATTTCAGGACAGCCCAGAGAAGAAACGCAAATTATTACTGTAATAGTTCTGTAGTCTTTCTCTGTAAAATATTTCTATCAGCTGTGTTAAATGCCATTTATCATTTCACTTTCATATCCCAGACATATAGTTAGATCAAAGCAACTTTCTGAAAACAGGGTGACAGCAGTTAGTCTTTAATTAATAAAACAGTGAAATTAACACTCAGATATTCAACTTTTTCTAACTTTCACGTGGCTCATCTATGGGACATATGTTTTATTGCTGCTAAAAAGTATTCTGGATTCTCATCGATCATAACTGAGTGTGGCTACAGATTCCAGTTGTTTTTAATATATCTCAGGTCTATCACTCCCTGTGTTGTTTCCTTTTGGATATATGAACCTGCCATCTCTTTCTTTTTTCTCGTTGAAAAAAAGAAAGCTTTATGATAAATGAAGTCTCCCAAACCAGTACATTATAACAGTGAGAAATTATTGGACGCAATTCCCATGACAGGCCAGAAGTAGTTTGAGAGAAGGCCCAGATGGAGAGTGTTTTTGAAAAAGGAAAGATGAATTACTGTTAAGGCACACAGGACAGCCAAAGACTAGGGAAAGAACAGAAACCTGAAGAAAGAGACATATATACAGACCATAAAGAAAAAAAAAAAGGCTTACCTTAATAAAACTGCCCCAAACTAGTCTTGTTTGCAAAAAAACTTTGGGTAATTAGAATTCCCTTTAGATAATTAAAATTCCACTTTTCTAGCATGTGAAGAAAAGAAAAGCTGTCCCTGTTTTTGCCTGGTACCCTGTTAGCTCTACCTTTTCCTATGTTTGCTCCTTGTTGCATGTCCAATGCCTGTCACTGAAAGCACTGTCATTTCTATGGGAGAGGCAGTGTACCATGACTAAGGTTATAAACTGCTGAGCAAACAGAAAAGGAATAAAATGGATAAGAGGTTGGGAAAAAAGAGAGAACCTGCTGTTAAATAATCCTTCGAGCACTGTTCTGAACAACTTGACAAGATTAATAAGCTTTTCTCATAATAATCCCTTATAAAATGGGATGTGTAGGAGCTGGGAACATCCATTTGTCCTGTCTTAAGCAAAGGACAGAGGCAGGTGATTAGGAGGAACTGATTTTGGATTCGCTGGCTTAGAAATATGTGGGCCTATACTCAGCCAGCCTTGAGGAAAGACTTAATTTCCTACCTTGGAAATGTAGGCTCTGTCACCAAAAAAACCCCATGGGGACAAACACTAAGATATGCAGATTACCATGGGCCCTGTCTTTGTAGTTCTTTTTGCCATTGCTTTGTGTGTTTCTGAAAGAGTTTACCATGCCCTGAAAATATTCAGCCAAGTTTTATATTAAGTTTCATTCTCAAGATCTCTCTCTTTTTTTTCTTTGAAGAGATACATTTGAAACCAGAGATGCATTTCTAGGAGATAAACTCGGTCTACCATCCACATCTAAATTATGTTTTCCAAGATGCCAGGTGAAAGCACTTGTACTAGCAGCCACTCACTGATTAGCAAGAGCATCCCTAAAGTGGAATATTGCACCCAGCAAGAACGTAGGGCACAGGCACTCAAATCTTACTGGAAGCATGGAGGAACGTCCCTGAATTTTAGGGCCATTGTCATTTCTGTCATGGACAAAGTTTTCTGTTGGGAAATTGAAACCGCTGTAGCTGCTCAAGGACGAACAGCTTATCCTGACTTAATTTTTACTCCCACTCCCTCTTGAAAGCAGGGATCCCTCTGAGCCCTCACATGGAGAATTAAGCCCTGGAAAGATCTCAGTTTACAGACGGCTCCTGTGATCGACAGTAACAGAAAACCTGCTTTAAAATACCAGCACAGGAAGCTACTGTGCTGTTCTCCCAGTCACCTACAGAGCTGCAAAGCAAGCCATAAATCTGCTAACGGGCCCAGCACAGACCCAGCTTTCTTAGCAAGAGTGTGTACAGCCATATAACACGAGGGGCAAGCACACACATCTCTCCTTTCACCACCTGAAACCCTGAGAGCTGCTCCGCTTATAAAGCCCCTGCTGTTGTGGTGGATTTGAAGCTGCAACAAGTGCTGAGGACTCACTGTGGAAATACTTGTCTGCTCATGACCTTATACCTTTCAACATCATGGCAAGTAGGAATGACAGCATTTGAAAAATTTCAGACTGTTATCTGATAGCTGAAGAATGTGTTCCTTAATTGCCTGAGAATCTGGGGGAGACTTGATAACAGTTCGGTTGTACCCATTACCAGAGTGGGAATGAGATGCACAACCTCTCTTCCTTAGCCCAGAAAAAAAGGCGAGGTAGAGGTTGAGAAGGCTGACAAACTGTAGGCTGGTGCCTCTGGTCCATTTCCACAGAAAGCCAGAGCTTGTCTTGCATTGTTGCTAACAGCAGCTTTAATTGGAAATGTGTTTGGGGGGTTCCAAGTGACAGAAGCTGTTGGTGCTCAGCAGCTTCCAGGTCACAGAAACAGCTATTTTTAAGTATGTTTAGGAGATTGCTGTTAGGCATGTGATTATCTTCTGAAGTTTACAGATTTTCAGTTCTTGACGCCTAATTCTTGGCAGCTTGTCTGCTGATGCTGTGTGAAACCAGCTCCTTAAGTGTGTCTGCTCTGCCAGGCACTTCTGGGACATGTGCAGGGCCACCTCTGATCCTTGATGGACACTCTCCATCTTCTCTGCTGAACTAGTAGAGTATTTTCTTCAGATAAGAAAGTGCTGAGCCCTATAAAATAAGAATCCAAACCCTTATTTTGAGCTCTTGGAAAAACCCAAGTCTCGTAAATGTGAGTAATTAATGCTGTAGAGAATCACAGAATGGTTTGGGTTGGAAGAAACCTTAAGACCGTCTTGTTTCAACCCCCTGTCATGGGCAGAAACAGTTTCCACAAGAGCAGATTGCTCAAAGCCCCATCCAGCCTGGCCTTGAACCATTCCAAAAGCAGCTTGATTTGTGTAGTGCAGCAAACTAGGTCTGCATCTTATTTATTTCTCTTCATTTTCCCAGTTCTCATCTTATTATTTTGGTTGCCCTGTAATAAAGCTTGTAGCTTCTTTTTCTACTTGTATTCTGATACAAACAGCATGACTGTTGACCCTATAAAATATTTTGTCTTGCATTAAATCAAACTCAGGAAGGAAAAAAAAATCAATTTTATCTTCACCTGGGCACAGAGATATCAAACCCATTTCAGTGAGAGCACAAGGTAATTTTCATTGGGGCAGTGAATAACTCCCCTCCCCGCTGAGCAGCAGAATGATGCTATTTCTGAAACTCTCACATTCTAGTCCTTGTTTTGATTTCCTTTGGAAGAAACCTGCAGCAGTCAGCTCCCACTCAGGCCTTGCTTCTTCCAGAAGATGGACACCTTCTGTTCCTGCATATTGCCATGGTCTGTGCTGCACATGTTTGCTGGAGCTGAACAGGAGTACGTGTGAGGGGAAGCCTTGCTCCACCAGACTGTTCTTGCTGGAGAGGATCCATCTCACATGGACACACCATGGTGAGATGTCCCAGTTTATTGAGCTGGGGATTGATTCAAATGCACTTCCAGACACTGACATGCCCTGAGGTGTGAGTTATCCTGACAGGAGTCAAGGTCAAGCACGGGCTGCCTCGTGCCAGCAAAACAGATGTTTAATCAAAGCCATATAAAATATTTACAGGGAAGCTGCAGCTGCTGGTGAAGTGCAGCACATGACATGTCATCTGATGTGAAAGGTTTAAGGAAAATCCTGCGATGTGGAAATGAGGCCTGGCAATGGCTTAAAATAAATAATCTGTCATGAATCTAGTTTTTCTCCTTCTTAAAGCCAGGTTGGATCCAATCTGTCTAAATTAAGGTTCACTTTGCCAGGCTTCTCAGTGCTTCTGCCACAAACAGGAATGATGATAGTTCCCATAAAGCCTCTGTAGGTCTACATTTCACAGCTCATCTGAAGCTGAAGGCATTACATTTATGGCAGTTTCCAGCAAAGCACAACAGGATGGCACTGGTTTGCAGTTCTGGCTTTTAATGCTGCATGTGCTTAAGTCAATAACCACTCTTCTTTTCTGACATGGTGTATAATGATAAAGATGTGGGAGGAAATGTAACTTGGACTTCATGCAAAGAAAGCAGACGGCTTGTGATTTCCCCTCTTGACTCTGAAAACTATTTATTACCTGCTTATTAAAAATTCCTCTTCCAGTGTAAACTGGAAAAACCTTCACAGTATCCTCTTCCTTTTTCTCTTAATGTTTCAAGCCAGAAGCTTGCTCAGAATTTCACACCAGCAGATTGCTCTTTCAGCTCTGTGCTGGCAACAGCTGGGGATCCACAGCCATGCAGAGCCTGCTCTGCTCCTTCCAAAGGACAGAATGTCTGCAAAGGATGTTCAGCATTTTGCTTGGTTGAACCCCTTTTTAAGACGAGTGGTGCTCACATTATTGCCTGCCCAGCTGGCACAGTGATTCATGCACGGACAAATTACCAAGATAATAAAATTGACACTTGGAAATAATTACTCTTTAATTTGGGATGGAATTAAAAACACTGGCACAATCCTTTGCAAGTAGTTTTACTTGCAGAGTAGCTGATTAAGCGCAGTCCTTCTCATTTAATCTGACTGTTCACAGGGAGAAACAGTGACCTTGTTGGAGCTGAGGGCAGAAATCCCACTGATTTTTGTTGAGCTGGGATCTTACTTTCCACATATAAGTGCAGGTGCAGGTATTTGCAGACTTAGACTCTTGAGTTGGGGTTTTGATGCATTTATATTGCATTTCTCCCCCCAGGAGCCTTATAAGCAAAGCAAAACCCACTTTCACAGCCAAGTCTTTATTGTTTGTGTAGGATTAACTTATAGTTAACAGGGCATATGTTTAAAGTTACTTTCTTTTGAATAGGAATAAGGAAACTTTTTTCCTTGAAAAGCCAAAAAAAAATTTTTAAATGGGTTTTTGTAATCAATACTGGGGCTTTTGAGAAACCCTGAATAATCTTGGAATCCCAGACTTGTCTATTTTACTTTGAATTCAAGTAGAGTTTGTTCTTCCTTGCCCATGGCAGGGAGGGTAAAATTAGATGGTCTTTAAGGTCCTTTACAACACAAACCTACAACTCTTCTACAGTTCATTTCAAAGACTATTTGTATGAGGGAACCTGCATCTTTTCAATGCAGAGTGACATAATCATCATCTATGAGCAGATACATATAGTTCTCTATTTTGCTATCTACTGTTACCACAGATTACAAAAAATAAGAAACTTTGCCATTGTTTAAGATCAAAAAACATCTTCTCGCCCCTGGGCACCCTTTAAAACTGTAAAAGCAGGAAGGTATAAGAACAGAAAAAAGGTTCTTATTAAAGAGGTGCAGAAACACAATTTCTGTTGAAATAACTATTCCTGTTGAGGGTCTGGCACTGAGTTTGACTTGGTGGCAGCAGAGATCTGCAGGTTAGTTTTACTGAGGTATAAAACCTGAATAAAACTAGCCTGGGTTAGTACCAGGGCAAGGTCAGGTCCGTGCAAGGTGTCTCTTTGCCTCAGACTGAGATGAAAAGCCATGTATTAACAATGTGGATCTCACCAGGATATATTGTACTAGCCCAGGTATCCTCCATGGAAGCATCTTTATTTTCTTCAGGGAAGTGAATGTGAAATGTAAGTCTAATAAGCCATGCCATGATTAAATCTGATCATTTTTGGCTTTGGATGCCAATCAACACACTTGTTTTTTCACAGGATTCCCCAGAGATATTTTTGCTTCAGGGTTGGCAAGCATTGGAATGGGCAGCCTGTTGGAATGGGTGGTGGTGGACTCACCATCCCTGGAAGTTTTCAAGAAATGACTTGACATGGCATTTAATGCTCTGGTTTAGCTGGCAAGGGTTGGACTTGAGGGTCTTAGAGGTCTTTTCCAGCCATAATGACTCCATGATTCTGTGCTTATGGACAGAAATCCACGCTTTTATTAAGATTTCATGATCATACAGCCTTTACAGCAGTATGACATTTACCAAACATTAATTTCACTAAATCATTCTGTTTATCTATCAAGTCTGCCAACCTTCCCACAGCAAATGGTTTTCTCTTTAGTCTCAGAGAATTACATATGGATAGCAGAAAGAGAGCGAGCGGGACGAGGGGCACAGGAAGGAGAGCACAAATAACACCTGGTGTCATCTTGCACTTTCCTAGGTGAAAGGAAATATTTGCACTGTGTAGCCCACACCTATTTAATTAAAGTTCAAAGCTTGAAAACTATGCCTTGCTTTTACATACCTCCGTTGGGAGAGCCGAAAGAGCGGCAACGGCTCGGGAGAGCGTGGGAATGGGATGTGGGAAACAGGCAAAACCCAGCAAAGTTACCACTGACAAAGCCAAACTCAACCAAAATAAGACAAAATGGTGCCTAATGTTCCAGGAAATAGGGCTCACCCACAGTAACTTAGCTCTTAGCTGAGGTTATGCACTTCAGAATTTAAAAGGATGTTGGATGAATTCTCACTCTCTCTTCAATTGGGTAAAACACTCTTCCAGGAAAAGCAAAATAAAACCAAACCTAGGCTGCACTTTACGGGCCAAAAAAATTAACTTGTTCACTAATGAAGAGCCTGGATCCTCTTCCAGGAAAGGAAGATTGGAAAAGGGAGAAAAAAACTCAGCAGATGATAAAAGGGAAGAAAACAGTGGTGTCCATTTCAGATATGGATCCAAAAATTATCAACGCAGTTTTGAACAAGTTTTAGCTTGCAAGAGTAGATTGCACAGATTTCTAAGATTTGAATTTAATTAGGTTTCTCTTACGTCCTGTTTCTGCATTTCCTCACTGGTAATGGAGCATGCTGAACACCAGGGACCAGAAGAACAACAGGATGTAAAAGCAAAAAGTCATTGCATTAAGACAACATAATCATACATTTTAAAAGATCACATGAATTCAAGTCCTGGACAAAAATCCATTGTATTTTGAAGGTCTCACCATTTCTAGGAAAAACCAAATGAAAATTGCATGAAACCTTGAACTGCTATTCTTTCTGTTTATTTGGTACTCTCTTCTTTTCACACTGTTCTGACCTTTTTACTGCTAGTCTCAGATAAAACAATAGCACTATCCAGTCTTCAGAGATCACAGGTAGTGTTTCCTTTTATTTTTTTCTTTTGGCAAGTTGTCAGCTACAAGCAAGAGAATAGTTTTTATCCACGTTTGAATTAACATATTTTCAAGGTGACATAAAGGGCCTTTGTAGACCCCCCAGAAATAAGAAAATGTCTTAGGTGGTCTGGGATATGTTATAGTATTTTTCTCACCAAGTAAATATAATTATTTTCTTTGTCAGTGCAGATAGGTGCATAATAAAGCTTTATTAGCTTAAAGCCAGAACCGAAGGAATAATAAATAAAATAAACCCATCAATATAGCAATCTACAGCTCATTTGGCTGCTCTGCATGTATTTTAATGTATTCTTGTTTGAGCTGTGATGTGAATGATGCATTGTTTGCATGACTTGTTATAGAAAATTTGTACTCTTCTACATGCTATTGTTTGCACCTGAATGTGGCATTTGCAAGCAAATGTTGTTAGCAAAAAATAACAAAACCCTATCTCCTAGAGGATGAGAAACTCCAGTTAGTTAAACCTGGGCATCATGACCTCAGCTCTCACAGTTGGGAAGACAAGGTGATGAAGCCAGAGGCTCCCTGATCGTGAAAGCATGTAAATGCAAATTCCTTTGTGTGAATGTGAAAAGGGACTTTTAATAGAAAATCTTCCACTTGAATTTATTGAAGGACTAGAAAATTTATTTTAACTCTCCTCCCCACCTTCACACTACGAGGAGCTTAATCCCTGAGAAAAAAAGAAATGTGGAATGCAGTTTTCTCCCATTAAGTGCGAAAGGGAGAACAGAAATCCTTCCAGAACCTGCTTCTCTGCCTAGAAAAACCCCTCTTAAAAGCTTTAAAAGTATTGAATTTGGACCAATTTTCAGCTGGTTTATACAGAAGCCTTAAAGTGAATTTTGCTGTTACATGGGTATAAGTGCCTGAGGAGAAGTAAGAGGGTTCAGTGAGAAAAGAACTGTGGGGTAGGGGGATCCTTTCACAAGCCAGCGATCCACAGCTGTAGTGATAATGAATAAGATTTTTTTTAAAAAATATTGGGTTTCAGCCAAAGTTGTGGGCTTGATTCAGGAGCTGGATGGTGAAATTCCCAGGTGTATTTCTGCAGCACATCTGTTCTGGCCTGAAGCACCTGTTGGGCCCAAAATGGGTAGCACAATCTGAGTTCCTGTCAAGGTAATTTAGCTTTTGCTGACTTCATACTCTCCATTCTTCCCCACCTGCACCCTCCCACCTTCAGCTGCACCTCCACACTGGATATTTTGTGTTCCATCACTATGCACTGAGCACAGTCAGTATTTTGATTTTGCTAAAACCCAGTCTTCTCCTAAGGCCTGGTTTTTGGCTGGTCCCATCTGCCACATCATCATGCACTGAGACAAGGCTGGTGATGGACAGGGTCAGACAGGAGAGCGGGAGGGCCTCTTCCAGCAGCAGCAACCTCTGATCTCTTGAGCTATGAAGTTGCCTTTAGGGCTCCCTCCTCTGCTGTCTGGATCACTTTTCATGAGAGCTCGGCTCTAAGTGAGGAGTTTTAAAATCATGGAACCATTTAGGTTGGAAAAGACCTCCAAGATCACCTAACCCAAGTCCACCGCTAAACCAAGTCCCCAAGTGTCCTTTAAATCGCTCCAGGGATAGTGACTCCATCACTTCTCTGGGCAGCCTGTTCTAATGACAGCTGAGAATAAATTTTTCCTAATATCCAATCTAAATCTAATCCATGTGTCAGTGAGCATCATTCCCAGTTGTATTTTCCTTTCCGTTTTTAAGTGGCTTGACAACAATGTAGGTTTACTATAAAAATAATACAGATTGTACAGACACTTTTTGTATGTGCATTAGGTCTCTTGACCTACCTTAAAATATTTCAGGCCTACAGTATTTTAAAGGGAAATTGTGAGAGCCCAGGGAGCCTGGCCTGAGCTGGAGGGGTTGTTAAAGAAACAAAGGCAGGCTGGAGTGGGTAGATCATTACCAAATAGCCCAGCTACACGGTTCCTGCTTCCCTAATGAGCCTGACAGCATGCAGTGCCATCTCTCTCTTCTTATGTAAAGCTAATCCCTTGCCCTCTCTGACAGCCACTATTTACATTTGCAAATGAATCCATCTTCCCACACCCCTCCCTTCTTCTTCGGAAGGAGCAGAGGGAGGCAGAACCAGCAGCGCAGTTTTGTCAGGACAGCTCCAACCCCTTGTCCCTCACCCAGACAGCTGGAGGAATAAATGACTGGGTGACAAGAATACCTATGTGGGATGTCTGAGCTGATCCCAAATGGAAAGTTAGGCTAACGCCCTCTCTAACTAACTGTGGGGACAGCATCTCCCACATTGCCACCATGCTGAGCCCATGCTGCAGGGACATTGCTGCTCTCCTGGCCCTGCGTCCCTTAAGCTCCCTTGGCCTGCTTTAGAAGCTTAGGAAGCCCGACAAGCCAAAATCTGATTTTTTCCAAGGAAAGACACCACAGTGACCTGTGGTGTCTGTGCTGCATGTGGCACGAGTGCTCCTGTGGCAGGGAAGGGAGAGATGCGGGATTTGGATAAAGGTCCCTGTGAAGCACCACCAGGCCTCATGCTCCTGTGTTATTTCAGTCAAGCACTTGTGCTTCCTCATGCAATGTGAAAAGCAATGGATTTTGTGTTACATTCTCATCTAACGACAACTGTGTCATTGATTTGACTAATTGGCTGGGGATGATCCCGCAAACACATTTTTCATAGGAGAATGAAGGCGAGATGTCATCCTTCAGTGTGGGATCTCACAGTAATCGCTAAACATGCCAAGGCAGGGGACAAAATGGTGGGAATGGACATATGGGCTCTGTTGCTTGCTTCATTCCCATGGAGGAGCAGTAATTCCCTGCAAATACAGGGAGGCAAGCAGGGAGTGCCAGGCCGGCCCTTCCTGCAGGCCACGGCAGGAGCACCAGGCCACAGTGGGAGCACCAGGCCAGCACCTCCTGCAGGCCACAGCACCTGCCCGCCATAGTGAGCCTCCCACAGCGGCACTGGTTCTGCCCAAATGGCCGGCCTTTCTGGAGCTAAGGTTATCCTCAGAGCCCGCCACATAAATACAGGATTACTGGCGGGCCCTGCAGCCAGGCTGGGGCTGTAGGAAGTGTTTGTTTTCCTTTCTGTCACTAGGCAGCGGGGAGCCCGTCGCCTTTGTTCTGCGGGTCATACTGCTGGGGATGGCAAATATTGACATACATGGAGGTGGTTTTCATTCTCACGTGTTTCTTGTTACCTCTTACAGCTGTTTGGTTTGGCTTTTCTTTTCTCTTGTCTTCCAACATCTTTTTTTTCTCCTTTGTGGGTTTTTTTTTCACTTGTCCACTCTCCTTGAATGTTTCCCAGCACTGGTGATACTGTCCCAGATTGCATCTTGCAGCCCCATAACCTCTGACATGGCTTGTCCGAATGACCTGGGAGCCTCAGCGCCTGCCCAGAACCACGGGGATGACAGGGAATCCCTGTTCATTAACAGGGATGACAGGGAATCTCCTGGAGAAATTGCACTTGCTTTCTGGTGCTTTTGTGATTATCATTTCAGATGGAGGTTCAGAATTGTTGCCAGGTGCTGCACACCTCATCCTGTTTCTGTTCAGGCTGTACCTGCTTAGAGGCAGAAACAAAATTTTCAGGGTTGTCAGGCATAAAAAGGAAAGGAGGGACACAGAGAAACAGGCATCTTGTCCAGTTTACCCTTTCCTTCTCTCCAGCTTTGTTGCTTCAAATTATTTTCTGTGGTGCATTTTAGGGCAAGTTATTTCTACCTATTACTGGTCATAGAAAAGACATGTTCCTGTTACTGATCAGATCCTAAATTCAGGATATTGTCATACAACTTAATGCACTGAGGTAGAAGTATCTTCCAGGAAGAAGAATAGGCATGTTAGTAAATTCTGAGAATTACCACACAAAACCTGCAATACTAAAAAAAAGGAAATGCAGGCAGAGACAAAAAAAATCATCCTGGTACCATGACAACAATTTTGTAAAATTGATGTGCATTTTCCCTTAATCACTGTGGAAAAACAGGAAATTATAATTTACTACTGAAATAAATATTTGCAGTACTCTCAACATACCACATACAATGGGATCCACTTAAACATTTGACATTCTACAAAGGAAACAGTCAACCTTTCGAGACAAAAATGCATTCACAAATAAAGGGCTGAGAGAAAAGCCACGTAATGTTTGGGGTAATTGCTCAGTCTTTTGAGTAACTTGTGTGTTTGAGAGGGTCTGCTAAGTCCTGTGGCAATAAAATGGCTCCATAGTTCATACTGATGATAATGCCAGAGGTAACTTCCAGTACCATGTGTCACCTGTTTCTGCTCCATAATTTAGCTTTCCTAATGTTTTGCGTGAACAATTATCCCTTGCACTAGCACATTCTGTACAGATAATCCTTCTTTTCTCAGCATTTCTGAGGCATCTCAGTAATTGTGATGCCTTTTCAGGAAAAAGAAAGCCATTTTGGAAATGATTGCCTTTGCAACAGTCGCCTCAAGTTTGCTGTGAACAAAAGACAGAGCATTCTGCTGCTGTGTGGAGTGGTTTAGCTGCTCAGCCTATTCCTGTATGAATATCCAATTACCCCTTTGAGCTCCTGTAGTGGTGAGGGAGGGGAAGGTGGGAGGTATTCTCATCATGTTGCAATTATGATTCTTCCACTGTCCTTTCCCCTTCTTCTGAAAATTATTCAGACTGGAAGGGAGTCATTACTGGGCTGATCATGATAGCATGTATTCTTTAACAAATGTGCTCAGCACGGTTTGGGTGAATAACAAAGGATTGCCTCATAGGTGGCTCTGTGATTAGCCATTGACCTCGCGTGTGGTTTCTGTCCCACCTGGCTGATTGAAGCATCTGAAGAAGGAGCAGAGAGCTCTGATTATAAATTACAATTTCTGATCAGAACCGTTGGACCGATAATAACTCATCGTGCAATCCGTGAAACATTCAGGTTTCACAAACCCCTCGTGATTAGAGTCCTCACAGAGAGATGGCAACATGCCTGAATCACTCAAAATTTTAATTTGTGAACGCAATCATAAATCAAGGTTCTCTTCATAGGAGGGCCTTGCCCTTTTTCCTGCTTGTTCGGGTGCAATTTTGTTCAGTGAGAAGTAAGGCCAAGCACTGGGTTTGGAGCAGGTCTAAAAGGAGGGGATGTTGCTCTTCATGGACTCAGTATCAAAGCTGTTTATCCAAAGGTCAACATCCTCCATCTGCAAACAGCACCCAGGGTCAGCTCTCTGATGTCAAAACATGGTCCAACAGTATCCATTTCAGGCAGTTCTTTGAAGGCTGAGTGTTTACAGGCCTGACCAAATTCCGGTACAGCATCTCTGGCTGCCACCACTCAAAATTTGCCCTGTCTAGAACAAGAGGTAAATTTCTGTGTGCCAGGGGGAAAGCAAAGCTATTATATGTCCTTAAAAGTCTTCTGGAACCTGCCCTGGTTTATGTAACCCTCCTTCAGAGAAGGACACTTCAATAAACAGCAATCCCCATCCTCAGAAAGGTGGTTTCCAGCAGACCTCTCTACTGAATGAGGATGGTAGCTCAATTTGGCTGAAAAACCCAGATTAATATTGGCACTGCCCCCATCCTCTCATGTGATGATTTATTTCCTCAGCAGAATGAGCTCTCCCATAAAAAAGGAAGCTTGATACAGGACAATAAAGTTTGATTTGCATCATGATTGCTCCTGCCCCAAACCACTGGCAGAGAAATTCAATTCTTCCCTTGTCACCAGCATGGTTTGTGTTGGAAGGGGCTGTAAAAGATCACCCCGTTGCAACCCTGCTGCAGTGGGCAGGGACACCTTCTACGAGACCAGAATGCTGAAGGCCCCATCCAACCTCACCTTGCCTTCACTTTTCCTTATTTAAAAAAAAAAAAGAAAAATAAAGGGTGAAAAATAGAAAAGAAAGATGGTTTGGTGTACACAGAGGGATGAAGGTGTATACAACATACAATGCACTACCAAATCCACGCTTAATGGCCTGGTTTTTTTCAACAGCATTATAGCACTGAATTATTTATCAAACAGATTAACAGTATGTACATGTATATTTAATGTAGAAATTATCATCCATTTGCAGAAGGGTTTTAAATTAACACATGGGAGAGGCTCTTTCCTTGGGTGTTTGCCCTCCTTTAAGCAGCTGTGCTTCCCCAGCCTGTCCTATTTTCGAAAATATTTCTCCAGGTTTCGACACTGTTGAGCAGGGTGTGTTACCAGTTAGCCAGAAGTGGCCTGATCCCACTACCTAAAAGTCTTCAGGAAGGAAAATCCACTTGCTGTATGATATGACAACTCCAGAAATCAAGCTGTTGCTTAGCCACCCTCCCAAGCAATCCAGGTCTTCCAAGTTTTCCAGCACCAATATCTCCTCGGCTAAACTCCTCGGGTCTGCCACTGGCACACTCTGCAGAGTCATTTCACTGAAGTATGGGTGCAAATATTTTAAAAATATTGAGCTGGTGTTCAAACAGAGTTCTTAAAATGAGGGTCTTTTTGGTGTATTTTTGAGAAAGATCAGGCCTTTGCAAGTTTAATTTCCTCATTTCCCAAAGCTGAAAAGTGTGTGTTTTCTCATGCCTACAACCTACAGCTTGATTTTCAGAACCTGGCTTCCTCATCCACTCAGCATAAATGTTATGGTATTCCTGTTAGCTAGTGGAACAAGCATTTCTTCGCAAAGACATGCTTTGAGTTATTCTGGGAGCTCTCAAGAGAGGGGAAATATAATAACAAAAGATTTAACTACAGTTTGCAGCGCTGTAGCCAGGGAAAGAATCACAGTGTTACAACTAAATATTTATAGCAGAACGCTTGCTGAAAAGCTCTGTACAGTAAATAATTACCATATTGCTTCAGTCAGGACTTCTCTGATGCAAGCCAGGCAGAGCCCATTCCTGCCACCACTTCAGGCTGGGAAGAAGCCATCCCACACATCCCAGTTGGGAGCTCCAGAGTTACTGCAGCTCCAGCTTCCTGGAGACACCTGCCCCATCCATGATATCATCAGCAGTGCCTGTATTAGAGTGAGACACTAGCTCTGGTGTTAATCAGGACATCCCCCTGCTTCATTCTCTGCTCTCTTGGAGGACAAATCTCTTTTAATTCTTCAGATATCCAAAACAATCTACTTATCTCAGCCTGCAAAACTTTCATCTGAGGATCAAAAATATCCTGGTGCATTAGGAATAATGAATTTACCCTGTAGGATAATGTATTTTAATCCTTTAGTGAGCCAGCTCTCCTCCCAGTTTTAAACCAGGGAGGCCTCTCAGCAATCTAAAAGACTTGAAAGACTTGATTCTCTCCTGCATTAATGTGCACACATATTATGGCTAATTGTTTAGTCTCTCTTTAATCTATTTAAATGCATAATACCGACTTCAAACATATTATTCTATTTCCATTTCAAATTGCATATGAGTCATTAAGCAGAGAGATTTGTTCATTGCTAGTATTTTAAATGTTGATATGAGGGCTAGATTCTACCATAGTGTTAGGTGGAGAGAATTACCTTTTCACCTGAGTGCTGGTGGTAGATGCTTCTCACAAGGAAAATGCTCAGGTTGGGTGTTCTGTTTTCATTTCTCCCCTGTTTTTCTCCTTTACCTCATATTAGAGAGATTGAACTTGTTAAACCTGGATATTTGTACTTGACACTTGAATTTATTATTCCTGTAAAAGTGCTTCAAGTCTTATGAAACTTATGAAGTACAGACCTGAGGCAGCTCTTAGGTAAAGGTTTAAATGACAAGGAGAGAAAAACAGGCATTAAATGGTGTCAAAATCTTATGTAATGATAGCAAACTTACAGGATTTTTTTCTAATAAAGTCCCAGAGCATATAGACAAGGCAATTCAAATTGGTTGACAGCTCAGGACTGGTGGATGGAGCAAGTGATACATGGACTCCAGAACAATTAAAAGCTTTCCTCAAATGGAAAAGCTTTAATTTTTAAGAGGTTTGAGAAGTTATAGTATGAGGTTGCCTCTGATTGTGTTTATTTGTATCTACAATTCACATCAGCGCAGTGAAACACAATGTCCAGAGGAGGCAGGACAAGTAACACACCATATTTCAACCATCAGCTGTCCCAAGGGCATTTACCTCATTAATGAGGATGATGGCTTCAATTTTTCTCTTGAGAGTCTTTGAAAGGAGGTGATTGATACAGTTGCATAACAGTGATATATAACTTCTGTGATTCAAGCAATAAACTCTGTTTCACCTCTTAAAAGCTCTGGGGACTATGGTAAAGTTGGTGAGAATTCTCTGGGTTGTCCTGTGAAACAGTGCCATTAGATTAAGTGGTAAAAATAGGCAAAAAAGAGAAAATACTGAATGTACCATGCAGAGACCCTTGTGCCCATGGTCTCCCCATAAGGAGCAGCATAGGGTATCCCTACAAGGCATTGCCAGGAGAAAACCAGATGGCAAGTCAGAGACCAGAGAGCAAAAAAAGAGGAAAATGTAAATCCCTCTCTTGATTTTTTTTTTTTCCTCATAGAACTGGATTTAAAAAAAAAAAAAATATTTTATCTCCTTCATGCAGCCATTGCAGTCAGGGCAAGCTCTGTGTATCATCAGGAGATCTGGACAACTTCTTTTATACAGATGGAGCAGTCAGACATTACTCGAGCAGTCAAAGTTACCCACGGATGGTTGTTTTTATTGCTAACTAATGGGAGATTAGTTGCATGGAAAAAAAGTATTATGGAGGAATATTTATAGGGTGAATCTGCTGAAATGGTTCTTCCTGTGGTAAAAACTCTTTGAGAAAATTGGCTGAATCTGCAACAGCATCTTTTTTGGAAGATGGAGTATTTGGTCAATTCCGCATGTAGACACAGTAAAATCTCCCTGGAGATCACACGTCATCAGTGCTGTGATGCAACGTGGTCTTCAAAGTGGATCTCGTGGATCTTGTAGGTAATAGCTGATTTGCTATTAGACTGAAGGATAAAACAGTTATTTTATATATATGTGTGTGTGTGTGCATATATTCACTAAAATTTCTTTATCATGAAATCATTTAGCACAAGTAAGAGAATATGTGCAAAACAATCCTTGTGCTTTGGTATCAGCTCTATGCTGGCTTTAACACAGCCTCCCATTCAATAAATTTCAAAGATCATCAGGAGTTACGTCCACAGATTAGTTTTGGTTATAAAATCTCAATGTTCTGCTGTCTTGCCATGCGCCAGATTTTCTGCTGCAAGTGTTTCACCTCCTAATGGAGTGTGAGGAAGAAAAGCTGAGCACAAATAATGTTGATTCAATGAATTTGCAGCCTGCTTAAAGAACTTGGCTCTGCCCTAACAGGATTTTATGGGAAACAAAAGAAGAAAGGAAAATGGGTTCTCTGACAGAATAGAAATCCCCTGGTTTTGCTGATGCCAAACTTATCTCAGTGCCACGTGATGAGATGTCCCAGCAACACATAAGTAAGAACTGAGATCAGATTGGATCCACATTCATGAAAAAAAGCCCATCAAGAGTCATTAAATCCCTGCAATGACCTCCAAATGAAAAGACTTTGTGTGGGTGTGAGTGGAGAAAAATCCTGTAACTAGTTTTATCTTGGCAATGCAAAGCTTGTTGGAAATGTCTTTTAAATAGAAACACTGGGCAAAAGCAGTTCCTGAGACATCTGGAGCAGGGAGCGTCCAGGGTTGGGCTTAGACACATCCTTCCCTCTGCAGGGGTGGGGAAGCCACTGGACCCCAAATCACGTCCCTGCCCATCTCCTAACTGCACCAGAGAGCCTCTGAGAGGGCAGGGACCTGGCAGAACCAGACTTCCCAGCTTCTTCTTCCTTCTCTCAAGTCAGGGAATGACCAGGATGAGGTCAGGAGGTGAGGGTGCATCTCCACATCCACCTCTGTCAGCGTGTCCAGCAGCCCTGAAGATGCCAAGCACTCATCCCATTATTCCCTCTTGGCAAGAACACACCCATGATTACTAATAGGCTGACATTTTAATTTTGAGACATGCCTGGTAGAAAACAGAGGGAAAAACATTCAGGCTCACACTCTCTGGGTCATCTCTGTGTTTGGTTTGAGGCAAGACCTGTGAAAAGTCAGCCTTAGAGTCAGAAATGAAACGACAATTTTGGGTTACCTGTACATGGTATTTTGACAGGAAAAACTCAGCAATCCCCTCTTCCCCTGAGTCAACTCCCAGGACAGCCCACTGGATTTCATTTTTCAAGAAGTAATACTGCTTTGAAGCAGGAAGCACAGCAAAACCATAAGCATGCTGGATATTAAATACTTTACTGTATAAATATTGTGTTGTATGGCATTGCTTGATGGGAGCAAAGGCACATGGCTGAACAAAAACTCTGTCTTGGTATGACTTTTTGTGAGGGGCTGTTTTTTGCTTTTCTGGGGAGTTTGTTGGATTTTTTGGAGGTTACATCTCGGTCAAAAGCAATCAGATACCTGAGCTGCAGCATCCCTGTCTCTGGAGAGGGATTTTGTTGTCCAGCAGGAATCCAGCACCGGTGGCAGCAATGGGAAGTAACTGGTGAAACATTTCAAAGGGGAAAGCACATTACAGCAGAGTAATGAACAACTCAGTGCAATGTTTGCAATAGTAATAAACATTGGTTTAGTATGTATACTGCCAAAATCTATATTAAATCCATGGCAACGGGGTTAGTTTTTTCTTGGGCAGCCCAGTTTTGGGCTGTAAGTGCATTAAATCCTAGCTGGAAGAGAAACAAGTAATCTGAGCCTCAGCATGATCTCTCCTAGCTTAGCCCTCTCTCTTATTACAGTTGTTCACCCAGACTAGTGCCTTGAATGTAGATGAACTTGGAAAAACTACTGAAGCCAGCAGAAAAAGGTAGAGGTGTCAAACATCGTGACGGATTTCCGAACTGAGAGCGCCAGCTCTTCCTCTTCCTGCAGGGTTTCCTTGCATCCCAGCCTCTCTGAAAGTAAATTACCAGAGAAAACACTTACAATTTTCGTTTATATTAATCAGCATCCCTTTGTCTTCATGGGTGATAATTGCTCCTGACTTTCACTAAGTGAAAACCAGCAAGCCGAATCCACTGCTGGCATTCGCAGCGGGAGCTTCGCTGGGAATCGGGAGGAATGTGGCAGGGACACTTTCTGGGCTTTCCTCCTGTGCCCAACACCTCCACAGCACTACACAGGGCTACTGGGACACAATTACTTCCCCTTTTAAATGGGAAACCTCAGACACGGTGTTTTCTTGTCATTGTTATTAATTATGATTTATTCTTACAAGGACCGTTTTAAGCTGTCAGCACAGGAGGATTGGTGGCAGAGCTCTTCAGTCCTATCTCCAGGGACATGATGGTATTAATAATATCATCATTTTCTATTTTTTTTTCAATCTATTATAAAATCCATGAAGCATCAGAACAAGCCTTTGAAGCACCTTCTCCTCTCTGCTGTCTCTGACAGGAGCTGGTAGCAGTTGCTGAGGGAAGGGGCTAATTACGTACTCTCAGATAGGCAACTGCTCTATCAGGCAATTATTTGCTGGATTTTTATTTTTTATTTTTTATTTTTTTTGTATTTTAAAAATGAGAGGTTTAAATAGTGAATGCAATACATAATTACCGAGGCGAATTCTGAAATGCTGAAGGCAAAATGACACATTGCATCTCAGCGGGATAATTTTGCTAAGATTTCAGAACTTATTTATTTATCCATTCATTTATTTATTATTAATTATTTATTTGAAGCTGTTCTCATTTTCCCTGCTTGTTTTTATTTCTATCTAAGAATTGCAGCTTTTTTTTATCTCTACCAGTGGAGGCTCACCTTTAATAGGCTGGTTCATACCTGAAGCATTCTTGAAATTTGCTATAAAACTTTATCTTTTACTCCCTTTCTCATCCCTCCTTGTTGTTTTTATTTTTTTCTGATGCCTTTTATTTTTTTTTAAATATGGCATTTTAAATCTATAAAGAGACAAATTTTGTATATTCTTCCACAATAAAAATACTAGAGAGCTTAGAAGAAAATACATTTCCAAACTTCAGCTTAGTTTTGCAGGGCCTATTTTTGTTTTATGAATACAGAAATATCTGTGCAGTTCCTCTGCTGTGATAGATTAAAACTATGCAGCTAAGACAACTAATAAAAGGTGAAAATATGCCCTCCATAAACTAGAAGGTTATTTGAAGAGCCCTATTGTTTCTTCTTCAAAAGATATATATCAAAATAAATCTAATCATTTGAATTATTAATAAAGAAAATACCTGTTTTATTCCAAAGAAAAGCTGACTTTTCTTTGGTTCTGCTGCTTTCACAAATGAAAGTGGCAAATAACCTCCAGAAAAAGGAGAGCTCTTCCTAAAGTGTGGATCTCCTGTTCATGAATAAGCAGAGTTACGTTACTGAAAGGATTGATTAATGGGACATCAGAAAAGTGGAACTACATTACAGTAATATTATAATACTGCATTACTGCTGATACCCTGAAATGTTGCACATTTCCAAAGCAGACAGTGCACTAGAGGCACTGAGTTTCCTGAAGAGTCCACGACTGAATAAATGTGTTCCAGCCCAATGTACAGCCCTCATAAATCAGCTCATTATTTCTTAGAAATCACTATATGTAACTGAAATTGGTGTCGTGTTTATAACCCCTGCTCACAGAGCACGTGTGTGGAAATGGGCTAAAAACTGCTGAATAGATATTTCGGCCTTAGGTGACCTTCATTTAATCATCTTTCATATGACACAGAGGAAAATAACAGTGTTAAAGAAGAAATTAATATAATTTCAGGGATTTATCTCCAGCAGTCTCATAAGGTCATTTATGAACTCCAGTAATCATGGTGGATGTCCTTCTCATGTGTGCTGATTGAGAGGTCAAAACTGGGATGTTTTTACAGCTTCATAATTATTTTCTGAGTGGGTTTTTTGTTTTTTTGGTTTTATGAAAAAAGTGCTTCACTAGTGTGGTTTAGCAGAACAGGAGAAATGGAAATTTATGTCAGGAATACAGGAAAGGACAGAGCCTCTCTATTATGCAGACTGGGAGATTTTGGATGCAGCCCCACATCACAGAAAGTGGAGAGAGAATGGAAATGCAGCACCTTGGAGACTCTCCTGCTGTCTCAGGCCAGCTCCCAATTCATCCAGGAGACAAAGGAAGGCCTGGAGATGAAAGTCCAAACCCACTGTCACCGTGTCACAGCAGGAGGAAGTCGCCAGACAACACCTAAGTGTTGTAATAGCTCCATATTGAGCCCAAAGCCTTTTGAAATGAGCAAACAGACTTTGATGTGGCAGCGTGGGATCTGCTCTCCATCACCACGGGGGGGATCCTGCAGGGGCAGGGGATGCCCTGGCAGCTCCATCCGGAGGCACAGGGATGGATGGATGGATGGATGGATGGATGGATGGATGGATGGATGGATGGATGGATGGATGGGTGCCCAGCTTGGTGGATGGAGCAGCTCCTACCTTGACCTCACAATATTTTGCCCTCCATTGCCTCTGGCAGAGGGAATGCAGAGGCAGACATGGGGTGGGAAGGGAAGAGCTGCATCAGGCTCAGGAGGGGGAAGAGCCAAGCTTTAACTTAAGCCACTCCTGCTAATTCCTGTGCCTCCCGAAGCTCTGTACTTAACACTCACGGTGTTTAACTTTCTCAGTAGGGAAAAGTGCTGAGAGCCTTTCCAAGGTAAATAAACCACAGCCACCTTGCACTGTGGGCTCATGTCTTACCCAAAGCCTGTGGCTTCCTCCTCCACAGCTTTTTTCTATACTTGCCTTTTCCTTCTGCTCAAACCACAGAAATCCCCTACAATCATCTCCTTACCTTCCATCTCAGCTGCTGTAACTTCCCTGGAAATTTTGCCAAATGCCCAGTTCCCACTGAGGTCCCGTCCACCAACACCCAACAGCTCTCACTCCTCACCACCCTTCTGGGTGCTTGGCTCTTCCAGAGTCTCGGGTAACACTGCCACCCACTTCCAAGGTTCCCATTCTTGGCACTCTTGCACTCAAGAGAGACCCTCACGTCCCCTGTCCATGAGCTGATGTGATCACTTCAGCCCCATCAGCATCTTCTCCAATCCATCAGCCAAAGGACCCCCCCCATGCTTCCCACAGCTCCATTCCTGCTCTCCTCTGCTGCTTTTATATTCACTTCATGTCTCCATGGTCTCACTTATAACAATAAACTCAGTTCTGGGATGAGTTTAAAAAAAAAATTAAATCCTTGATATTCAGCAAAATAATGAAATTCTGAACTTTTTAAGTAAAAATTATGCCTTGTCTGTGAGGTGACCAGACCTTGCCCCTGCCTGCTCCAGCCTCAGTACTGCAAGCACAGGGAGAGAGGGAGGCAGGCAAAGAACATGACATATTCTGTGTCTCACTGCAGGAAAAGGTCTTTATACCCTGGGGTCCAGGTGATGATGGCAAACAAACACCTTCCTGAGCTCCTCCCAAGCTTGGACATGTTAACACAGATCAATTACTTATAAAGCAGACTACATTTCTAAAATGAGAGAAGCTGTTGGGTGTCTCTGCCAGGATTGTCACTTAAAAATGAGAGAGACAGAAAATTTCCAATTTTCTGCTTAGGTCATTTGTTTAACAAATATTTTGCTTTTTGCATCATTTAATAAATCCTATGCCAAGGCTGCTGCAGAAATTTCAGTTTGAGAGGAAGAAAATTGTTGGCTCCTTTCACAAGACTTACTCAGAGTCTCTCACTGGTTCCAAGATGTAATTGTGAGTTATGCCATGGCTACAGCCATTTCTGCTGAGTGTGCAACACAGGCCACTGCCCAGTATCACGTACATATCTGCAATTTTTTGTGTCTAGTGAAAAAATCTGATGAAAAATTCAGATTGACTGAAACTCATGGATGAAATTCCAGCTACAGCAGGTGGAGCTAAAAATTTCCTCCCAAATTTCCACAATGCATAAGAAGGTATTTTCCATGCTGGCAAAAATATGATTTTTCACATCTTGTATTTAAACTCTCAAATAAGGACCTGCAAGTATATTCATACAGCCATACACAGTAATCTCTAGCTACCTTAATTTATGTGAATTGCTACTCAGATATTTTATGTCAGCCTGCACTGCAGTTGCCAAACCCCTTGCAGACCATATTATTTTACCTCTGTCAAACAAGGGAGAAAACCTGTAAGTATTTAAGTGCAGATTAGATGCAGCTTTGTAGAAGCTGATAAAGGGACTTGGCCAGGACAGCTGTGAGCCATGGAAAGTCGAGTGGCTGGTCCAGCAATGAGCACATGCAGAGAAAACGCAGAGCAGAGCTGGAAACAGGATCCAGGTCCATGAAGTCCTGCTGGTTTCCCAGCCAGACATCTCTTCTCTACCTGCTGGAGATAGTCTTGGCCCTCCACTGCTTTGGAAATGGGCACACATGAGTAGGAATTTCCACAGCAGTAGCTCATTCCCCCTGTGTGTCACAAGAATCTTGCAGATTCCCTGGAAGTGTTCAAGGCCAGGTTTGATGAGGTTTTGAACAATCTTGTCTAGTGGAAAACCCCCAAGGCAGAGGAGTTGTAACTACTAGATCTATAAGGTTCCTTCTAACCCAAACCATTCCATGGTTCAGACCTTTCTTTCTCCAAGGGTTTTCCTTATACATCAGTCACTGCCTCCATTTCTTGCAAAAATCAACACCACTGAAATCCCAATAAGCACAGCAATTTAGAAGAACTCTATGTCCCATTCTGATCTCTTTCACCTCAGCCTCAGGCCAAGAGGGAACAACCAAAAATATCATGATTGCATTCTGGTCAGAAAAAGCCACCCTAAAAATTCAGCACCACACATATGTCATAATGACAGAGCAGGAAAATGCAAAGAACCCTGAGAACTCTTTTTTTTTAACCTTTGACTCGAGGCAATGGAGGGGAGGGCATTAAAGACTCTCTATAAAGAGACATCAAAGGAGAGAATGTGCTAATCCCAGTGAAATAACAAATTACACCCAAATCTCAGGAAGACAATGCCTGTGGTTCTCCTGGAAGAAGTTTTCCTGTAAGAGTGAGGGAATCTGAGTTAATCCATGGGAGCTGGGGTTTCCAGCAGCAGCCTCTGGGAGCTGAGGCAGGTGAGCACTTTACCAAGGCTGACCAGCCTCTAATAAGCCACTGTGCTAATAAGGAGAAAACTCATTTCATCCACCATTAAATATCCATTAAGGACTTTAATTCTTGCCAGCTCGCTTGCACAAAGCAGAGTCAATGGAGAGTTGTGTTTATTAAGCTTCACTATCCATTTTGCCCAAAACAGCCTCATACCATATAGAGAAAAGCCAGGGGTCCAATAGATAAGCGCTGTCAAAGATATCCCAACTGGTTTCCCTACTAATAACTTAAGTGTTAATGGAAGTAGGCTTCCACTCAGGTTCCTTGGTCTCCTTAAATCCAAAAGTCTCCTTGGTCTCTCCAAAATACTTCCCAGGTTTGTTTTAAAAAGCATGAATGACCAAGGTTTTTATGCTTCCCATGAAATGCAGTACTCACTGACTTCTTTGGGATGCTCCTACATGTAGATAGTGGTAAAAAAAATCATAAAGATTCAGACATCATATAGTGATTGTATCTTTAGTATTTTCTAAAAAAAAAAAACCAACAACCCAAACCTAATATTTTCTTCTTTAAATAGAATTAGGAACTAAAGATTTCCACACTCTGTGAATTTTTAAAAGCCCCTTTACCTGCAATGTAAAAGATCTCTGTCAAACCTGGGAACCTGGGGAGGAGTGGTTGGCCCCTGTGCAGGGATGTGCAGGGATGCAGGGATGGAGTGGGAAGGAGACATCCACCTTCCAGTCAAGAAGCAGTTTTCTCCATTTTGTTATACAGTTCTGTGCTTCATTTTTCAGAGAGAAAGAAACCTTTTCACACACTTGTGTATGGCCTGTCCTTAGGCTGTTTATTTCTGCTCAGATTCAAGAGGAAGACAAAGCATCTGGGACATGCAGTCCTATTCCTAAGTAAGCAGGTTTAAGGGAGTTGTGATTAACATCAGATAATTCTGGGATCTTATGGAAAATGAAACCTCTCAGACATTTCAGATTTGTCTCCCGCTGATTTTGGAAAACATTCTTCACTCAGAATTAGATTCTGTATCTTTAATTCATGTTTTCTGCTTTTACATTAAACTCAACTAATAGGGTTTCTGAAAACGTTTGAAAATATTGGTTCTGCTGCACTTTCTTCTTCTTTTGATCAAAAAGCATGACAAACAAATCATCTACAATAGCTTTCATTTAACTACTGGCTCTACATATCAGAATACTTCACTGCTTCCAGCAGTTACCAGTTTAACAAACTATTTCTTTCCCCTAGGGGAGAAAGTCTTGCCAACCTCAACTAAATATTTGGACTTACAGGTTGTTAAGAGTGCTGTATCAGATTTATTTTTATGGCTCTAGAAGAGATCATGGCTACTTCTCAGAACAAACTCAGCATTAGAGCCCCAGCTCTGGAGTGTCTGGAATGCAAAGCATGGAAGTTGGAAAGAAAACAGGTTTCCATGGTGGATGAGAAAACCTACAGACCATGATTCCTGAGAGTGTCATAGGGATATTTGCCACATGGAATAATTTCTTTTCTGACAGAGCTGATCAAAATTTGTCTAATTTCACTTTCTTAAAACAAAAAAAAAAAGAGCAAACAAACAAACTCAATGAAACAAGCAACTCAAAATATTCTGAATCATGAAAGAAAACAACCTGGAAACAGAATCTTCCCAAATTCCACTATATCAATATTGTGGTCCTCCATGGACATCCAGTGGTTTTTTTATAGTGCAAAAAATTGTGTTTCTGAATAGAGGCACTTAAATGAAAATGCCACTTAGCTTTTCATGCAAGGCCAAATGCCTCCTAAACATTAAACCTTTGGATTTTTCAGGGAAAAAAAATCTACTTTCCTCAACACACTTCAAAAAGAGACAAAAAGGTGAGAGGAGCTGTTTTTCCTGTTTTTAAAAAGCATTATGCAGGAACCTAAACTGATTTCAGATTTTAAAAAAAAGGTTATATTTCAAGGTCTCTGCATTGATTATCTTCAGAGAAGGAGATTGGTGCACTCCAGCTCTAGCAAAGGTGTGCAAAAGGAAACAGGAGAGAACAAGAGAAGCTCCATAAAACAGGGGCTGTGTTTTGTCTGTTTGCCTGCTTTGCACTGTTCCTTTGAGTTGTGCTGATTCCACGGGAGCAGAGGATGCTCAGCTCCCAGAGGAAGGGCTCTGTAATTACCATCACTGCTGTGATCAGGGTATTGATCTGCAGTGAAACAGCACAGCAGCAGCATATGGGAGTGCTCCTTTTATCCCCAGGATGGAGGCTTGGGGAGTTTATCTTCCTGGGAGAGTACCTCCTTCATTTTTTCCTGCAAACCATTAAGAGTATTGACAAACTAGTGAGATTTTATCAGAAAGGGTTGGGTTTTTTGTTGCTTTTTTTGTTTTCTTGTGGGTTTTTTTTTAAGATTAAATATCTCAGTGATGCATTGATTTTTATTTATCAGGGAAAAAGACTCTTCTAACAAAACACTATCATCAAGCAATCAATTCCAATTACCTTATTTAAAAAACCCTAAAATTTCTGAGCACGAGAATGCCAAATAATCCAGTTTTTGCAGCCTTTGGACTACTTGTTAATATTTATCCTTTCAAGATAAGTCTAATGCTTGCTATAAAATTAAACTGCAAGGGCTAAACTCTCCTTTCATTGATATGCCAACCCCAAAAGATATAAGAATAGGCTGTGTTGTTCCCTTCTTAGGCACATGGGTCTGAATCCTACAACCGGTGTTGCTCCTTTATATTCTGCATGCATTTGCTTTTTGCTCCTGGCAGATAAGCTGAGCGCTATTAATATGAATTTCCTCACATAAATATGTTAATATGCTATGGCTAAATGCAGATAAGTAAGGAGTTGGAATGAAAAAAAAGTCCTCTCCTCATCCAGATTTTCAGCCATGCTCTTTTTTTTTTGCCGTCTCTTTTCCAAGCACTTTAAGATTTCAACTTTCCAAAAAAGACAAAAAAAAAAAAAAAAAAAAAGAAAAGAAAAAAAAAGAAGAAAAGCCAAAAAGAACAGAAAATGAGGAAGAAAAGCCCCACCTGCACCAGAAGTGGTGCCAATATCATCTGTGCAGTGCAGCCTTCACAGATCTCCTTTATGGAGCAGGATGGAGCCCAGGTGTGATCACTCCACTGGGTGCTGTCTGCATCTAAGAAACTCTTTCCCCTTCAAACTCCCGTTTTTCAGCAGTGTCACTTCACTGTTGCTCTTCCGTGAGTTGCATGCTGTGATTCTTTTTCATGCATTCAGTTATTCTATTCATTTCTAGTGATGTACATGATTACCTAGGAAAAATGAAGGAGAAATCCATACAGTTCTAAATTCCTAAAGAAAACAAAAACAAACAAACCCCCCCCCCCAAAAAAAAAAGTGTGGTTTATTTCTTTTTTCCAGGGAAATATGCTCAATATCTGAATCCTAGTTCCTGTTACTTAAGGAGAATATGGTGGGTTTTTTGAAGTGAATTCCCCTAATCTACCTCCATTTCCTAGAAAAATGTCAGATGTACCTATATAGAGAATCAGCCACTTTAACATTCTAATAGGCAACCTTTGAATCAGTTAATTAGATTGCATGCAACGCAGTAATGAGGTCACAGAAACTAATTTGATGACCTTTGTTATAAATAGCTATTAATTAATGTATAATTAATCTTCACATTCACAGGAGACATTGCATGCGCCTTGTACATGAAAACAAAAATTAGAAAACATCATATTCGTGTTATATATGATTGTTGATTAGATGGTTATCATATTTAAATGGTTTCCAAATTATCATGCAGATAAGCAATGAAGGCAATCAGATAACAACGATTTGCTCAGCGTTAGAGTTTGTTCAGTGCATGACGACAAGCTAAATCATCCAGCAGCTGTTTGAACATGAGGCACACTCACCAACACTTCCTAAAATAACATCCCTTGCTTACAAAACCAGGATCCTACTTCTCATAAAGCTTGGAATTCACAAAGGAGAAAAGAAGAAATAACCATAAGCAAGGACAATAGCAGGATTATCAGAGATGATGTGTAATGTGTCTTTTCACTCCACTTTTTTGGCTTCATTTCACAATTAATTTATCTGCAAAAACCTTTCTCCAAGCTTTGGTGGCAATACTGAAAAAAAGATAGATTGTCCTGTACTCATCTCCGTGCCCTCAATCCCTCCTCCCTGGGCACAGTGGGAAGAACAAATATTAGCAGAGCTTAATGGCCAGGTCAGTGGCAAGCTTTGAAAGTGTGGATTTAAAATGTGGGATGAATTCTGCAAAATGACTTTAAATGTGTTACATCTTGTCCGATGTTATTAATGAAGGAAATGACCTACTTTCTTGCTCCACAGATGAGGGGATAACTCATTAATGAGCAATAATATATTAGGATTTCATATGAGGAGCTACCAAGCTAAATTCTAGGGGTCTGTTGGTGCTCCTGTTTTAGACCTTAGCAAATTCTGTCCTAAAAAATCTGCCCATGGAGTATGGTTGCACTGTCAAGTCTTTAATTTCCAATTCCTCTGGCTTAAGCTCCAGAAAAAATCATTCCCAGATCACCATAACCCAAATAATCATTTCTGCATGGTCATAAGAAATTATTTTAAAAAATTCTAAGTATCAAGATTTGATCATTTCTAGGAAATGGCTGTAAAAATAGTGCTTTATTGTTTCCAAATTATTTCCAGATCAAAACTGTTCAATTTTCAAATGTAAAGCTTCAATCTGCAATCATTTTTAAGTAGCAGTTTTCTTCCTGTCAATAGCTGTATTGAACTCGTGTTCTGAGTTCAGAAAATGAAACCACGTCCCCTCAGTGTTACAAACTCCCAGGCTGGAGGACTCAGATTGTTCCCTGGCTCACATTACACCAACTACAGAGCTGGACTTTCATTAGCACTAGGGCTAATTAAAAGACATGGGATCCAAACTGTTCTGACAGAATGTTGGCTACTTGACAAAATTAATATTTTTTGCGAGAATGCTTTCCAGAGAGGAAAGTCAACTTCTTTGTGCAAAAGAAATGCTTCCCTTTCATTTTTCCCTCCCACAATTTTTGGGACACACACAGGCACACACCCCCATAACTTGGAGGCAGAGGTGCCACCACACATTTCTTGTCCCATTTGCATTGAAATTCCACTGAGCCACTTCCCATTTTCTGCATTGAAATATCTACCAAATGAGAGGGGAGATGAGGATGCTTCACAGGAAACAACATCCAGGCAGAAATCCAGGGATTAAAAACGAAATAAATTAAGAATTAGCAGACTCCTGTTCTTCATTTCCCATAGAATACTGACACAGCTTTCTGAGTCTATTTTTGAGACAACTGAAAGCATTTGGGTTTCTGAGAAGTTAAATATTTCTTTTTTTAAATGACCCTCTGTTTGTGATTAGATATCTTGCAATATTTTACTGTAGTTGGTAAATCAGATGAAAAAGAACTTACTGAAGCATAACTATTGCCCTGGAAAGTAGAAATATTAATTTTTTTTAAATAGTGCCGGGTTCTCTGATCTCCAACAGAAAAGACTGAAAACATAGTAAAAATTTAAAATACTGAGTCTGCAGTCAAGATTAACATTTGCCAATGTCCCTTCAGCTTATGTTATATATTTATTTTTTTTAAAGTCCTTTTACATTTATTGCAATATACAATTAAAATTTTCCTTTGGATTTGACAAGAAATAACAATGAGACCAATCAAGCCAGGTCTATTGATATTCCACTGCCAGCACAGGTAAAATACATATATTTGAAGAGAGACATTAAACTTGGATGTGGGCTAGGATTTTCTCTCTTTGAGTTTCCTGGATGAAAGGTTGGTTAATAAGTGTTGGGGCTGTGATGTATTCTTAATACTCCTGGAAGAGCAGATTTCTGTTTGGAAAGTCCACTGATGTTTTTAAAGAGAGAATCCAAAAGTTGCCACCAACTGCTGGGTGGTGAAGGCAGGATTGCCCACAGATTGTTACAACTGGCATGTTAAACTCAGCCTACGATTTATTTCAGAGCTCCCTGTAAAGCAGGTGGGTAGAAAAGGGCAATGATGGAAAATCCTGGCTTATTCCCCTCTCCTTGGTAACAGCCTAAGTGTGAAGATTATGGGAATGAGAGGAAAAGTGGAGGATTCTGCCAGTAATTCTCTTATTTAGACAGTCTCAAGTCCAATGTCTCATGGTGCAGTCTCAGCTCCCACTCATCCCTTACCTGCTCTTCATTTATTCAGTTCCTGAAGCTAATTTTCTTATTAATGTGAAAAGAAATTTAGAAAGTGTAATTTAATCTGCTTCTGTCCCTCTTCACAGTCCCCAGTGCTAGAGAGAGAAACAAAGACCTGCCTGAATGCATTGTTGATTCTGTATTAAATAACCTGTTGTATGACCCTAGTGCTAAAACTTTGCTTTTCTGCTGTAGGATATTAATGATTAATAACCAAGTGGCACTCTGGAGGATAGCACCAGCTCAGGTTGCCATAGCCAACACACAAACAGAGGGATATATTAATATAAACTATTACAATAAAGCAGTTATAATAACCTGCAGCCACCCTGAAGGACGAGAAGGATAAGAGAGAGGAGAGGGCAATTTTCCTTTGGTAGGTGGATACAAGGAAAACAGCCACATGTTGTCAATAATCCCCTAAGTACTGTGAAGATGCTTTCCTGAAAGCAGTGTCCTCTGGTACCCTGCTCCAGTCACCAGGCACCCAAATATTGCTGGGTAAGTAGCATTTTGGGATAATTCTCTGAACCACCATCAGATTGGAAATAAGCCTGGTTTGCTCCAGGCTGCAACTGTTGAAGTTAAATTCTTTCATGAAAATTAACCCCCCAAAATGCAAACTGCTATTGCAAGCTTACTGAATTTTGGAAATGGGAAACCATGGATGCTCAGCCAGGCTTGGCATTGATTCTTCTCCAAGCAAGAAGCAAGAAGAAAACCCCAAACCAGAAACCAAACCTTCACTAAAGTGTTGGCATACAGCAGATGCAGAACCACTTAAAAAACCTTCCTGTATATTGATTTCATGGTCTGGATACCCTTCTTTCATCCTGACTCTCTTCCAGAAGGAGTCCCAAGCCTGCATTTTTTCCCCTTCCACATTGTGGTGTCTGGGATGCAGCCAGGGGATGCCAGAGCTGGACAATCAAGGGAGCAGAATCTGAGGATGCTACATAGATAAAGCAGACCAGAATTCTAACACAGGTATCTCCTTCCTTAAAAGGAAAAAAAAAGTAAATATCACTAAATAATGCAGGTATAAACAGAAAAAACAAAGCTTATCTGCTGTTCTCCCACAGTTTGTGTACTCAGTTTTCTTGAAAGTGTCTCCATAGTGTGGCATTTTTCACTGTTAGATATGTTGGTGTTACCATTTAATTCATTACCCAAGGGCCTGTAGTGTAAAATACAATTTTCCTACTTGGATTCCAACCATACCTGCCATGCATAATAAAAGCCACACATTCATTTTGCAAAAATAAATCGAATTCCTTTCGGGGGCAAGCTTTTATAGATGGCTGAATCTGCAGTGCTTCTGATTAGACTAGAATGAAAAAGGAAAAGGGAAGAAGAAGGGGGGAAAAAAAAATCTGTCCCTGTGGATATTTGCTCAGAGTGCTTTTGGGAAGGAGGGTTTCCTGCTTCTCTAAATGGAGCATTGGTTGTCAGCCGTGTGGAGCACACAGAGACGTGTGAGACAATCACGGTGCTGTTACACACCAGGCACAGATGCACACATGGACATACTCTCTGGCTTGTTAACACGCTCCAAAGCAGCTCTGTGCAGCTTCCACGAGCCTTCCCCCCTCTTTGCTGGCTGATTTCCCCTCTTTGCTGGCTGATTTCGAGAGCTGGCCCAGCTCGGTGGGCTGGGGAAGGACAAAGCCACGAGCCCAGCACCTCAGCCCCTCTCCGAGCATCACCCAGCCTGGCCCTGCCAACAACGTTGACATGAACAGCTCAGTGTGACCTGCTAGCTGGGGTGTTCATCCTGGAAAAAAACTGCTCAGGGAGCCCTGGCTGACAAGTTCACTTCAAGCTCCTCCAGATGGGTTTGACAGCACGAGTTCCTCACAGGGGCTGTCGTTGCCTAGTGAGTTATTAATGTGTATTAGTGATTAATGGTCAATGGTTTGACTCGATGCTCTTAGAGGTCTTTTCCAACCTTAATGACTCCATGACTGTATCATTTATTATACCACCATTTGTTTATTTTGCCCTGAAAGTGGCACTCTGCACTGCTGTTGTGACAGGCACACAGAGGAACCGTGCAGTTCTGTGCTTAATTTCCACGGAATTAAATAGGATCTGTGGTTGCCCAGCACCTCAGAGGAGCAGGCACTAATTGCCAAGCAGTGAATGGAGCACTGAGAAGCACTGAGAGCAGAAAAGTCAGCTATGATGCCACCCAGAAGATTAAGAAGCTGTCATGCTTGCTCACAGTAAATCATTAGCCAACATGTTTTATAAAATAATAACAACATACATTGCTCCCTGCAGTCTGTGCTTGCTTCTGTGTGAAATGTAGCACAAGTCTGTAAGAGGGAACAGAAATGAGAAGTTCAAAGTGAGGGATGGGAACACTGCAGTCAGTCCCTCTGTCCTTGGGCTGCCCAGTACAGCAGCCTGAGAGCATAGAAAATCAGCAGCCTCCATATGAAGCTGCATATTCCTGCAAGAGAAATCCCATCTGTATCTCCAATATCTGCTGAAGGCTGCCATTCCCTCTCCCAGGCCTTAATGGGAACCTCTCTGGAGTCAAGCAGAGCATGATCTGCATTCCCTGGGTTTCAGGCATGTCCCAAAATCATCTGACTGCAGAAAGGCTTTACCATGCACAGGTTCCAGCAAAGGGCTGGCATTCCTTATCATATCTGCTGGTTTTTCATATCACTGGGCTGGTGCAGGCATAACATATCAGCAAATGTTCATTTTGAGCTCACTCACTAGTCCTCCTTCCTGTTCTAATACTGTGTGGAGTTCACTGTGTCTGTTTAACTCCAGTCAAATTAGAACCACGGCACGTAAGGAACACCAATTTGCAGAAGTGTGTGATTCAGCCAGAGAAATAACTCCCAGGACTCCTACTGTCTTATCAAGTGATTTTAAGATTATAGTGGCACGGTTAATTTTGGATACCAAGCTCCTGATAGCTGAATAAATAGCTCAGTAAATAAGCACAGAATCTCATCATTCTGATCCACAGTTGGGCTCAGCATGTGAATTAAGATTTGAGTTCCCATCCATCCTCTAGGGAAGGAAAACATTTGTGCAAAACACATTCACATATTCCATTAAGACTGTCCCAAAACGGTTCAACCAGAATCCAGACTTCTGGGTGCACTTACACCTTGTGCCCACGAATAAAACTTAAACACAAACCTTACGAGAAAAAATAATTAACTTCTCTTTAAAAACCAACAATAAAATAACAAGGAAGCTTGGCAATGGTCAACTTTTTCTCTTGCCCTCTGTTCCTGATTAACTTTGCTGGAACATCTACAGCATCATGTGTGCATTTTGCAGCTGTCCCACCAGTGTTAAAGGAAGTTTTGCATGTTCAATAAAGAAAGCAGCAATAGACCTCACAGGCTTGATCCTCATTCCCAGGCACTCCTGAATGTGATCTGACACTGGTGGAATTTCACAGGAGTATGGACACCCCCTCAGGGGGATGACCACAGCCCATCTGAAGAGCCCTGGGGAGAAAGAGTTTAGGCTCAGATGAGGCTTATCTCCATTCTTTCTCTCTCTTCCTTCAAGGGAAGGTGCCACAAAGCAGAGGGAGCAGAGGGAACACTTCCCACCAACTCCTGCAGACTCCTTTCCCAGCCTTTCTCCTTGCTCCATCAGCTTGCCATTAAAACACACATGCCTAATGGGAGAGCATTTAGATAAGTTTGCTAGCACTTGAATTAACAGTCTCTTCACCAATACCAAATCAGACAACATTTCCAGGGTGATACATTGAAAATCTTGTGAGAACACAGGCAGAAGCACTAATTGTGTGTGTATCATTAACCCCAAGCTGATAAAACATTAGCTGCTTAACTCCTGCCAAATGTACCAGGCACCTCTTCCAACAGTGTCTTATTGTTCGAATTTTAGAAAGTGAGAGTACTTTAGCTTTGGTTAAATCACTTCAGAATTTGTTGAGTTGGGACTTCAGAATGTTCATAGTCATTACATGACTTAAAATGAAGAAGGAATCCTTTCAAACAAAATGCAACATTTCAGAAGTTGGGTTATTTTTTATCTTCCTAAATTATTAGAATTCACCTTTTTTTTTTTTTTTTTTTTTTTTTAATCAAACATTTTTGGCCCTTCCAAACTACTGAGTTTCAGAAAGGCTGAGGAAGACAGGCAAAATGCCCCAGTGCATGGTCTGGAGTGCCTGGCAAAGAGCAAAGAGTTTGACAACAAAAGAAGGGGCACGTGTAAGGAGATGTGCAATCCCATGTGGAGTGATTTGTCTTAAACCTCTCTCACTTCTGTGCCACAGCAGCATTTCACCTTTGATTGTGCTGCTGCTGCTGGTTTGATCATAGTATAATAGAAATTATTACATGCATATTTATATGTGTATTGCAAATATGCTATGCACATGGATAGAACTGTGCCTGGATAAATGCAGTCTCCCTCCCTGTGCATCTAAGCCATCCCCTTCTGAATACACAAATCCCTTGGTTTTAGATTTAAAGAAATTAAATTCCACCCAGTGGACATTGGAGGCACCTTGTCCACTTTTGGATGCTCACACACGATTCTCTGTATGTGGAATTTCACTGAAAATATTTTAATTTTTAATTTCCCAAAGTTAAGCTTGTATTTGGATTCAGTAGGAGTCTGATGAGCAATCCTACTTGCCCCACAGACGAGTAACATATACAATTCAATTCAAGCATGTAATTAATAGTCACTGCTTAAGGGCTGTATTTAATTTGATTTATAGCACATAACCTTATTTTTCAGCCCCACTTGTATTTAGCCCTATCAGCAACGCTTTCTTCCTCTGTCTTTCATTTGCTGCATACAAGAGTGTCTGGATTTTTGGGCCAAGTTGGTTATTCCATGCCACCCCTGTCCTGCTCTGCTGTGGCTCTCTCATGATGGATATGCCCCAACTTCTTATGTGGCATGAAAAATAACCATTAGCTACAAAAAAATAGATCAAGTTATAGCGAAAACCAAAAATAAATAACTGGGAGTGGATTCCTGAGCCGTATCTTCCCTTCCCCTTCTCCAGGCAGCATCAAAGGCTGGATTTCTGCCAGCTGCTTCTTCCTCGAAACCCAACCAAAATGAGTTTTATGCTGGACAAATGCTCTCGAAGCCTTTCTGCAGAATAAACTTGCCCTGCTTGCAAGTGGCTGGGCAAGGCTTGGAGGCCCTCTGATTGCCATGGAGAGATCAGCAAACCTCTCTGAAAGCCATGTCAGCCCCATTTAATTATTTTGCTTCACACTTGGGTGCCTTTAACACAACAGTGCCTGCAAGGTGTTCTCCATGCTGGCGGCTGCCTGGGAGAAGAGCAGCTGATTTAGAGGTTGGAGGGGAATTAAAAAGCCCCAACAAAGGTCCATTATGGTTTCCAAGGAGAGCAAAATCAAACGAAACGAGAACTAAAAACAATTGCCCTGGTAATCAGCACCATGATTAAGGAAATGGACCAAAGAGAGACCAAAAGATGCATCATAAATCTTGAGGATCAGCTGCCCACATGCTGCTCTATTACAGCTGGCTGCTCAGCACCTCATTAATGCCATGTAGTTCAGATGCTGGAAGATGCCTGCTCATGATAGCACTGATAAGACATTATTCCTGTGTAGAGGAGTCTCACTCTTCATCTGGGCAGCATTTCTGAAAATATTTCTCAAAGTCCAACATAAAGCCTCGCCTTGCCAAGTGTGCCCAGGCAATGTGCATGACTTCTGGTAAAACCAGAACTCCTGAGAGCTCTTTCCTGAGGCCACATCCACCACATTTCAAGAGAAATGAGGCCAAGCAATTTCCCAAAGAATGGTGTCAATGCATACCCATTGGCCAGGCCCATTGGGATGGGTGTTGGCTCACCAGGAATGCATTTGATGCTTGTACAGTTAAGGTTTTTTTGGTCCTAATTTTAATTTCTGATATGTAAGCAAACATTAGAGTTGTTTGGTTTTGGGTTTTTTTTAATATTAGGAATTATATATAATATTAAAATTATATTTATATTGTATATAACTAATTATATAAAATACAGTCCACATTAAGTGACCAATTACAGTATTTTTCTTCCCTTCCTAGCCATTAACTTGTTGTCACATGACTTCTTCCTCCTTGTTAAGTGCTTGTCTCAAAACATTTTTTAAGTGAAAAGTTGCTGGTGTTGCTGGTCTAGATATTGGCAGAGAAGAGTTGGTACAGTGGGTTCTATTTTCATATTCTCCAGATCTCTCCTGAGTTTCTGTGCATGTTATTCATCCCAGAGTTATACTGATGAAGAAGTGACTTTTGTATATAACTACCTAATATGCTTGCTTTTTTTTTTTCCAGGATGGTGAAAAGCCAAAACACATAAAATAATATTAGCATTGATCAGCATTAATTTTGCCAGCAGTTACATTTTCCAAATTCTGTTCTCCACCTTATAATAACATTCTCAAATTATAAGGCACAAGACTCAAATTGCTACTTACACTGACATCAAAATGTAGCAATTACTCTTGTTATAAGGAAATAAGTGTGTGGGAAAAGAAGCAGGTTTGTGTCTTTTCTAGGCCTGTTTCCATATAAATCCATCTTTCCACTATCAGAAATATTTCTTCACAAGAGAAAGGAAAGAGAGTTTGGTCCCTTCATGATAGAATTGACCCGAACACCACAACTGCATGTCCTAGGCTTATTTCTGTATGAACAACGATTTTCTCAGGAAAATGGTCATGCATGATTAAAAAATAAGTAAATCAATATTAAAAACTATCAGAGCAATAGGAAGATTTTGAACTATTATTTTATGCTGTCTTTCACTTAACTGCATTGGCAATTTTTCCATCCCATTTCAGCATTACTGTTTTGCACGGTTAACATCTTAAAGGATTCTTCTCTTCCTTTATGTGATTTTTGAAAAATCCACTTCATCTTTAAAATATTCATTTTAGTAGTGAATGGTAGCTACTGATTATCACTTAATTTAATGGAATTATTATACACTATAATTATTGCATAGTTATTAAACTTATTTCTTTTAGGTCCTAGCTCATGGAGACCATAAACCTTACTGTGATTGCAAACAAAATATAATGCTGCACTTTGAAGAGTGACCTTCCTTACTGATGGGTTCATTTCTTGATTGGTTTATTGAAAGTGAAAAGAGGGCAGAAAAAGGGGTAACGAGCATCCAGAAGAGCTGATGGATGTAATGAGATCGTGATTTCAGGTGAGACAAAACCCAGATGTAAACTCAATACAGAAATATTTTCAGGGCTGAAATTTTGCTTCAGATCCTAGAAATAGCAAAGATGTGGAAAGGCTGGAGTTCGTCTAGAAAACATGCTTCCCCCTGTTCCATCTGTCATCCCAGCCACCTCCACCAGAGAATCCTTAGGCTGACTCCACAACAACTGCTTCTTTGGATCCGGCTGCATCCCGCCTGCTCAGCAGCACTGGGGCGGCAGCAGAGGATGGCACATGTCTGGAATTCAGCAGGCACTTGGCACAGCCTCCTCATCCCTCCTGGCAAGAGATCCATGTGCTCCCAGGCATTTCTGGCTGTTCTGTGCCACTGGAGTCAGCAGCACATACGGTCAGCCCCAAGGAATTCCTGGCAGGAGCTGTGAGCTGTGCCTATGTCCAGGAGCAGCTGGGCTTGGCGGGTCCCTGAGCTGGGACTGGACTCCCAGGGTGTGTGGGTGTGGGGGGGAAAAAAAACAAAAAACCAGCATAAAAAAGGCCTGTCTGGAACACCACTCCATAGGCAGATCTTTGTTGATTGCATGTGATAATCATTGGATTTCTTCTTCACATAAAATGTTTTCCTTGGTGCCAGCTCATCACATGGCTCCATCTGTGAGTTCATGTTAGACCACAGGAGTGGGCATGAAGGAAAAAAAAAGTGATGGGCTATTTTCATAGTGTGTCCCCCCAGCTCTTCCCCTCTGCATTTCTCTGCAGTTTCATATTCTCACTGCCTCTAGAGCCTTCTTGTGCATTGTCTCTTATTTTTGGTTTATTTACCCAAAGATTCCTTTACATTCCCACAGGCCTGAACTGCATCGACTGCAATTTCTGTTAGTTGTTACCAGAAAATCCATGGAAGACTCTGCATGGCAAGAAGCAGATGAAAAATGACTGTGTGAGAGAGGGGGGAAAAGGTCAAAGTGCTGAACATTATCCTGAAAAAACATTGTTTTGTTAATAAATATGTCGTTTGCCAAGGGTGGCAGACCCTGGAATATCCACGCTGTGGGAAATCTTTCTGCTGTCAAAAGCACTGTGATGCTTTGCCATGTGGACAAAAAATACCCACCCGAGGATCATCTCAGGGCCAAATCCCTTCCCACTAAGTCAATAACAAATGAGAGCTTTTAAGGATATTTTTTCAGGTTGAGAGCAGCTCTTGGAGGGACTCGCAGGAATCTGGTCACATTGTTATCCGTGTATTCAGAGAAGAATGTCTGTCTTTAGGGAAAGTTATTTAAAGCAAGAGATAAAATGCTGCAGGAAAAGCTCCCTAGCAGTGAAAGGACATCACGACACAGCAGATAGACATCATCCATTCCTGCTGGAGTGGCACCAGTACCACAAATAGGTTTGTAGTATAACAGGGAGAAAGAGATGACAGCAGAGTGCTGATTACCCAGCAGACATTTCCTTTATAATAGAAACAATAGTCCCAAAAAAATCATTGCACTATAGTGATTATTTGATGTGATGCTGACTGAAAATAAAAAGGGATTTTTCATTATAAACCCAGTTCTACATTCCCAGTTGTCACAGCTGCAGCACCAAACCCTTAAGGATTTGTAGGTACCAAGATTAAAAGAAGCTGCTCATTGTATGTTAGCACCTATGCAAAGTGTCTCCTTACAGAGTGGGAATTCTTTCCAAAATGTCAAGGAAGTGACAAAAAGCCAAAACTAATATGGCTCCATAAATACTAACATAATAAAGAGAGCTGCAAATTGGCAACTTTATCTCCCAAGTCACAACTCCATGGCTATTACCAAATCACTGCTTTGGGAAATTCTGTGTTTTAAAAAAGGCCCATCTCATCACCTATGCAGAGAAGGGATGCATTTTCCATTTCCACTTCTCCATCAAGCAAATATTGATATCCTAATGTCAGGGATGAGGGAAATGCAGGACTCTGGGCTATGATGTGGCACTCACCAGGCCCAGCAACCTTGCACATATGAAATGAGGTCATGGTGAGAGTAAAGCCAACATCTCAGCTTTGTAGTTTTACTCTCACCCCTGCTGAGGCACCAGAAGCAAGACCAGTCCTAGCTGGTGGCTTCAAAAAAGCAAGCAGTAATTGCTGTGCGTGAGAATGGTTGCTCAACTCCTTTAACATATGCACCAGACAGTCCAAGCAGGCTTGGAAAGAGATTGGAAAATATAGCCTTTAGACTTCTGGGGAAAGATTCATTGAGTTTTGACAGCACAGAGAGATAATACAAACAGCCCAGAGGTCTGACTTATGGCCAAAATTAAATGAACTCGATGTTGTTTGCCTGGTCGGCACCTGAGAACCAGTCTGGCCTGATCCCAGGTGAGTCAGAGCCAGGGAGAACAGAGGATATTCCCTCAGGTCTCAGGCTGAGACACTCTCTTGACCATCTGTGGCCAGCTCTGCAGTGCAGTGACAAGGCTGCCTGGATGCCAGCAGGGCCATCCCAAGCCCAGGGCCACCCCGTGCCAGTCTGACCACACATGACCCCAGGGACAGCAAGGAGAACTGGGGTTTCCCCCTCATATCCACCCCAGCCTTTTTCCACAGGATCATGTTTTGATTTACCATAATGCCAGAAGGGTGCAGGCAGTGTTTAGATGGGGAAATGCAGCACTACTTCTGTAATAGCATTCAGGGCACAGATGACTTCTTCCATGCTTTTCTGTTAAAAAATGATAATATTATTTCTTCCCATTACAATTTTCAGCTGAGTGATTTAATATACTTTAGCAATTCTCTTGAAAAAAGTTTTTCTGTGTGCTCTCTGCAAAGCTGGGAATGTGACCCCTGTTAAGAAAACAGAGGAGTAACACTGACACCCCATCACATGTCCTTCTTCCACCATGAACAAAGGGCCAACAAGTACAAGGTGTTCTTATCTCCTCTTTATAGAGATGCCACTGAAGCTGGATATATCCAAAATAAATGTTAGGTCCAAAACTTACCAAAAAAAGACACAATTGAGGGATCTTGTGATTGCAAGCAGATTTTCTGAAGAATAAAAATGCCTCTTGGGGATGCTGCACCAGCCACCCCCACAGCATGAGAGATTCCTTCACTTGTCCTGAGCTGGAAATGTCTCACCCAGGCTTCCACCAGTCCTCAGCCCTCGCAGTACTGAGCACTTAAGAGAGAATATCAACTACTCTGACCCCATATGCTCTTGCTTTCAGGAACTCTGGACCAGTCAGGGCAGCTTGTGTTGGTCTAAGGCAGCTTTTCTGCCAAAGAAATTACATTTTATGGGCCTTTAAGGGCTGTTTGGGTATATTTGATAAAGAAAAATCTCAGGAAAACATGGACGTGTCTTCCTTTTTTTAAAGTGTAGAATTAGGTGCATTATAACTGGATAAATCACCAGACCTACTGCTTCCATTTGAATGAGCAGCACTAAAGGGACCAAAACGGCTCCTCTGCTCTCCAGTAGGAGGAAAAGTTTGTATAAATCCTTTTTTTCTGCTGCTGCACCACCCACCCATCAGTTTTATTTACCTCTAAAACCCAGTAACAATATAATTCTTCACAGCCTGTTCCCATATTACAGAAACAATGGTCCAGAACCAAGGAAGGAGGGGTCGAGTCACCATCCCTGGAGGCATTGAAAGGACCTGCAGATGTGGCTCTTGGGGACATGGTTTGGTGGTGGGCTTGGCAGTGCTGGGTTAATGATTGGAATGAAGGACCTTAGAGGGCTTTGCCAACTTAAGAGATTCCATGATTCTTAGCTTTGGTGGCAAGGAGAGTCCATAGTGTTAGGAGCAAAAGTGCTTGATCCATGAAAGAAGCAAACCTGAGCAGAGCAATTCCACACCAAACACATCAAAGCTCCAAGAGCTGAAGAGCCAGCACGTGCCATTAATGCCATTTTAAAGCATTTTTAATGGCACTAAAATACATTGACTTAGAAACAGATCTTATATCCACAGATAAAATCAGCAGAACACGGGCACTTGTTAAAAGTATGGGATTGCTTTTATAACTATAGAGAAAATATCCTAATTAGCTGTATGAGACCTAGGGCAGCAATAATTCAGGATGGATGGGGTTACAGGTGATGTTACAGAGGATAGAGGCAGGAGTTGATGATCTTAGAGCAGTCTGCTGCCAGAGCTTTAAATCTGGAGCAGTTGTGGGAAAATTATGGCAAATGAGAGGAAAACTGATGCAAAATGTTGCTGTATAAGACCAGCTTGGGCACAAAAAAAAAAGGCAAAATTTCACAATTGAAAAAAAAAAAAAAAAAGAGCAACACTAAATGAGATACATGTACCCACATGCTGTGAATAAACACACAAAAACATATAGGCACTGTTTGTCATATACACTGCTTTCTTAGGGAAAACTCCTTGGAGAACCATCTGTTGCCTGAGTTCTGATGGAGATTGGGCTGAGATCTCATCAGTGGCAATAAATCCACCCTCAAGCACATGCAGTCCTGTGGCTGAGCAGAGCATTGTGGTGACTAATGGCTCTCAGGTTAGCATCCAGCTCCAAGTGGACAGGTGCTCTGTATTCTGCATCAGACCTGTGTGTCACTAGATAAACAGTTTTCAAGCACACATTTTCCATACCACAAAGATAATTCAACATCTTTTGTTCTGAAATATTCCAGAAAATTTCGCAGATTTTATAAACTCCATGCACTGAATGTGGTTAAGTTACACTGTAGCAAATCCACAGTTACTCCAATGATTTTGGTGAAATTAAACACATCTGCAACATGTACACACACTCTGCAGCTTTTATGCTTTTCACTGCAGTGTAATGTGAGGGTTTTGCACATAATTTCTTTAAGGGAATTCCTAAGCATGCCATAAATCTTTCTCATAAACGTATTTTCGGTGGAGCAAGTCCACAGCTAATTGATATACACGCCAACATCCATGCTAAATTTTTCTGAGAAATACGTACAGAGGTTTTATTAGTAAAATATTACAGGAACAACTCAGCCCAGGTACTTGAGGAATTTACTAAGATCGCATAAAATGTATTTTTGTTTCCTTCTAACACACACAAGACCTGATGTGTAGCCAGTTATGGCCATAGGATTTTTTTCCATGGGCTCTCCCCCAGTACAGAAGCTGCACAAGACATTGACCTCAGCTCAAGATCCTCCTCTCCCTCTGAATCTCTTTTTTATTTCTATCTACTCCCATCCTCACACCTCCACTGGTGACCCTGTCACTTATGGGTAAGTATCTGTGGCTTGGGAGTAAATCCTGAAGAGGTTTTGGTTGCTGGAGCTGGCACAGGGAAGGTTCACGACCCATTGGGGAGGAATGTTTTATTCCAAGCCGTTCATCCAAGCTTTTCATTTTTCTGGAAATAACGTATTTCAATCCTGGCTGGGCAGTAAGTGAATAATAAAATATAACTATAATATGCTGGTAAAAAAAGGTTGAAGCTGTTATCAAATTTCACCACCTAACAATAGTCAGTTTTACAGAAGTGCAATAAATAATAGGTGCTGTTTTACTGGATATGTTTTGTTCTTAACACTGGCAGAGTAATTTTTTTTTTAGCATAAACCAGAATTTAATTGAAACCATACTCCAGCATATACTTGTCACACAGGTTAATGTGGTTTTCCCCTTCTTCCAAACTTTAAATTTACAAAACGTTTCCTTCTTTTTTGGTACCTACACTCTCACATTCACTCACAGGGGTTTGCTACTTTCTGTACACCTAAATGATAGACTTTTCTTTTTTTTCACCAAACCTTTGTGCACTACTTTGTACCCTTCAGGTAAAAGTCAATGTTTTGTATCCTCCTGGTTTTTGGGTTTTTTTTCTGTCCATGACTAACATTAATCAGCATCCTCTATGCCTGGGTCAGGCCACTTTGAAACTGCAGTTCAAAAGTTCCCTGTTCTCCTTAAACGCCATTTTGTCATTTCTAAATGACTCTCAAATTTTAAACTGGTTTTTTTTTTTTTCTTTTTGCAGAAAGGAGAAACCTGAACTTCTTCGTTTAACTCTGCCAAAAGTATTTCCAATATGGATAGATAACCCCTGTGGCAGTGAAGTTTGATGATTTCCCATGACCATTTTCATTTCTGAGAAGGTTAGACCTAAGAGCCAGCTAGCCTAGCCAGGATCCAGGTGCTAAGGGCAGCTCATCACCAAGGACAAGGCCAGGCTGGATGCTGCTCTAGTGGAAGGTGTCCCTGCCCATGGCAGATGGTTTTTAAAGCCCCTTCCAACCCAAACCTTCCTATGATTCTGTTGCCCCCGCCTTTGTCTCCTGCTCTGCTCTGTCCAGGTTTCATGTGACACACACCCACCAACCTTCAAAGGAAGGAGAAATCATTTTTGCAGTGCATCAAGCAAACATCCTGCTGCAAAGATCACGTTTGCCAGCTGACCTGGCTCCCCTCTATTCCCTTTATGACAATCCTTTTTCAGTGGGTCAGAAACCAACTCTCTCCAATTCTGGCTTTACACAGCCAGCTTGTCTCCCTGCAGGGACCCACCACGAGGAATTTCTGTGCCCTGTTCACACCAGCCAGCAGCAGGGACATCAGCAGCCAGCCCACACCCCACGGGCTTGATTGAAAGCTGTGACCTGCTTGCTAAGGCACAGCAATTACAATTTCAATTAACCTCTGCACTTTCTGCAAGAAACAGGTAACTTATTTCACTTATTGACAGAATTAACCAGCTCTCACTCCCATCATAAGCCCCAACAATAACCCCCTTCCCACCACCTCATTTAGAGGCAGGACACATAAGGAGGGTAGGAAATGGGTGCCTTAATCACTCCTCCCTCACCAGCTTGTAGCTCCTGGTTTTACATGCTAACAACTTCCAGATTGGTCCCTTTTCTTTACTGAACAAAGACTGTGTGTTATAAATCCTTCATCGTCTCTCAAATCCATGCCACATTCATGCACTTCCAGCCATCAAAATACAGAAGTGCATCAGAGACTTTTTGTGGGCACCCAGTCCAGCCCACACTAAAATAAATTAGAATTTTCCAGTCAGCTCTAATGGAGGTTGGATCAGACCTCCCAGAGTGTAAAAATTACAATTTTCATGCTCAGATGGTTCCAAAATAGAGGACTTGCTTCAGCTTTTGAAAATGATACAGCCATAGACTGAAAATATGAAATTATTTTGTAGATTGTGAAATATGGGACTCTGACAGTTGAATAATAGTCCTCTTCAAATTTTTGCATGTCTTTCAGTGAAAATAGCTAAATAAGCCACTGAGGTAATATCTGCTGGTGCATTTCAGGGGAAATAAATTTGAGAGGGGGGGGGTGGTGTCATAGTTAATAAACCAAAACAGATAACACTGGTAACTAAATCCTATTATTGCTCTTTTCTGCCATGATCTGGATTGCTTTTCGTTTTCCCTCTGAATGCATCTCAATATTTCTGCCCTGATGGTTGCAAATCCTGGAGAGAGACAGTTCCTGGCTGTCCATTCCCCCAGGAAAGGAGAGCTGCCAGGGATAACACATTATCTTGTCCTCCACAGGTGGGAAAGGGACTCCAGTTCTGGGCTGGGCTTGCCCATGCAAGGGGGGATGAAGGAGGTGCTGGGAACTCCAGAGTGCCCAGCATACTGGGAGCTTTTATTGGCTCTTCCTATTCTCTCTCTTCCCAGGGCCACCCAGTTATTCCTTCTCAGCTCTGGTTCACTTCCACAAATATTTAATCTGTCTGAGGGGCTCTTGCACCAACAGGGAGCACACGTGGCCCTTGGGGCCAGCTACACTCCAGCAAGGCTTGGAAGTAGCTGTGACCTAGGAAAGGATTAGGGGGACAGCGTGAGGAGGAGAACATCAAGTGTTCCATTACAAGGCTGATTAGAGTTTCCTAACAAAAGCAAAAGTTCTCTAATCATTCTTCAAGGTTAAGAGGTTCACGCTGTATTCCCACGTGCCCTGACCTCCTCTGGTTAGCATGCTGTTGGTATTCCACTTCTGAAATATGAATAAGCTATTCATTATCATCACAGCCATTATTCTTCTGCGAGCCACCACAAAGGAAAAAAAGTTGCTTCTTTTCACAGGAGACAAGGTCAATCTACTCTATCAGTCGACTAAGCCTGAATAATGTATAAACTGTTTTTCACAGGAGGCTGTCACAGCTGAGCAGGAGATAAGCAATGCATATCCATAAGGATGGACAGCCAGGAAAGATAATCTACCATTTGGAAATATTTTTACTGTGAGGTATTTGCTGCATCTGCTACAGCATCATCTAAATGAGTGGGTCTTTGCAGATAGAAACTCGATTCTGTTATCTTTGTACTACAATCTCCTCTCCTTACTAAGGTGGGAGTTGTGGTGAAGTTCAGACCTGACAGTGAAGATAGAGGAAAGGGGATTTCAGAGCAGGAAATACTTCTTTTATTATTTTTATTCTTGTGGTTATCAGCAATACCTGCATTCAGTGCCCAGGTGTAGCCAGGTGAAGCTTGTAGGGAGAGGTAAAAGCTTTAATTAGGCCAGCTAAAATAGCTTTTAAAAAACCCAGAAGAACTTCTGGACACTGGAGCCTTCTGGAGGTTAGAACAAAGGCACAATTTTGTTGGTGTTTCTCCTTAGTCCTGGGGAAGGGTTTGTGTGCCAAAAAAGCTTCCCTGTTTTTTGCAGCTGTATCTCTTCCCTCAAAATACTCTCTCACCTCTCCTTTCAAACTGCCTCAATATATCCGTAGGGTATCATGACACAACAGCATTACTGTTAATTACATTAACTCATCTCACATAATGAGAATTAATGAGAGCTCTGCCATTGTCAAAACAGTCAAGAGTGCAGCACAGCACTGCAGACATTCTTAGCATTTTTCTACTTGTTTGATGCTATTTCTATAACTTTTATTAAGTGAATTGTGGGACACAGACATATCCACACACACACATCCACACAGAGATATCACTCTTCTCTGCCCCTGGTGATGAAGGTACAACTTCACACAATAATGTGAAGCACATGGATTGCAGTTTTAAGGGGTTCGTTTCCTTCCTGTTTCCTCTGTTTCCCTGCCTAAAACCCTAATACAAACTTAAATTTTTCCATAAAGCCCCAATCCATACCAATGGAAATCAAGGACGAGGGTGAGTTGACAGAATTCCCTCATTCCTCAGTGATTAGCAGTGAGTGTACTTACAAAAGTCTGGTGCCACCAGAACTGCTGGTGTCCTGATCTCTCTGCACTTCGGGATGATGAGTTTGAGGTCAGCAGAAGATAAAATCCTCGAAGGCCATACAGCTGTAAGCCCACTTGAAGAGTTTGTTTAAATCTTCCCCGAAATTCCACTGTTATCCATATCCTTATCCCACAGCTTACACTCGGTCTAAGTGCTACCCTAAAGCCATTAGGAGTGATTTCACAGGCGCTTGTGTAAATGATGAAAAATTGTAATTACTGCCCGCATGGACGATAATAATAAATCAAATTTTTTCTCGGAGTGCTTTGGGTTAGATTTGCTAACTCTCCATTTAACAACTCTCTCGTGATAAGGCTGCTCAGTCTCTAGGAGAGGGAGGGCTGTGGGACATGTGTGAAAACAATAAGAGCAGCCTCTTTTCACAGTCTCATCCATTTCAGGTTATTCCTGCACTAATAATGAAACTGCTGGGGAAAAAAAGTCTAAAAGAGCAAAATGATTATGGAATATCTACGGTGGAAGAGACAGGACAACCTGTGGGAGATTGATGTGGTCAAAAATAGGGTAGAACCAGTTTTTTAAGTCTTGCCTAGGAAGCTGCTCAAAAGGGATGCTGCTTTCTGCAGTATCTGAGATTACGAAATCCTGATTTACCTTGAGGGAGGAAATGAAGCAGCAAAATGAGGGGATTTAACCTTGACATCGGTCATATGAAGTAAAATATTATTTTATATACACCCATATATTACATCCATCACTTTTCATACTGATACAGTTCTTACTAATTGTATTAGTACAAACTTAAGACAATAACTTAATCTAATTTTTAGAGTAGAGTAAAACAAATTACTTTTTTCAGGCTCATAAGAAACCATGAAAAAATTTAGTTTAACTGAACTATATTTTTAAAAAAGATTTTTAATTTTGTCCGTAGAAGAACAAGTCCATCAGACAGTTTTTATAAGTGTGTGCCTAAGAACATTTATATATGTTGTATAATATCACCAGCCATGTCAATGTGGGCTGCAATGGATAAGCCAAGAGTTATGCTGGGTTCTTCCATGGTCTGGGTGTTCAAACATCCTGATCAAGAAATTTGCTGGATGCCCTTGTGCTCTTGTAATCCTGAAGGTCTTTTCCACAGAAAACAAAAGTTCTCAGCTGGAGGAGAATAGAGCTGGGTGGTGAATCTGAACAGTCAGAAGTCAGAGTCAGACACACTGCAGTTTTACTGTAGAACTTGGAAATAGTTATTTTCTATTTTTCGCTGGAAAAAACTCACCTTTTTTTCCCTTATAATCTCTGCCTGTTTGGATAATTATATTCAAAATGAAAAAGAGGATTAGTGCTTTGATCAGCTGTCATTTTATCCCTACCTACAGCATCTCAAGCGCTGTTTTTCCTCCTAAATCTCACAGGAGTTTTCAGTGACTTGAAGTGACTCAATAAATTCTTGAGGAGGCACCAGGCCGTGCAGGAGGTTTCAATACACTGATTTTTATTTATTATACACTCGGATGGTTTCTGAACAGAGAGAAAGCCATGCATGGTTACATAAGAACTGAAGCACACGATAAGGAGAGCAGATGTTTCTGTGACCAGGGCTCAGAGCCCTAATTGCCAGCTGGCATGTTTTTTTCCTTAATCTGTTGGAGATATCGACTTGCCAGGATGAAATGTGGAGCTCCTCTGAACCCTGGGAATATTGGGTGTGTAGCTCATCACTTCCTGTGGAGTGAAATGCTAATTATAAATGGCATTCCTCATTATCCGTGAAACACGGCTGGTTTAAATACTCGCTAATCTGAGACCCCAAATCCAGACTCAGGGATGACAATATCCAGGTTTTCCTCCACCACTGCTACCTGGAGATAGATCCCAGAGGTTAAATCACCTAGATACTAGAGACAGCAGCACTATTTTTTTTCTGGTCAGGAAAGAGCTTGAAATGCTGTGGCAGGTCCTTCGTTGAGCTGACACTGCTGTACAAACCAGATTTTTATTTGCCAACATCTCCATCAGTTTGCTATGGATGCAAAAATGTCATTACTGCTTTGGGTATAAATTCCTCTGGGTTTCAATGGAACAGAAACTTGAGAATGGCATCTTTACACAGCTTGACCACAGAAAACTCTGCTGAAAAAGTTTAAATGCATATTAGCCTGACTAGGACAAAGAAAATATTATCCAGCAGCTAAGACAAGAGAATAAATTGAGAGAGCCACTGCTGAGGGTGAAATCCTGCACAAAATAACTAAGGCTTTTAGTGCAAAATTAGTCAGCCAGCATCTTCCCAGCATCTCTTATAAATATATGGCTGGGTGTTTGTTGCTACAAATTATGTGCTTAGAGACACTAGACAGCAGCCTGTAATCTGGAACAAAACATAATGTGGAAAAGGACATGCAAAAATGCTGTAAGTAGCTGCGTGACGATTTATAGATGCTTTTAAGCCTGAAAAATTGCAGCTCGATGCATCATGCTATACATAGGTGTACTGGAATAATTTACTCTCCAAAAAATAATAGAAATCCTGTCCTGTCATTCCCCTTCCCCCCACATTTATATCATACCAAAATATTAGTAAAGAATTCACAAAGGTTAATTGAAGATACACTGTACATCTTCAGGGAAGGTGGCCAACAGCAATTTCAATTAATTTTGCAGAAACAGACATTTTATGACAGATCTCTCATGTCCAGCAGAGAAATTGTGTACAAAGAGAACACCAAACCAGACCAGGTATCTACCAGGACCTGCAGGCTGCCCTAAGTCGGGCAGAGAAGTGCCTTGGGCACTCTCTTGATTAGCAGAGAAATAAGGGGATTTTATGGGAGGAGTCTCTCCTTTGCTTAGAGAATTCCAGGCAGGGCTGGAACCCAGTGAGCTGTCAAAATTTGTGTTTTTATAAAAAGCCAGTGGAAAACCCACACTCACTTCCTGACCCTCCTAGCCCTGGTGCTTTCCCCAGCTCTCCCATGACTCCCTTGCTGGTCAGGCTGTGGGCTGACTCTTTTACACCTATTGAACATTTAACCATTTTAACAAAGCTCCAGCCAGACTCAAAGAGGGAAGGCAAGTGACTGGCCCCGAGAGCTGGCAATTAGAGCTGGTACGGCAGAAAGGAGATCGTTGTTCCTAGCCCAGGGAGTGTCTAATAATAGTTTATAAAGCAGAGCATTGATTCCAGCTTGGGCTGAGACAGTCGATGATCCACATGTGAGAGCTCATAACCCAACAGATACAACGTTCTCGTTTCTGGCATGGAAGCAGTGCACAAGCTCAGCTTTATTTGGTATCAATCTCTTTATCCTCTTGCATGACTGGTTCTGTAGGAGGCAATTGAACAGGCAGCCATGGCATCCTATAAAAACACATGGGAATCCATCCACCCACCTGCACCTAGTGCTTCACAAAGCTCAGCCCTTCTCTAGAGGACATTCATCATACTTAACTGGGGGAGATAAATTTTATTATTTCTGTCAGTTTTTCCGCAGAAATCAGGATGTTATTTAAACAGTAGTCTGGGTTTATAATCCTCAGGAAATGGCCAGTTAGGCATTTATGGATGATCATCCTGGCATGCCACATTACTACATGAAGTAGCCTGGCTATCACTTGTGCCTCATACCACTCCCTCCTTTCTTTGCTATATCTTTTAACCCAAGGAAAAAGAAATTCCTATTGATTGAGAAAACTCAGCTGATGCTCTAACATGAAATTCAACATCCTGTACGAACATTTCATTGATCTGAAAACTCATCTTACAGCATGTTTTATTTTATCACTCGATGCTATTATTCTTGTTTCACTGCATGCGTGTTTCCTTCCCGAATGTTGTGCTCTTTATTCCTATGCAGCTTATGTTATTCAAGTAATACAGGAAAGGGAATAACAATTAAAATTTACAGAAAGAAGTAATAGAAATGGATTGGTCCTAACAGAGAAATCCTGACAGTCCCAATAACTCTCAGGTTTCCTGCAGGGTACACTGCAGGAAAGGTAAAATGCTCAGTGAAGGGGAATAAACGAGTTTGTCTTGGCACTGCACAGCTCCATGAGTCACCTTTTCGGAGAAAAGGAAGCGAAACTTTTAGTGCATTTAACAGCACGAGTGACTGGTTCTTGTACTCTATATAGAAACGAATTTGGGACATCAAAATAGCATCTCCTCTTTCATTTCCTTCACCTTCTGCTCCCTGTGAAGCCTTGTCAAGGCAGCCAGTGATTTTCTTCATTTCAAGGAACATATGATTCCAATCTCTGAGTGTGTTTATGGAATACTTTCATTTTTGGAGCATCTTTCTGAGAGTAGTAGCTCTTCTCTGGACTGAATCTAAACTCTGGCCTCTCTGTGAATTTTCATTTCTGCAATAATAGAACAGAGTCATAGATTCACAGAACTATTTGGGTTGGAAAGGACATTACAACCATCTTGTTCCAAGCCCCCTGCCACCGGCAGGGACACCTTCCTCTAGACCAGGTTTCTCCAAGCCCTGTCCAACCTGGCCTTGAGCACTCCCAAAGATGGAACATCCTCCCTTTTTCTTGGCAACCTAGGGCCTCACCATCCTCACAGGAAATATTTTCTTCTACCCCTTGTCCTATCACTACATGACCTTGTGAACAGTCCCTCCACTCACTGTACCCTTCACACCCATTACAGAGTCTCATCCTTGGTCTTCACCTTTGTTGCTTTACCCTCAAAAGTAGCTTCACTCTGGATTTTAAGCAGGAATGTTGTGTCAGTGTGGACAGACTGTAGATCTCCCTCACACTCATCTACCAGCCTGCCTCAGCTCTTTCACCTGTGAAATCCCTGTGACTTCCCACTCTGCTGTGTTCCAGTGATGAAATCACCCAGCTGGGTGGAAACACAAATGTCAGCAAGTCCTGGCCTGAGCTCTGTTTTGGGACACTCCTCCTCAGCTCTTTGACTTTAGCTGGAACACTGGATTCTCCATAAATCTGGCAGGTCCTGGCCTTTTCACAAGGAGGTGTTTCAGAAGTGGGAAGATTTTCCAGGCACAAAGGCTCAGGGTGTGATGGCACTGAGTGTGCTGCTAGAGCCACTCAAAGGAGAAGTGCAAGGACTGGTCAGACCTCCTGAGACACTGGTGGGAGGGACGCAGGAATCAATTGAATCAAAGCTGGGCATTGCCCAGAAAAAAAGTTTAAAGCAAGGTAAGTTAGAAAAAAGTAAAGAAAACAACATAAGTAACCTTTAATCAGACTATGTCTGACTCTCCTGATACCACTGTTTCATTTAATTTTCTGGAAAACTCCACAAAATGAGGCTGATCAGCAAAAGTAGAACCTTGCACTTCTTCTGGTTGAGTATTTGAAATCATAAGCAATTTCAAAAAGGAGAGTTAAAGTCCACTTTCACTTCAGTTTGTCATTGAAGAATATGCTGGAGGTTCCAATCTGAGCTGGTCTCACCCATCAGGTTTAAAGCCTGCAATTTAGGTGAACCAAGCTGAATTTGGCATTCCTGGAATGACTATAGTGTCAAACTAAATGCTTTCATGTTATGTTTGCAGTCTAAATATTAAAAAAAAATCCCCAAAAAACAACAACCCAAACCCTACAGTCAGAATGTTCCCAACCCCATTTGCTGAAGAAACACAAACACAAAAAGGGCACAGAAAGTTGCAGATCAAAGAAAATACATATATTCATTTATTTCCCATCAGCTGCATGCTCTCATGCTTGAGTATTGGGCAGGAAATATGGTGGGTGTGGGGAGAATTTCCTAATTTCACATTTTGTTTTGTTTTACTTCCAAAAGCATTCTGTGATGAAAAGAGAGTGACAGAAGGAGAACTTGAAAGTGGCTAAGCCAACCCCCTTTTGATCAATGCAGGGATTTATTTGCCTTAAGACACAGGAAGACAAATTTGAAGTCCACCTTCCAAATGAGGCAGAGCAGGGATGAGAAGCTATCTGGAGTGGGGTGACAGGTGAAACTCCATGAGATTGCTTATCAGGTTTTCTCCCCAGTATGTTGGTCATTTCTCTGTCTCTTCCACTGCTATCAAAGCCCCGTGATGTGTATTTCAGCAGAACCCTACAGGATTAGGGAAAAGGGAAAAGGCTCTTCACACCAGCAGGGAACAGGATTACAGGGGCAGGCCCAGGGTGTGTTGTGAGCAGATTCCATCAAGGATGTGGGCAGTGAAGAGAAATGCATGAGTTATGGGATTGTCTGCAAGCTCAGGAATAACAAAAATACAAAGACCTATTTGGGATCGCCAAGTGAAATTCTCAAGTTTTGGTACACATAAGACAGTGGTGAATATCCTGACCCATCATTTCTCTGGCTACATTCACTCTGACACTAATGGGACCGTGACTTCATTCCTAGACTTCACAGTGAGAGGGAAGCAACATAAAGGATGACTGCTCCCCATCTGCAGACACTCATCTCTTTATAATAACTTCATTCATCTTTCTACAGAGGTCATCTGGTTTGTGCATTTCTCAATATTCCCAGGATTTGGGGGAGGAAGGGACTGAGGGGGGAAAAGATTCCATAGGAGAATTCATGTTCCATAAAGAGCAAGCCTTGTGAGAAGCTGTTGGGAGATTCTGACCTTTCATGCTTTAACATCTTTAGTTCAAACCCTGTGCTAGATTTAGATGGTGGTGCTGCCACAACCCGAGCCTGTCCAATTTGTTCTGTTTCAGCTGAAATTAGCATTTATTATGTCTTCCCTGAGTTACCATATAATGTGAATTAGCATTTATGTCTTCCCCGAGTTACAATATAATGTGCATGTTACTGTTCATGTTTTACAACACTTTAGTGAAAAAAAAAAAAAAGAAAGAAAAAAAAAATCAGTGTTTGCAGTAGGTTAAGAAGCTGTTATTTCCAGTCTGTAAATGGTTCGATGCGTGACTGCTCCCTGATTGTTAACTTGCTCTTGAAAATAATTGCATAATCCTCATGTTATTTCACTGCTATTGACACGCCAGGCCATAGATTTTCGTGTTGCCTTCTGTCATAGCCATGTCACTTGGGTGACCTTAATCCCATTAAGGGCACATTCTGAAGTGTGCTGTAAACACTGTTAAAGTCCCTTTATGGAGCCAGGTCCCTCCACAGTTTGTCACTCTGTGTCACCTGGCAGGGCTCACTCATCTGGGGTGCTCGTGGGACTCTGTCTGCCTTTGTATTGGGATAGCACAAGGCCCAGCAATGTGTTTGGAGAAATAATAATGCCTGCAGCCCCTGGGGATGGCCAGAGCCCAGCCCATGGATTTGGGAGCTGTGGCTGGGAGCGGTGTTGACATTGCTGACCGCTGTGATGGACTATTCCCATTAGGGGGAGGCCACTGCAGCTGGATGCAATTTAAAGAAGCCCTGGGGGAGTGCTCTAAACTCACAGCTCCTGCAGTTCTGGGGGATAAAGAAAGCAAAAAGTGGTGGTTTGAAGCCATATGTTTCTCAGCTTCCCCCAGTGCTCCCCAGCATGCCAGGCACATGCTCCCCAAGCCACAAGCCAAGCTTTTACACAGAAAACAATTTGGCCAAGCATGGGAACAAAACAGTGCATTTGAACTTGGTATATGCTGAGTATAATGTCCAAATCCCCTCCAGCCATAGCTCTTGACATCAAAGCAGAGCACGCACAAGCCACGGGATCCCTCGTGGGTCCAGGGAAACACAGTTGCACAAAACAAACTTTTATTAATATTGGGTGCCAAGCACTAAGCAGAAGGAAAGTGAGTGTTATACAGATCGTGTTTATTCAGTTTAGCATAAAAACAGAGCAGCATTAGGCATGGCAAAAGCTACACTTTTCAAAGCACCAGAGCCTCCATGAAGGGGACAAGGCTCCTATTAAAGGCTCCAACTAGCTAGAAGTCAAATGCATGAAAACCAATTTTATTTTGGCTTTTGAAGATGAAACTTGCTGCTGGCATGAACTGATGAAAAGCAACTCTTAAACCCCTTGCTCGTACAGAGCAGGTCCATATCCCAGAATGCCTGTTCTCCTTTCAAAGGTCTCTGGCTTCTTTATAAAAGCAGCTGACAAAGATGCTGCTGCCTGCTTGCATTTGCATTATTTCTGTAATTATTTGTGTTATTAAATTCTGTGGGCGAATGGTTAGCAGTAGCACCAAGTTTTTCCTCATCAACTTGAGTTGCCATTTAAAGCTCTCAAAATTAACAGCCTCATTTTCTTCAGCTGAAGCAACAAACAAAAACCCCAGGGCAGAGGAATACTTCCCCTGATAAAAACAGTCTCCATACACACATATTAAAAGCATGTTTCCACACCTTGTATTCTAGATTAAAGCTTCACATTAAGTTTATAACCCCACCTGCAAAATTCTTGATCTATCTTTAAAGCTAGATTTGGGGGAAAAGGGAAGAGGAGAAGGGAAAAGGTTAATAATAGGTTGAAATAGATTTATTTCCTTTGTAGATTTGCAACACTCACGATGACCAATACAGTGGAATCCTCCAAATATTGGATGTTGATCTGCTATTGCATTTCTTTATGTTATGCATTTTATGATGGGTATGGTATTTTATGTTGACACAAATAGTCCAAGAGGAATCAAGAATGCAAATTCCTCAGGTACTTTCCATCTGCTTCACTTCCATTTTTTTTAAATGGGCACACTTTTCTTTCTTTTTGTCAAATGTTCTCCTCCTATAGAGCTCTGAAGTCTCAAGTATAGTAAACTGACATTATTTCTGTAATACTCTAAATGATTGAACCTTGTTTTTTGGGGGAAAAAAAATTACAAAAGGTGAAAGCTGCTTGCTAATCATCTGCTGACCTGTGTTTGGTCAATAAACACTCCCAGGACACAGCCACAATGTTCCTGTGTCTTAAAATGCACGCAGATCAATATCACAGCCTGACAAAATGCAAATAAAAATGGACTTAATGAATTTATTTTGACTTAGACACATCAGATTTGGCTTGTTATACACCTACCATTAGGAAGTAATGGAAAGGATGAGGACATGTGTCACCCAGCACTCATCATTTTGAGAATTCACAAATATATGCTAAGCTGATGTCAAGCTTTGACCAAGTTTCAACTGAACCGATGCCAGTTAATGGGTTTGAGTGGAAGCCATGTAAAACTCAGTGGTTTAGGCTGAATTTGGAGGGTCTCCAAAAACATAACAATATCTAAAGCAGTAATAATTGAAGCAGAGCCGATGGAGTTCCACCCTTGCGAGGTGGAGCATGGAAAACAAACCGAAGGGCAATAAATGTCTGCAGGCTAAAAAGCAGAAGGAGACACCCAGCCCAAACCTGGGCACCTCTGCTGGGTACTTACAGCTTCCATCTGTCAGCAGGCTCCTCACTCACTCCTCACTCCCATTCACCTCCACTTCCCCAACAGGAGCTCTGTGGAAAAGTTTTGGGAAGTGTCAGGACGAGATGTGTTCTCACAGGATAAGAGGCGCTCTTACAGAAATGATGGTGTCATCTCCACGTTTCCTGAGAAATGGTTATAACAGAAAAAAAAATATCTCCTGGCCCATTCTGGAGCACTCTGTGCTTTTTGCTTTTCTTTTCTGTCTCCTGGAAGACAGAGGGATGATTGCAAAGGAGCTTTTACCTCCAGCTCACAGCATCCATCTCAGCAGAGCTCGGTAGTAACTAAACATTTGGTACTTCTCTGACAGCCTGTGTCAAACAAGTTATCAGCCTGCATAAATCTTCCGCATGGAAAACAGCTACTTTTGGGAAATCATTGTCAAAAACTGCACCTTTGATGAAAAGCACTTTCCAGGGAAATACATTGGTTTTGGGGAGTAACATTTGAGTATATCTAGAGGTACAATCTCTCAATATACAGCACACGAATATAAGCGCATTGAGACAACATCTAATATTGGAGGAACAATTTTAACACAGATTCTGAAAGTACAAACCATTGCTTCAAGCAATTTTCTCTGAGCCTAGTAAAGACTGCACACACACACAAAAAAAGACTGACACAACAAACTTTATACAGGCCAACTTTTAAAAATCATGATAGAGAACTTTCTGAGTTTCAGGTTTTGAATCTAAGTAGAATTCAGAGTTCCTCATTTCATTTCATTTCATTTCATTTCATTTCATTTCATTTCATTTCACTTCGTTTCATTTCATTTCAGTCCAAGGTCTATCTGTTTTGTGGTCTGGACGTAAGTCTTAGGTCTTAAGGACCTAAGAACTGAAATACTCATGCAGGGTTTGGGGTTTTTTTCCCTCTGAATTTGAAAACACCCTGCAAAAGTAAATCTGAAAGGTATCAACTATCCTACCTATTTTCCTTTTCCCTTTCTCCTTTAAGGAGAAAAGACCTTAAAGATGACAACTTTATTACTGACTTAAATTGGAATTCTGCTAATTTTTTCTATCTCAGCTTCAGATTTTCCTTGACCACTTAGATTATTCAGTTGCACATTCCTTGTGAAAATAAACACATGACTGGCACCCAGGAGTACATGGGCAGCAGTTGGGCTCAGGTTGCTGAGCAGTGCACAACTCTGAGCTGTAGTTAATCATCTGAGAAATATTACAGGATCAGACAATTCCAAACTGCTATAGGTGTCAAATATTAACGTCCATGTCTGCATTTGGCATAATGTAATTGCACTCCAGGAATTTATCTTTTGCTGTGTTTTGATTGTTTGATGTTATTCTAAGCTAAAACTTTTCCCACCTCTCATACCAATCCAGCTTTGCAATTTTTATTGGGTGCTATCTGAATAACTGACTAGGGAAAAAATTTTGAAAGATTATGTGATTCTTTTTCACTGTCCTGTGAGCCAGAGATTTATTTTTTTTCATTTTTGAAGTATTCATTTAATTTATTAGTTAAGAAAATTCTGAAGTAGATACAGAAGGAAATAAATCCTTCATTCCCTCCCTGGAACATGTGAGGCTGCCCTCTGGACCACCCTCAGCTGCAGCTTTCCAGTAGCAAGGGTGAAGCCTGTGCTCCCCCTGCCTCATCAAAGCCATCTCCTGAGCAGCAAGGAGGGCTGGCAGCTCAGCTGGAGTGCTTTTCTGCTGCTGCTGGGGCTGGGGAGAGCTCAGAAGGCAACAGGCACTGAGTGTCCAGCCTGGCTCCCAGCTGCAGTGCTGGGGGGAGAACCCTGGGCCCCACAGGCTGGGAGATGCTCTCAAAGCCATCCTGGATGACATTTCTGCTCACATTCCCTCTCAAAAACCTTCCCTCCCTACAAAAGGACATGTGGCTTGGGAAAAGCATTCCCACACCAGCTGCTGTGACCAACTTCTTCTTGTGTCACAGCCTGATGACACAAAGGTTTATTTGTGTTTCCTGGGCAGTACACAAGAGACTGGGACCAGAACAATGTGGGAGCCCTGGGCACTCCTAGGCACAAGAAAATGCTCTGACAGGGCCCACAGATGACTGAGGCTTTCTCAAGTTCAAAAAACTGTGCTGTAAGATTTCATCTCTATCTGGTGTTTATCCTCCAGAACTTTTCCATGGCATCCTCCAAAAGGGGCACCTCCCATGTGAGGAACAGAAAGGAAGAAAGGAAGATGGACTAGTGACAGCAGGGGAAAAAGGAAGACAAGTCAGTTTTCACAGATTTCCAGCCTGACCTGCTGGCTGTATTAAATTTCCCTCCTCTGCTGTGAGTTGTTAATAATCCAACCTCTGTTTAAAGGGCATTAGGATCCCCATGGAAGCAGATAAGAGTTACAGGTGGAGTGTGGCTCCACACAGCCTGGGAGCTTGGAGGAGAAAAACGAGAGGAGAAAAATGATAAAGGCTTTTTAGATACCTATGGAAAAGAATACTCGCTTTTCCCATGGAGCCACGTATCAATAGAGACTCCTTTCCTCAGGGAATGAAATGCTGGAGGAGGAAGAAATGAGGAATAACTTTAATCAGCTATTTTATGCCAACAGCACTCTATCTGAGATGAGCATTAGTAAGGGCTTGGCATCCCTTGCAGGTACCCAAGGCACGAGGCTACGTGACGTGCCCAAACCATGGAACAGCAGCCTGCTGGCACTCTCCTCTTTGTTATTCCTGATGAGATAATCCCAGAGAGGAGAGAGAGGAAAAGGAGAATTTCCACACCAGGCAGAACCACCCCAGCTCATTCTCCTGGAGCTTGGGGGAAGAATCAGAGCCTGGCTGAGCAGGCTCCCCTGGTTTATGGGGGGGACCTGGAGATGTCCTTCCCAGTGTGGGGGGCAGGGGCTCCTCAGAACCATGCCCAGTGCTCCTCTGCCATGCACAGACTTTCCCACTGCGTGTAACCTGGCTTCCTAAGAAAAGCAGATCTTGCAAGGAGCACCAGGGTGCAAGATGTGAGCCAAGGTTCTCTGATGGCCTTAAAGCGGGGTTAAAGACATAAAGGTGGCCCTCCAACTCAGCCTTAACAATGAAACTAAACAAAACACTGTTTTAATATATCCACAAAATACATCTGTAAATGCTAATAATACTTTATTGAAAACCTGCTGAAGCATCAGTACCTCCATATTTAAGCACAAGAAACAGCTCAGGCTATGGGGAAGGGAAAAGTGTGTGTTGTGCACTTGGAAGTGATGGTTTAACACCTGGAAGTTTTTTCCAACCTAAACAATTCTGTGATTCCAAGAGGGGACTGGACTTGCAACAAGAGGCACCAGAATCTCTCCCTGGGAAGGGCTTAGGGATGGTCCCTACACTCTCTTCTCAGTGACCTAAACACTTCCTACTGGAACTGGGTCAGGTAAAGAGCTGTGGCACTCAGGGAAAGCATGGATCAGGGATGGACTTTGGCCCTGAAACCTTGTGTGCCATTAGCCCATGAGGAGCAATATTGAGAAAAACAACCTATACCTAAGCTACATCCCTGGGAAATTCAAAGTCAAAAGCTGCTGGGTCTTAGCAATGGATTCCTGGACCGAACACCAAGAGAAAATCTCAGTGATAAATCTATGCTACAACAGCAGCTGTAGTTCCATATCTGAAGATTTAGTTTGCTATAAAAAATACCATAAAAAGCAGTATATCTCCATGTGTTTAGGCAATAGGTAGTACAGACCAACGTATAAATATGTCTCAAAAGGTCCAAATGCAGAGAATAGAGGGAAAAGGATTTGTTATTGGAGCCACACCTTCTAAATATAGTTCAGCATGCAGAAGAGAGCTTCAACATCTGCCAAAGTCTAAATTTAGGAGAGTGCCAGGGCATGTCCATGCCTGTACATCTTGCATATGAGCAGTGTGATGGGATAAGGAGTGCATGGCCAAAGAGGAGCTTACAGTGAGCTCTGCAGAGCTGAACTGCAGTGTTATCCTGAGGCAGAACCCTGCCCTGCTCCTCTGCAGTTTCTTACCCAGGTAGATATTTCTTCAGCCCAAAACCTTTCCTGCAGGGTCTCCAAAGTAAAACTGTGCTGTGTGTAAATACCCTGCTGACCTGGCTGGGCATTAATGGCATTTTACATCCCTGTAAGCACATTCATCTCGCTATAGTGAATTCAAAGCTGCACTGGAGGCTCAGCAACCAGGGGCAAGGTTACAGAAATATTAACACTCCAACTCATACACAGGAGAGAAGATGATGGCTCAGGGAGCCTCTGACAGGAATTGTCTCATTAAACAAGCTTTTAAAATTTCATTCAGCACTTTTTTTTTTTTATTATTATTATTATTATTTTACTTTGGAAGTGCTTTGAGTCAGGATGGAAAAAAGCCACAATTAAATTGTTTCAAACTACATAGAACACCACATGTGCCATTCGAGATGAAAAGGCAATCCTGTTTAACCAGAATTCTTCCATCATTCTCATTCTATGCAACTGAAGCATTAAAATTATTTCCTTGCCATACACTCACACTGCTGTGTTAGCCTCTCCTACTCCTTTGTCTGGGATGAGGAGATGAATCTCACAAACAATGGTCCTCTTCCTAAAAAACGTACCAGTGTGAACATTGCTGAGTTATCCTGATCTTCTGCAGGTTTAGATGAGAAAAAGCATCCCCAGAGCTCACCAGATCACATGGAAATGCAATCAATATGCAATGTACAGTTTATAAAGTGACAGCCAGAGTGCTGCAATAGCCCCACAGCATCCCGGCCAATAGCATATTTTAAATCCTTCTCCTCTGTGAGCAAAGTCTCTGCCCATGAAAGCAGGGTGCCCTAGGTGTGATCACACTGCATGGCTTCACAAGGCATGTGCTATTTTTAGCTTGGTTTCTCCTTCATTCCTCTCGTCCCTATTGCCTGTTGTTCTGCTGCTCTGCCTCCTCCAGGTGACTTTGAGGCTGCAATGTGTTGATCACAGCCTTTTGCTGGGGCAGCTTTAAATCTGCCTTGTCCCACCCCATCTGAGCCACAACAGGCACTGACAGCCCGTGGTCACGGGGAGAAAACGGGAATGAATGGTTCGAAACCATTTCTGGCATAAAGCATAAAAGAGATGCTAGGAGGGAAAAGAGCTCTTTAAAATGAAATGCCACATTCAGAGCAATGTAAGTTAAATGTGGTGTTGGTGTGCTGGCTGTGGGTAAGGAGAAAGGCAGACTGCTGTTGTAACAACATTTATTGTCCTGAAAAGAGGCAGGAAGGTGCTGTAGCAGTGTGATAGAACATTCCAGAGGGATCAGTGCCTTTTTCCTGCATAACCAAGGAGCCAGACTAGGAGTAATTTCCTCCATCCATCCATCCATCCATCCATCCATCCATCCATCCATCCATCCATCCATCCATCCACAGGAGATCCAGACTGAATGAGTGATGCTAACTGTGGCCAAAAATAAATTATTTAAGCATAAGCTTTGCTGTTAAAGTGCTCACTTGTCATCTGCTCTTGAAAAGGGGGCTCATCAGACACAAGTGCACTTTTTTAGAAATGCACAAAAAGTGAAACCTTCAAAGACTTTTGATATGGCATCATCTCTTTGCTGTAAATCACCTCTTCTGAAAATGAGCTACTAATTACATTTGCTTTCCTAACAGCAACTTTACTCTGCAACATGATAAACATCTTGCCAGTTTTGCATAACCTATCTTTTTGGCAAATACGCTGCTTTTTTGAACAGAGCTTTTGGGAAAACTGGGAATGACAACACCTCCCCCAGCCCCATTGTCTCATCCCCCAGCATCAATACCTCAGGATGCAGAGACAGGAGCAGGCTGTGAGCTGGCTTAGCACTTTATTGCCCTTCCAACTATAGCTGAGCTGCCTTAAATTATGTCCAAAATACCAGTTCCCAGAGACAAAAATATGACCAAGACTTATGGGGCCATACAGAAGTTTCATCTATGTCCTTTTTTTTCTGCACCTTTCCATAAAGAAGGGATGTGGATGCTGGCTCAAATCCTCCCCTGGATTCGTCCCCTTGGCAGAGAGACCCAGCTGGCCCTGGGAGAGCTCCTGCAGTGTCTTGGTGCTGCTGAGGTGTGCAGAGCAGGCTCCATGGAGCTGCTTCATGGACGTGAGGTTGGGTATGAGCTCACATACACCTGAACTTTCCTGTTGGTAGGAAAACCATCATTTCTGTGACTCTGTGAATGCTTGGGTTTTTTTCTGTGTGCAGTAACAAGGACTCTTCTGGAGTTCAAGGCATCAGAATTTACAGCAGTGCATTAAAACATCGATGTTCAAGCACTCAGAGCAGAGCTGCCCTTGCTGTAATACACAAATTGCCCAAATGGTGCTTCCTCAGCCCTCCCAGCACCCCCCGGCTACACCACGGAGAGGGAGGAAATTGGGGAGGATGCAAGAAAGGCTTGGAGTGCCTTAGCTCTATTCCTAGATGCTCTGTGGCTTTACTACATGGATTCTTTGTTAACTCTCAACATCAGCTTATTATAGAGAAAGTGGATGTCTTGAGGGCTAAATTCGGAACTGCTGAAGCAAGAAAATTCTAAAATTGCAATTGCAGCCTACTGAAACATTGGATTTGCTCTCTAATTAAAATTTCTCATATAAACTTGAGCTACTTCAGCATGCAGAGCATTTTCCCCCTCTCTGCTTCATGTTTATACATTCAGCCTCTGCAGAAGATTAATAAAGTTTTCTTTCAGAAGACCACCCCATTTTAATTGCAGCATGGTCTTTTTCAGCTGTAGCCTGCGTTGCCAGAACAGTTTGGGTGTTTCCATCTCCAAGTGACATCAATTCTCTGTAGTGCATGGGATTAGGAAGTTTATATATATATCAAGGAGTTTATATATATTAAAGAGTTTATATATATTAAGGAATTTATACTATGTATGTGTCTGTGTATTATATGAGTTTATATATATTTGCATTTATAGCTATCTACACACATAAATATGTATGCAATGTTCATATTATTTATAACTAATATGAAGACCACACCTGGGCAATAGAGAAACTTTTTTTTTCTTTTTTCTTTTTTTTCTGTCCAGAAGGAGGTTTGGACCTGCTATGAATCCACTTCCTGTGTGCAGCTGGATCTTCTTCTGCAAGAACAACAAAAAAAATTAAATAAAATTACATGCTTCTCTGATAGTCATGCCACAATTGTGATTCACATCTATTTCTATTCGATCTTGTCTTCTGTCAGCAGTGTCAGACTTCAGCTTTCCCTTCCCCCTCCCCTTTCAGGTTGCCTCAGTGCTGCTTATTGCCATTACAAATGGCAGTGTGAGGCTGTGTGAGGCAGCACGAGAGCAGGCAGAATTTAAGGGCTTAATGAACTGCCCGTGCCACTGAGGGCTCCAGGAGATCAATTAAAACATTCCCGCTGCAGAAAAATTACAGGAAGGGTGTCTTAAGTGAGGACAGGAAATATCTGAGGGGAATATACGACTCCAGGCTGTGGTCTGGAGGAGGGAAATGAAATGCTCAAGTAGTTTTGCAGACATGCCCAGCTGTGGATTAGGGATGCACACCAAGGCCATCCGCTATCGGCTGAAGCAGCGGAATAAAGTCGACGTCGTTTCTAAATATATGATCTTCCTACACTAATGCATAGCCACAAGACAAAAAATGATGAGGTTTTAGAATTAAGAACTGCAGAAGGACTCTAAGGGCATTGTGCAATTTAGAAGAGTGAATCCTCTGGTTATTATTTGAGCTGCTCTGGAGCTAAAGCAGCAGAAAGCTGATGAACTGCAGCGGTCCTGTTACAATACAGCTCTGTCCAGAGCTGATACATGTCCTCCTCCCCAAAAATTCCTGGACACTGGCATTTTATAGCTAGGCTTGCAACACTGATTTCAGCATTTCAATTCTCTGTGCAGAAACACATCATGGAATCATGAAATTGTTTGGGTTGGAAGGGACCTTAAAGACCATCTCATTCCAACCCCCTGTCATGGGCAGGGACACCTTCCACTAGAGCAGGCTGCTTAAAGCTCCATCCAACCTGGCCTTGGACACTTCCAGGGATGGAGCATCCACAGCTTCTCTGGGTATTCTGTGCCAGGGCCTCCCATGACTCATCCACATGTATTTCACACATCCTCTGTGCTGGCTGCTTGTATTCTATGAACTGTAGGGTTTGGGAGGCAGAGAGTCTTGCTGTCAGTTTGTTCATCTGGCACTAGCTGGCACCCTGGCAGTTATGGAAGTGTTCCTGGAGGTAACTCAGAGAAATGCTTGTCTCCAGAAATCTCTGCTGACCTCTGACTGCTCAGGAGAAGCCCCTGGCTGTGAAATTTTACGTTGGTTCCCAAGCCATGACTGATTCGGATCCTGATCCCAGTCCGGACAGGAGCACAGGCATTTCTGACACATCCCGTGTTCAGTCTGAGATCTAGAATTGCTTGTGTAGATAATCTGGGACGTCATTCTCTGGCCACTAGAAAATCTCCACTGCCCAGATTTCCTAACAAAGCAAAGGAGACGTGCTCTGCTTAAGCCAACCTCAATTTACTAAAGTTTATTCTGAGCTTGTAAGTACAAAATTGCCCTTTAACCAGAGAGGAGAGAGTGAAAAACACCAGCGTGATTGTTTTCATAAATAACGAAAGCAAAATCTCCACCACGCACTCAGCAGTGAACTGTTTTTATCTGAAAGAGAGGAAGATTTGGTTGGTGAATTCATCCCTGCAGGAGACCTACACAGCCTGTCAGAGACACAAATAAGAATGCAGCCAGAGCACACAGGAGGCAAGGCAGGGGAAACAGAGAAAACAGAACCAGTTATTTTTAACTGCCATTAATATGACAAGTGGGACTGTGACAAAGGGAGCAGCTTCAGAATTCAGAGTAGTGTTCTCTTTAATGCCAGTAAAATACTATCTAATGAGAGATGTCATATCAAGAATAACACAAAATGAAGGCAAGGACAGATATCTTATTAAGAAAACCACAGCACCAATTATAAATAAAAAATATATTATTGTGAGACTATGAATAAAATCTTGATTCAATACAAATAATAAACATTCCTGTACTTCACGTTTCAGTCTCTTTGTTCTACAAGAGCATAAACATTTCCAAGAAGAAGAGGTGGTTGACTAAGAAAGACAAGCCATTGAGCATTTATTTCTCAGCTCCCAAAACAGACTCATTTACTTCATACTGCTGATTGGGATGACAACTTGCAGTATCAAAAGATGCTTTACAAATTGTTTGCAAAGAATACAAAGAGAACAAGATTCCCATCATCTTCGAGCTCTGATAAAGAGGCTGTTCAAAAATTCAGATGCTAATTTGAATAAGTGGCATCATAACCACCTGCATATATTTACTTTCTGTGTGTGTGGAGAGATGAAAAAACATAACTAGGATCATGTCATCTGAACATAATTTCAAAGCCCCAGATGTCCCTGGAAAATGCTACCAACCAGAGTCTGGCAAGCATTTCACCCAGAGAAGTTACATAAATGGTGTCCCCTTCCCTGCTTTGTGTGCTTTCTGTCATGCAATTTAACAACTTCTTGTTGAAAGGACTAAGACACAGCAGAATCCAAAATTTACTGGTGGTGTAAGCATTCCCTAGAAATTTCCACTAGAAGCTGTGTATTCCTCCGAGTTCAATCAAAATTGATCAATCAACCCATCCATCCATCTTTCTACCTGTCATAAAACAGCTTTTGATAACAGAAGCATCTGCTATTCCTTTCTTTCCAGCTACTGTTCCAGAGAGATTACCCTCCCAATGGGCTTTTCTTCCCAAACACTTGTGGTAATAAATTTAATTAATATCACTAGACTACAGGAAAAAGGCAGTATCCTATCCAATAATCACAATTACATAACTCAAGTATTAACCAGGCTGTAAAAGAGCAAATATTCACAGTAAATTTGTTCACAAACTATCTATTGATGAAAAGATCATGATAGTCAGCTGTGAATATTAATTTACAGGCTATCTGTGAACACAGGGACAAGACTAATTAAAGATGCTTATCTCCTGAATTACTTGCTCATCTCTGGTAATTCCTGTTCTTACAGTCAAACAAAACAGTTGTACTGACAACTTCCTAATTTCAGGCCACTCCACTGTAAAAATTACCAACCAGTGATGTACAGCATGAAAACCACAATGCTTTATAAATACAGCACTTTTAAAATAACAGGAAAACAAATGCTTCTGAATGAAGTAGCTCCTCCCTTAGGCTTTCATTTCTGAGGTGAATTAGCATTTATTAGCATAAGCATTTGTGCTGGCCACTCAGTTGGATCAGGAAACTGATCTGGATTAAAACAAACCTTGACAAGAAAAAACAAAGTTTCAGCATGGATTTTAAGGATTATCCCCATTTCTCCTGGGTGAGGCACTTCAGTCTCTTGAAGAGCACCAGCCTATCTACTTGAAAGGAAGAAAATTTCCAATTTTGATTCTGAAATAAAAGGAAACTACTTAAATCTCTTGCAGAGAAGAGTTATTATTATTTTTCAGCTAAAATATGCTCAGATCCCAATAGTTGATATTTTTTTCTTCCATAGCTTTGTAAAGCTGAAACTCCAGTTTCTTAAAGATACACCCAACACTGGGGAATCCCTTGGAGAGATGAGCTCTTCCTACATTATCTCAGCTCTGCTCTAGTGAGGGAACCAGGCAGAGAGAAGGGATTAAAGCTCAACCTCTACCTGTCCTTCATGGCCTCTTGCTGTCCCCGAGGAGTCAGGCAGGTAAACCCAATTTACAACAGCCCCAAGGCAATCTGTAATTATCACAGGGGACATCCCAGACTCCAGACACTCCTGATGGGAGAAAATGAAGGAGGTGGTCATCAGACACCTTTCCCTTTCTGCTCAGCAGGAGATTGATTATTCCTATGGAAGCACTCTAAGTTCTGAAGCAATGATCCCATAAAATGAAAATAAACCATAACTATGTTTTTGTTCAAAACCCTGATTCCTAACAAGGCTGTGAATAACATCAAAGAAATCAGTAAGGACAGAGCACTAATTCCTAAGTAACAAACCACTTCTATGTAGTATTAGTTTCTGTGAATTTCTTCATATAGCCAGACTTAAGGGTGACTTGTCTAATTTTTTTTTCTCATGTGGGATCTAGATTTAATATGCTTTGAAATATAAATAGTAATGAGGTCATAAAAGATGCAGAAATGAATGAGAGTCAGAGAAGGAAACATAAGGAGAGGATTCAGAGTGATGAAAAAGTTGGTAATTTCAAAATGACATGGAGTTGGGCTTGGCAGCAGCAGCCCCCTGAAAAGAAGAAACCCCACGACAGCCCCAGTAGTTTGTAGTTTAAAATTCCTGTCAGAGAGGGCAGTTGATAAAATAGAACTCAGCACAAGGCAAAAGCCTTGCAGAGAATAATTCAAGGCAATGTGAGGCAAAACAGAACTTTTAGCTTGTGGACTCCGTGCCCCACCACTGGAGGGTTGTTCTCTCTTTTTTTTTCTGTTTGTGCCCATTTTAAACCTCTCCAAAGTACAATCCCTTCTGAGCACTTCTCTTGCAAGTCTTTCTAAGATCAACTAAAGTTTCCCAATAGAAAGTGCTTGTTTCTGCACAGTCAAATTTGGAAAAATTCATTTTGTTAGCCATAAATATCTTCTGTTGCATTATCTGGAGCACTCCACTCCCTAAGTTTTGCATGGCCTATATGCAGCTACAAAGACTTTCCTTAGAGACATTGCTACAAAATATATTCACTTTCTGCATTTGATTTTTAAAATCAAGTGAAGGAAAATCTTATTTTATTATTGAACATGTTATTGAACTACTTTTCCTATAAATGGCATGCCAGTGTGTTTTCTAACCCAGCACTTGCACTGGCTAAAAAAGGAGATGCCAGCAGCAGCAGCCATTCACCTTCTCTGCCAACAAGAGGCAATACATGGGGATTATTTTGCATTTTACACACGGTTCCCAACTGGATCTTACCCCCTTTCCCTTATGCCCAGGTAAAACTCCCATTCATATCATCCTGCTCAGAACTGGCTCCTTAGAGTGCAGGTTTCACTGCAAGGGTAAGGCACTAAAATGAGCACATCCATTTTTCTCTTCCACCTGGAGTATGAAGATACGTGGGATACCAACTCCTTGGTGTTATCTCAAGCCATAAAAAGACAAGAACTTTGCAATGAGGGAGTTAGGAGGGGTTTGCTGAGGTTTCTAATGTCTGCTTTAGTGCTTTTTTTTTGGTGGTTTGTATTTATTTTCCTTTGGAAAACAATCTCTGTGTGTGAAAGATGGTGATTGGTAACTTGAGGAATATTTTTTAACCCAGCTAATGTAAAAACAACATTCATTCTGCATCAAATCAAAGATAATTAATTTAACTCTGCTAGGATATTTACATGCACTAGAGTGATATGTTACAGCGTGAACTGCTATAAAATACTTCCCATATCTCTTCTAAATTAATTTCTTAAATTTAATTTTCTTCTATTAAGCAAAATAGGAGTTCATGACTCACTTTTTTGATATCATCCTTTGGTTTATATTTCTTCCCCTCTCCAAATGTAATTAATATTAATATTTTAAATTGCTTCTAACATAGAAGACCCCTGTGTCTTTAATCATGCTCATTTCTGGATCTGTTTAAATTCTTCTCTTTTTTTCTTCAGCCACAGGACATGACTGAAATTTTAATGCTGTCTGCAAAATTATGTGCCACTGCTTCATCACATGTAATGACATTCTGCTATCATTTGGCTTTGCTGTCTGTTGCTATGCATCCAGAAAAGGTATCTCTATGTATCCACAATCACATAATAAATAAAGAAAAAATCCACTCAGAAATGGAAAATGTTAATAAGGAACATTTCCAGGGGGGAAAGAAAGTGAATATACCAACCTGAAGATGCCTTTCTGTTCAGGGTTGAAGCTCAGAAGGAATGACTCAGTCTGTACAAGTTTTTACAAAGCCATATAAATCAAGTTTTACCAGCCTGGCACCTTCCACATAGATTATGGATGGTCAAGTCTTCCATCAGGGGATGTTCAAGATGCTGTTCCAGCACACTGAAAGATTTGATGCCAGGGACAATCCTTGTATTAAAGAGGGGTTTCTAAAATGAACATGTCTTTTGGCCCCTGCTGAAATCAATAGGTGGCTTCTGTTTTGTCATTAGGGATTGTGGAAGAGGCAAGACCCAGCTCCTGGAAAGACAAATGCTCAAGGCAAGAGATAATTCAATGAGTCCAGATGGATTTCTCTGCCCCAGGAGTTTGGGAATTGCCTTGCTGTCTTTCATGTCTGGAGATATTGCAGGGCATCTGGCAGCACAGCAACCACTGCACATCAATGCAGAAAATGTCAGGGAACACTGGGGGGACACTGGGGGGACACTGGGAGGAGGATGCTCTTGTCTTTGCCTGGCATGGCACCATGGAATCCTTTAGTCTGGAAAAGACCTCTAGGATCGAGTCCAGCTGATAACCCAGCACTGCCAAGTCCAGCACAGCCATGTCCCCAAGTGCCACACCCACAGATCCGGCACATCCACAAAAATCCAGCACATCCACGGGGACTGTCTTCATTTCAGGCTGCTGCTCAGAAATTACAGACAAGGCAATCTAAACCTCTTTTAAATTATTTCTCTTTCTGCTCGATTCAATTACAAGAGTCTGCCCCATCACCTCATAAAGTAACAACTCCTATTTGGTCTTACAGTCAAGGGTATTTTTTAACTTCCAAAATATGAAAAAGCAAAGCTCCCAGTAATATTTTTTCTAATTTCTTAGAAAGTTTGGACTCAGAGAGTTTGGACTGCTGGAAAACATGCCTTTCATTTTTTCTAATTTTGAGAAACTGATGAAACTATGGAGGCTTCAAATTTCACCAGATGCCAGCCAAAAGTATGGTTTCCATTTCCAGCTGAAAAATGAAGTGATACCAGTGAGTGCACCTCAAGACAAACTGCTTTAAAACTAATTTGTATGGGAAGAAACTGCAGCAATGACTGTACAATTGCAATTGTTCAATTAACAGCACAATTAAGAGCACCATTTATTCACCACCACCAAAAAAAAAATGACATGGTTTTCTGTAATTCCAACAGAATGAGCTATTTTTAGTGGTGTGGGAACTCTTGCCTTGTTTTGAGCTAATTATTTTCTGTCTTGAGATTCTCCCATCAGCCTCTTTCTGACACTCCATTTCAGGCCATTATGATGTCTGTAGCAAAAACAGGCTGCCAAAAATGGCAATTGGAAAAAAACCTCCTATCCCTTTTAGAGAAATGACTCAGCAAATTCTGCTCCTTTGAGTATTAAAAAAGTCCTCATTTTTCAGAAACCCACTACCACACAGTAATTTTAAACTACCTGACAGGAATTTTTTACTAGCTTATTGTTTGGGAATGGCCCAAAGAATGACATTTTGTGTGACAGGACTTAATATTTTTGCCTGTGAATATGGGAATTTTGTCTTGTCACCTACATTTTGATGTGAGCACCAAAAATAACAGTCATTGCCAAAAATAGAAGTTTTCTGTTGGACATCCATACCTTTCCATGATGTGGAGGTGGTTGCCTTTACCACACACCAAGTTTCACAGTCATTTAACAATAGAGGATTAGGATATAGAACAGGCAACATAGAATCCATCCAATATTTATATATATATATATATTTTATATTTGATGGAAACAGTGAGCATGGCAAAGTTTCATTTGTTCAGACCAGCAAGACATTTAAGCAAAGGGGAAATACCACTGGCTAAACTGAAATGATGAGTGAGATACAGTTCACTGTCTGGCTCAGGAAACAAAAGTCAGATTATTCTGGAAGTTTGCTCAAGTAAGAGCTCTTATATAAGAGCTGGGAATAAACCACATATTCACCTGTTCATCAGGGTCATTCATGCCTACCTTGTGCTCCCTGGGATTTAAACTGCTCAGCAAATTTCCTGCAATGCACAAAACCCTTCAGACACAGCAGCAGTGTGTAAAGGCTGCTGCTGTACAAAACTATTCACTTATTTAACAATTCCCTGAAAAGAATCACAGTCACCTGCATTATGCAGCCTGTCTGCCATTTGATGGATTACATGCTACAATGAAATATAGACTTGTCCGTGTAATTTTATAACTTGAACAATGATTATGATATTCAGTGCATTTCCAATTATCTTCCATTATGTTTCATGTGCTGTACAGATTTCAATTGGCGTTCGCAAGGCAGCCAGAAAATTACAGCAATTATTGAAAATTATTGTGATATAAAAGCAATGCTTCCCCATCCTCCTATCAATTTTCTTTGTATTGGTATATAAAACAGACTGCTGCTTCAGCACCTAGGAAGACAAACTATATTTTGCTTTCTTAACTATACAGAGAGAATGAATTCTACTGTAGATTTAGGGTTTTCATAGCAGATGTACAGTCAATATTAATTCCGAATTTTTTTTAGTGTTACACTTTTTATTATGTAGTCATTTACTTGACTTAGGTTAGAATTAAATCTATAGTTATATGGATATATGTGCACTCACATATATTTCCATGAGTATAACAGTCAATTCTTCATTCTTCTTTAAAAACATAATCTATTTTTAATTTCATTCCTGCTGCTTTCGTTCAGATTGAGGAGATTCTAACAAGAACATCTTTGACCAACCTTTTTTTATTACTTAATTTATCTTAATGGCAAGGACCTGTCCTATAAACTCATCTACCCATGGTTATTTTTACATTCATGAGTAGTTCCTTCAGACCCTATGGGCATGCTCATGTACACCAAGCTAAACATTCATGAATTTATAAGAACAAGGTCTTATTTTTGCCTGGGCTTTCTTAAATACAGAGCACTAAGACTTCATTGTGTCCCTTTAAGGGGAGAAACAATTCCAAAGTGTTTGAAAAAGAGGATTACTGTTTTTCATAGCATATATAAACAACAGTAATAATTTTTGTCGTGTGTGCTTGACTATAAAGCAAAATTTGTAATGCAAATGTCTATGCTATAGCATAACAAACTTGTACTTTCTGTATTCCTCTGAGTTTAATCGAATCTGACATTGGAAATGGCAGGAATTTTAATTACTTAAAATAATATCTGTATTATGACCTAACATGCTAGTTAAAGAGGATGCTGTTTGATTATAATTCAGTTCTACACGTTTCTTTCTTCTTTTTTTTTATGCTTAGAAAAGAAAATACATCCAATGTCTTTGTTGTGACAAGAAAGTGTCTCATGCTAGTTGCTGGATAAACAAAGCAGAAAACAATATAAGTAGGAAAATTGTTAAAATCAAACAAAATTTCAAAACAAAACCACAAAAAAGAAGAAATAATTCCTGCTTAAAACCTTTCTTTGGCTCCATGTTATATCCACTGCAGCAGCTCCCCCAAAAAGGTCCATAAAAAAGCTCTCTGATGTGGAATGCTGGGTGTGCTATGTCACAATAACACAAAGTCAGGGCCTTCAATTAACCAGGACTCTTATTTATTTACCTTTTCCTTCTATTGTGGTTTTCTCTCTGAACTCTCTTCCTTTTTTTTCTTCTTCTTGAGTTTTGACTGTCAAAAAAAAAAAAAAAAAAGAACCAAGAGCACCAAGAGCACAAACTCAGCACAGCTTATCCATTTATCCATAAAGTGAATTTGAAAAAGCCAAGCACCTCTGTTTGTTTGATATCAGTAAAGGGTCACTGGGCTTCCTCTCACACACATTTCAAGGTTTCTGGAGGTTTACTTTCCCTTTATCCTCCCACAGTTCAGCATAGCTAGACTTACATCCTGCACAGCACAGTGTCACTTGTTGCTTGCCACAGTGACTGCCGACCAGTGTCAAAGCAATTTTTACAAAAAAGTAACAAGTTTAATCACTCTCTTCTCTTTGCTTCACCACTCCTCACCAGGCAAAAAAACCCAGCCCCAAACTCATGTATTTATGCAGTTCAAAATGGTTATTTTTCCAGGAGCTTAGTGGTGTCCTGAGCGTTGGATGGAGCATGTCAACCTAAAAATAGCAAGGAAATGAAGCACTGGCTCTGAGACACCACTCCAAGCACTGAATGGACCAAAGGACTTGTGCTCACAGCATCTTTCCTCTGTGGATCACCCCTAAACTCCCCTTTTCAATGCTTTTCTTTAACATTTTGATGGAGCTGGTGCAGCTCCCACTCCTCCTATCTCTCTCATCTCTCCATCCTCACAGGCAAACTTTACAGCCCCTCATGGATTATTTGGCTAGGGAGGAGTTAAAGGACAGTTGCAATGCCTGGATGGTTATTACTGTGTCCAGGCAGATGAGCATATGTTACAGAGCTGCATAGTATTGTGACTTAAAAATAGACATATTGCTCTAGTTGCCATGGGTAAGTTTAAACTGTGTTTTGTTTTCTTTTTTTTTTTTTCCTAAACAGTGCTTTGAGTTATGTGAACTCAAGAACCCTAAGAAAGCACAGTCCAGCCATGTTGCACTCAAATATTTGGTTTTTAAATGTGAAGTACTGCTGACAGAAAGGCCCAGTGTGGCACATGCACAGCCAGGCAGTGTGACAAAGGCTGAGCTGCCAGCGTCCTGCATCTGTCACCCACAGAGGGAACTATCCACACTTTTTTATATCAATATAGGTTACTATAGCAACACAGGGCTTTTATTTTTCCTCAGGTTTATTATGTAGGAGCCAAGGAGCATGTTCAGACACTGCATGCATTCATAACCCCATAGAAAAGTCTGTCGACTGCACTCTCCAAGGCACCTCTAATGGACTTGTTAACTGCTAACAACTGCAGCCTGCACTGAACAACTCCAGCAACAAAAAGCAAACACCCCTCACAAAAATAACACACATCCATCACTCAGGCTTGTACCCCCAGCTCAGCAAAAATCAAATATTTTCTTAAATATTAATAATTTGTATGTCCAATCATTACTATTTTATCGAAATGGTTTAATTATTTCAGTTTAATTATTTCTGTTAAGTAAATGTAATAATAATTAAGTAAAAGCCCTGGTTTCATTTTTACAGGGTAAATTCAAGGAACAAGCTCCTATTGCCAGGACCTTTTCATACTTCCTCACTTCCTTTCCAGTGGCAGCAACAGCAGCTCTCACTTTATTTCACAGAGTTCTGACCTTGCTCCCTGTGACTTGGTTTTACAGCTTCAGTGCAAAAGTCACAAACAGATTTTTGCCAGCTTCCTCTTGCAGAACTCCCCAGTCCAATGGACACTGGGGAACCACTCAACAGAAATGATTAAATACTCTGGAAAGGCTCTTTTTCTACAAACACATCCATCCTTTTATGACTCATGTCTTTTCACATCACTTTAAGCACCATTTAATTTTAAAACTGAAAACTTTATAGGTAGCTCCAGGGCATCATAGACAAGACAAACAGAAGTCAATGATATCCTGAGATTCTGCTTGCCCTTACCAGGAGAGTTATGGAGAACCCACCCCTAAAAATACAAACACAACCTATTTAAAGCATCCCACATTTGCTCACTCTTTGGTTTCCACTATGCTGTGGCTGAGTGGAGAGGAAAGTCTTGTGGCTCTGTGGTGACAGAAGAAAGGCAGCCAGGGGTCAAATTTAAGTTTTATGCAGTTGTAGAGCAACACTTTGGGTGCTCTGGAATTAAAGGGGACTTAAAAAAAATTAACTTGACTTTGATTTCCTGAAGTGAGCTATTTTATGGCAGGCAGGAAGAATTGTCCATGGTTAAGGAACTGGCTGCACACTTAGAGGATGGAAGTCCAGCTCAGATGAACATTGCAAGGGGATTTGTGTTTCCACGAGGAAATTACTCAGGGCAAGGCTGTCCCAAGAAAGGATTTCAGCTTCCTCAAGAGGAGCTTGTTCGATTACAGACAATTTAATGGGTGTTGGTTTTCTGGGAAACATGGGGAATCAGCATCCCCAAAAATAAGGTCCCTTTGTCTCCAGTTAGGGCAGTGCAGATTTCCCACTCACATTCCTTCATGTTTTCTGATGGGGTTCAATTGCTTCTCTGTATTGAGAGAAATCTCTGATTCTTTTCCCCATGTTTTCATCTTTCTTTCATTTTTATTTTTTGCCTGCTCAGCTGCAACCCCCATTTTACAAGCCTGCATATAGTGCTTGCTACCAAACTCTCAAATCCCACCTGGGGGATTTGCAATGTCACCAAAGTATCCCAGTATTGCAATAATCCACTTTGCTTGTCTTTTTAGCACTTTACTCTGAAAAATGCTATGCACCTGCACCCAGCATGGTATAAGGAACACAACAGGAACACCTTTGATTTTTCTTGCTATGACAGGCAGAAACAAGCTCTGTGGTCACTCAGGAAGAAGAGTCTGGTGTTTCAGGAGGTGTTGGGAGAGTGTCTTATAACTTACCCAGCTCAAGCTAAAGCCATTTTCTTAGGGATGATTTATTGCAGTTGTTAACAATCGTTCTAATTCAGAAGAGTTAAGGACAGCAGATCTCCCTGCCCATTTCCATTTGTTATCCATGATCCAGTCTCTTGGACTCTGGTAAAATACTCTATCTAAAAACTCCACAAGCTTCACTGCACAGTGCCAAAACCCCAAAGGTCTTCCTCTCCTAACTTCTGATTTCTGTTCTGAAACACAGGGCGTTAGAGCAGCTTTGTTTAAATTAAATATCTGAGTGCAGAGAGCACTTAAATTCAGCCTCGAACTGACCTTGCTGTACGAACTGTAATATTTTTTGACACCAAAGCCTCAGGCTGCAGCCTAGTCTTCATTGTGTGCTGCATTCCATCTTTCCAAATGCATCCCTTGAATGCATCCCATTTGATGTTCTCAGCCAAAGACAGAATTTCCAGCTCAAGTGCAGATTATTGGCCAAAAATTCATTCTCCAGGAACCATTGCAATGGTTACTTGGAAGGCAATCCCTCATCTCAAAAGGAACAGCAACTATGAAATAATCCACAGGATAAATAATCTATGGTATAATCAAGGCCAAGATTGGATGGGGGGTTAAGCAAGCTGGTCTAGTGGAAGGTTTTCCCCGTGGCAGGAGGATTGGAATAAGATGGTCTTTAAGGTCTTTTCCAATCCAGGCCATTCCACGATTTTTTGATCCTGTGTTAAACGGGGAACTCTTGGAGCTGTGTGAATGTGTGAAATTCAGCCCTGGAAACACGAGAAAAATGTGACTTTCTAATCACCACATGACCATACCATGCATGCCTGCAAGACATCTGCTTGACCACATCTAGCTGCTTCCTGTGAAGAAAGGGCGAAATTAAAACTTGCTAGCCTCAGGAAATTGTAATATTTCAATGTTTCATTTGTCCTGAAGAACAAGGCAGCTGCAACAATGATCCCTCTTCTTCCATTTAGCACTCAAAGTGAGTATCCAGTTTCCATATGGCACTATTTTTGAGAAATAAATTATAGTTTGATAAAAATAATGGAAATGTCAATTGGAAACGTCAATTTCCACTAGGAAAATAAAAAGGTGGAAAATTGTAATCACTCACTCAGGAATTGCTTTTAATGTTTGAACTGCCTTGCATCTTTATCACAGAAGCACAGAACAGTTTGGGTTGGAAGGGACCTCAAAGATCACCCAGTTCCACCCCCCTGCTATGGGCAGGGACAGCTTTCACTAGACCAGGTTTCTCAGAGCCCCATCCAGCCCTGAACATTCCCAGGGATGGGGCACCCACAGCTTCTCTTTAGGCACACTTCTGCAGCCTTGAATGATTTTTCACCATGTTTTCCATGCACATACTATTCTTGTCTATTTTTTCTTTATTTTTAAACACACACTGTCAGCATCTAGATTCTTCACAGGCTTGCCCTCTGAATATCCCCTTGCAGCTCTTCTGGGCTCCTGATATCATTCAGAGTCCTCTGGGAGCTTCAAAACCCACCTAGGAAGCCCTGGGCTGTACAGAGAGCCAGGAAAGCACAATATTTCTGGGGTAAAAGTGTCATCAGGAGCTCACTGAGGGAATGGCACTGCTGCTCCTCACTGTCACTCTGTCCCCTGCCACCTTCCCCACCAACGTGGGAAGCTGCTGCCCCTCTCCCAGGAGGAGGTTACTCAGCCATCCCACACCCCACAGCCTGCAAGGATGCAGGAGGAGAAAAGAGATAAAAAACAGCTTGAGCTGTTTGAAACTGTGTCACTGAATGTAAGAAATCTGGGGGGAAAAAAATCAACTACGCATCTTTAATGAATGGGAAAAAAATGTTGCTTTGTTCCTAATGTGCAAAACAATGCACAGACACAGTTCTGTTTGTATTGTGATCTTATAACCACCCTCTGTTTAAAAAAAAAAGTGTCTCTCAACAGAAAGACTTTCTCAAACTGAGACCTAGCACTACTAAAATGAGGCAACGTATGTGCTGTTCGACAGGGGCTTTTTGTCCTTTTCTTCTTGAAGAATAAAAGCTTCCTCCCAGAAACATGCAAAGCTAAAATTTTCATTTCCACTTCAGAGATAAAAAAACCTCAGATTACCTCTCAGAACAAAGAAAACCAACCAAACACTATTAAAGAAATGGAGATGTAAAATGCATAAAATATGTTCCTCCACTTATTTTCTCTTTTCCTTTACATATTGCCTGTTCATAGATCCCATAATGAATATTCCTAAAAATTAGATTTGAATAATGTACATATTATCAGATTATAGAATAAAGCCCAGTTTAACAGCTATGACTGCCTGGCACATGCTGGAGTAAGAAAAATTCGAACTGCAAGATTTCCAAAAGCCTTCCAAGAACTACTGACACAGTGGCACCTTGCCAGACTGATTTTTAGGCTCATTTTTATTTTCTCAAGCTGTCCCCTGCTATCACTCTGGATACCCAGATGTCATCCATTTATGAGTCCTGAAGGAGTTCAGAAATACAAATGGTCAGCTGCTTGCAAAGATATGTGATCTCTCCTTAAAAACAACCTCGGGTTTGGAGGACTTGTGGATAGGTGATGTTTAAAACAATAATTCAGAGGTCAGCAAAAGCATTAGTGTGGGTAACCCTGTACATTTGAAAATCTGGTCAAAATGTTACTTATAAGCAGAATATGAAGTTGTTTGGTATTGTAGCAGAAGTGAGTTAAACCAATGGCCTTTGCAAGGAAAAAGTCAGCTCACTTTTTCTCAGAAGATTCAAAGTGGAAAAATCAACCAATCCATAAAACAAAACCTGGTTGCCACCATAGGCACAGGCTTACCAAAAAATCTTGTCCTAGAGCATTTACCACATTAAAGTCAGAACATTCTGAAGACTCAGAAGCACAATAGGAAACTGAATAGTGGTTTAGATTTACTTTTTAAAAGTACTACAAGGCTCTGTGTTATATTAAATGCTTAATATATTTCCTAATCATCTGAAAGGAAGGTGAGCAGCAGAGTGAGGCTGCTCAGTGATGATGGAACGTTAGGACATGAGAAGGGACAAAGTTCAGTGCCAGAGGGAACTGTTTACTTGCTGAGGTCCAAAAGCCTCAGTTTAAGAAAGGGACCTGGTAATAACCCTGCAGCTGTGGTTAATGATGCAGAAATATCCATTTCTTTCCATATACAGCCATATCCATCCAAAAGTGAATTCATTTAACAAGTGGATCAGATGACAAAGTACACAGGGAAAAATAGTATCAGAATGCAGAGTACAGCCTCAGCTACAAAAGTATATTCATTAGGTCGTTTTTGAAAAGATATTGCAGATTAAACATGAAAGATGCTGAGAGAAGGGTAATAAGAATGGTCAATGGGATGGAAAAACCTCTCATTTTAAATGACTTTAAAATATTGGGACTGTTTCCTTAAAGATGTTTTACAACACTGGATACAATAATAGAAATATTTGAAGTAAGGAGTCATAAGTAAAGAAGCATATGAGAAACTTCTATTTTTTTTTCTGTGATTATTCAGAGTCATGACAATTTATAAAAATGGAAAGCAGAGAATTCAGATTTCATAAAAAAAGATATTGGAAAGTTGAATCTGGCAAGGTGGATGCATAGGGACATAAGTTAAACAAATATTGGAATATTTGATAGCAGAGTTATTTTGCCGGTTTTTTTTTTTAAAAAAAGCATTGTAAAAAATTCAACTACTTAAAAGTTTATGGCCATCTCCAAACAGCAGAATGATTGAGACAAGAACCTCCCAGACACTCATGATCTCTCTGAGATGTTTTCTCCACAATCTCAAGGATCTGGCTGCAGTTTGATGTGCTGATTCTGCATGGCAGCCTCTCTGTTCCTAAATTATCTATTGCCATTAGTGAATCAAAACAAACAAAAAAAGCCTCTTCCAAGACACTAAGTGTCAAATTTAAGCCCAGCTACTAAAATAAGATGACATCAGCTTCACTCAAGGGATATGGTGAGGCATCTTCTAATATATTCAACCAGTTCCTTAACCTTGATAAAGATGCTTTTATAAATGTACAATATATATTTAGTTATGAGCATTTATTTTTTGGCTCTGCCAGGTGCGAATAGGATTGGAAACATGAAATGTTTATGGCAGGCACCCAGAAATGCATAGCATAATTGATAGGGAGAGCAGGAAATATTGCTCATTTGGCTTTTTTTTTTGTATGAATGCTGGTCCTATATTTAGCTCTGTTAGGAATTTTAGAGCTGGGATGAGTGATCTCATTAAATCTCTGCTTTCCTGATTGCTCTCTGGATCATGGTCATAAAGGATTGATGGATGCAAAGGTATAGATGGAGGTACAGAGTGCTAATGTAACTTGAGGAGCAGGGTTCTTCTGGAATTCAGGCCAGGGACAGCCCAACATCATAAAAATAATATATGCAATGCAGGGGTATCATAGAACAAAGCCTTTGCTTGGCAGTATTTTTGAACCTATTTTTCTGTTAACGTATTTAAATATCTGTCAGCCTGAGTTCTTATAGACAGTGTCCCAAGGCATTAATCTCCTCAATAAAATGCTATACTTTCCCACAGAAGCCAGCAACATAAAAATAAAAGGGAATCTGTGCTCATATTTCACAATAAAAGTGATCCTGAAGAATTGCTGACTGCAAGGTTTAAACTGTATAAGTCTGCTGGCTAGCCCCCTCTTAGGAGATAAGAGCTGTACTAAGGATATCCCATGGAAATAAGAGGTGGAAAGAGTATGTGAGTTGAAAACATGACTAGAAGAGTTAATAGATGATTTTTGGAGTGCTTTTGTAGACTTTTGGCTAGTGCAAGTTCCCACGTCTCACTGCCATCAGTAGAGCCACCACAGTAAAATCTGTCCCTGACTGGTCACAGAAAGGGCTCTGAGGGTTCTATGAGCAATTTTGAATGTGCAAAAACCTCAGGATGGCATGGCTGTGCCTACAGTGACACTGTAGTAAACTCCTAGTGTGGCAGGAGAGTCCAAGAAGTAGCTGCAATGCTCAGTTGAGGGTCAATAGTTTTACCCTTTGAAGCTTTTTCCCCAAGGAACTCTATTTTTCCCTCTCTCTTTCTGACCATCACCCTGCTGTGTGGCTTAGCCACTTCCAGGCTCCATCAGAAATCCCTCCTGGCACTCAGGGAATTATCTCAGACACTGCAGGGAGCAAAGAGAGAGACTTTCTGTCAGCTGGGGTCTGCTCCTGTTCAGCACCAAGAGCAATGAAGGCACCCTGACACCTCTGCCTGGTTCCTGATCCCTTTGAATACTGTGACAAAGCACAGAAAAGTACAAATGATCACTAATTATTTGTTTCTGAAGTGGATGAATTTGTCAATACCATATATAAGATGCTATAAGGCACAGCATATTTGTTGCCCTTCATTTTACCATGCCACACAATCACATTCTGCTAGAGACACTCAGAGACCCAGCAAAATGGATAAAAATGGAATGGGACTATATGACCTGAACAAGACAAAAAAACCACATTTGGGTCATAATTTATATTAGATGACAGATCCTATGGTAGTTTTCCTTCAAATAAGTCATTCTTACACTCCCTGAGAGAATGCTTGTTTATAGTAGCCTGTCTGCTCTTCCCATCTCTTTTATTGATGGAGCAGGAAGCACGAGGAGGTTTGCTTGTGACCAATGCATTTACTGCATATGCAATATGTGCAGGTCATGCACAGTGCACAATGTACAGCAAAGCATTTTTCTGTAGAATTTAGCAATGTGAAATTGCTTTTCAAGTTTCTTGCTTCCCAACTGCCTCTGGTAGAGATTCATGTGTTATTTTCCCAAGATTATTTCTGGGCACAGATAATGATGCTATAAGAATTTGAGAGCTGTCATTTCTGCTTAAATCTCAGTGCTGAAAAGGATTATTGCATATCGGTATCTAGGCAGCTTTTGTCAGTATAATTCAGCTGATCAGGGACTGGATATTCTAATTCTGCAAATTGTCACAGTCCCTGGACAAGTCAGCCTCACTTTACAGCAGGGTGTTCATAGCTAGGGACGCTTGGATTTGGCAAATTTTTTTCCTTACTCTTTTTTTTTTTTTTTCTCCTTATTTTTTTTCCATCACAGGACCCCTGCACAAGCAACCATTACCCCCAAATTTCAAGGAGTAATTTCCCAGGTATTTTCACAGCCAGACCCATTGTGATCAAGGAGACAAAGTGAACTCCGAAGCTATCATGAGCAGCTGTTAGCTATTTGGAAAAAAAAAAAAAAAAAAAGAGCTATCTCTTGCAACTCTCCTTCTTTCAGGAGAAATGGCAGCTCATTCCCAGTCTGTAGATTTAAGTAACAAGTCTCTAAGCTACAGATTTGTTTGACCCACAAAGCTACCCTGCTGTGTAGTGAAGCATGGTCAAATGCAACAGCAAAATCAAAATAAGGACTAGTCTCCAAGATATTTTCAGACAGATATTTGGTGAGAAAAAATTGATAAGTTTGAAAAATCAACAAATATTCATTGATTAGACTTGCCTTTTTATAACATCAGAATGACCAATGCTACTGACATTTTTTGCAGCCCACTATTTTTTTCCTTTAAACATACCAAGGCACTCATATTTCTCCACCAAGTAGAAATGGCATAATTCCCCAAATGGGTAAAAATTCCACACAGTTATTGCTAGAATTTCTCATATAAAAATGAAATTATGTTTCCGAGTGCCTGGGGATTGACCACAATTTTCCAGAGTCATTCAGACAACTCCACTTTCCTCCAAAGCTTTTGAAATCAGCCCCACAGCACGCCATGCGACAGTATCCTGGACCTAATTATTTTCCCATTTATCAGAAGGTGTGAAACAAAACCTACAGCCTCTTTCATTGCTCTTACACTCCTAATTATATCTGCAGCTCGTTATCACAAACACAATTAGGTGAGGTGCAGCAGGTCATGGAGCTGGGCTGGGAATTGTGGCTCCGCTCCCACTCACCAAACCTGGGGCTGTTCTGGGAAATCCACCCCACCCAGGGATGGCTGCAGCTTCCACAGCAGCCTGTCCTCTGTTTGCTTTGCTCCACTTAATTTATCACTCGCCTTTGGGAGAGAATTCAACAGATTTCAGTAATAGGTGCCTCTGCTGTAGCCTCCTAACTAAGGAAATTCCCAAATCTCACTTTCTAACAAGTGGGGGTTTTAGCAAGTTCAAAGTAAACTAGTTGGGTGACTGGTCTCCCTGGAATAGAGACATGGACACGATGCTTGGATGGAAATTCAGGCATTTTTTCATTAGTTTCAACTCATTAATCACCTGCATGTATTGTCTGTGTGTTTTCTGGCCATGCAAGGAATACCAGAAGGGAAGTCAGGGAGCTGCCCTATTCTCTTCACCCACACTCTGTAGCAGCATTCCTGCTCAGCCCCGTGGCATTACTGGCTCAGTGGTGGCTTTCAGACCTAGATTCCTTCCCAGTTCACTTTGCAGCTGGAGCTCACCAGCTCATGTCAGAATTCACCTGGCCCTTCCTGGCGTTTTCTCTTTGAACTCAACTCAAAGGTGCCTTCAACCACACATATTTTGGCTAATTCCAAACTTTCCAGTTGAGGACTCATATTTCATGAGTAAATTCAAAGCAATATGTACCTTTGATCAGTTCATGAGAGTGAGTAGAACAGAGAACCTCAAATGCAAACTAATTCAAGCCAGTTTAAACCAATTTAATAGACATTTTCTTTTTTAATAGTGAAACCAAGTTTACTGATGGGCAGGCCAAGGCAGGGCTACATAAATTCAGAGTGTTACATGGAAAATCCTATTTTTCTCCCAGATGACACCTGTCCTAATGTGACGTCTGAACATCTTTACACCACAATGCAAGTCTGGATTCAAGTCTGGAGATAAACATTACGGGTAGAGAGCCATGATGCAACTACAATACATTATTTTAGGAGGGAGAGGTGTTCCCCAGGCCACCTTGTCCCTCTGAAGGAAGGTTAATTAGGTTCATATTCATTACACTGGATGTTTATGCAACCTCATCTTCAAGACACTGAGGGACAAGAATTACATCCCTGCCCAGATCGGCTATTTCAGTGCTTCCAAAATTTCACTGTTGGTAAGCTTTTCTTACTCTCTGCTCTGACTCATTCTTTTTCTAGCTTCACCCAATTATTTCTTGTCATAGTAAACCAACCTAAAATCCTGGGATTTCTGAATGGATACCATGTGTTCAGAAGTCATTAAATACTGTAACTGATGACACTGTTGTAACTTCTGCTTAGAGATACCTGTTAAGCATTTATAATTATCTATTGATAACTGTGCCCAATATTTTTCTAGGAACTAGCCCTACCACCACTAAATTATCCTCTGCTCTTTTCTCTGAGAATTTTGCATTCTTAAATTATTGTATATAAACATAATTACGGCAATTATAAAAGCAAATGGAAATCTCTTAGTATTGTATTCTTTATTACTATCATCATCATTATTATTACCATCATCATCACTATTGTCATTATTTAATTAAAAACTCTTTTGTTTCTGCATAAAGCTATGTTGTTGCTAATGTTGATCAATGAATATCCAAACAATGTTTTGCTATATTTATTCAAAATTACAACTTTCACCATAAAACATTGTTTCTGAACCCCAATTGGATTGATAGCATTTCCTCCAGACTTCTTGTATGCAGAAGTTCAAGTTATGCTAAGCTTTTTAATTATTCAAATCATCTGAGTATACTCAAGAAAAATGAGATTCAGAGTGGACTTCTAATGGATAATGCTGCCAGTGTGAAGACATTGTTTCTAAATTGCATTTCTCATCACAATATTTTTGCATAACCTCAGCTGAAAATAACCTTGCTTACCCAAACGTGAACAGACAAATGAGCCACGAGAAAACATATTTTTATACAGAATATCATTATCTAGGCCAAGTTGCAAATCCAGCTGAGATGTGTCAGCCTCTCCTGAGCATAGCAGGAACCTGCTGAAGATCACCCCACATTCCATAAAGATGTCATGCTGCTAGGAAATTGCTTTGAAATATGTTCTGAGAGGCAGAGGAATTGAAAAAAAAAATTAAAAAAAAAAAAAAAAAAAGAAAGGAAAATGAGAACTTCTGAAAGGGAAGTGCAGAGGAATGGCTGAGATTCCATCAGCCCCCAGAGAGGTGACCCATCAGATGGCACTGAGGTCCCAGCTTTTCCAGGAGCTCACAGCAAACAGAGAGCCATGCAGGGAAGTGCCTCCAAAGGGTTTGCTTCCCATGCAAAGATAATTGTCTGTCCTCAGTGAAATGCATGTCCCCTGGACATTTCTCTTTACACAGGGACTTCAAACAGCTTTAGACAGGCTCTAAACGACTGGCTTGGCTGAGGGACTTGCCTTTCAAGGAGATGAAGATACAGGGGAACAAAAATCATTCTCAATGACAGACTGTAAGAACGAAATATCTGTGAGACAGGATATCTATCCGTCTATCTAGCCAAAAATATTAATCCTTCTAAGTGAAGGCTCTTTTATTTCTATTTTATTTTTTAATGTAAAAAGCATATTGGAAGCAGAGACCAGACTCCAGCCTTTTTCTCCTCCAGATGTGTGTGTGCCTTCAGCCTTCATTCCCTCATCTTCTGCCCCACTAATTTCTTCTTCCTCCAAGCTGAAGAATAAAGAATGCTCCTCACCTCACGCTCTAAGCTGTACCTCAGTGACCGTGGCAGGTATCTATAAAACATAAAATAATATATTTAATGGAGAATGTTGAGGGAAATGAAAATAGATTTGCCTCAGAAGACAGAAGCAATGAGCTCCTCTAACAGAAAAGCTTTTCCTGTATTATAAATACAGCAAAGCATCCTCAGAGGACCTTCAGATGAAATGAATGGTCCCAGCTGTCCTCGAGACTTTTGAGAACACTGAGAAACTTGAAAGATTTCACACTGCAGAGCCAACAAAGGGAAAAAACTGTCCCTTTTTGCTCTCTTGCATCTGCCCACAAATACACCTTACCACGTTTACGGGGATGGAAGATGGATGATGGGATTATTTGTAATATAATACTGGATTCAATAACTCACATTGCCTTTTCCAGCTGCAGGCTATTTTATCCTGCGGTCCTCTGAAGCCAGAGATGAAACTGGGCTATGGAAATAAATTTACCTAAAAATAGAATACGCCTTCCACTAGCAAGTAAGAAAATTATAAGATGAAACTGCCAGTTTTTCACATTGAAGTATTCCTTAAGATTTTACGACATACCATGAGTTAATCTTTAAGGCCTGTATTTTTTTTTTTTTTTTCTCTGGGAAGTTTATCTGAAAACAAAACACTAATAAATGTGGTGGGAAGTTCCTGAACTTCCAGAGCTGCAGCAGGAAATATTTGACCTTAAGGGCCCCCTAACTGTGATGTTTTCATCAGGGAGAAATATCACTAAGCAGTGTCTACAGTAAAACTGTCTTACAACAGCAGTGTGGAATTTTAAACAAAATATGTCAGGAGTAATTAAAATCAGAAGAATGATCAAGTGTCTGCTAGCGTTGCTACATAAACAGCCACTACCAAAACAAGAAGGAAAAACCCCCAAAGATTATAGAGACAGCAAGCATCTTGTTTATGAAAATGTACAAGCTTAGAGGTTTTGTGTGAATACATCCATCATTTATTCCACTTAAATTTAAGCTGTTCATATTTGCCATTTTTTGGTATCTTTCATGAAGTTTAATTACAAAACAGTAACCAGACGGAGACTGAGAGCATTTCTGTTGTGCAATAAAATTCAATTACTGACAGTTTTAAGAGAGATACTTAGACCTGTGGCAAGTTTGGAAGGGAATTTCCTCACACATTTTGCCAAAAGCAAAGAGTGCCTCCACTCCAGCCATGAAGAAGCTTTTTAAAGACTGGTGATAAATAAACAAATAATAATAAATAATCTCTTCCATTTTGAACTGCCTAGCACCTCTGAAGATTGCAGAACACCTTTGCTATGGGTCAAGCCACTCTCTGGAAGAAAACAGTCAGAAAATTCCAGAATAATTTGGAAGAGGCATAAAAAGAATGCATGGGATTGCCTTGGAGAAACTGCTTGTCTGGCACAAAAAAAGGCTGGGAACACCAAATCCACGTTCCAGGTGTAGTTTGTGTTTTGCTCTCCTTTCTGTGGCTCCCACACACTTGGGGCTGACGAGCAACTCAGTGAAAATCTGGTTTGTTTCTTGGGATTACCTCCTGGATAGGCCAGAGCAGGCACACAGGACAGAGCAAAAAAACCCACAGCACTTGGAAAAACAAGTTGAAATTGGCTGGGGAACTGGTGGTACTTCGTGTTTGGATCCAAGACCTGATATTCCATAAATCAGGAAAAACTCCAGCTCCTGATGCACTCCCACTGTGATACTGACAGGTTTTTCTTACTCAGAGGGGCAAAGCATCTGAAGCACCCAGAATTTCTGTAATTTCTTCTGTTTGCATACAATCTGCTTGCAAGGCTTCACAGGTTAAGGATTCCAGGTAGGATGGTTGAAGATATGATAAATTAAATGTTATGTAGATAGCAGAGGAGTCCCACATGCTGACTGTGTAAGCTGCTGTCCCTGAATGGTTTTCACATGGCTTTGCTGATGTCATACACAATTTCAGCTCAAAGATTACTGTTACAGCTTATTTTCTGATGGTTTTAGGAGGATCTCCTGCCTGACTTCCTAAATTAGGGTAGCTCCTTTTAAACAAGCTCCTATCAGAACAAATTTTCACTCATGTTCAAGGTGATAAATCCTAAAGTCCAATTTTTCCACATGGAACCTTAGAAGTCTTCTAAGGGAATAGCCATTTGACACTTGCTTCTTTGGAAAAAAATCCATTTTTTTTTTTTACTGGCATGAGCAAGAGCCTTCTGGAATCCATACACTGCTTGAACTCTGAAGCTCCTTGTAGTGACTCTTCAGAATGTGGAGTGTGCTGAAGGCAAATTCAAACCACATAAAGACTTATGTTGACTAGTACATGATCAAATTATTGTTGATATCATTACTTTTCTCACTCCAAAGCTTCAAAGGAAATGTTATGGCTTTGTTGATTATTTTTAAAGGCAAGACTGACTAATGAGAAAAATAATCACAGCATAGGAAATCTTGGGGGTTTTTTGTGTGTGTTCTACAGGACAAAATCCTCTTTAGATGTTTCTTTTTTCCAAGGTCAGGTTAAAGGCTTTACTTTGTACAAAAAGGAAAAATAGCAACCCAAGTTGTGCAGTCCTTGAATTAAATTAAGATTCCACTGGAGATCTTCCCATCTTCTGTCATGGAAAACATGTAGCTTTAAGATCTTTTTCATTCTGTGTGTGTTTTGTTTTCCTTTGACTTGTGTTTGCTAATGGAGAACATCTTATTGCCATTAATTGCTTTATGAAGTAATGATCTACGGATGTCATGAACTAGTGAACCAAACCAAGAATTATCTAAAACCTTATGTAGGTATAATGCTTTGCTAGGTCTCCTAGAAAAGAAGCAGGATTCAGAGGTGAATGTCATCATCTGCTCATCTGAATAAACCATAAGACATGATAAAAGAATTTGAGAGAGAAAAAATATCTAGACTGTGGGTGCAGATGGTTGATTAGTACAAAGACAAAAGCATGCAGAAAGTGTATGGCAAATACCGTTTCTCTTTCAAGATGTTCCTAACACAAAACACTATCAATGGGACATCATCAGGAACACTTTCTGAAAAGGAGCCACGGAGATTTAGAAATTAAAATATTTTGTGGTTTTTGAAAGCACGAGCATTAAAGCTGGAACTCATAAAATTTTGGGATGTTATTCCTGTAAATAGAGGCTGAACTCTTTCATGCAGAGGAGCTGATTCAGTGCTGTACAGGAGTAAGAGAGGGTGTGTATGTGATCAGAAAGAGCTTTAGAGAGGCCTGGCTGCTGTGCTGCACACTCACTGCTGCAGCAGTCCTGCTGCTCACTGCTCTGTACTTCTTGGGGTTTTACATTTGAGTGAAAGCCCTCATTTAACCCTCTTGACAACGTTTGTCCTGCCTCAAGTGGAGGAATGAAAAGCAGTTTCCAGAGGTTATGGATCTGTTGGAGTGGGTGCAGAGCAGACCATGAAGGTGCCTGGGGACTGCAGCACCTCCTGTGTGAGCACAGCCTGGCACAGATGGGGATGTTCAACCTGAGGGGAGAAGGCTTTCAGGTGACCTTAGGGCACCTCCCAGTGCCTGAAGGGGCTACAAGAGAGCAGAGAGGGACTTCTTACCAGGGCAAGGGGGAATGAATGCCCTTAAGATGAAGAGGGTAAAGTTAGTTTAGAGATTAGGGAGAAAGTCTCCCATGTGGGGGTGGTGAGGTCCTGGCACAGGGTGCCCTGAGCAGCTGTGGATGCTCCATCCCTGGAAATGTTCAAGGCCAGCCTGAATGGAGCTCTGAGCAGCCTGGAATAGGGGAAGGTGTCCCTGCCCATGGCAGGGGCTTGGAATGAGATGGGGTTTAGGATCTCTTCCAACCCAAGGCATTCTCTGATCCTATAACCATGTCACATGGACTAGAAGGCACACAGGGGATGCTCAGTACTTGAAACAGGGCTTTGAAAGCTGTCCCATTGCTTGCTGTGAACAGTGAAGCAGGGTGACAAGTGATGGCTTGTCACTGACCTGGATTTTCTGCTAAGTGGAACGTCAAAACTGTGTATCCCTGCCATAGCACTTCAGTCACGGCCTGGCTTGTTCCCTGTTCTTCAGGAGATGAACCAGTGGACACCAGTTTTATTTGCTTTCTAGTACACCCATGCCTGTGGTAAATGACTGTGTTGCAAAAGATGGTAAAACTGAGAAAATACGTAATTAGTGTCTCCCTCTGCATCCTTCAGGGAGAAGTATTTTGGTTGTGTGACTCTAGGAAGAAAAAGCTGCCAAAAAACTTGGACTGGAAAGTGCTGAGGTTTGAAACAGGGCTTTAATTCTTCTGTAAATGAACTTCCCACTCTTTGGAGTACCTTCCAAGAGGACTGCAGCCTGAGATCAATGCCTTCAGCTGGCTGCAGTTCTGTTGAAATCCTGCGGGCAGTGGGAGGAATAGCCCATATTACCTCATTCCTCACGTGCTTTGGGTAGAATGACTGCACTCTGCCACCAGCCCTCACCCTGGAAGATCTTCCTTCCTGCCTGGTATGCCAGCAGAGGGAACGCTGCTTCCAATTGGAATCCGAGGAAAGCAAATCCAAGGGATCTGGAAGTGCTGGTGGCTCCTGTGATGGAGGTGCAGATACGGAGCCAGCTAATATGCCAAATAAAACTTCTGAAAAATTACTGTGACAATTCTTCATAAGGGTTTTGGGGATTTTTTTTTTTTTTTTTTTTTTTTTTTTTTTTTTTTGAGGTGCATGAGCAATTTTCTTTTTAATCAAAAGTTAGTAATTTCAGCGAGGAACATCCCTTGTCTCCTGAAGACAGTAATTTGGCTGAGGAGCAAATATTTCCTTAAAAAGAGCCTAATCATTGATTGATATTTCAGGCAGGCAGTTGTGAAAATGGAAGAGCACAAAATACCTAACGAGACTCAGAAACACCAGAGCAAGCAGGCAATTAAAAAAGTAAAGGAAATTTTACCAGTTGTACTTTAGATTCAGTCATGCCTCTTAAATTCTATTTAATATTTAGAAAATGTTAGATAACATGAAATACCGAATTCTTTTGAAATAAGTCAGTAATATGCCTGTATCTGGTTTGCATCATTTACAGGATACAACTTCCACAAGTTAACCCTTCTAACCCTTTTAGGCATTATTTGAAAATGGATTGAGAATGTGATTTGTCAGGCAGTTTCTCAAGAGGATGCAAAAATGCAAACCATTTAGCTCTTTCTGGATTTTTTTTTCTTGTTTTTCAGGGGGAGTTTAGGTTATTTTTTTTGTTTGTTTGTTTCCTTGTACTGTTGTTTAAAAAGAAACATTCAAGTATCTTCATTGCTTTTAATGTGCTCCTGCAGATTATCACAACACAGCTTGAAGCATTTTGTGGCTCTTAATTTATTATTGAAGGCAAAATTTCAACTTGTAAAATAAGAACTTCTTTAATATTCCAGGTTTAGAAATATGAACATTTTGTTTGACATATTAACTGACCAAAAGTGAGAAGTACAATGTAATAGATGTTTAATTTGGTCCTTTCACATGAACCATTCAGACTGGTACATCTGAAATTTTTTTTATATTAATTATTACTATAAATGTGTCAGTGAAAAAGCCAAAGTGATTAATTTTTGTTTTCTTGGGACTCTTGATATTCTCATATTTAATAGCCTTTTTCTCCATCTTTTTCTCCATTTACTCTAAATTTGAGGTAGGCATAAGGCCTCGTTCTTACAACTGACTATAAAATACTTATTCCACTTTAATGAAACCACCTGTAGAATATAATACAATTTATTGCCAGAAAGATTATTAAAAATCAAACTTTAAGTGCCTTAGTCATGTTCAAGGCTTGCCTTTCTAGATAGAAAAGAAAATCCATTCTCTTGGGGGTTTTTTTGAATCCCAAAACACTTTCCCTGAATTACTTTTCCAGTGGGCCTTCTAGTATGCCACAGGAAGTTATAAAAGCACTCCAATACTGAAAATACCTGATTCTTAAAGCATATATCAGTGTGCAATATTAATTAATTTCTTATGTGTTCATAGGTATTCTCAGAGATACTTTTGAAAAATGAAACTTTATCTTGTTTCAGGGACAGACAGGACAAATGGAAAGAAGGAAGGGAATTTTCCATTAATTCTCTGGGGATTCCTTTCATCCTGGAAAAGGGATTTGTACCATACAATAGCATTAAATCACCTGTCCCTGCAAGTTAACTCATAAAACCCAGGCCGTTAAAAATGAAGGTTGTAGACATTAAAATAAATGGAAAGAAAAGGCTTTAAAATTATTCAGTTAAATGTAACAAAATTGCTGTAAAATACTCTTTTGTCCCACGTTACTTGAGGGTGAAGGAAGAAAAGTCTAATTGTTTCTATGAATTCCTACTCACTTAAGGCTTTTCCTTAGGAAGAAAGGAGCTTTTCCTTGGCAGAAATTAGTCCTTACCCATCCTTTACCCCTTAAAAACTGCTGGGTATGACCACACCAGTAAAGCCTGACTTATGGCAGCTGACATATTTAAAATGATTTAGCAAGCTCCTTTCACCATTGCATTTCACCTAATGTCATTAGATGACACTCTTATTAGAATTAAAGTTTGGCAATTGTTTGGGAAAAAAAAAATCTGCCATGTCTAATGATGGGTTTAGAAATCTGATAATTATAAGAGAGGCTTTAATTCACATGCTGCACCATAGCAAGGGGATTCAGTTCCTCTGGAGGAGGAAAGTAATCAAAAGATTTAAGTATGGTCTTCAAATCTTGGAAAGGTCAAGATCTAAGGATATTTGTCTTAGGAACCCCTGATAAGGCAGTAAGTCACATTAACACATTATTTCATAGTAGGTGGGTTATCTTGCACTTTGATCTCCAATTGGACAAAATGAAGCAATTCCTGAACTAATGTTCTTTTAAATATTTCTATTGGTCTTCTATGGATGATAGAAGTTTGATATTACAGAATTCTGTGTGTCTTTAGTTTTAGCTTCAGTTACTTTATTTACAGTGAAACTGGGAAGTATGTTTTGCTTTTTATTTACATTGGGACTGGAGACTATGTCTGCTACTTGTCTTGAAAAGAACTGTGTTTATTAAAGTATTTGAACTCCACATTTCCTAAAGACGAGTAGGAAATTGTCCTACATGAAGCTGGGATGTGCTTCTTCAGAGCAGCCAAGCCCATCCCAGCTACAGCTCAAAGCCAGAGGTGATGGCTTTGCATTCCAGCTCTGTTCCCTACAGTGAAAAGAGGTTTGAAAGAGAATATTTCATGCAGGAGAATGGAAAATGCTCGTGGCAGAGAGCAGGTGCAGGGATATGTGTGCCATCAGATGGGCAGAAATGTAGAGCTGGCAGTCACTGCAGCTGAGATGTGATGTTATCTGTGGCTGTCTCCATTTGTGGGGGTTCCTCTCGCTGCTGGTGCAGGCCAAAGCAACTGGGACAAATTAAATGCACGAGGTTTTGATGACTGTGAGAGGGAAATTCTCTCTGAGGTTTCGCTTTTCTCCCCTGCCTTCCATCCTGACCACACGGTTTTGCTTCAAAGCTGCAGGAATGTTGTGAGTGATTTGTTTCCAGATGTTTGATTTGAGGTCTTTTCCCTCAGTAAAAAGACTTTAGCATGTCCTAGAAGTAGCTGACCGGCTTCCCAAATACTTTTTCCACTGTTAATTGGGTTGTAGAATGCGTTGTTGGAAAATGTGGAGTCTTCCAAACTTAGATCTATATCCAGTCAAATTAATTCCTTCTTTCCAATAACTAAATATGCACATCAGCACTGAGCAGCCAACCAGATGGATGAGCAAACAAAAAATTGTGAGAAAATATTACCATACCACTATCCCATGTCACATGGTACACAGGAAATCTTAAATATAGAAGGTGCCTTCTCACCTACAGAAAAAAAGGTAATTTTTCTTTTTTCTTGGACACAGATACTTGCATGGGATGGGACTCATGTCAGTGAGAAACAAAAGGTTCATTTTACTACAAACAGATTAATTTTTTAAGAAATGTGCTCTAAGCACTATACATGCTTAGAGCACTTCATGTTCACGAATGATCATAAATTTGTGCAGAGCTGGCAAGATCTTAAACGAACACATTTTTGTAACCTTTCCTGACTGAAATATGGGTGTGGATAAATAACAGTTTTATCCCTCAGATCTGTTCAGAAAGCAGCAAGCTCCCTTCAGAGGGACAGACAGAACTGTCTGAGAGGACTCCTGCTGGAAGTGTTCCCGGGTGGAGCTGTTCTTTCACAAAACCTGGAAGGATTGTGTTCCTGTCACCGTGCATTGGAAATCTCACGTTTTTGGCCCAGTTCTGTTGGATTCACTGAAGGTCTGTGTCATTCTCATTTCTACAGCCTCTCTCAAATCCTAAATCTAGGAGTTGGATGGTTATCTCACAGGATCAGCCCAGTCTCCTGCTGTCATGGCCAGAAACATTTTGTCATGTCCCAGCCTCATCTGCTTCCCCTCCCAGAGCCTGTTCCTGCCATGGCTGGTGTCCTCAAGTTCCAGCCTCTGGCTATGTCTGATTGTGGTGTTGTCACATCAACATGGTGCTGTAGGACAAGGTTCATGGGAAGCACTGGCTGGAAATATAACTCCAGGAAACAGGGAGATGCAAAGCCCTGACTGGAAAGTAAAAAGCCCTCACAGGTGTTCCCTTTCTCACATGTAAGTGACAGGCATTTACAGATGTCATGGCCAAGAACCTGTTGTCTCAGAGTTTAAAAAGAAATACTTTTTGTCAGCTCACTTGCAAAGGCCCAGTGCTGGCTGATCACCAGGAACTCTGCTCAAATATGATTTTTGCATAGGGATGGTGAGCAGACTTTCCCATCCTCTGGCAGACTGGTGTTTCAGACCACTTCCCACTAAAGGCACTGGACTAAGATCCTTGGCTGAAGTCCAGGAAGCATGTTCCTGCTCGTGTTTATGGATGTTGGCATGTTTAAACCCCATCAAGAGTGGGACCAATGTTTTGATTGTGATTAAGTGTGCAAGATGACCAAGAGAATCAGTCTTTGCATGGGAAGAAACCTGTTCTGAATTGCTCAAAGTGATGTCTTCAATTTTACCTGAATCAGACTAACAGTCTGTTTTTTTTCTAATACCTCCCTCCAAACCTGGGGCAAAAAATAAACTCTAAGCCTTACACATCAAGATTTCTTTTACACTTTCCTTGGATGCCATGAAGTAATTTTAATTTTTTTTGTTGTTGGTGTTGCCTTTGGGTTCAGCATAAGGAGAAGTAGTCCCACTCGGCATCTGTCAAAGCATTTTCCTCTGAGAAATCTGCAGGGCTGTTACCCAAAATTCTCTTCACACGTTTGCACGGCTCTGCACTTGTCCTTGCCTCCAAGAAATAATGATTGATTTAGAGGGCCAGCTCTGTGCTCTGTGTTTAATTAAAGCCCACATTGCCCTCCTTTTTGCTATACTGTCTCCCACATCTCAGAACTCTTCACAGGGCATATAGCTGGTGTTGTAATTAAATTCTTCCATTCTGGAACCTTGGTTTTTACTACTAACCACTGGGTTTTCACCTTTAGAGCAAAGTTTTGCTATTTCACTCATGTCCTAGAACATAGACGTCACCTTTCCCTATCAAGGCTTCCTAACTTTTCTCCCCTGTCAATTTTCTGACTCTGAAGAGCCTCAATGCACATCACTAGCCTTGGTACACTGCTCTTGCCTGGACACGTGTGACATTCTTGTGGTTTTATGGCCACAAACCCCATCTTTCCAGATATTTCTGTGCTTGAGCTCTCTGTAACTCCTCAAAATGCTTCTCTAGACCCTCAACAGCAGTCATAGCATTTCTAGTCTCTTGTTTCTTGCAGAGGTCCTTGTTTTTAATGCTGCACTGCTGTGTCCTGCCTTGCAGGGCATACCTGTAGCATTTTCCACAGGTAAATGCATTTATCAGCATCTATTTAACAAAGGTGTGTTGGTGTTCACTGAGTGCTGCTTCAGACACGTTTCTCAATTTCACAATGCTGATGTGGGTATGTGAAGGGGCACTCATCCAAAATTTCCTGGTTAGTAATCTTTTTCTTCTTTACCAAGCAGTTTATAAAGCTTGCCTATTCGTGTTATAAATAGACCATGACAAAGCAAATTTGATATTAAGAGACGCTTTAACGAGCTCTACATTTCAATGAAGACTTCTAGTGGCTTTTCCATATGAATATATAAATTATGTATAAATCTGAATGGTTGCACGCACTGAATACCTAAAGGAAAGCAATTCAGCTTTAAGGATCAAATTTTTAATAGGTGTCTAAGTAATCCATGATATTCTTCCTTGAATAACTTGGGTTCTCAGAGGCAGACAGACATCTGTGGGGTAGATAAGCATGTGCTAAATGTCTGTATTTACATGCCTTCCTCTGGCACAAAGGTACATCAAAAATACATCAGTGGAAGTTTGAGGTTTAGGTGAAGGTTACTTCAGGCTAATGCTGCCATTCTTCAAAGCTACCTCCATAGAAAGGTCTGAAAAAACCCCAATTTTAATATGAAACCTTAATTTTAAAATAACATTTACGGCATTTATATATTATCAGGTTCCCTCACTGAGCATGTGTAGCTTAATCCATTTTTCATCCACTTTTATCTTTGTCCTCTGTAATCTGGCTCATTTCTTCAGGCTGGGGAAAAAATACAGGGATTCAGTCTGCTTCACCTTCCCCTCTAAATACAGAATCTGTTTAATGCAGCAAAAAGAGCAAAGCCTATAATGGATGTAAATATTGACACATTTGAAATGCATCAGAAATCCTTCTTCTCAAAATATCCCATAATTTTGAAAAACTAACTCTAAAAAATTATACTATGTGGAAGACAATTTGGATTTTTCTCCCTTGACTTGCTAAATGGCACTTTTCCTAAATGCAATGAGCACAGTTCAAATAATCTGAAAACACAATTTGATTAAAATTAAAAATTGGTTTAATTTCACTAATTTAAATTAAATATTTGAAGTACCAAAAGCTTAATAGGAGAATGCAGATTTAAATTAGCATAGATGCTATTAGTAATAGAATATAAACTTGCAAATCACTGACAATGAGGATCATGCTTAATTATTAACTCAGCAGGATTTAGTCCAAAGTTGAACAACATTATTTGATGTGTGTGCTCAACACACTGACAACTTCAAGGTGTGATTTGAACAAACTGATTTGTCATAACATTTTTTAAAGGAAATGCTGATTATAATTCTATTTTTTTAAGGCTGGTAGAAGAAGCTTCAGTGACTCTTTCAGTTTTTCTATATTAATGATGACTGTTTCTCAACAGCAATGACTACATCATTTTTTTTTTCTTCCTGGATAAAGTAATCCAAAAATACCTGGCAACTGTGAAGAATGATATGACTGAGATTCCACCTTCCCTGGGATTTTGCTTCTGTAGTGACAGTAATTAACAATTATGAAGCCATTAGGATTAAATGGAAATGTCACATTGATGTTGTTATTAATGAAGTAGGTTTTCCAGGGGGTGACAATGTGCCTTGCTTACAAACCAGAGCGATGACAGCCACTACGTATTTTTGTGGCAACTGCTGTGGCCCAAATTTTCTATGCTCCCAGGAACAGCAGCAACATGTGTTGGAGTCATCTGGCTCTATAATCAGAACATGAACGTAATTACAGACACACACTCGCTGCTCTGACTGTACCCACGAGGCTGCTGCTGCCGTGCTCTCCCTGTGCTCTCTCTGGGGACAGCTCCCATCCCACGCTGCTTCCCGGACAGGGAATGAGTTTTTACTGGGGTTTTGTCCCATTCTGGAGCTGGAAACACTTCCCATTCAGCCATAAACTACGGAAAAGTCTGGGTTTCTGAAACACTCGTGTTGCATTTTCCTAACTCTGCTTGGGCTCATCATCCCTGCTCCCTTCCAAAGGCTGTGTATAAAAGCAGGCATTGGATTCAGAGTATTTGGGAATCTGATTTCCTCAGTTGATTGTAATTCTAATAGAGTTAATAATGTTCCTCAAAAAGCCAAATTACCCAACTAATTATTATACATTTATAGTGAGATAACATTGAAGCTGTCAGTCAGCAGCCAGTGATGCTGTATTTATTAAAAATGAACACTGTTTTTGCACTCCTCTGCTTGGCTTAAAGTGGTGGCTGCTTTAGTTTTGTTTTGTTTTAACTGCACAGCTTCTACTAATCTACTTCTCATTAACAGCACCAAGGCAAATCCTTTCTTTCTGCTTTGGCTAGCAGTTTCAGAACTGTCTGTACACACAGTGCAAACAAATTTTGCCTTACTAATATCAACCGCCTACCTCCCGCACATCTCATTAATCCACCTAATCCATGGCGTTCAAGAAATACCTATTGCCATGGCATAATTAAATTTCCAGATTAAACAGAATTTGATTTCACTGGGAGGGAATTACTTTTCATGGCGTGGGTGGATCTCGAGGAAGGTTTGGAAGAATCATGCAAGCTCCTTAATGAGCTGCTCGGGGATTTAGTGGTGGTAACCCTCTGCTGGGAAGGTAAAACACTAAAAAAATAACCAGCCCAGGTGTATGGCTTGAACAAGGAGAAAATGCAAATGTGAAAACAGTGAAAAAAAAATATTGATGGGAGGAGGGAGCGTTGCTTGGACCACTGCTGCAGTCCCCACCTTCCTTGTGTACTGCTCACATCTGACTTTGGTTTATGTCAATAGGATTATCAAGCTGTTGATACTCATGAATGCTATTACCTCCAGTAATAAGATGCTGAATTAGTAGCAAAATACTTAATCCTCTTCCACTGAATTTAATGCTGTGAGTACAGTGCAAGACAAAACACAGACAAGTCTAAAATTCCTTGGAAACAGACATTTAGATATTGGCTTTCCTTAAAGGCATCTACTTGACTTGCAGGGATTTCTGAGATCTGGAGCACTTGTCAAAGGAGGGAAATGATTGTTTTCCTATTATGGCAATGGCATTAATGAGTATCTTTACATGGACAGTTAATACAGTGGCTTCATATAGAGGCACAATTTATCATTCTTAATTAGAAAATCATTGAGTTTATTTCCTATTTTTCTGACAAAACCTGATGGAACTTCTGATAAACCTGTCATGAATCAGTTTGGTTTGATTTACTGTAAGAGTAATAGTGATTAGTGGTGAAAGGGGAAGACAATAAATAGCTGCTAAAAACTGCAGAAAAACACAGCAGATATGATAGTGGAGTCCCAGGCACCAAATGGATTCTTAGCCCTTGAGAAACACAGATTAAGCTGAAAACAGTTGCAAAAGTATTTTTAAATGAGGCTCTCAGCAATGAGATTGAAAAGCTGTTGATGTCATGGATACATTCTGATTTCTAGTGCATGTCTATCTGCTGTACAGGCAGCTTCCTCAGTTATTTTCAGACTACCTTCAATCCTCTCCTTTATAGTAAGATTGTCTTTACCATGGTGACTAATGACTTTTTCCTACGTTTGTCAAGGTTGATTTTTGTGCTTCCCTTCTGTCTCACTTCACCGAGTCTCTAGTGAGACACTAAAGGCTCCTTCTCACACTGAGAATTATTCCCCAGGCCTTGGATAATATGTGAGACACAGCTTCAAGCATTTCCACCACTGACTGTGCCACCTGAAGGGAAACTTAACCTGCATCAGCAAACACAAAAATCCCTTTAGTCTCTGCACTTCCCCAGCAATTCACACCTGACTCCCACCCAGATAATTTAATCTGTGGAGGCTTCAGAACTCCATTTATCATCTCTCCCTCTTCTCATTTACAAGACAGCTAAAGTTATCTCCACCTCCTTCTGCCTAGGTCCCATTACCCCCTTAATCCATTTAAATCCTTCCATTATTTTTTTTCCTCTGCTAAATCCTCAGCTTCAAGGTCCTATGTGCCACCTCTTAATGTTTCCAAGTATATTCAGCACTAAAGTACCAGAGTGGTTTTTGCCAAGACTGAGTAGAGCCTTGCTGACAGTTTATCTCTGGCTTTTTTCTGCTGCTTCTGATTATACAGCAAAATGGACTTTGGGCTTTTTTTCCAGTCTTCTTGCAGGTTCAGGATCTCACCTATAAGGAAGTGAATAATGTGAATAATAACTCGATGATCTTAAAGGTCTTTTCCAACCTAAATTAATAAATCTGTGAATGGGTCTAACTGGTAAATCTGTTTACTTGAATACAGCATTTCAACAATAGACTAGTTTTTGTTTGTACAATCAAATTCATGCTTTTTACTCTTTCAACCTTAACTCCATTCGTATTTTTTAGACCTTTTTTATGAGACTTGTTCTAAAATAAGAAGACGTGTGTTGCCCTACATCAAAACATCCTTTAATCCTTTTGGGCAGTGCACTCCATAAAACAATCTCATAAACTCTCTGCTGCCTCAGCCAGGCTTTTACTCCTCTCCCAGGTTCCATTTCAATTGTCTGCCGTCATAAGAACGTTAACAGGATTTTATGAAGATGACACACAGCCAGTACCCAAACCCTTTGATCTTGTGTCCTAGATTTTGACTTCAGTTTGGGTTTCTACAGGGTGCTAAAGCCACACAGAAAAGGCAGAGAAGGGTGCTGAGCAATGCAAGTTGAGTGTTTGGAGATCAGCTAATGGTGAGCAGGAAGATACTCAGGAATGCACCATCACACTCAGTGATGATGAAAAACTCATAATGTTTGTTTCCCACGTTCCCTGGCACTGACTGGGTCAAACCAAATGCTACTGAAATCCAAACCCCTTTGGAAAAGTCTTCATCTGTCACTTCAGGGGAATTTTTTGTCAATTACCGAAAAATAGGGAATTTGTGGAAGCTGTTGCTGTTATTGGTATTACTGCTACTAGTTTGGGTTATAGCAGCTTATGACATTTCATAGGAACAGCCAACAAATATCCAGACTTAGTATCTGCCCTGAATCAATTTTATGTACACACTGAATCTCTCCTGAGTTACCCTTTACCTTCTGAAGTGTCAGTAAATCACATGGCTTATGTGTTTGGTGAGTGCAGAAATAACTGCTTTTCCTATTATGACACACCAAATTCAATTCTACTCCATAAACCCCTAATTTCTTTTTTTTTTTTATGTGAGAAAATAGCAAATGGAAAAGTTAGTTGCTTTGATGCAAGTATGAGTCTAAAGTTTTGAGTTATTTTGCTGAGTTGCATGAAAAAACATAATTTGATTCTTTCCTTTTCATTCCCTTTTAAAGGAATTTTTTTGGATTCCTAAAATCCATTAGAATAAGCAGTCTGGATGATGAAAAACACAGTGAGTTTCTTATTTAGGGAAAGGGAATGAAATTCTGCTTATCAAATGACACTAATGACCAAACTAAATTCACTTCCACACAAAATGCACATGCTGTTTTTCAATCAACATTAATTTGTCTTTCTCATTCTATTTTCAAAGTCTAATGGGACATTTCTAAGGATATATTTTAGCTGCCTCTTCTAGATTCAGAAGATCTGCAATTAATCTAAGCAAACTTATCCAAAATATGCTCTAAAAATTCTTCATCTCACTATGTCTCATCTGTGTTTAGAGATGTGTTAGAAGGGGACTAATCAAGTGGTTTCATAGATGCAGTGAAACAGATTAAAAAATCTTTTATATTTACCCCTGTTGATTACAATTTGTCATGAATAATTTTATTTTCTGAGTGTCTACAAGAGTGTAGTGGCCTCAGCCTGGGAAAAAAAATAGCGTTTACATTGCAGGTTTTTAGGATGATGCTGATTACTTGTATATACTAACTTTGTGAGCACAAAAATAATCCTGCAAGCAATGGGTATGACTATTCAACTAGACCTTGGTGGAGCAGTGGAAGATGCTGAAACAGTTTTGCAGGGGCAAAGGCCAGAGCTGTCCTATGAGGAATTTTGCCAGCAAGGGCCACCAGGACAGCTCTGAACTTGCTTCTTCTGCTCCTGGCTCCTCCAGAGCTCCCACTGAGCTCCTGTAGGTGCTCTGTGTTCCTTGAGTCTCCCTGTAAGAAAGGAGGATCTATATTTGCTATTTTGAACATGCCTTATGCTAAGGAACAAAGATGGGCATGATTGCATTCCATATTCTTTTCCAAAGTGCTGGTAAGTCTGGAAGCTGAGTTTACAGATAACCCCAGATTTGCCTTTGATAGATGTAGCATCCTTACAGGTAAAGCCATGGAAGGTAGAATGGTGCCCTGGCTTCACAGCAAACAGGCTGTGTGGGTGAAGCTGGGTTAAGAGCAGGGGCAAAATTAAATCCTGCCATTTTCTCACTTCTGCAGCCATGATTTGCAGAGTCCCCACAGACTGAAAGAAGGGCAGCAGTCAGTGCTAACCAGCCTGGGCAGCCTGCCTGCCTAAGGACTGCAGTGAAGTGTTCAAAACACACAAATTCACAAATAACATGAAACTCTTGAGCCAGGATAAACTAGATGGAGAGAAAATGGGTTAAAATTACTCATTATAGTATCACAGTGTGCCTTCTCACATAAAAGCTTTTGAGCTACTACAGGCTTAGGGCAGAAGTGTGTAAGAGCTTATACAGCAAAAAGTGTTTTGTTATTTATTACTTCTGGTTTAGCCTGAAGAGTTTATGCTGATTCAGTAAGACATCAGTCAAATTTAGATGGTTGGAGCAAGTTTATGCCTATCTCGTGTTACTGAAGTGGTCTAAAATATTTTGGCAAACCTTACTTTAGCTTGCCATTTGACCAGGCATAAGAAAGGAGATAGGAAAGATTTACTATTTTTATTGTACTGATGGAGAAATAGAAGCAGGTAAGGTGACATGAGTTGCTCAAGATCACAGAGCAGGCCAGGGCAAGTGTTCAGACACTACCCGTAACACAGACTGATGAAAACACTGAGATTATGTGAGAAATATACATATATATATATATTCACACACACACACTCTTGTGTTATTTGTACACAATATTTCCCAAAGTTCACAGTTTATTCATGTATCATATTAAGCAAATATTTTGTCAGGCTTCACTAGGTTTATACAGAATCTTGTGCCAGCATAATGTCTTTCGTTATTGTAGTTATTTTGACTATTCACATAAGAATCAGTGCCTAAGAATGTAACAATTTCTTTCATGCCTGATCTGAGAATGTTACTGAATATATCTGGCCCAATTCACATAAAAGGTCACTTTCATGATTTAGTTTTCTCTTTTGACTTACTGCTATGGATTTTTTTCTTTTTACTTCACAGACATTTTCATGCCATCACTTAACAGCATCTAAATTCTTCCTTTCCCAAGGAACAGACAATTATATTTTCATCCAACAGGACAACTTATCAACTGCAGCACCTGTTTTCAAGAATATCATTGCTTTAGTGTTAATTTTGGCTGGCCTTGTGCATTGTCAACTGTTATTAAATGGAATGGTGATGTTATACCACAATTCATATTGCACAAATGTTGGGTAACATGTTACTTCAAGGTAGGAGGAAGCAGAAGCAGATTCATGTTCCTGTACACACATTAAATTAGAATGACACAAGCTGGACAGAGCACAACACTCCAGAGCACTATACCAACATGCATTTCTTGGATACTAAAAGCAGTTGTTTGAGATTTTTTTTTGGTTTTTTTTGTGGAGCTGGCTAAAAATTGCAATGTATTTTGCAAACACTCAGCTAAGCCCTTGCCCAGTAAGTATCAGAGGTTGAGCATCAATTATTAATCAGAAGATTCCTATCTTCCTAGTTCTGTGAAGACGCTTATTTGTGTGTGTATAAATATTACACATACATATAAAAAGGATGCTGCAGCAAATCTTTGAAGCCAATGCCTGGGTTTTGCTCAAGAGGCATAAGAAGTGCCTCCAAGGCTATTGACTAAATTTAGTGTGCAATCCCAGCCCTACATTGGGAGGATGGTGCTCTCACATCAGCACAGAGCAAGAAAAAAGCTACTCCTGAAGGAATGCAGAGCATTTAGACTGATCCCCTCTTGGAACAGTCATCTGGTGGAGTGTTTTCCTTGACAGCACAGCAGTGACAAGCAATTTTACCAACAGGATGATAGTAGATATATGCACAGTTAGAACTACACGTGATACAAATTATATTTTCCAGGCATGGACAGCAGGTCTTTTGAGTGTATCTTAATTCTATTATTAAGCTGCAAAAGGCACAGCCACTACAGCTGGGTATTCAATGCACACATGTATTTGTACATGAAAATACGTGGATGCAAACCTCCTGCTTTCCCTTTTCTGTGGCTACAGGACAAACCCTGGCCCTTGTGTACCAAGGAACAGAGAATTGCCTTTTCTAACCCAAAGCACAATAGCCATTTCTCCACCAAAATGCAACTCGATTATGTTGTGGTGGCAGTTCTGTAATGACCTAGAAATGAATGCTGTCAGCCTGGAAATGGGAACTGTTTCCTTTTCAGGGAGAATGCAAATACAGCTCCCTCCTCTCCTGGCCAAGTGTTCCAGCCACCACATGATCCTATCCCAGATCCTTTGTTTAATTTTGCTTCAACTTAATCATTCTTGCATCCTTTGTTCACTGAGCTCCAGTTTCAATAGATGGGATAGATAGTACTCCTACCCAAATTACCTGGTAATGAGGAAGGGTGAGGAAAGAGCTGAAAGGAACTATTATGCTTCCTGGCTATATTCTTATGTAAAAGAACACTATTGCCTTCATCTATTGAAAATCGAAATTGTGAGTGCGAGTCCCTGATAAGTAAGGGAAAAAAAAAAAGAAAAAAGCAACAAAACCAACTTGCATTGTGCTCCTCTTTAAAAAAGACAAGAAGGAACAAGATGGTCAGCCCTGAGGAGCTCAGGAAGCACATCCTCTTGGAGTCCATTCCCAAGTACTGACTAAGTGATCAGCTGACTCTAAAGGATCTTGTAATTGTGAATAAGAACTATCCAGCCCTTTCTGAGGCCTTTGACATCCATCTCCTGTAGCATCATTCAGGAGCTGAGGGATTCTGACCCTGGGGCAATGGATGACCAGGTGGATTTGAGAGATTCTGACCCTGGGGCAATGGATGACCAGGTGGATTTGAGACTGGCTGCGGGTGCCAGACTGGACACGGGCCACTCACAAACAGGACTTCCAGGTGATTTTGTGGAAGCATCATACTGAGAGTCCCAAGATTAAAGTGCATCTCAGCCCAGACAGATTTTAGGACTAAGACCTGAAATATCAATATCAGAGGAACGCTTTTGCCTGAATACTTCATGTGATAAGACTTCCACTATTTGCTTGGGAAGTTACAATTTTTTTTTATGTTAATACTCCTATGTTATCCTAAGTCTGCACTATCTTTATTTATCATCAACCTCACTAATCTTACCTGTCAGAGAATGAAAGTAACCTGAATTAAAAGACAATGATGCATGAAAACCAGTAACTCAAAAGTTACAAAAGCAGTTGAAGTGACTACCCCGTGTTTAAGCAGATAATCACGCCTCAGGCCCACCCTTGCAAAACATTTATTCCTGGATGTGAATCACTGCCTGCCCAAAGCTCTACCCAGGACAGGAGGAGCTCGCAGGGATTTGCAGCCCTGCTCCCTGCCAGTGGCTCCGAGCTGGCTGGGACGTGCGTGCACCCCAACCAAGGGCTGAGTCACTCACCAGCCACTGCAGAGGCAAGCTGGAAATGAAAACGAAAAGCTCCAAATAAAAACACACGCAAAGCCAACGCGAGTTTTCGTGTACACACAGCATGGCTCAGGTTTTGATGACTTCAAGGATCCGCCTTTCTCACTGCAATCTAGTCTGTTCTCCCGTCCATCGGGACTGCCTGCTTTCACATCCCAATATTATCGTACTGAAACTGATGAAATAATTGAAAAGCACCTAATCTTTCCTAATACTCTGCAAAAGATGTGGCAAATCGTTTGGAAAGCATAAAACGTTTTTGCTTAACCCACACCCTCAGGTTTTTCCAGTGTTATGGCAGACTTCTTAATGTTACAACTTTTCTGCAATCTTTTCACTAAAAGTTTATTCTTTTTTTAGCCTTAACCAGCTAAACACAAAACCATACCTAAAATCATGCACGACACAAACATCCCATCGTTTAAAATCAGGAGCATTTGTGTAGCTCAGATTAACCAGGAAGGTTCCCACAGCTTCAGACCACTGAAACAAAAAGTATGGAGTGTTTTTCAGCACTTTTTTTTTTTTTTTCAGATAGGAAATTTTGCTGTATTTCATCTTCTTTTAGACCTTATCTTAGGTCAGCTTTGTAGTCTGCAAGGTTGCAGCCAATTAGATCATTGCTATCTGTGTCAAACTAAGTTATACAAAACCACAAAAATAAGGTTTGGTTCTTATCCTGATACTGTCTCATTAACTACAACGTTGCACAATTGTATCAGAAATATCTGACCCTTAGCTATAATAATTCACTAGGATGATGTCATCTGAGCTGTCACCTTAGGTATAGGAGGTACTATGCAAATAATCTTGATAACAAAATGCCTCCCTTGCTTTTGAAGGTTGACTTCAGGGTCTTAGCTCCTTGTGTACAGATGAAAGATCGCGGCTGCGCCTCTTGATGACAACCTTGGGATGTTAACCCTTTGAACTTATTTTTAGGATTTTTTCTTAAAAAAAAAAAAAAAAAAGATTTATCACTGGAAATGTTTATATGCTGCTGCTTCCTAGTAGTAATTTGAGGGGTGCTTGTACATAGAAAGTTTTTGAAAAGTCACGTTTTGGACTTTGCAAGATTTTGCCTAATTATACTTTAGGCCTGCCACGGTTTTTTTTCTAACTTCTGTTTCTCTCTCCCTTCCCCTCTCCTTCTTCTTGTAATTCCAGCAAGTATTCAATACTCTTGATGTCAGCTGTAGGAGTGATATCCTGAAGGGAAACTTAAGATGCAGCACCCACCAGTTAGTTTTAGTTTTAAGGAGTTAATTATTTTGTGTCCTCTGTACCACACTAAAATCAAATTATTGTCATCTGTTTTAGGATTTATGTATTAGCATGGAAAGGTTAAGTGTTTTCACAGTTATTATCTATAACTCCACCATGCGTACACCTAAATATCTGATTTTAGCAAACTCTGCTGTTATTCCACCTGCTTCACTATATTCACACGGGATGTTGTGAAATCTGACAGCGCCTTTTCATCTAAGTTGGGTTTTCACTTGTGTCTCGGTTATCAGAAAGGCAGAAGCTGCACTTTCCCCCCCCTCTCACCATTGCCCAATTTTATTTTTTTTTTTTTCTCCTTGGGTCACCTACCAGTCTAATGCTTGTGCCAAGGTCTGCTTGTTAACGTGTTGAAGCTGCAATTATTTCTTGTGGGTTTTTACCTTTTTTTCTCTCTGTCAACTTCTGTTTTTCGTCTAGCCTGCTCAGCAGACTAGAGCTGCAATCTCATCACTCCAACCATTATCTGTCTCTATCCCTTTATTGTTAAAAGAAAAAACGAATGAAAAAAGAAAACATTTTACAGTTCAAAGTCTCTTGAACTTGTATTAGTTTTGGAAGTCTTGAGTTTCCACAACATTTCGAAATGGAAGGGTGGTGCAGCTGGGAAGAAATAAATGAAACAAGTCTAGAGAAGATGATTTGCCTAAAGTGTAGGGTTAAAAAAACCCAACCAAGTCAGAAAGCTTAAAAAAACCCCAAAACAAAACAACCGCACAACATTTTCTTACTACTAATCTTATTTCTGTTTCTCCCCCACTCCCAATTGCTCTGCGAATTTGTAATTCACTGCCTCCAAAGGTTCTTCAGACTTGTTCTACTGGTTTTCAGAAGCAGACAGACTTGTTTTTCTAAGCTCTTCAGTACACCAACTGAATTTATTTAATTTTTCATTTTGCTCCTGCAAAGAACCTCGGGACTCCTTGAAGGTCCTTAAATCACTCCGTCGTATCCTATGGATATATTCAGTGTGCGCTCCACAATGCTGTAATTACCTGCTGTACGAAACCACAGAGAGCCCTGCTAAAATGAAGGCACCTTGATCCTTGATGGAAAAGTGCCTTATCATAACTAATGCAGCCAGCTGCAAATTTTAATGAAAATCTTTTCCTTGCTCTGTCACAGACAAAATAAAGGAGAAAAGCCATTGCTTTGTTGTCATGGGTGGAAGGGGCTTCACAAAGGCCTCACAAAGGTGTCCTGGAGCAAGATCCACCCTGTCTTTTTCCGTATCAAAGTTGTCCTGGAGGAAGTTCTACCCTGCTTTCTTCCAAATTAGGGTCCCTGGTTCCAAGGGTTGGTAGGGATCCACAAACCGTAAAGCTCAAGGGTCACTGCGACGTGGTCTAAGGGAAGGACATGGGATGCCCCTTGGAGCTCTCACAGTCTCGGAAACATGATTTTTGCATCTGTGTATCCCCAGAAAGAAGGCGGGGAAGGTGGAAAAGCTTCAGAATTGGTGCTGCGACCTGGGGCAGCTGCCAGGGTAATTAATGGGAGCTGTGTGTGAAACGGGGCACAAGGAGAAGGGGCAATGGGAACACCAAGCTCGGAGGCGTGCGCTCGGTTCCGAGCGAAGCGGCAGGCGGGCTGTGAGAGCGGGCTCCGTGCAAGGGCTCCTCCAGCCAGGACCTTTCCCCGCCGAGTTTCGGAGCGCGGAGCGGGGCCGGACGGCGCCCGGGGCGCGGGCGGGAGGCACGGCCGCCCCCTGCAGGGCCGCGCCGGGAGCGACCGGCACGGACGGACCGACGGACGGACGGAGGGCGGCCCCGGGGCCGGCACAAAGCCCGGGGCGGCGGCGAGGGCACCGCCCGTCTCCCTCCGCCCCGCACTACTTCGCCCCAGATGTCCCCGCCGCCCGAGGGGAAGAGGGGCGGGCCGAGGCGGGGCCGGGGCGGGCGGAGCGGGGAGCGAGGGAGGCGCCGAGCAGGGAGAGAGAGCACCGGGCGGGCTGAGGCAGCGGCGGAGCGGGGTGGCCGCGGCCCTGGCACGGCGGCGCCCGGGGGCGGGAGCCCAGGGGCCGGGCGGAGGAAGAGGAGGGGCGCGGGCAGCGGCGCTCGGAGCCGTCTGGAGGAGCCGCCGCGGCGAGGCGGCCGCGGAGGTGAGCGAGCGAGCGGCGGGAGGAGGCCCCTGCCCGGGCGGGGCTGACACCGGCTCCGCGGCTCGGGGTGCCCGGCGGGCGCGGAGCGGGTGCCCGGGTCGCCGTGCGGAGCCGGGGGTGTGCGCGGCGGGCACAGGGCGTGTGCCCCGCAGGAAGGGCTGGGGCGCTCCCGGCTGCTCGGGGCTTTTCCCGGAGGGAGGTGGTCGCGCTGCCCGGCGGTGCCTGGGGCTGAGGCGGCCGGGCCGGGCTGGGCTCCGCTCCGGCGGGGCTCGGGGTGCCGCGGAGGGCACGGGCGGTGTCGCGGGTGTCACGCCGTGACCCCGGGGCTGCCCGGCGCCGCTGCCGCGAACAAAGAAGCGTGCGGGGAGCAGCGCTGCCCTGCAACACAAACTCCCGAAAACGCCGGCAGGCGGAAAATGGGGTGAGGAGAGCGGGGCGTGATGAAGCCTCGCTAGGAGGAATGTTTCTAGGATGGAAGGATATATTCGGTTCTCCTCGGGAGAAAATGCAAGACTTGCCGTGGTTTTGAGGCCACTGTCATATCTGCTCATTGTTTATTGTTGCGGGTTTTTGCGTGTGGCTGATCGCACCTCGTGACAACAAATGATCTTTGAGACGGCTCGCTTGATAAATTTAACAGTACTAGCAAAAATAAGGAACGCGAGCCCTTGACTTTGGTCTTTGTTGTCTGCGTTCGCAGCTGACTGGATTGTGATTTGCATGTAGGGTTAAAAGTGCTGTCTCCTTTATTTCAGAGCTCTAGGGGAAGATGTTGTCTCTTCTGACATCTTGCGATTGAGATACCTGAGAACAGGTTCAGTAGGAATCCAAGTTCCCGAGGAAGACACTCCGAATGTATTGAAATAAGAAGCTGTAAACGTTTATTTCTTTACCCTGTCGCCTGTGCTGCAAAAGAAACTGTAATGTGAAGCACTTCTCGGACACTCTCCCAGATGTATGAAGTCTGCAAAGCTCGCTGTCCAGGCTGGCTGCCTCAGTCAGTGGTACTTGCCACGTTTGTGGTGTGTATATAGTACTCTGAAGAGAAATCACTTTTTTTCTTTTTTATGAAATTCCCGGAAGGAACATTTTATTATGGACAGCTTCTTCTGTATGTATATCCAGAGAGATTAATGCCTAGAGTTGAAAGGCATTTAGTATACACTGCAAAGTTGGCTTTCCCTCAGCTTTTCCAGATGTATTGTCTCCCTCGTAGGCTGGGAGCACACACAACTGCCTGAGCCGCAGATGCAGCCATGGAGCTGCGGGAACTTGTGAGCCACAGCCGAAGTCTTGCTGAGGGCTGGTCCCGGGCACCGCTGCACGATGTCAGCTGAGCTGTGATTGTGCCGTGCTGGTCCCAGCACAGCACACGGATGGAGTGACACCCTTCCTGCAGACTGAGGCTGCTGAGTTTCGCGGGGAAGAGTGGCTGGCTGCTGTCACCTCTGTCAAGTTGTGTGCACGAGGTTGTCCTGTGCCGGATGAACACTCCTGAGATGCTGAAGATGTGCCACAGCTTATGACACATCCCGGAGAAGAAGCTTTATAAAATGGCTCAAACCAGCTTGCTGCAGGGAAAGCAGTTCTACTGTAGGGAGTGGGTTTTCCACAAGCTTCAGCACTGCCTCCAGGAGAAAGCGAGCTGCAGTGGCAGCGCTGCCAACAAACCATGTCTTGTAGCGAATGCTGGGAATAACAGCGGTGCCGTCTGTGGGAAAGGAGCTGCCTGGGGTGTGTTGTTGGTAGGAGGGCCCGGCAGTGGGAAGACAGCTCTGTGCACTGAGTTACTGTGGCCAAGCTCACCTGCCAACCTGCAGAGAGGCTTACATCGGCAGGCCCTGGCCTTCCATTTCTGCAGGGCCCAGGACTCTGACACGCTCTGTGTCGGAGGCTTTATCAGAGGTTTAGTCACACAGATATGCCGCAGTGGACTGATCCAGGGATATGAGGACAAACTAAGAGATCCTGCTATTCAAAGTCTCTTGCAGCCCGGGGAATGTGAGAGGAACCCTGCTGAAGCATTTAAAAGGTAAAAAAACCAAAAAAACTCCCCACCCTATTGAAAACAAACTCAAAATAAAACAAACAAGAAAAATCTGCTAGTTAGGTCTTCCTTCCAGTGAGCCTAAGATGCAGATAGTTTAAAATATGTTTGTTTCACGTCTTGTTATCTGTGTCAGAGCGTGGAGACTTACCATGGAAAAATCTAACTTTGTCGTTATAGCTGACATAAATAAATATTTACTTTTAAAACAAAGTTTATTATTAATAGTGAATTTATTTACATTTGTATATTAGTATCCTCAGATGTCACTGGGTGTTTTGGAAAGACTTAAGAGTGGAAAATACCTAGTCCATGGTCTCCCATGTGCTGTAAAGGTAGGGCAGTTGTCCTTCACAGACCTGAAACAGACCTTACAGGACCCTTGGAAAAGCTTCCAATAACATGCTCTGTCTAAGAGGAAACTGGGCTAATGGATCTCTGGGTCTGATCCAGCACATCGGTTTTATGTTTGTCTAAAAATACGTGGTAGGAAAATGTCAATTAACTCCTTATGTTACTTCTCACAATATGCACAGATTGTGTCAAATCTTTATTGCTACTTCTGTAAGTACTTCAAAGTGTTGAGGGAATCAGAAATTGCTCAAGAGGGCTCATCCTGCCCCTTAGGAGGTTTGTCAGCTGTCTAAGCTGAATGGAAAAGAAATAGATTTTTTTTTTTTGCTAATATTCCCTAACAAACCGTAGTCTCCTGAGCATGTCACTGATAATTCTGTTTGTGTGAGAATAAGGATATTTGAAAGGATCTATTACATGTATATAGCAGTGTATATCCATTGATATACTTAGAACAACGTGCAGTCTTGAGCACAGCCTGTGTCAGTGTTGTCTATTGGTCTTTATTCCTTTGGGTCTCAATGAAGGAAAATTCATGAAAGATAAGGCTTGTCTTTATCAACAGAGCTTTAAATGATGGTGTTGCCAGTATAAAACTTCTCTGGAATATTGGTTAAAATGAAATTTTTTTGGTACTGTGTAGCAGCGTAACTTCTTGTGGTACTTGAGGGTTTATTGCTTGTTTCCAGTATAAAAGTCCTCTCCTCTTTTTTTTTTCTTTCCTGACTGCTGGGATTGTGGAGACAAGTACTGAGGTTGAACTGTGGTACTTGCTCTCATTGTCATGGTGGTGTAAAAAGAGCCTTCTAGTCGTGATGGCTGTTGTGTCCTTGCCTGCTGAATAAACAGGATGCATGTCTACATTGTTCTCAGTGTAGTGTCTTTAAACAAATAGTCTAAACCGAGACTAGTTCTGCTTTTTTTGTTTGCTGCTAAGTGAATATGCAACTTCTAACAGCTATTAGGGTCCTAATTTCAGAGGTATTAAGCCCTCTTAAATTCTAATGAATAAAAACTGGGTGCAATTAAGTGTCTATAAATGGAATAGCAGACTGGCCATCTAGCTTCAGGCAGTCTTTTAAAATCATGGAAGTGGATTATTCTGGTGAGTAAGAGCCTGTTTATGTTTAAAAGTCTATTACAGGGAAATCTTAATAATTTAGCACAGGCAAGTTCTCAGTAAGAGCTGGAATCCTTCCTCTTTTCTAAAAGTGATTGCCCGACTGCACAGAACAAGAGCTAGGTAAGTGTCTTTAGACAAAAATGAAACCTAGAAATACAAAATATAAGAGATATTTATTTAGACTGATTTTTATGAACTTAGGGTTTAATGATGGGCTGTTTGGAGCAGGTCAATATACAGAGTTCTTGGTTTTGTCCTGGCAAAATAAAATAGGCACAACATCCACCAATAGTCTTTTCCTTCTCAGATTTTGCAGCAGTGATTTTGAACACCTATTATAACACTAAACATACTAACGGGGTGTACAACAGCTTCAGCCAAGGGGATTTTTCTTTCTGTCCTTCACGTATTCCCTTGCTCCCACTTACTGTGATCTCCAGCTCTCAAAAGCAGCTGTGGTGGATGGTCTTCATTCTCCTGTTTCAGGTTTGATGGAGATGAGGTGTTGGGGACGAGGTGCTGTGCTGGGAATATCAGTTTTCAGCACCGTGGCAGGGGACCAGGAGGTGGCTGTTGACAGCGGCACCACGAGCTTGTTCTGCTGGCTGATACAACAATACAACAACCTCTGTCCACTTGGTAACCCCTTCCCACCATCAGTCTTTTGTTTGATTGAACCTTTGCTAGTGCATAAACCGGGCAAAGAATGTTTTAACAGAATTTATAGTTGAGGGTGTTCCGTGGTTTTTAAGGCTTGCCGCTGAGCGCTTCAGTCCTCTGCTCCGGTGTGTTCATAGTTCGCGTCCAGTGAAAGTTGCTGTGATGTGAAATGAGTTCTAGGAAGACTTTCCAGGCAGATGATTGCATCTCTCATTGTGTAAAGGCACTGAAGAAGCACAAAGTGCTTGTCTCAGTGCTCCATCGATTTTTACCTTATTTTAGTTTACTCAGTAGAAGAGGAGAAAGATTTTTTTTTTCTTTTTTTTTTTCTTTCTTTTCTTTAAAGCCACTGTCAAATTTTTGCTCTGCTTTTCACAGCTACTCCAGACCCAGCTATGTATTCATGGCCTAAAATGGAAAGACTCCATAAATGCTAAACAAGATGATGCCACTCTATTTTTGTGTTAATTGTCCTGGAAATACTGAGAAAGAAAAGCTTCCCAGTGTCGTATAACATGCAATTTATAAACAATATAAAGTTTGTTATTTAAAATAGTGACATGTTTTCCTGAAGAATGTTTCTTAAATAGATTCTCAGCAGTCTTGATGGTCATAGTGATACTTGTGCAAGTGATGACACTCAGAGTTAAGACGTTTCTGATGCTGTTTAAATGACTCATCTTAAAAACTTCTCATGCGTTTATAAGCTTTAAATGCCCTAAAAATTCTTTCAGGGGCAGATTTTGCAGTTTTGAAGAACAGGAAGGGCTGAATTATACAAATGTATTTAGCGTTTTGCATTTGTTGCTGCACTGACAGCGGAGAGAAAGAACAGCTACTTACAGCACTTTTCTTATCAGGCACTCAGTGCTGGAGCAAGAAAGCAGCTTAAAATGTGAGGGAGAGTGCTGAACCTTCAAATTCCCAGTGAAAGTAAAGCAAAAGGGAAGGAAAAGATGTTAGAGACACCAGAAGTTAAGAAATGATGTGATAAACAAAGAATTTAATTCAAAAGGTCTATTAGGCTCTCCTTCCCTATTGATACAAATTCTGATTAACCCAAATTTTGCAATGCTATCTCTGGGGTTGTTTTGGTTTTGCTGCAGCAAGTTTATGCTTCCAGTAGGAATACAGGCAGATAGCACTTATCCAAGGCCATGAGGGCAGAGAGGAACTCTGATATAAACTGTGGGTAATGCTGAAATTTGTGTAAACTAGGCTGTAGAAAGGCATTTCCCTTATGTTCCTGGTTTATGTTTTTCAGACAGAGGAGATGACATTAAACACCTTCAGACAGTAGGAAAGGCATGCAATTCCCATGTGCTGTGCTGCAGTTGGGATTACTGCTGGGAGGCAGAGCTTGCTTTATTCACAGCTCAGAAAGTGTCTGTCACTGCAAGTGTGAGCATAGTTTACCCTACAGAGTTATTTGTTTAAATAGCATCACGTTTTTAAACTTGTACCAAACTCGCCTTTAGCGTGTGTTGGTCCGGTACAAACTTAAACCAAACTTTGAATTTTGCTTGGGTGTGTTGCTGCGATTAATAAATTACCAAAAAATGGTGAATTTCCACATCTCCCAGCAGGTTGGTGCAGGTGATGCTGCTTTGTTCTCACTCACAGGTGAAGTTTCTTTCCAGCTTCTCAAAGTCTTTTCAGGGAACTTCAAGTCTTGTGAGACTTTACACATCCTTATTTCTCACACACTGAATTTGGGTCAGTGGTGTCCAAGTGTTTTTTTGCTTGTGAAGAATCCTAACATTTTATTACTAAAGTATTTCTCATACGCCTGCTTTAATGTAAGAGGGTCTAAGTGATTTTTATTGTGAAAAAGAATGAAGCTGTGAATTCGGATTTCCACTTATTGCATTGCTAAACTTGTATTCCCATGGAAGGAGATGTCCCTGATCAGTAGAGACCCAAAAACCCCAGAAATTTAAAAGAAATAAAGCCACAAAACCAGACCAGAAAGAGCTGCTGACCAAATCTATTATTCTTCAAGGGCTTCATAGAAGTCTTCTGAAGGTGATGTTACATCCTCTTTACCAAAAATGAATATAGGGAAGCTGTACCCCAGAGCTTAAATATCTCTTTTTTTTTTTTTTTTTTTCCCAGAAAGGACACCACATTCTATACATGCTGGTGCTAAATTCAGTGGAATGGTTCCTTTTGCAGGTTCTCAGACTATCACAGCTTTTCTTCTGCTTCTAACTCCTGATCTCTGCGTGCAAAACGGATTTGCCTTGTAATTTAAGGTGATCAATAATGTTAAGTGATGTAAAAAGCCAAACAGCTTTATAGTTCTCTAGAATATACAAATACCTGTAGACTTGAGTGTGAGAGGTGTGACTCATTACATGTGGTCATGTAAGGTTCTCTGCTGCCTGCAAGTTTGAAGCAGGGGTTTATGTTGATTGAATTTGAAAGCCTTTTTTGGGTTGTGTGAATCTCCCTTGGACAGCGTTAAAGTGCAGCAGGTCTTGTGCCAATTGCTGTTATCTATGTAAAGTTCCTTCTGCTTGCTTGGAGAGCTCCGAAGGATTGAGCCTCTGGTGTTTTGTCTTTGGCTATGAAATGGAAACCTCATAAAGGGCAGAATTCAGAGGAAAAATACCTCTGAGTGTCAGCCAGTGCTATCAGGCACTTCCTTCCCCCAGCCCTTCACCTGTATTGCCTTTCCACGTTACTAAGTCATTTAACTTTTTCTTCCCTCAAGAGTGATGTCTCATCATTGCAAATTGTAGGTGATAGAGTTTTTACTCCTATTTAAATGATAAAGGGTAACAAGTTTTATTTCAAGTTCTGGATTCTTTGACAATGTAGAAAAACAGTGGTTTGTTCAACAAACCTTCTGTGACTTTTGTCTGGGGACTTTGAATCTGCAGTACTGAAATGCATTTTTCCTGCTTAGATGAAGGAAAAGATTGAGACATTGAGTTGTAAACGATAACAGATGAAGTGTGAAGAAGCTGTTCATTTTTAGAACTCCTTGTACCATCTTTGAAGTCAGTAATATAATTAAAATTATAATGGATTGTGTAGGCTTTATTGAAATATTAACTAGTGAGCTTTTTGCTGGTTTTGGAGCAGCATATTCTAAATTGCAAAGAATTTGAGTGCGTTTTGGAGTAAATTTGAGATGAATTAGGAGTATCCTGGCTTTAATGGGTTTTGATATTGCACCCTACAAACTTGGGAGTTTTACTTGCTAGTGAATTAACCACGGTATGTGTGCTTCTGCTGCAGTTTGCAGCACCCGAATTCTGAGACTGCTGTGAAAAGGTGAGAGGCAGAACATTGGAGACAGTTAAAGATACCTGAGCTTGGAAACCTGAAAGCTGCTGGTTCAGTTCACTGATGGGAATCATCAATTTACTGATGAGAAATGACTCCGACTGTCTGGGAGTGATCTACCTCTTTTTTTCTAATCTGCTTTTTTTCTGGAAAGGGCTGCTGCAGAGCCTTTCCCTCTGCTTCCAGAGCTCCAGTACAATCTTGGGAACTGTAGTTCTCCAGTAGCTGCAAGAAGGGCGTGAATAAATGGATTTAGTCAGACTCTCTTAATTTCATAGAGCTATAAATGATAGAACAAAGGCAAGGTCTAACTGTATCCTGTTTCATGCAAAGAAAGATCTGAATGCATAATAAATTAATTGACAGGACCCTTTAAAGAAGAAAGTTGTTAAACCTCCACTGTGTTTATTGGACATTTACCACGTGTAAAATTCAAATGTACAATTGACTCATTTGAACCTTGAGAAGGTTGGAAGAGGAGCTCAGAAAAATCAAGTCCAGCATCTTCTTCACCAGACAGAAAAAAATGAAGATGCTGGCTTCATCTGCTCCTATGCTTCACAGTTCTTCTAGAAAAAAAAAAATCCATATGTTACCCTGAGTTGGTTTTTTTCTTGCTATAATCGAAGGTTTTTTTACTACTTAGGGTGTTCTCCAGAGACACAGAGAATAAATTTTTTCTTTCCTTTTTGAGATAGCCCTTTACTTCCTTGAATACAGCTTTATTCTTTTTCATCTCAACCTGAAATGTAATAATTCATTTTGTTTTGTTTTGTCCTCAGAGGTCACACCTAAGAATGTGGCATTAAAAAAAACCTTACCTAAATAAAAGGGTTCGGTTTCTAAAGGGAATTTTTCTTACCAGTTTTAGATGTGTAAATAGGCAACATTCTACTTCTGTACTTTCCAGATTTTTGTCCATTCCTACATCTTTCGCTTATGCTTGACTAGAATCGTGAAGTTAGTTGGACCCTAGCCCAGAAGAGCTTGATCTGATAGAAGACTGAATTTTCCTTTTAGTAGGAGTTTTCAGTTAAAAACAATCTCATTACAGTTAAGTTGCTCTGTTTATCTGGGATTTATTTAATACTCAGAAATGATGGAGGCAAGATACCAGCTGAAAATCACACCAGTTTATGGGTGAGATGAGAAACTATTTCTGTGAGAACAAGCCACAAGAGGTTAAAAAGAATCTACCAACTTTCCAGTGAAGTTGCAGAAGGTAAATTTGCTCTTGTGAGAGCATCTTGAATTTGCTCCTGTGAGAGCATCTTGACTCTGCTGGAGCTTCTGAGTATTTTTATGTAACTGAGCCTTTAGACTTGTAACTGCTGCTGGGTTTCATAGGAAACTCTTGTGTTCTGGTGTTCTCCAGACCATTAGAACCGTTTAGCATTGCCTGAAGCTTAAGTACTTTGTGGCATGTTTCTCTTTAGGCTTTTTCCCTTAAATCTGTGGAGTTAACGGGTCACATAGCAGCAGTCAGTGTTTCTGCAAGAGCAAGCTGTATGTTCCTTTTTCATTGTATGGAAGCACAGCCTACAGACTGAACATAATACCGTTTAAGGTTTTAACCTTTTCAGATTAAATTACCATAAGAAAGTTTCCCCGAGGCATTTTAATAATGACAACTTACATAGACCTTTTTGTCTTCTACTTCTATAGGCATTAACATTTTGGCTTTAATCAGTGTGGCTCAGACTTAAACCTTACAGGTTTTCCTATAAGCTGTTTAGTTAGATGGACCTTCATAGCAATTCTTACTTGTTAATTATTTCCCTTCCCTTCAGTTTTCTGTGCACATGTTCATAGCTTGTGCAAGGGTTTAGGTTTCTTTTCCTTTCTTCTTTTTCAATGAAAAAATGAAAAGGATTTGGTGGATTGTGAAGTAGAAAGGATGTAGTGTGTCTTATATACTGGGAGAAGCTAGTATTGAAATATTGCCTCCTGAAAGCAAGGACTTGAAGAAGTTTCAGTTTTTTGCATGTGATGATATGTACAATGCACTGGGAATGGTGAGAAATCTCTTCCCTTTGTTCAGGAGTAGGAGTGTTTTCAATAGTTCACGCAAAGACATTTTGTGATTGAAGAATGACTGCTGAAAAAGAAATAATCAGGCGAAAAAGGCAAGAAAATAATTACACTGGCCTAAGGGTTGAGTTGTACAGAGGTGTTCAAAGGTATTGCAGAAAGAATGGAGGTGGATAGGTTCCTGTTGTGCTCGTTGACATCAAAATGTGAGAAGATAGCATGAAAAAAGAACTGAAAATGACATCATGAAAAGAAGGCAGCTGGGGAAATTTACATAATGAAATAAAAGGGGCAAACCAATTGGTATCAAATTCCTCTGCCCGATATTTGCAGATACCTTCACACAAAGTGAGGACCATGCAGGTAGAAGAGCATCAGACTTTTGGGCTCAGTTGTGGGTGCTGCTGTTTAAATTGATGGGAGTGAGAGGAAAAACACAATAAACGATTACATGTGAGTCCACAGAGCACCAGCAGCATCTTTTCTTGTTTTTTTTTCTTTGTCATGTCCTTCTAAGAGCTGGTAGTGCTTATGTGAAGGAGGGGAGATGGGCACCTGGCTGTGCATAGATGCAAGTTGTGTGCTACAGATCTGTGACATCTTAGAACATGGGAGAAGGAAGGGGCCCTGGCAGCACCTTATTTAAGGTTATTTACAACATCATGGAGTTGTCCTGGAAGAAAGAGAGCACTGTTCAGAAGTTCTGGGTTGGTTAAGGACAATACCAGCAGTGTGGGGATGACAGTAACAGGCAAGTAGGAATGAACCTCAGGAGGAAAACTGAGTTCAACAGGACATTAGAAAAAAGCTCAGTTTGTAGTAAAGTGAAGCTGATCCACGATAGGAGAAATTGTGTCCTATCGGATTTTGGTTTACCCTAAATGATCAAAGTCTAAGAGATGGAAACTTCAGCAGCCAACAGCACAACACCAAATAATTTTGTGTTTCTGTACCTTTTTTTTAGCACCTTTTATTTTAAATTGTGGTTTTTGTCCACGCTAAACAATTTGTGTAAAAATTGGAGAGGAGGAAAAGGAAGATGTAGTTTCTGTCATTTGTTTTATTGTAGCTAAGGCTAATAAATATGAGGCTACAAAATCAGTTCCAAAGCTAAATGCATCAGTGCTGTAAGATCATAGATTCACCTCTGCACGGTGCTAACCTAACAGTGGTTTTTTTGAGAGTAAATGATGGTGACAATACAGAAAGCATCAACTGGAGCTTTACAGGCAAAACAGAGAAACTGTATCTGCCTGGGACTGGGGATGAAAAAACCCAAACCACAAGGTAACTGATAAGGCCCCAAAGTGATGCAACATATGCTGTGAATTGTACTGTGGGGAGTATGGGAGAATCATCTTGAATGGGACACACGAAAGCTGCTCCATCTGTTGCCTCTTCAACTAAGTGCAATAAATGTTAGGATAGTCCATTTTACTAAGATGGAAAATAAAATGAATAAAGATATGTGGTAACACAAACAGAGTAGGAAAGCTGTCTTGACTAGGAAGGTAAATTCTCAACAGCTTTTCGTCTGGTATTTGTGCAGAGGATTTTCTCAAAATGAGGTTGGACAGTATAATCCTGCAATCAGTTCAGCAGTGGAAGTGTGGGGTGTGCAAGACATGACACAGGCAGGTGTGGAGCAACTTGATGAGGGAATAATCAGGATTTTTAAATGTCTGTTGTTGTTGTTTAACCTGGTTCTTCCAGGCTGGCAGTTCAGGAGCCCCTTGTTCTGAAGGAGCAGCTTACTGCTGAAACAGCCACTGCAGCGCTCTTCTTCCTGCTTCCTAATCAGGGTTTTTCCCTTTTGGAATGCATAGGAAAAATCTAATTAATTTCGGAATTGTCAGACTGAACTGGAGTAATGATGGTGGCTCTTTTATTGTGTGTATTAATCTACTGTATTCTGTTTTATAGTCATGGAATAATAGAACATAATAAACTAGCATATAGCCTGACAACAGACATATAGTTGAATTTATTCAGTGCACTTTTCTACCTACTTCATCTGGGAGTTTTTAGGTTTCTTTTTTGTGCTTAGCATTTCTCTCATGCCAGCAAATACAATCATATACCTGGAAAGAAATATCTGTTCCTTCAGTTGTGTTTATGCACTGCATGAGTTTCAGAAAGAGAGAAAAGAAAGGAATTTTTGTCTGTCTCCAAAACGTAGAATAATACCTATAAATTCAAATGCCTGTAAAGCTACAAGAATTTCAACTCTGTTGTGTACTAATGTGTTCGGATAACGCAGCTTATAGAATTTACATTTTTGTTTAACAAAGAAATGTTAGTTTTGCTATGACTAGGGAATCAGGTGGTTAATAAGGAAAGCTAAAAAGACTGAATGTGTGTGTGTGTATTTCACTTGCTGTACCTTTGATTTCATAAATTATTTAGAACTAACCTTGAAACTTTAATACATTCTATTGCATATATAAACTTGTTCATTTTCTTATTGTGGTGCCTCATTCTTACACGTTGCATTTCAACCACAGGCTTTTGAATATTTGTAAAGTAAGTTATTATCCTAACTTTACATGTATGGAAAATAAGGTGCAGTATAGGCAATTCTCTCATTTCTACTAATGATAGTTTTCAGTGAGTCTGATTTGATGCTTTCATCTCATGCATTTGATGTAAAGTGTACTTTCTTTGACACCTCCTTCTTTTTAAAAAAGACAGAGATGGATATGCAGGGAAAAATACCATTGAGAACTTAACTGATGCTTAATAGAAAGAAAATAATTGGTTTTTGGCTCTAATTAAAAAGCTTTAAAGCAAAACCCGGTGGATGACAAATTCCAGGAATAAATCTAAATAGCAGCAACTTAGACAACAGCTCAAAAACTGAGGATGGAGGAGGAAGAGAAATGGGCTTAGTCATGTAGGTCATGGGACAGACAAGAAGATAAGATGGAGTAATCAAAATGCCTTAGGTGTCTTTATACTAATGGAAAAAAGGTAAGGGGTGAACAAGCAGAACTGGAAATTTTAGTGTACAGTCAAAATTGAGTTCAGTGCTCTAAAAGATCTCTCAGGATAACTTGTGTAACAGGTACGTGTTCAAAAAAAGTAGCTTATTTTGTACATAATGTGCTTGCTTGTAGTTTTAGAATAAAGTGAAGAAATTAAAGCCACTGGAAAATCTGAATAAAATACATATACCACGTGTGGTGATAGCCCTGCGTGTGGGATTTCTATTTCAGGGTTTGTTGGTAAGCCTGATCTTTCATGGACTGTAAATCAAACTACCTTACAATTACCTATCAGACCATCCTGTGTGTCTGAGTGTTTACCTGCTTTGTCCAAGAGAGATTCTCACACCTCAAAATCCTGTCTTTTGTAAAATTGCAAGTGCTTTGCTCTACCAAAGCAGCAAGCTCAAGTAAGCTAAGATGCTTTAAGATAACAAGTGGCATTATCCATGGCATAGAATTTGGATGATAATGTCTGCACAGTTAAAAATTTGAATAACAAATAGGAGATAAACATCAGCTGGGAAGGCATTGTACCAGTGACCATACTTCTGATGTCAAAGAGGAAAGAATACCTAGTGGGGAGGCATAAATTAGCTTCAGTCAGATTGGAAAAAATCAGCTGAGGAAATGAAAGAAATCTTTTACATATAGTGACAATGAAATTACTTTAAATGCATGTGTTGGGTTAATGGTTGGACTCAAAGGTCTTTTCCACCCTAAATGATACTATGATTTCTTTGCTTAGAAGGGGAGGAGGAAGAAAGACAAACTAAAAGATGGAGATGTTCACCATCTCAGAGGATTTGTGAGATCTGATGAAGAAAGGAACTGGCTGGGAAGAGCACTGAGGTCTCAGCACTGTATTAAATGTCTGAGTCAGTGAAACTGAGCTCCTCGGTGCTCACGTGTTAAACTCTAGCAGGAAGGTGGCAGAAGGAAAGAGCAGCCACTAAATGTGAAAGTGAAAGAGTAATGTAAAAATGAGAGCAAGACTTGCAAGTTCAAGGTGCATTGATCATATTTCCTGTGAGGTGTGTTTTACAAGGAGTAACTTCATTTTATGTTAGCAGAACAAAGACAATATCCACCAAGTGTTGGTCTGCTATTCCTTGGGGAGAAAAAAACTAATAGCAGTAGGAAAGCGAAAATTTCAGTGCTCATGTATATTTCCCTTTCTTTAAAAACAGTCATTTTGCAGTCAGTTAACATAATTAAAAGTAGTGAGAAATAGGTAAAATCAAAGAAAAACATAGCCTAGGCCAAAACCTGCAAACAGATGGAATAGGTGAGATTTTCTCAAACTGTTACTGATTGTCTTCAAAGGACAAATTATCTTTATCAGGATTGCTGAAAACTCAGTGTTGAAAGAAAAATTTCTGTATTTAGTGCCTTGCTTTAAGAAGGGATATAAAAGGCGTGGGGAATTAGAGGTTTGTCAGTCGAGATGAAAAATGCCAGAAGAAATAATCAGACCTATTTGCAAGCAGCTGGGAGATAACAAAGAGGTGAAAAACAACTAGCATGGTATGACATGGCTTGGTTTTGATAACTTTAATCTAATGTCTGGAAGAGTCACAGGACTTGTGGATAAGGGATAACTAAAGCTGCCATGACTGCAGGAAGGCTTTGCTTGCATGAGACTGGTGCAAACAGCCCACGTGCAAGGTAAACTATATTTGGCTACATAGAATAAGAGATTAGTGACTGTACTTAATTTTATCAGTACTGTACTTTCAAACTGACACAGCACATCACGTTGGTTTCATAGGGGTCTGACCTGTGGTTTTTTTCCTTTTCAGTCTGTTCCTTAATTCCATCAGGTGACTGGAAATGGTTATAGATTTTGGGGAGTACTGTCTTTCTTGGAATGACCTTATCTGTGGGGCAGGAGTTATAGGGCAGGAAGTACAAGGTTTGAATTGCAGGAAAGCAGGTAGAGGTTAGACACATGAAGGGAAAACTTCCCAGTTTCAAGAATATTGAAGCATTTGAATGGATGGCTTAGGGAGACAGTATGGATTGGTGGAAATCTTTAGGAATGCCTAGGCTTGTATCTCAGGGATGGCAGATGTAGAGCTGATCCTGCTGTAGGTGGGGGAGTGGACTAGGTGACATCTCCATCATTATAAAACAGAGCTGTGAGAGTTTGTGTAGAATGCATTGCCTTTTTTTTATATTACATGTCTGGGGAAAATCTTTTCATTGTCTTTTGTACTCTCCCCCTCTTTCCCTTTGGGGACACAGATTTTTGTATGTCAGACTCGGAGTAATTTAGAATATATTTTACATGTTAGCACATATGGCAAGTGTATTCCATTTAGAATAGTCAGCCTGCTCCTGGTAGCAATTGTGAATGGTTTTCAGCCACAGTTGTCTGTCCTTTATAATAGCCAAGTTGTTTGCAAACTGTTCTGGGCACTCCACTGTTACACCAAAATATTTGCTCTTAAGGCTTCTGTTTTCTGGGATTTCAAGTAAATCCACAAGTAGATCCGCTGGTGGTGTTTTGTAGCCAAAAATCACCTCTGTATTTGTGTGAGACGGTAGGAGGGCTCTAATCAATAGCCAGGGTCCAGCCTGGGCTGTTTCTGTGGGACCAGTGGCACTGGTTCCTCCATAAACTCTGCTTTTGTCTGGCCTGATGCCCTAGAGCTGCCTTTTGTGCTCTCCTGGTGGGGCTGCAAGTCTGCCTTACAATTGTAGATAAAATCCAGGTTGCTACAAGACGTTGCAAAATCAGGTATTGAGTTGCACAAGACTTGCCTGCTGTTTCTAATTCACCACTTTTGAAAAGGCCAGACCCTTGATTTACATCTGTGTACTTCACCTAAAGCTTTCCCAATAGGTGATTCTCAGGGTGGGTTTTGTTTGGTTTTGTTTTTCTCTCTTCTGCTTTCTGCCCCTGCCTTCATAAGATTAACCATGGTTGGGTAGAATTGTTAGAGCCAGTTTGTCTTCCTGTGCAGCCTGCAAATAAATAGTTTACTAGAAACAATAATCTGTATTATACTGTAGCCCAGGAGTGTGCCTTAATTCCAGTATTACACTTAGTCAGAAAGTCATAATCGGCTGCAGTGCACTTTATCTTGTTGAGAAAGTACAGAACAAGTACCTCGATAACCAGATCAGATCCATCAGTGTGTACACAGGTGTGCACACATCCAACTGGGTCACTTCACTTTTGCCTTATGGGTTATACTTTGCAGCTTTTTAAAGTGTGGAATTGTTCTGTGCTTCACAGCCCTCGTATTTCATAAATATTCCCGGTTAGTTGAGGGTCCCGTGTGTCTTTTTTTCTGGATGTTATTACCAGTATGAGCAGCTGAGCAATTAGTGTTCCACATGTATATAGTGCCAAGAACTGGGGTGGTGATATACAGAAAGCAGCTATTGATTTGATCATTAATTTCCCTTTTCGTCAGTAGCCAGAATGCGTTATTAGGCAGGTAAATAAACTGTTTACTGTAAGTCATCCATAAGACATAAATGCCTTGTCACAGGGCAAAATAAAACTCACTCCTCTACAAACAGTGCTACAAGCAGTTTGTAAAGGTGCTCTGGTTTTTGTTTCTGTGTGAATACAGCTGCTAAAAGTACTTGAAAAGAGGGTAATATTTCATCAGCAGAACAGCAGGAATTGTCAATTTTATTAGAAGTTAAATTCACCTTTTCTTTTTTTATTGTGACCAGTGCCCCAAATGCAGTTTGGAAAACAAAAGAGAAAAATGCAGCTATTGGTGTAAGTCTGTCTTTGCTGAAGCTCCTAAGTCTTTAACAGCTTTATCTTCACTGGCTCCATGCTTTTAAATGCAAATTGAGAAACTGGGGGTGGTGGGCACAGACAGCTTTAATGGATTATACTCCCTGCTAAACAACCCCTGGATTATTACAATATACAAATGAACATAACCAACCCCTGGATTATTACAATATACAAATGAACATGTGTCTGTAAGTGTATGAGAAGCAAGCTCTGGTGTTTGCTGTCACTTGTGAGAATTTTTCAAGTAGAGACGATTTAAAAATCATCTGGAGTTTAGCATTTTGATTTCTATACTTAGGCATTTAGAAGCTGTCAGGTGTACTCCATGGGCAGTGGAAGCAGTGAAAACCCTGTTGTATAGATGTGTGCCCTTGGTGCTCTGTCCTTAGGTATCCTGCCATGGCCTGAGCTCCTCTCTGTAGTGTCTGTACAACAAAATACCTTCCCTTTTCCCTGGCATGCAGCTCCTCCAGCTCTTACCTGCCCTACAGAGCCTTCTCCTCCTTGCCTCTGTGTTCCCCAGCAGTGGCTTCTGCTACATCTCATTCAGAGCTGGAAGAGGCAGCAGCATCAGGTTTCCCCTTAGTGGTTAGGATTTTTGCTAGGTCTCAGCGTGTGATTTTTAGGCAAAAATTATTACGACATTATGTAAATATATTTGGCTTATTTCCAGTCTCACTGTGCACTTCGTTTTCCCTATTTGCCGATACAACGTAAATGGAAAAAAAAGTGTCTTAAAAATTACATTGTAAGGGCTGGGATATATCATGTTACAAGCCACTTACAAGAAGGGAGATGCTTGTTTGCTTTTCTGAAGATTGAGATGAGTGCTTGGGGAATTATTTTGTTTTACACTAGGTATCGTTAAATTCTTTATATATAAATACGTATTTATACATACAAAAACATCGATCCAATATATATAGGAATATTCCTGATGAGTATGCCTATATATATTGGATATATTATTTTATATATAATTTGTCATTAGGAATGTGACAAATACTTGGTGAATTTCCTCAAGGAATTTGGTGTAGAAACGCAGGGAAAAAGCAGGAGGAGGCTATGTGTGAAATAACGATGTTGTCTGCTATTTTACAAACTTTCTTTGGAAGGAACAGAGTTTGTAAATTCCTGGTGCAGACCTATGGGATGTTGCTTCTCAGGAACACAAATTGGAAATACTGAGATTTAATCTCGTGGGAGGTGTCTCAAAAAGCAGTTTGTTAAATCATTGTTACATTGTTTAGAAAAAGAAAGGTAAGATTTCAGTAGTAGTAGAACAGCAGATTTCCAAATATGTCATTTCCATCATGGAATTTGAAGTGTGTTGTGCTTTGCTAAGAGTAGCAGCACTTGGAGTCTGACAAATCAGGGTAGTGGTTGTGTTTTATTTTGGTTTGGTTTTTTTTTTTTTTTTTTTTTTTCTTTCTCCTGCTGTTTCTGGCCTGTTTAGGAGATGATTTTTATACACTTGTTCTGTGTGTTTGTCACTAGTGAATGCTGGCAGCTGGGTAGAGGAACGGGAGCCCTTTCAGGAAGCTACACTCCCAATTTAAGTGGGGACATAGCTGAATTTTTTATACACCAGAGACAGTCACATATGAAGAACACATTATGATTTCCTTTGCCTCTAGAGCCACTCATTAATTGCTACTTGGCAAAGTGTTTGCTTAATTTTTTTTTTTCTTTTTTAAGTAAGAATGTGCACTGCACTGTGACTCTTTTCAACCTTCGTGGACAACGCCGCTGTCTTACTGCTCTGTTCTGTTGTGTCTTTGTGTTTTTTGTGGATCCAATCTAAAAATCTCAAGGGCAGCCGTAATCAGAACTTTAGCATAGCCTGTATATATTCCTTCCATGTGTGGAAAATCATGTTTGCATGGGTTCAGTCAACTCAGTAGCAATTCTGAAGAATTCTGTGGGATGGCTCATTGTTCTGAGGAATTCTTATTTGCTGCAGAACATGTAAAACATCTTTGCTCTGCATAAGTAAGTCATTAGATTGCCGTTGAAATGAATTCCATCATTTAAAATACCTAATTGTGCTGTTTTCTCTGGAGACTTTATATTTTTACTGACTAGTTAAGTTGGTTGTTTTTAACGATAACCACTTTTATATCTGTATTAAATACAAAAGTTGTAAAGATAAAGCTGTTACCCTTTCAGAAGGTAAAGAAAATCAACTTCCAATCTTTTGAGAGGCACTCTGCAATTAAGCAATCTGTTACAACAATCTGTAGATGAATCACCCTTTAGGGAAGTGCTTTAAAGACCTTGTTAATTCCGTGTTGATTTATGTTATTTTCCTGTGTAATCAAGAAATGGTAGGGGAGTGGAGTTACTAAGTCTTGTTATGTAGGCAAACACAGACTCATAGGATGGTGTAGGTTGGAAAAGACCTTTGAGATCATTGACCCAGCACTGCCAAATCTGCCACTAAGCCATGTTTTGGGAGAAGGGACTGACCGAGTGAGGATTCACTCGGTGACCCTGTCCAGATCAGTAAAGATGAGAACCAGAACTGGCCCCAATACTGAGCCCAGGCAATGCCACTTGTGACTGCCCCCAGCTGGCTTTAACTCCCTTCCCCACCTCTCTTCAGACTCCACCATCCAGCCAGTTTGTCCAGCAGGGTGATGTGGGAAAGGCTGGCAGAGCCTTTACTGATGTCTGGGTAAACAACATCCAGGGATGAGGTGACATCCATCACCCTGTCACGGGAGGAGATCAGGTTGGTCAGGCAGGACCTGCCTTTCATAACCCTGTGCTGTCTGGGGCTGGTCCCCTGGCTGTCACATAATGTGACTTCTGGCAAATTAGCACAGCACTTCCCAGAAAACTTCACTATTTTGTTCCTTGGCATCGACTCTGAGGTCGTGATGTAAAGTGTCTTGGAAGAACAGAATTTTATCAAACAGTTTCAAAGGGCACTCAAAGAGAGAGCCTGATCAATATCTTGTTAATGCCACACTTTTATTAATATTGCTCTAGGCTGGGAGAAGTCATTGTGCCTCATTTCTTATGTGCATATATTTTTCCTAGTGGAATTTAAATTATGTTAAGATTCAGAAATACAAGTATTGTGAAGTGGAAGGAAGCAGAGCACAGGGAGACAAGGGGCTGTGGAATAGCATTTTGTGGAGCAGCTTCAATATGTTAGGACTCGTCTGCCTAGGAAAAAATAGCTCAGAGAGGCTGTGGTACAAATGGCATAGACAGTGAGAATATGACATTATTGCTCACTGCCCCTTCCAGTCAGAAGTTGAAGGATATCAAATGGAACAAGGACACTTTGGTTTTTTAGCTACAAAAGGAAGGGCCATTTCCTATGTGTAGCCAAGCTGCAGACAGCCTTGCTGTTGTGAATGCCAGAGCCTTAAACCAGTTCATACAAGACTCAGACAAAGCTGTGGAAGTGTGGTCAGTTAAGGGATGTTAAATGCAAAGACTGAATCTCAGAAAGTCCCTGGAAGCAGTGGTTGCTGAGATTACTGTGAAATTTGGTCTTCTAGTGCTTGCCCAGTGCTTACATTATTCCTTAGACATCTGCTTCTAGCCCTGTTTAGAGGCAGAATGATTTGGGAATCTTTCCCAGACATGACTCTGCTTTTCTTGGTGGTGTTCCCAACAGGTAAAAACTGACACAAGAGCGTTTCTGGATGTTCCTAAAGTATTTCATAGACATTTTGTTAGAGTCACATAGATTTTAAGTGAGATTTTTAATTTAGGATAACCATTTCTTTAGTAACCATTACCATTTCTCATAGTAACATTCATTCTCAAAAAGTTATTTCATACAGACAACTATGTGAGAAGAAAATTAGCTTTGAAATGTTGAAAGGGAAAGAAATGTTGCAGGAAAAATGCCTTGACACAAATAGCTGAGGGGGCAAGGCAGCATTGTGGTGGGGGAAGGGGTGGAAAATGTGGTCATTTCCAACTGCCTCCTTTCATTGTGGGATTGGCATCACTTGGGAAAGTAATTTTAACCTCATGGCTACTTTAATTTCCTGTTCTGTAAATTGGGAGCTGCTTAACTTCCCAGCTTTAGTGAGCAGTGATTGCAGTTGTATGTCAGGCATCCTCTGAAGGAGTACCTGGCTGGGGAACTACCAAAGAGTTCCAGAGGTCTTGTGCTTCTGGAAAAAAAAAAGGGGGTAAGGTCGTGTTTTAAAATGCATGTGATATTTTCACATCACAAGAATTCTGTACTTCCTTTTTATACCTCTGAGGAAATTTCACCCCTAGTCTGTTCTGCTAGATTCTGCTGCTGTCAGACATGAAAAGTGCACAAGTGTTTCCATTTTGCTTTTTTCTCAGTCAGAAAACCAGAAAATAACAAACCTCCCCCTAACAAGGCTTATGAATGATTTCTGAAGTGGGTTAAATTCTTGCATTAACAGGCAAGATTTTCGTGTATTCCCATTTGAATGCTTGGTAGGTGATAATGTGTTGACCAAAGTCTTCTGAATGTAAATTTGTTCAGTAAAATAAATGAAAAAAGGTTCTTATGGTCTTGAGTAAAACAAAAAATACTTTCGATGGGCATGCCTTCAGCAAATTTACAAGGGAGTAAACTGTCAGATAGGCATTTTTCTCACCTAGTTTCATTTTCCAAATCCTTTTACTATAAAAGTCAAAGTTTACTTGCCAAGTGTATTTAAAGATAATTTAGTCAGTGGAACCTGCAGGCCTAATTCACTATGAAGTTTCCCAAAAAACAGTGGTGTAGTGTGAAAATAGTGAATATATGCATGATGGTTAAGTAGTGCTATTTAAAGATACATGTAAATGCAGCTAGGTATATTTTTAAGAGCCACCTGCTAAAGAGAGCAACAGTAGATGCAAATTTGAAATTTTTAGCCACACAATCAGATGTGTTGTTAGAGCTACATCCTGAGGATGCAGATAATCCTTTCTCAGTTACAGGAGCTTGGCAACTTCAGTATAAATAAAAGCTAATACATCAAAGTCACTACTGAACGCCTCAGTCTCCTACTAATTTGCATTTTATTTGTGGAGGTATGGCAGAAATTCTGTTCTTTGTAATGGTGGTATTCATTCAGACTTGAACTCTTTGGAGCTTTGATATTTCACGTGTTTTTCAGATTTTTGTTTCATGACCAGCTATTGTTCACTATTAGTTTCTGATAAGCAACAGTAACAGCTTTGGCAGAGACAACAGTAGTGAAGTTCTTGAGCTTTAGGCCAAGTAGCTTCTTAGTGAAGCACCATTTTTCCAAGTCTTCTAATTAGCCTTGAACACTATTACATAATTTAAAAATATTGTTATAAATTAGAAGTTCATGAAAAAATAATGGTGCCTAAACAAGAACTACATCACTACCTGTTCAAAGTATTTCTTTCAGTTTATTCTACTTTGATATTTTCCATGGTAACTATTTTTAAAAACTAACTTTGCATTTTAAGTTGATCATAGCTTTGTCCTGGCTGCCTGTATGACAGTCAGTGTATCGTTAAATGCATTTAAATACGGATTTTGTGTCATTGCAGGTGCATTCTGCTGCCTCTCTTGGGAATGAAGCCCCCTCAGCAGAGCCTCTTCATGCTGGTGGATTCGGTGGACGAGGGCTGTAACGTTTGTGAGGGTGAACAGACCTCCACGAGTTTATCTGGGACAATAGCAGAGATTTTAGCCAGCCACTTCGAGTTCTTCCCTCCCTGGCTGCTCCTCCTGTGCTCTGCCCGCAAGCAGAGTAAAGCTGTTACAAAAATGTTTACAGGTGAGCACAGAGCACGGGAATTGTTTGGGATCTGTACCTAGAACGTTGCATTTAGCAGGCCCTGGGGATGGTGGAAAACACTGCTGTGTGCTTAGTTCTGAAAAATGACAGTAGCAAAAATAATAATTCTAAAAAACACACATCCCTGTTTCCCAAGGGACTATGGAAAGCTTAAATCAGCCAAGCATTTTAGAGGTAAATTTTATCTTTGCAAAGCGTCCGTGTTCTCTTCAGTGTTTTGAGTTTTGCTTTGCTCATTTTATAAAGCTTCAGACAGCGTAGGTGATGTGTAAGTGCAGAAGTATTTCAGCTGCATACACCCATTCCTTACAACCTCAGAAGGTTTTCCTTTCATCTCCCATTAAAATCTCTCCCTGTGTTTGCAGAAACTGGGTAATAATCTCTGAAGGTGAAATTGGAGAGAGGAATTCTTGGACTGTGCTTTCGGCAAAGGTTGTACAGTAAAAAAAAATTTTACAGCTTCTTCATCCAGGCTTTACTGTGTCATGAGAACATTTCTTCACTGTAATGACATTGTTACTGAAAGTTCTCTGAAATTTAATAAAAGGCAATCTCTGGACTGGATTCCAGGCCTATGTATAAAGCCTGTGTATTAAAGACACAATTAGGACAAAAATGTGATTAGACAACTTAGACCCATAGGCTTACTCGTTTCCACAGTGGCAGAAGGTCGATGGGATAATTGCATTTTGGAATGAAGCACTGTATTAATCAGTGGCAGACATGAAGGCTGGTATTTGGGAGTATGTGACAACGAAAAGAAACTTTGGGGGTAGTTTCACAGGATTCTTTCAGGCATTCATATGGGAATAGTTCTGTCAAAGTTTGGCTGATTAGATATGTTGTTATTGCCAGAAAAACAGACAAAACTTTCTCACAACAGTCCTGTTTCCTTTCCATTGAATCACACAATGTTTCAGACTAGCCCTAAAAAATTGCTTTTGTCTTCTAAGTATATTTCCAGATGGAATTCCTGACAGGAAAAATCAGCAGAAGTAATGGATATGTCTTTAAAATAAATTTAATTGCAGTGAGTTAATTTTTCATTTCCACAGAGTATGACTTGATGAACAGCATAAAGGAAATTGGTGTATGATACTATAATCCCATGTCCACTGTGGGAAAGGTACACAAAGAAAGAATTGGATACAAATTGAGAAGAAATTTTAGGGTCTATTTGAAGGTAGTTGTGCTTTAGGAAAGGAAAGGAAAATGTGACATTACAGCCAGTGTGATGGCTGCCCATTTAAAACACTGTTGGAGAATTTTCCTGTTAGCAGCCAATATCCAGGTTTGCAGAAGGTGCAGTGAGAATATGAGGAGCGTGTCTGAAGCTTCTGTTAACTTCAGAAACTATGCAACTTGGTGTTGTAAAACTGCAAATAATGTGGATTTCTTCTTGGGTTCTGGCCAGAAAAGGATTGACTGACATTAACTCTTCTGCTGGGGCAAACTCTTCTCCTCCTTTGTGGAATTTGAATGTTTACTTTTAGCGGAGCCAATTTTTAAAACTATTTATATTTAGTTGGTGGGCAGGCAGAATAGAAGATTAAGTATAAGTATTCGGACCAAATAAAAATCAGTTGCACTGTAACTTGGTGAGAGAGAGATTGGGATCCTTTCAGGATTGATTAAGAAAATGTATCCCATCTGTATTTTTTTCTGTTAAAAAAGTTTTGGAGTATGGTGTGAAATATACATTAACCAATATTAATTTGTTTGCAGTAAGTTCATATCTGTTTTCACTTAAAATTTTCTTGCAGTGATAACTTCCTCTGGATCTGCCTGACAAATAGATTTAGCTCTCATTTCAGCAAAGTCTGTTCCCAATGGCTGGAAGCAGGCTTGCTGCAGTGGCCTTGTCCTGATGATGCTCTCTTTTGGGTGTGCAGTACAGATGGGAGTTGTGCAAGCAGCTTCTGAGCCAGAAATAGTGATGACATGGAAGAGAGAGTCCAGTCTTTCTCACCCACTGTCATCCTGAGGCTGCCAGTGGTGAATAATCATCCCTAGCACTCTTAAGAATGAGAAAAGGAGGAGGGGTGTTTGTTCTGATCCTCTTTGTTCTTTCACGTCTGGTGAAAACTGAATAGCTGTGCCTGCATCTGCTGCAGCTTGTGCTCTGGACCCTTCTGTATTCCCAGATTCTGTAGTAGCATAACGTGCTACAGATTTTCCCCCCTTTGCTCAGATACTCAGCTACTCAGCTTTCATTAATTAAAAAAAAAAAAAAAAAAAAAAAAAGTTTTGCCTCTTGTGGCTACAGAGACAACCTCAAAAATATGAACCAAATGTGAGATGATGCCTGGCTGAGTCTGCGGTCACCCTCCACAGTGAGCATGTGCCAAATGACCAAGTGAGTTGTAAAAGGAGAGGGACAGATAACTGCCTTCTCTTCATGTCACCAACTGCCACATGCTGCCCACTTGCTTTTCCTAATGGCTCTTCCCCTAAATTTAACAATCCTTGCACCCACAGTTATCCACGTTGTCTCCCACATCTTCATTTGTTATCATTTGGCTCCAAGTATGGGCACTCAACAACTACATCAACACAGCCTTTCCAACATGAAAGTGGCACAGAACATAATTTTTTTTAAATTATTTTTAGCTAATGAGCTAATTCTGATGCTTCTTCAAAAACGAGACTAAGTCTTGAAAGCATAGGAGTCGTGCTTACAAAACTAATTTCCTGTCCTGAAAATCCCTCATATTAGTTGGAAAACTTGAGGCATTTTAAAATCAGGCAATTTTTTAAATAGATAAGTTGGAGTCATATTTGGAGACTACTTGAGGAGTGATTGCTTGCAAAATAAAAAAATCTTAAGTTGTCCTTTAATTTTTCATTGTAGGTTGGAATTTATTTGGGTGATTTTATGTTTCTTTGAAGTCTTCATGGGAGTTGGATTCTTACTATAAAAGATAAACTATATATTTATGTGGTTGTAAAATTTACTTTTATAATATTGAAGCTTTGAAAAAGTTTATTTCTTGTTTAGGTTTGGGGTTTGGAAAGAAAAATTATTTAGAATGCTTGGAAAATATATAGGGAGCATTTAATTACCGTGTCCTTTCTTTTCATTACCACTTTGAAAATATTGTACTAGGGAATTTCATATTTCCTTGTAAAAAGTTGTGTGTGAACTTGAAATTTAATTGCCTTGTAATTAAAGAGGGAAGGCTAAATTGTTTTAAATGGACTATTACCTCTAGATCTAATTAAATAAACTTCTGTGCAGTGACACGGACCAGTGGGAGCAGCAGATTTCAGCCTCAGTGTCTCGTAGCACCTGCAGAAGAGGCAGAGGAATTTGTAATGTATTTTTAGAGGAATTTGCAAATGCACTAAAAGCTAAGTGTGCTGCCTGAGTCTCCAGGTGCCCTTTACTCTGCTGGAGAAGTTATTCTTTTTGAGCAGGTGTGCATAAATGGCCACAGAAGTACCTAATTCAATACTGTTTAGATCAGCAGGATAAATTATTAATGCCAAATTACTGCCATGTTTGTAATAATTTGGATTACTCTAAAGCTAACAATTCAGTTAAATGCATTAAAATGTATTTAAAACTTCTGTTATGTGCTTGTGTAAATCCATTTAAAGATGGAAAGTGGAAGGATATTTTTAAGTATTGAAACTTGCTAGTTAATAGCTTTTTTACTATTAAAGTATGAAAAGGTTGACATGCTATAAAAGTATTAATAACCGAGATACTTTTTTTCCCCCTTTTGAATGACCCTAGGTCTTGCCAAGAAATACATTTGGAACAGATTTGTTTACAGAACTGCCAGAAATGTAATAAATTAGAACAATCCATGTTGGAGCTCCCATTGGGTTGAAAGGGATGTGTTGTAAGAAAAATTTGAACAATGCAAGAAGCAGGGTCGTGGGACTGCAAGCTCTGTCTACTGTAACTTCTGTTTTGCTGAGCTTAAGTAGTTCATGAGAATGCATCTGAAACAAAATGAGCTTTCTCTTAATATTTTGGTGCTTCTTGTCCATGAAAGTGACTTATTGTATGGGGCAGGGTTGAAAAGCAAGTTTGCAGGAGCTTTGTTTGGAAGTGTAAAATGACTTCATTTAAGCAGATATTTAGGAGAAAAAAACATGGCTTTGTTTGCCTTCTTCAAGCTAGCAACAATAAATTCAGACTTTAAAAAAATCAGTTCTATCTATAAGGCTTCTTTTGAATTATTTGCTTACTATAGTATGGACTGATGCAGTGTTTAAAATTAACATCCTGTTTATGTCCAAAATTCTGTTATGGCAGTTTGTTAATCCCAGCCCTTAAAGGGTGTTTCATCCCTGGCATGTGTGAAGGTCTGTATGAGTGTAGTGTGCTTCTTGCTATCCATGTTTACTTTCAGATGCAATATATAGGATCTCATTAACAAATATCGTATGGAAATACTGCAGAAAAGAAAAAAAGAAAAGGAAAAAGAAGCAATTTTTGGCTTCCATAAATATGCAGCTAATCAAATAGTTTAAAACTCGCTCTGAAGCCTTCTGAAATTTATTTACTTCTCAAGTAAATAAATAAGTCTGAAGTGCTTAGATATTTGGCATATCTCAGATCAGGGTACTTTTTTTAGCTCTAGTATGGAACAAAGTAATCAGACCATCTTAGAATGTTTTGTGTTGGAAGAGACCTTAAAGACCATCTCATTCCAACCCCCTGCCATGGGCAGGGACACCTTCCATTATCCCAGGTTATTCAAAGCCCCATCCAGCCTTGAACACTTCCAGGAATGGAGCATCCACAGCTTCTTTTGGCACTGATACCTCATTTAAAGGGAAAAAAATGCCAAATACACAAACCCTTCCCTTTTTTTACTTTATTATTCGGAGGACTTAGGGTTTGGGTTTATTTGTTCACTTTCCCACCCATTTTGGGAAGCAAAATGACAACTGTTTTTCAAAGAACCGCTTGCAAGGCAAGCAAGAGTCTTTTGTTTTTGTAGCAGAGATACAGAGACTGAGACAGAGGCACTTAAGCAGTTATCACTGCAAGTTTTCCTGAGAAGGCTGGGAGTCAGGGGAGGTGAAGTGTAATCATTAGTCAGGCAAAACTGAACATCAGCTGAAATCTCAGGGTTGCTGTTGTGCCAGTCCATCAGGGGTTTGCTTGTAGCAGGGAAATGAAACCCACTACTGAAACAACACTTGAGCGATGCAAAAATAAAAACAGCTTGCATTTGCAGGTATATATCGGAAGGCAGGATGTGGGCATGGGATTAATGTGAGAGCTGTGGGGGTTTTGTGAGCAGGGTCACTTAGGTCTAAGGACATAGAGAATGAGTTTGCAGAGCTCCCTGCCTGTTCTTGTTCAGCCAAGAGACAGGGACAGATCTTTATGAGGCAGTTCAAAGGAAGGTGAGTGAGCAGGATGGTTGTTTTTGCTCCACATTGAGCAGAAACAGAGCTGTTCCCTCTGCACACACGAGCCAGGCAAAGGGACACTTGTCTCTAATTACAGCTCCTTGTATGCATGTGACTGTGAGTTCATGAACCAAGCAATGCCCTAGCTTTGGTGTTATTTTTTCATTTCTGTGTCTTCTGAAGGATCCTGACCTAGAAACAGCCTTTCACTTCAAGTGGGGGCTTGGGATCTGCAGAATCACAGGGCACTGTCTGTTCTTACTCAGCAAAGTTTTTTATTTGGGTTGTGTGCAAGAATTAAGGGCTTCACAGAGTTGCATACAGAATATTTTAATAAAATACATAGTAAATCAATGAATTATGCCATTGTACAGGTTAGGACATTACTTGAATTTGTGGCACGTTATGGTGGATAAAGCTGGTTCTGTGCTTTAATTTAGAGCCAAAAAGAAGAAGAAAAAAAAAGAGCCTCTGGAATGGAGAAAGATTATTTTCTTTCTCCTGGGCTTCTCCTTCAAGAATCTTCAAGTAGTCAATCTTATTTGTGTAGTCTTTTCCTCTGAAGTGACTATACAAAAGTGTCCCCTCCAGTGATTTCATTTTATGGAGAAGCATGATTTTGTTTTAGGTATTCTATTGGCTCAGTCATGTTTGTAGTGCTTCCATAATTACTAAGGGAAGCAGAAATATTTTAGTATCAGTTCCATAGCTGGCCTCTCTGTTCTCATCTGTGGTGTTTGTACAGTGCTCATGTAGACTAAACAATTAAAAGAGTGACCTTACCAGGACATTCAGAACCTCTGCTGAAGCCACTGGGGAGCTAAAACCCCAGCTCTTTTACCAGCCTGAATTTACTGTCAGAACAACCTCACCGACTGAGCAGTTTAATCCACAGAGTGTTTAAATACAATAAAAACACAGATCTAGAAGCAACATCCTTCAGAGGCTCACTTAAAATTATTTTTTTTTTCCCCATGGAGATGAAGCCAGAACTGAATTGAACACACTGATCTATGGTTGCTTTTCCTTCAGTATAATTTAGAGTTTAGTAACTTAGCTTTGGTTTGAAGAGCAGAGTGGTTTTGTGTCTGACTAGCTGAGCTGGCTGTAAGGAAGGGATCACAGCCTGTCCCTGGAGAAGTGAGGTGCAGTTCTGGCAGTCACTGAAGCTGCTGCGCCCGTGACCTCTGTGGTTTTCCCGTGACTTCCGCAAGAGCGGCGTTCAAACAACGCGGTGCGTCATTAATCAGGGAGGGTAGGTCCTCATCAAGTGCTTACCTTGGCCCTAGCAGAGCAAATGTTTGAAATGGCAGAGGCAGCCGTGTATCCACACGGCTCTGCCTTGGTTCAGCCCCGTTCCTGAGAAGCCTCAGGGCCGCTAAGGCAGCGCAGGGAACTTCCTGGCACGTGCTGCCTGGAACGGTGTCACTTTCCTCCAGTGGGGAGGGGAGGATGCGGTCTGTGTGCATGGAATAATGTCCCTTTTTCCTCTGAAGAGTAAACAGGCTGGAAAAACAATGAGATCATACCACTGCGAGAGAGCCTGTGTCTTTATACAGTGAGTCACCTACCAGAGAACCAGGGTGTTTCTCTAGAACTCAGTCCTCACTTGCAAAAAGTAGGTAATTTTCGGTGTGCAGAGGTCTGAAGATGTTTAAAACTATTTTTGAGTGTCTCCTGTATCATAAAAGCTTTTTAAAGAAACTGTGGTGGTCAAGTTAGTGATTTATATACATTTAATCATGCATATGCAGCAGGTGTGAATACCGTCTTCTGTAATTTAATAAACACAGTAATTGTCTTAATCTAACTAGCTCAAAATTACTTAGAATTCTGTTGTTAACCACACTGGAGAAGGGATTATTCCTTTAATAATATAATAATACTTAATAATCTTATTTTGGTTGCAGTCTTGATGGTTTTGCTTAGGTGTTTAGTATTGTCCAAGGCAGACACACAATGCCTAATTCAGAGTGATTTTCAATATTATTTTTGTTAATGGCACATATTTTTGTCTTATAGTAGATGATGATAACAGTACATCTAATTATCAGAAGTTTTCTGCTATTATAGTTAATTTATATTCACTGTGTTTACAGGTGAAAATATTTTGTTGTGGGTGTTCCCCACCCAAAAATATCTTGACTTTTATTTACTCTTCTTTCAACACTGAGTTAAGCAGAACTGGATCAGAAATAATTGCAACTTTCTCCCCTCTCAACAGGTTTTCGAAAAATAAGTCTGGACGACCTCCGAAAGGCTTACATTGTGAAAGATGTGCAGCAATATATCCTGCATCGTTTGGACCAGGAAGAAGCGCTGAGACAACACCTCACAAAAGAAACAGCAGAAATGCTGAATCAGCTTCACATCAAAAGCAGCGGTTGCTTTTTATATCTGGAACGTGTCTTAGATGGAGTCGTGGAGAATTTTATCATGTTGCGGGAGATCCGTGATATTCCAGGAACATTAAATGGCCTCTACCTTTGGCTCTGCCAGAGACTTTTTGTGAGAAAACAGTTTGCAAAGGTCCAGCCCATCCTTAATGTAATTCTTGCAGCCTGCAGGCCCTTGACCACCACGGAATTGTATCAGGCGGTGTGGACCAAAAACATGACGCTGACCATGGAGGACTTTCAACGCAAATTGGATGTCCTGTCCAAAGTCCTCATCGATGGCCTTGGAAATACAAAAATCTTGTTTCATTACAGTTTTGCAGAGTGGTTGCTGGACGTAAAGCACTGCACACAGAAATACTTGTGTAACGCCGCAGAGGGACACAGAATGCTGGCGATGAGTTACACCTGCCGGGCAAAGGATTTAACGCCGTTAGAAGCTCAAGAGTTTGCGTTGCATCTCATTAATTCTAACTTGCAGTTGGAGACGTCAGAGCTGGCTTTGTGGATGATATGGAATGGCACACCTGTCAAAGACTCCCTGTCAACCTTAATTCCTAAAGAGCAAGAGGTGTTACAGCTGCTGGTAAAGGCCGGTGCTCACGTCAACAGCGAAGACGACCGCACGTCTTGCATCGTCCGGCAGGCCCTGGAGAGGGAGGACTCCATCCGCACCTTGCTGGACAACGGGGCGTCCGTCAACCAGTGTGACTCCAACGGGAGGACGCTGCTGGCCAACGCGGCGTACAGCGGCAACCTCGACGTGGTCAACCTGCTGGTGTCGAGGGGAGCGGACCTGGAGATCGAAGACGCCCACGGGCAAACAGCGCTGACCTTGGCTTCCCGGCAGGGCCACACCAAGGTGGTGAACTGCCTCATCGGCTGCGGGGCCAACGTCAACCACACGGACCACGACGGCTGGACGGCGCTGCGCTCGGCGGCGTGGGGCGGGCACACCGAGGTGGTGTCCGCGCTGCTCTACGCCGGCGTCAAGGTGGACTGCGCGGATGCCGACAGCCGCACGGCGCTGAGAGCCGCCGCCTGGGGAGGCCACGAAGACATCGTGCTGAACCTGCTCCAGCACGGGGCCGAAGTCAACAAGGCCGACAACGAGGGCAGAACGGCTCTGATCGCCGCCGCCTACATGGGGCACAAGGAGATCGTGGAGCACCTGCTGGACCACGGCGCGGAGGTGAACCACGAGGACGTGGACGGCAGGACGGCGCTGTCGGTGGCTGCGCTCTGCGTGCCGGCCAGCAAGGGCCACGCCTCGGTGGTCAGCCTGCTCATCGACCGCGGTGCTGAAGTCGACCACTGCGACAAGGACGGCATGACTCCGCTGCTGGTAGCCGCCTACGAGGGACACGTGGATGTGGTTGATCTGCTGCTGGAAGGAGGAGCTGATGTTGACCACACGGACAACAACGGCCGGACGCCGCTTCTGGCGGCAGCCTCCATGGGCCACGCCTCGGTTGTGAATACTCTCTTGTTTTGGGGTGCAGCTGTTGACAGCATTGACAGTGAAGGGAGAACAGTGCTGAGCATAGCGTCTGCACAGGGCAATGTTGAAGTAGTACGGACTCTGCTGGACAGGGGGCTCGATGAAAATCACAGAGACGATGCAGGCTGGACACCTTTGCACATGGCAGCTTTTGAAGGTCACAGGTTGATCTGTGAAGCTCTTATAGAACAAGGTGCTAGAACAAATGAAATTGATAACGATGGACGGATACCTTTCATATTAGCTGCGCAGGAAGGTCACTATGATTGTGTGCAGATGTTACTGGAAAATAAATCCAACATTGATCAGAGAGGCTACGATGGGAGAAATGCTCTCCGGGTTGCTGCCTTGGAAGGTCACAGAGATATAGTTGAGCTACTGCTCAGCCACGGGGCAGATGTGAACTACAAAGACGCTGATGGCCGGCCGACGCTTTATATCCTAGCATTAGAAAACCAGCTTACAATGGCTGAGTATTTTTTAGAAAACGGTGCAAACGTCGAAGCAAGCGATGCTGAAGGAAGAACAGCACTCCATGTTTCCTGCTGGCAGGGCCATTTGGAGATGGTGCAGGTGCTGATAACTTACCATGCCGATGTGAATGCTGCAGATAACGAGAAGAGATCTGCTTTGCAGTCTGCTGCATGGCAAGGCCACGTGAAGGTCGTGCAGCTCCTCATCGAGCACGGTGCTCTGGTTGACCACACGTGCAATCAAGGTGCTACAGGACTCTGCATTGCAGCCCAAGAGGGGCACATCGACGTTGTCCAGATATTACTGGAGCATGGTGCTGATCCCAATCACGCCGACCAATTTGGGCGCACCGCTATGCGGGTCGCAGCCAAAAATGGACACTCCCAGATTATTAAATTACTGGAAAAATATGGTGCATCGACCCTGAATGGTTGCACTCCGTCTCCGGTCCACACAATGGAGCAGAAACCCTTACAATCAGTCTCCTCTAAAATGCAGTCCTTAACCATGAAGTCCAATAGTTCGGGGAGTACTGGGGGAGACACGCAGCCTGGAATGCGGGGATTATCCAACGGGCCTGCACACGCCTTCAGTTCTCCTTCAGAGTCCCCCGATTCCACTGTTGACCGTCAAAAGTCATCTTTATCCAACAATTCCCTGAAAAGCTCCAAAAATTCTTCTCTCCGCACCACGTCCTCGACAGCCACGGCTCAGACGGTGCCCATTGACAGTTTCCACAGCCTGTCCTTCACAGAGCAAATCCAGCAGCATTCCCTGCCACGCAGCAGAAGCAGGCAGTCCATTGTTTCCCCTTCTTCCACAACTCATTCCCTGAGTCAAAATCACAATTCACCGAGTAGCGAGTTTGAATGGAGCCAAGTAAAACCTAGTTTGAAGTCAACTAAAGCGAACAAAGGGGGCAAAACAGACAACTCCAGCAAGTCTGGGTCAGCTGGAAAAAAAATAAAGCAGAGTAGTTCCTCCCAACCCAAAGTGCTAGAGTATGAAATGACTCAGTTTGATAAACGAGTACCCATTGCCAAATCTGGCACAAGCATGCCACTGAAATCAATGCCGCCGGAGCCACAGTGCAAAATTTTGGTCCCTCCAGCTCAGCAAGAAGTTGGTCGATCTCAGCAGCAGTTCCTGATTCACCAACAGAGTGGGGAGCAGAAGAAGAGAAATGGCATTATGACAAACCCGAATTACCATCTTCAGAGCAATCAGGTTTTTCTGGGCAGGGTTTCTGTCCCACGAACGGTGCAGGACAGGGGGCATCAGGATGTGCTGGAAGGCTATCCCTCAGCAGAGACAGAGCTCAGCCTTAAGCAAGCCTTAAAACTTCAGATTGAAGCTGGTGACCCAAGCTTCAACTACAAGAAGGAAACACCATTGTAAAAGGTAACTTACCCAGTCACAAAGTGAACCAAATGCCTGCATTTCATTTAAAATATGCTAAAATTGCATTTTATTATCATTTACCATCATAATTGCTTATGTGATGGATGCTAAAGTCTTAACCTGGCAAGTATTTCCTTCACTGTCATTTAAAAGCACCAGCCATAGAGGAATTGGAGCACTGTCATGTTGTCTGTTGAATTCACTTGCTCAAATTGTGCCCCGCTGTCTTTAATAAGTGAGTTTCACGTGGCATTGATTTGGGATTTCATTTTCAAACATAAGGACAGATGAGAATTTCAGTTAATGATGTTGTCAGATAAATCTTTATTTCATTATTTACAAAAATGGTCCTCAGAAAGTTTCTGATGGTTCTTATAAGTTATAGGCAACCACTTTTCTGAATGTGGATTTCAAGGGTGAAGCATAAGTCTAAAATGCTATTCTAAAGCTTTGATTTTATATTTCTGTTACTGTAAAGGTAATCCTCCTATAAAAGAGGTGGCTTTTCTCAGTGCAAGATTATGATCTATGTTGTGGTACCAATTTTCTGACCATTCTGTCTGTTCTTAAAAACATGGAGGTCATTATTTAGATATCTCACCTCCTCTCCAAAACTGAATTTTTAGCTGAAAAAGTAATTATAAGTCTCTTTTCCTGGCATGAATTGTCAGTGTGTCAGCTAAAATAGTTCTATTTTTCTCCCTTTTCCTGTTGAGATGTATGTTTTTCAGGGTATTTGGAATGTGTTAAAATGCTTTCTGTTGGTATTTCAGAGAAGCAGCATCTGTATGAAATGTGTGCCCACCTCTTACTGCTTGCTCGCTTATTTTTGTAAACTTTTTTATGTGTGTGAATGGGGCATTTTGGACAGCTCAGGCTGCTGCTCCTTAGAACAAGAATGATCTTGCCAGTTGTGACTCAGTTCTGCTGCAGGTCATTGAAGACAGCTTGTTTCTAGGACAGTTGCAGGTGGTGCAGAATCCACACATGGAACGTTTTCAGCTGTCAAAAACACATAAACAGGCGTTTTCCCAAAATGTCCTGGAAACTGATTTTGATAGAATACATCTGTTGATGTAGCTGAGGTCCCTGGAGAATTGCAGAGCAGTGGAATATTTTGCAGGACCCTCTTGGGTTGGCATTCTGGTTCAATAAAAAATCTTGAAATAACGAAGTGTTTCAAAAACGTCTGCACTAGAGTATGCACATTTGAAAAATGCAAATTTTACCAAAAGATCAGATGAGCTGTGGGGCAGGACAGCAGGAACAGGCACAGAGAGGAATCATCAGCTGGGGGAGAAAAATCCTTAAATCTTCATAAAAGTTACAAGGACTTCAGATTCCCACAGTAGTACATCATGCTCAGACAGGATTAGAATTTATTTGTCTTTTTTTTCCTGCTTCCATAAAACTTTAAAATGTATAATTAAGGATTGTATTTCCTAACTCTTACGTGCCAGCACCTGATGTTCATCGCTTGCTTTCATGTTATACTTTATTATAAATCCATTGCATGGTTCTGACGTAGAATGTGTTCATCTGACCTGACCTGTCATCAAAAGACTGGTTTTGGTGAATTTTTCCATCTTTCTTGATTTTAAAATATAAACAGAATATAAAGAACATTGCACATATAATACTGAAATTTGGCTTTGCTTTATCTGGAACAAATGGCGTGTTACTGAAAATTCAGGGTTTCTCTCAGTTCTTGGTTATGCAAATGGCTAAAAAAATGAGGTGTGGATAACCAAATGGTTCCTTTTGCTTTTCTCTTAACACTTGCCAGAGTGTCACTTTAAAGATGGGAATTTAGAACAAATCTGTGTGGAGTATGAATTGCTTGGCACAGGCTGTAATTCACCTCCTGTTTTGCCAAATCTCAAGCAGAAGAAATGGTAATTTCTCTGACCGGTGGATAAATGAGTCACCTGTGGGGAATCATATGAGAAATACTCTGTGGGAGCACTGCAGGAATGGCTTTTCCTTCCCTGGCTGCTGTTTCCCAGCCTATCCAGGAAGCTCTCCTGTTGTGGGGACCTGCTTGGGATGGCAGAGGGCACAGGGAATCAATCACAGGACTGGGGTTAGGCAGGAAACACTTTCCTCACCAGCCTGTTGTTGTGTGCTTTTGACTTTAATTAGGGAAGATACAGCTCAATTTCTGACAGTGTGGTTTGTGTTGCAGATTATTTCAAAGCTTAATATTTTCATTTTATACTTCCAGGCCAATTCCATGATGCTGTGAACAGAAGCGCTTCTGCTCCCGATGATTTATCAGCTGGCTGGGATGAAAGCAAACAATTGCTTGTTTAGTCCACCTAGAAATTCAAGAATGTGATTCCTACAGTACAGTTACCTTAATTACTGTAACGTGCCTACATTTTCAGGCTGCCTTCTCAGTATAACCCTCTGTGCTTCGAAATTTTATTTTGTGTACTTTGTATTTAATACACAGAATGAGCACTTTTTTTAATTGCAGAAAGATATATGCTGTATTTCCCTGACCACAGCTGAAAATGGTAAGAACCAGGAATTCTGACTTCCTATTCCAGATCGCTTGGTAGAGGTGCATGTGCCACAGTGAACTGTGTTATGGAAAAAAAAGGCAGTGCTTTTTGTATTTATTTTTCTGTGGCTAAACAAAATAAGCAACGAGTTTGTCACATTTGCATTGTTGTCATGTATTGTCAGTTTCCCATGTACTTCAAAAGGTTCCCTCCAGAATTACAAGTCTTGTAACAGTATTTTATAAATACTGTACTTGTGTGTTCTGTCGGTGTAATTGCTGTTCAGTGGTGGCAAAGAAGGCGGACTGCAACCACCTGCAGTGTCTTTGGGATTTTTAAGAGGCAAAAATCTACTCTCTGGTACTACAGCACCAAATCTGGATGGCAGACTGGGACCACTGAAAACAATAGGCAAATTTTGGACACTTGGTCTTCAATAGCCTCTGTTACTGCTACGGTGAAGAGATAACTAATATGGGTATGTCCGAGGTGCTAAAAGGTCTGATCCTGCTTTCTTGTATATCTCTATACATTAGAAACAGCTCTTTCTCTTTTCCAAGGTGTAAAGGACTATTTTTGGGAATGTCAGTAAAGCAAACCATGGAAAATGCAGACCCTTGGTGAGTGAGGCTGAGAGAATATGCAGCGAGGGTGCAGTGGAAAAGCACAGCGACAGCGTTGCCTGGGGAGTACAGAGATTACTGAGTTAGCCCTGTCCTGAGACAAAAACTCCTTAAAGCACAAACTTGTATGAATGTGGCCACTGCTTCACGGGGATTAGGTGGAGGCAGCGTGTCTCTGTACCTGGAGCATGGTGAATCAGCAGTTGGGGGAATCCATCTCTGGATAATGGGAAGCTGCTTTCCTGCTCCTACAGCAGAAATGTTTTACTTGTATGAAAGAGAGCAAAGTCAAGGTCGTTGTTGTGAAAGTGAGCAGTGTGAGTTTTTCCTTTGAATGTGCACATCTTACTTGCAAGTGATAAAATGAAACAAGTGGGTTCTTTTCTCCTACAAATGCAAGCTATATTCTACTATTCACCATTACACAGCCTTGCTCTTTAGAAAATAAGCCTATTTTTGTATGCAAGTATTTCTTCTAAAGGCTTGGGTTTCATCTTTTTCATACTCTAATTCTGATCATTCCAGAAATAAGATGATAGAGAGCTGAGGTTATTTTTCATAGATGACTAATTAGATCCTTAAACTTTGATGAATGGCCCCTGGATGTAGATGAAGTGCATATTCTGAGGCACTAATGGGCTCCATGTCTGGTTATCATAATCAACCATCATCCAAATTTTTTTTTTTTTGTTAATCTTGAACCTCCATTCTTATTTGCTTTTTCCTAAATGTAAAAAAAGAATCTTTTATAGTCAGGCATTCAGCATATAGCAAAATTAGATGTTAGAAGCTGACACACGGCAGTATGGATTATTCTGAATGTTTCATGTATTGAATTTCTTGTCCCCGTGGGACAATTATAAAATAAACATAACAGGAGTCTGGCAGAATGGCCTTAAGAGGGTTAGTGGTTTAAAAAAGAGAAAGTACCAAAATGTTCTCAGCAAACTTGTTCCAAACCTCAAGAATAGTACATTTGCAATACTGTGCAAGGATACGACTTTGCTTAGTGATTAGATGTATGTTTTGTTCTGTGGAAAGGGATCCCTGAATGCCAACATTTTTTCTACTGACCTTGACTGTCATTGGGATTATATTTATTTAATTTTATTGTGTTGTTATTAATTGCACCTTGTGGACAGAGGACGTAAAAATATGGCCAGTTTCACAAGGGGGCCACAACTTACAGGTAGTCTGGTGGGTTTTGTGTGAATAGTATTTACATTTGAAACAGTCACTGGGGAAACCCTCTCTCCACATCAGCAGAAAGTAGACCTGTCAAAAACGTGTTCAGATTGACAATTCTGCCACATTTTGAATATCCCTTTGGAATGGGGCACGAGTTGCTTTAAATCATCTGTTTTCTCAGAAGGTCTGTGTGTAATTCCACATTGCTGTTGCGTGTGATTTGTAGGATCACCGTTTGTGAGGGGTTTGTGTGCCAAGCAAAGTTCTGTTCCCCCAAAGTTCCCTCTGCTCTGCCCTTTCCCGTCTGTAAATGGAGTGGAGGTGAGCACAGGGATGTAGCTGTGACTCAGCACAGCTCCTTCTGCCAGGGCAGCAGTTCTCACCACCCAAAAAACCTCAATAAAACAGGAATCCTGTTTTCTCTTCGTCCCATTTCGCTGGTTCTTCCAAGGTCATCTCCACAAGACATCCAAAATTCCTGATGGCAGAGCTGGGGAGTAAGACTGTTTTGTGGACATGGATATCAATACTGTGTGCATGTGGAAAAACTCATCTGGAGAGAAATGCATTAAGAGATACCGAGGCACAATTGATGCATTTTTCTCTTCTCTGTGATCAGTATTGAAAACATTACCATTTCTTTAAACTAAAAAGGTGTTTTCCCTCCTCAGTTACTCTGCTATGCAAATGTCTGTTATGCTTAATATTCCCCATCTGAACTCCTCAGTTAACTTGGTTTGCAGATAGACTGTTTTTTCCTGGAGTGGGTTGTAAATAGCCTTTAATGTACATTGAATGAATTTCACATTGTAAAATTTTTATTTTATTCCTTGTATTATATTAAGCGAAAATCCCTGTGTATATTAAAGTGCATAATAAATATATTTGCTTTTCAGCAGACATCTAACTGTTTTAATTTTTCTACCTCATTTCCTGGGACATTTCAGGAAAAGGTTATTCAACTTGATTAACTTTCATGTAGTACTAAATGAAGCATGATGTGTGTGTCCAGTAAACAGCCCAGGCTAGCAAACCTCAGACCCTGGCATTAATTCCTGTGGCTTTGAGCATTTACAGGAGAAGATTTGCTGCATGTCCTTCTGTTTAAAATGACCATTATATACTGTAAATACCATGAGGCCAAATAAATCCACTATTTCAGTTGCTGGAAGTTCTTTACAATTTCAAATGGGTTTTGTTAATTATTGCCTTGATGAGTGTTTCTCTGTAGTATTTTCAGCTTAAACAAAAGCTCTCTTACTGATGGTGGGTACTTGTTTTTCTTGAATGTGGTATTAGAAAAGGCAGGGGAGAGAAGTGTTCTGGTCCTTGCAATAATACCCTTTGGCCCTGTGATCTTGCCTCACTTCTTCAGATCATAAAGCCACCATGATTTCTCTGCAGAGGGTTTTTGAGTGTGAAGGAGGAGTTTGGCTGTGCCTTCTGCAAATGATGCTTCAGGTTTACCCCCCAGGTATTCTGCTTCACATAGATTCCAGCAGCTGGTACACATGGCTCGACTGATTGCTAAGATTAGGAAAAATTGTAATTATCTGCTTGTTTTCTGTGGATTTCTGTTGTTTCTCACAGCAATTATTGACCCTCTTAACAAGTTCTCCATCTGAAATAACAAAGTACAAGATGCATTAATTCAGTGGCTATTCTTCATTGAAGCAAAGAATTTTCACTGAATTAATCTTTGAGTAAGTTCTATTACATTCCAGAGACAGACATTTTCTTCAGATGATAAGTACTGTAATACTATTTAAATGAAATTATTCAATGCCTGTTTTAAATCTCTTATTCTATGGAATATACACAATCACATTAAATAATGCTCCACATCTTCTGTGAGATCTCTGCAGCATTTTTGCTTGTGTATTACATATATTTTCCAAAAGAAAGCTGAGATTGGTTGGCACAGTGAACTAAAGCCTTTCAGTTGGAGGCCCTTGGAGAGACAGCAGTGAGAGTCTGGCCTTGATCTAAATCCTAATCATTTTGTGCTACAAAGAGTCACAGAAACAGGCTATGGGACTGAGAAATCTAGTTGGCAAATCATTTTGATAAAGAAGTCTCCAAATGTGCATGTAGGTAATATAAACAGATTGACCTTTAGCATTAAAATGTTATTTGCTGGGTGTGGGGACGGAGTAAGGCATTGGGGTCTGGATTTTGGTTTTGGTTTTTTTATTTCCCCCAATAACTTTTTTGATGTAACAACTTTTAAGCCTGCATCTCCTAGGGTGAAAAGTTTTTGTGAAATATTAAGTAGTAAAATTCTCTCCTCTTAGAGTTAAGGCTGTGAGCAGAGCTATTGTGTGCTTGTTGTGTCTTGGTGAACATTAGGCAATCTCATAGACTTTAAAACTCAAAATTTTATCCATAAATGACAAAGAGTGGACCTTTATTATGATTTGTTCTGTCATTTTCCATTATGCTAGCTATCCAGTTCACCATTGTGTTTTCCCCAAGAACAAAACATTCCATTCTTGCTCCAGTTTTAATTATAGTATGATAGTTCTGTTGCTGTTTTTTTCATACTGCTCTCACGAAAGGTGTTACTATTCACCAGTAAATCCCAAGGCACTTCACAGAAAACACAGGAGAAATACTGAGATGAAGACACATTGGCTCTGTCAGTCACTGAACAGGCTCAAAACAACGTCAGGAAAAGCCCCTGGGCCTCTCCCAGCACTAGGCAATTCTGCAGCCTTGAATAACCTGTTGTCTGGCATTAACTCATCTCCTGCTTTTTTTTTCCCAGTTGCTTTTTTTAGTTGCTTTTTGTGCATTTGCAGTGCAGCTCGCTGGAGGCTGTCCATGCAGCTGGGTGCTGGCTGCAGGAGCTGTGGCAGAGGAGTCAGCTCTGCCAGCAGATTCCTGCAGGCTTGGACCAGGGACCACCTCGCTGCATCTGATGCTGAGCAGAGTGGCACAGGGGGAAGGCTTGCCAAGCTCTCCAGTATGGAGTTGTGCTCTTTTTTCCTACTGCAATCAGAGCTTAAAAAAAAAAAAAAAAAAAGGGGGAAAAAGAAACAGGCTTATCCAGGAGCCTCGTTGACAGGTGAGAGCTTTGTGAGAGGCAGCACTGAGCATGCATGCAAGCCTTTGTGTCCCAGTGCCAGTTTTCTGCTAATGTAGCACTCTGAATTGAATGGGAGATAAAGCAGTCTGAATGTTTCTGTCTGTGCTAACATTTCACATCTCCCCTGTGCCTTGGTTAGCTGTCAGCCTGCTGACGAGTTAATGGGGGTGCCTGTTTCTGAAGGCTGTCATTTGATGGTATTCATGGTGTGGAGAGACAGGATCCTTCTACAGGCACACTGCTCAAAGCAGAGAAGTTTTTTCAGAAGCTGCATAGGACCAAGTTAGTTGCATACTTTCCCTTCCAGCTGGACCTCTCCATACAGGAGCAAAAAGCACCTGGACTGGGGATGTACAAGGTTTAGTCCCATGAGAATAAAGCAGGGAGGAAAGGTTCCTGAAATCTCTGAAGTCTTCAAAATGCAGCTCGCTCTTTGCCACGTCTGAAAACTTCACTGCTAAAGCAGATTTTGAGATGATTAGAGGGTGCATAATTAAGATTCCTCATTTGGCTGCTGGAGCTCTTCAATGCAGACTGGGAATGAGGCAGAAGCACATTTGCTCCGATTCTTGCAGTGCTGGCCCTGGTAACACCATAGTTAATTCACTCTACTTGTGCTCTGCTGAAATTCCCCACAAGAACACTGGATGGAGATGGTTTTGAAATGCTTTTGCTAATTACTTGTTTTAACATGTGAAGCTAATGAACAGAATTATTCAGGGACATTGTTGTTTACATGGGGTCGAGACTTCAGCAGTTACAATCCACTTCCATAGTAATGTTTTCCTTCACCTGAGGAAAGGTAGCAAAATCTGTGCCTAAATTGATACTAAAGTGCTTTTTGGCTCACACTGCTGGTTCATTTGCATGCAGCCTATTTTCTAAAAAGAGTAAGTCTTTCCTCTTTGCCAGGATATGGGATGATGGATTTTAGAGCAGCCATTTCAGGACACACCAGAAATTCAGCCAGCCCTGCAATCTGTCATTAGCAATGACCAATATCAGATGTGAATAGAAAAGTACAACAACAGGGTAGATTTTCAATGATTTTTTCCCTCTAAATGTTCTCTAGCTGCTTGTGGTTGAGGGATTTTCAAACCCAGAGACAATGTCTTTATCATTAATATTTTCTGTGTCAATCAGTGTTAGTAAACCAGGAACAAGTGGCTGAGATTGAAAAAGTGCACTCTAATTTATAAATAATACTTGTTCTTTAAGGGTAAGACCACTGGACAATCAGCTACTGAACACAAGTTTTAAGCCATGAGTAGATTTATACCAGGTTTCTATATGTCCAAAAGAATTTCGTCTGGAATAAATGTGGAGCAGTTCATATGAGCATTATACAATGCAGAAAGTAAAGATACTATTTGGAGCACAAGGATTTCCTTGCATCTGCTGAAAACCTGTTTTGCAACAAACTAAAAGGAACATTTCTGTGTCCCAGCTCCATGTAGGGTTGATCTTTTTGCATAGAGACAAGACAATCCCAGGAACATTAGAATTATTCTTCCCTTATTAACAACACGAACAAACTGGAATATTGATTCACTGCCTCTCCAGCTCTTAGCCAAAGCCATCAGATGCTGGTAATAGGGAATGCACACTCTCAAAAATGAGTGTTTTCCACATTAACAGTGGGCACAAAGGGGAGCACAGGTGCAGGAGTGTATTTCCATGGTGCTGCTCGGTAGTGATGCTGTGCAGCACAGCAGGAACCAGGTGAAAAGGAAAATTACCCTAGCAGATGTACTCCCTGCTGTATTTCCTAAGGCTCCAGTTTGCCAAGCCATATCCCCAGGATAAAGTACTTTCCCTGCAGAAATAATGACTGTGTTTGCCTTTTCAATCTGTTTTCATTTAACTCTGGGATTTTCACAGATCCCATGGACAGTGACTAGAAGTTGCCAAGTAGTGTCGAGCTGCTTTAAACTTGATATTCCCCACACTCCTAATCTATTCCTTCAGAAACAAAACAGGCTTCCACAACTTAGGTAACACCATGGTCGAAGTATTCCTTGGCTCCTCTGGTTTTCCCATTGTGGCAGGACCGCTAGGTTGTGGGCACCGTGCCTCACGTGGAAAAACCAGTCTCAATTAATTCTGCTCTGTTCTCATTTAGGCATCCTAATTATTAGGGAGTGGGGTGGTGCTGAGCGTGGAGATGGACAGACACAGGATGGATTTGGAAAAGAGGTTTGGTCTGTACATGTGCGTTTGCTACGTCCCAGGGGGAAGCATGGAACACCTTGTTGGAGCAGCCAGCTCCACGGTGGGCAGCACGGGCTAACCAGAGAGCTGTCCTTCTGTAACAAGTGAGAGCCGGGATTGGGAATCAAAACCTATAAAAACACCCCAGTTTTGATGTGTCATTTTTGGCACATCAGAGGAGGAGCTGTCAGTGCAGAGCACGGGGGCATGGCAAGAGCCATACTAGAAAGGTTGTCCTGGGGGTGGATACAGCACGGGATAGGAGGTATGGGAATTTTCCTTGTGAGAAGTGAACTTCGCTCATCTGCCCAAGAGGTTGCTGAGGCTGACAAGAAGCCATGGAAAGATAGGTGTGATCCGAAGACCAAGTTAGGGACAGAATGTCTTCATCCTGCTCCCAACGTAGTCTGGGCTGTCCCTTGCTTGGGAACAGCTGGTGGGAGGACTTTGTTTGGATATCAGGGCGCTGTCATAGCCTTAGGGTAAAAAGCAGGCTAGCACAGCCTGACCCCTCCCTTCGGGGGAGGACTTTAATCCATGCATGTATTCGTTTGAAATTACATAAGGCTATTTAAGCGTGGGGGGTTTTTTCCATTTCGGGGACGTTTGCCTAAGTCTGTTGTGCAATTAAGACCAGCAATAGCTGGCTGCTTGCAGCACTGCTGGGGCTGCAGCGTGGTCCCTGCATCCAGAGCTGGAGCACAGCAGCTTCCATGGGGATAACTGGGGCTGCAGTGTGGTCCCTGCAGGTTTCCATGAGGATAACTGGGGCTGCAGTGCGGTCCCTGAAGGTTTCCATGAGGATAACTGGGGCTGCAGTGTGGTCCCTGCAGGTTTCCATGGGGATAACTGGGGCTGCAGTGTGGTCCCTGCAGGTTTCCATGGGGATAACTGGGGCTGCAGTGCGGTCCCTGCAGGTTTCCATGGGGATAACTGGGGCTGCAGTGCGGTCCCTGCAGGTTTCCATGGGGATAACTGGGGCTGCAGTGTGGTCCCTGCAGGTTTCCATGAGGATAACTGGGGCTGCAGTGTGGTCCCAGCAGGTTTCCATGGGGATAACTGGGGCTGCAGTGCGGTCCCTGCAGGTTTCCATGGGGATAACTGGGGCTGCAGTGCGGTCCCTGCAGGTTTCCATGAGGATAACTGGGGCTGCAGTGCGGTCCCTGCAGGTTTCCATGAGGATAACTGGGGCTGCAGTGTGGTCCCTGCAGGTTTCCATGAGGATAACTGGGGCTGCAGTGTGGTCCCTGCATCCAGAGCTGGAGCACAGCAGCTTCCATGGGGATAACTCGCAGCCACCGCCCGGAATGACGGCTGCCAGCAGGGTTGGCTCTCCTGGGAACAGGCTGAGGGCTATTCAAAGCGCTTGAATCTCTCTGTAAACATGGATTGCAGCCAGTTTATGACACAGTTCATCCTCTGTTAGCTGGGATTAATCAGGGAGTCTCCAGGTAAACTCCCCCAAACATGAGCGCTGCGGGATGTGCGTGGGAATGCCGTGCGCGCACATCCATCCACATGGAGACCAGCAGGATTTTTGGCCCCAGGGCAAGGCTGGCTTTTCCTGACCTGTGCTGGCTCCTAGGGGGCTCATTCATGCAGGCACTGGGGAGGTGGCTAAAGCCAGCACAGCATCCTCAGAGACAGGACCAAGAGGAGAGAGCCCGTGTCTCAGCAAGCAGCACAGTGCCCATCTCCTCTTCCTTCCCCAGGGAGGGGGATCCACCTCCTTGGCAGGATTTTCTCTCCAGCACCAGGTTCAGAACAACACCTCTGCTCATTTTCCATAACCACTTCAATCCCCAGATAACTGTTCAGGCTGAAGTTTACTGTATAGTGAGAACTGGTTTAGTTTAAGGTAATCCAAACGGAGCATGATGAAATAAATAGTGCTTCACTCACTATTTCATCTGGCAGTGGGTGAAGGATCTTTAGGAACAGCTGACTAAAAAAGGAAAGCTACTCCACACAGCAAGAATTTCCATATTGCTTCTAAAAATTAGTTAAATACAATGAAATAAAGCAACCCCGAGTCTCTTTCCTCCCAGCAGACTGCAGCGTCTCAGAAAGAACAATGCAATATCATGTGTGAAAATACAGGCATAACTCCCAAATGTTTTCTCTATCTCTTTTTTTATTGCTTCAATAGCAGCTTATGAAACATTAGTGTAAAAAGACTCAGAGCATGAGTCTGAAAAGATGCAGAAAACAATAAAGTGAATCCCATGGGAACAACTGTCACTGTCCTTCAGCATTCCATTGTTCAGTGTGTAGGACCAGAATATCAGTCATTTATCACTTATTGATCACTTTTATTACTAGGCATTAGTATAGGAGTTCTGTAGCTGAAATTCCACTGAAAGAACAGTGTTTTATTGCCAAGTTCAAAACCCATGAAAAAATACTTCCAGAAACATTTATGATTGCATTTAATCTGTGACAAATCACAGTGGAATACGGTTTGGCCAGTCCTTGGCATTAACCAGATGCAGAGGGATTCAGGCTTCTCTGTTGTACGAGAAAATGACTCACATATTCCTCTTTCATCCTAGGGGACAGATGAAAAACTGATTGCAGGCTTTCTCGCCACTATCCTTTTTTTGCTCTTGGAGCAGTCGTGTGCTCAAGCTGGGTTTAAGGAAAATAAAAGATGTTTATATCTAAGAGATTAAATATGCTTTGGCTGTAGCCATGAGTTAGTCCTAGCTGTGGCACTATGTTAAACTTGTGCTGTATACCAATCCTGAGGCATAGTGACAGGGAAAAACCTTGAGTATTTGCCCCATCCTATTTTTATGCTGTTTTTCCTCCACTGGCTTTGCAGACTCTCATAACCACAAGACACTGGAGACGATGTTGGCAAACTGCAACCTAGATTTAAAACACATCTATATATACACTCTCTTTTCAAGGACCTTACATCCAATGGAAGTTTGGCCCCATGAAATGATGTTTACAGTACAGTATTTTGATAACTATAAATGCTGTTGAGACTCAGAGCCCAATACAACTGCAGTCATTACAGACCCAGAGAAATTGTTTTCAGGCTCGTGCCAACAAATTGTGATTAATTTCTTTGTTGTGGTGCAGGCTGGTTTCTGAGCATGTTCCCCATTAGCTCTGTGAGCAGTCAGTGCAGTCACTGGCACTCTCCACAGGACTCATCCATCCTCCCTTCCGCATCATTGCCTGCAAAATGCAGTGTGCAAAGCTCTGTGTGGCTTCCTTCCCTCTATCTTTCTTTTCAAACTAGAAAATGCTTCTTTTTTAACTGCTCTGAGGAGGCATTTGGGACCAGCAACGACAAGGATACTGCTGTCTTTTATAGCAATTACATATATAATTATATACATAAGATATACATTTTTTTATTATACATTGCTACATGTATGAAAATAGCAGCAATTCATCTAAATTGAAACTCTTCTATGGAAAGAAGACTCAGAGTCCAATTTTAATTTTCTGCAAAGTCTGAAATCAATGAAGAGTTTTCTTTTGTGATTTTGTTACTTCAATTTTTTAAAAGTAAAACAGAAGTAAAAGGCAGGCATAAAAATGGGGAGCTTGAGATGAGCAGGCATGAGCATTTTTTACCTGATGTTTAGATCTCTGGGTCAGAGTGGCTTTCAGATGTCGAGCCTGAAGTCCTTAAACACACTAAGTTTTAATCTTCACCCAGCCTTAATTCTCCAGTCATTTCACCATATGAGGTTGTAAATCTACCAGGTTTTCCAAAGTGTAGGTTTTTGCCTGCTTTTAGCTTGTTTTATTCATCCAAATCACTCAAAGTATGAGCAAGCATATTCCAGTCTCTGGTTGCTCTGCTTCCTGGCTTTCCTCTGGCTGCCATCCATCAGGGACATGGGAAGAGGCACAGACATGGCTTGGCTTTGTGGGGAGCAGTGGTGAGGCTTAAAAGCAGGTGAGACAGCACCAGAGAGCGTGGGGGAGGAAACTCATTTCCTCCTCTGGCATGTTTTCCCCTTGATTTAATCATTCCAAGCACCCTATGGATGTAAAACCTGAGCAGGGCTTCTTATCTGCTGAGGTGTAACAGTTCAGAGCTTCTGCTCAGAATAAACAAAATGTGTGCTTTCATAGAATATATTAGCTCGTATTTTTTTGGAGTATTTTTGATCAAACTGAGGAGAGTTGGGTTCATGGTAGTAAAAATTGTAAAAACACACAGTCCTGGAACCTGGTGTGTCCAACAGGCAGGGATTATAAAGCCTGCTGCCTTGTCCAGGATCAAAGCTACAAAGGGAGGTCATACATATGCAAGGGAGAGTTTTTTAGCATGAGGATGGTGAAACAGAGAGGTGGTGGAGGCCTTGTCCCTGGAAACATTCAAACCTGGTTGGAATGAGCAACCTGACCTAATTGAGGATGTTCCTGCTCATTGCAGGGGGGGTTAGTCCTTTCCAGCCCACACCATTCTGTGATTCTTTCATCTCAGCTTGTCCAGAAAACCCACCAGGTTTATAATCCTCAAGTATAACTAAATTTCCTTTACCCCTAGAGTGGCTTCACCAAAGTTAACTTTAGATGGGTGCAGTTGGAGCCATCAGTGGTGAGGAAAAGAAAGGTAATCTCTATTTGTAGGAAAATGTTACAGTGACTGACTTGTGTGGTGTACAGTGTGCTGACTTGATTTACAAGGACAGAAATAATGCCTTTGTTCCTTTATAAGAATGGATAATTGTGTTTATTTTAATCACAGCAAACTGTTTGGAGCTGACTACAGGAGATGAAGTAGCTACTGTGTGATCTCACTCTCCATGGTTCAGGAGTTACATTCTTTTGTCTTAAAACCTCCATCAATACCAGCTTCAGAACAGTTAACGAGTCTGGTAGAAGATCATACAAATTTGGCATCTAAGGCAGCTTTAATCAGACTGAAAGCCATGTTGCACAGAGCTTGTGGTGCTGTTATTTACTGCACTGCAATCATTTCTCTCTTTCTTAGAGCCACAACTCTGCCTAAAGTCATATCACCTACTGCTGTGATCAGATTTCACAAGTTAAGCAGAGTCACACTAGATCTGTGCGTGATGGGAGCCCTTAAAAATACATCTAATGCTGCAGGCAAAGGCATCTGAGCCTCAGCTGGATACTTGTGCTGCTTCTTGGGGGTCTCTCAAGATGGATTAAAAGATATTTTTGGCACAGATCATCACTGCAATATGAAGGAAGAAGGGTGCAGGAAATGCTCCTTCTCTTTCCTCTCTCTTTAATCCCTTTTTATTTTTGTCCTCATGTTCTCCCCATGCCTTGTGAGTGAAAACTTTTTCCTGAGGTGCTCTGTAACCTCATCTTGCTGTGCTGCCTCCCCAGAAATGGTAAGGTGCCTCTCTACCTCCTTGCTGGTGCTTCTTCATTCCTCACCACCAGCTTTTTAGTAGTGACACAAATGTCACTACTAAACCAAACCTAGTTGATAATGATGTCATTGTTATTGTTACTGTTGTTATTATTATGTTAGTTAGGGGCACAAAAGTGTCTTTCTTGCTAGCAGAAGGGACCTAGCAGAGGTTCCTTGAATACTTAAGACCTGCAGAAAATGATAGTTCACATCCTCCCGTATCCTTCTTTTATTAAAGCAAGTGTTAAAGCTCATTATATGGACCCCGGGGCAATTGCTGCCTCCATTCAGACACAATGAGTGTTAATGAGAACGATGCCTTTTTTTTTTTAATTCACCATATAACAAGGCCTGTTGCCTCCAGCTCTCTGCTGCATAAACCTTGAGATGTATTTTTATGTCTTTCCATTTGGTTCAGCATTGTCTTGCAGAGAATGTTTGACAATAACCTTTAATTTGAGGAGATGCTGCTGCAGACTGTAATTAAGGCAGCCAGTTGGGTGTTGGTCTGTTGGGTTTTTTTTAAAAAAGGGGAATCAACCATCAGCAGAATCTTTTCAAAGATGAGATCTCCTCCTTGTTAAGTTGCTTAGAGAGGATGTCTCCTAGAGCTTTTATCCTTGAGAAAATAACCTTCTTTTTAAATATATTAAATAGATCAAGGTATTCTATATGTTGTCTTCTTAAAGGTGACTTCTTAAGGTTTTGCTGATGTAACAAAGACAAAACTGGGAAATGTTTTGATTGTAGCTGGGCTCAAATTTCATTTTGAAGGGGAAAAAGCCTTTTAATTATTTCTGAAATAATTGCTTGTGATAATACAATCTCCTTTGTCATGTTTAGACAGAAATAGTTTCTGTATAAATAGAGACATCTAATATACAAGTAACCTAATCTTTGCTTGAGCACTGTGATACTTCAAGCCCTATTATAGGATAAAAAGGTTTTCATATCAGCAGATAGCTGTTAAAAAAACAATTTTAATGATAATTGAAGGCCTAATTAGTTAGTTTGTAATACTTAACTAATATCTTTACTACTTCAAGACTTGCTAAAAACATAGCTCTGCTAAGAAAATATCTCTGCTAAGCTAGAGGAACTCATAAAACATTAATTTGAAAGGGCTGTTTAAAAACAAAAAGTAGAAGTTCTCTTATTTAAAAATAAAATTTTTTTTCAATTGAGCTAAATTAGAATTAGAATGTACTTTCAGCTTTAAATTGGTTCTGAGAGTGGCAGTAACTGCATCGATGGATTTCCACACAAACCACAGAGGAGGGCAGTAATCGTGGCTCTTGTTTTACAGAGGAAAGTTAAAGAGTGGAGGAGGACGTGCTGCAGAGGGCATCCCACCCAGATGCCAAGGAATGGCCAAGTTCTCACCCAGTGTGAAAAAAAAAGGATATCAAAGTGCTATTTCCATTTCTTTTGCAACCATGGGCCTGTTCCATCCATGAGGATTATCAGTGACTCTGGCAAGAGCAGGAGATTCCCCAGCAATCAAATAAAAGGGATTATATTTGCTGTTGCTAGGATGATTTCTGGGTGGAGAACAAGGGGAGATGTGAGATTTATGGGTGTGGAAACCAAAATCCAGACAAGGTTTTCAGCTTTGTTTTATCAATGCTGCTCAACATTGTGCTCTCTAGTGTGCATACAGTATTCCTTGGATGGAAAAAGAAAAGATAATATCACCTGCTTTCTCCAAAACAAGCTCACCCTCATCATGGAGACAGGGACTTGTGGAGAGCCACGCCCTTTTTCTGAAAACATTTTTATTTGTAGGGCTCTAAAGCAGAACCATGGAACATTTTGGGGTGGAAGGGACCTTAAACATTATCCAGTCACACACTCTCCCCCTCCACCCCACCCTGAGCAGGGAATGTGAGCTGCATAAAAAAACCCACATTTATAACTATGCTTCAAAGAGGGTTTTCTGACCTGCTAGGAAACTGGTTTAAAGCCTTAAAGCTTCAGCTATCTTCAGGATTATACTATATTAAGTTGAGAATCTCTGATGGGACTTCTGGTCAGTGGCTTAATGGTTACAGAGCACTGTGCCAGGGATTATGAACTCCCACATGTGTGGTGTTAAATTGCTTGTGCCTTGGTTTTGCAGAGGAAAAAAAATCTCTGACATTGCAACCCCTACTTTTGATAGACTCATAACAGTTCATGCCAGCCAGCTCAGAGCCATTGTGCAGAAAAAATGGGAAATGGGATGGTTTAGATGGGATAGCAGAGAGCTGAAGAGAACTAGGCACAGCAATTATGATATATGTATTTTTAATTAAATTTCATAGATTTTAAATGTCGTTCCAAGCGGGGAGAATTCCCAAGGCTACCAATCATTTTGCACCACTTATAATACCCGTAAAGTGCTGCTACCTTTCATCAGGCCACTGGGGGAAAAAAAAAAAAAAAAAAGAAAATCCTTGAGCAAAATGTGGAAGATTTATAGCTCTGGAAAAGTTTGCAAGAATGACAATGTTGATATCCAAACTTCAATTTTGGCACTGTTTGTTGTTCATTTAATCTTTCTGCTTTAATCTCAGCAAATGAAATTGACTTGAAACCTCTGATTTTTGTTACTCTCCAAGCTAATTCTAGGGCCAAAAAAAAAATCTGTGATGAATATGCCTGAAGGATAATGGAAATTGCTGTGCTTGGTGTTTGCATTCGTGTAGGGTGTGCTTTGTACTATATATGCAAAAGTGCTACTGCTTTATCATCATATGTGATCTTCTGCTATAATACTTTCCTAGTGTTTCTGTTTGTGTTTAATTTCTCCTTGATATCTGTAGAATACAACTTTCCAGTGGCAATATCCTGGTAAAGAAAAGCCCAGGGATATATTTCTACTGAGCAAAACCTCTGAAAAGAAAGGGAAAACAGATAAAGTCCCCCCACAAGAAGCAGCTCCTCTAGAAGATTCTGCTATCGGAGATATATAATTACCTAATCGCTCCCATCCTGGTATGAAGCATATAATTAGCTGACATCTTCCCTCCTCTTGAAAGGGAACAAATGCTGCATGGATTCAATTAGAAAATGATTAAATAAAGCATTGCTGGAGCTCAGTGCAAGGAGGAACCTGAAGGACTCGGATATTTCCTCTCAGTATCTCAGCATCTGAGACAATCACATCCATTGTACCTTCCAAGCTGCTCAGAGCAAGGGCTCCAGCAATCCAGGGAGGCAAAACGTGAATCAGGAAAAGCTGTTGTGTAAATAAGCTGTGAGACAATGCCAATGAGAATACATTTTAAATAATAAAGGTAGGAATGACTCCTGTTCACCTCTGAACCTGAGCTTTTCTTTAACATGGCCAATAAAAACTACCTGAGCAATTTCCATGGCCTCTTTAACAATAGTCATCAGACAATATTGTTTATATCCCTTTGTATGGAATTATGAGAGCATCGTGGGAAGGCTACAACAATTGTTAAAAGCTAATAATATATATGGTATTTGATGATTTGTTAAATTAATGAATCATTATATACCTCAGACATGCAGTAACTGTGACTCTGGCAAGTATCAATTTATAACTTAACTGTAGCAAGATTGAACTTAATGGAAAAACTATTAAAGTAAGAATGTGAAATCTTCCAGAAAACAATGCTACCATGTGCAGTGAAGACTGCAGAGCCTCTAGCTTCTAATCTCTTCCTCATATCTAAAGCAGATCTTTTGTTAAGTCAATTAATGAAATTAAATTATAAGTTAAAGAGAACTGCAGGAGAAAATTATTTATATATATGTGATAGATAAAAAGATGAAAAAACATGGGCAATTATAATTCCATGCACTTTGCTGAACACTTGCAGCTGTAGTGAGCTTTCATTCACTTATAGAGGTACAACTGGTTAAAATGCCAGCTCCACACTTCATTTCCATAAATGAACAATCCCAGCACTGGGGGTTTGTGCACAGCAAATCCATATCTGTAATCTGGAGTCAGCCATGGAGGCTGCAAGAGCAGTTTTTCCACAATCACAGTTATTTTTTCCAGCACACGAGCCCTGAATCTGGTTCCAATTTTCCTGGCTGTGTGCATCGAGTATTATTCCTGACAAATGCTGTCTCTCTGAATGGCTTGGGGCTTGCCATGTGTCAGCAGGACCCCTGTGGCCAACTGCAGGCTCCATCCCTGGCCCCGTGGAGCACAGCCCTTGGCACCACGCAGCCTCTGTGCAAAATGCCAATTGTTTCTACCCAAACAGCACAGATATGGGATTTACAGACATACTTGGATATATCTAGGAGTTTCTTTCTATGTGCTGCACAGTGAGAAAAGAAACTGGGGAAGAATTTGAGAACTCAGCCTTTCCTCCAAAGTCAGGGATGCACCAGCCTGGCAGCACATTGTGACACACGTTTATGGTGACAACTGTGGCATTCCTGCTGGCATTATGCTGGTTTACTAGGAAAAAACTGCCCATAGCTTTTAAGATGGGCTCGTATTTACCCTAAACTTTAAAGAACTTGTTTCTCAGCTGGCAATCAGATTTTACTGGGTTAGATCATGGGATTTTTGTAAATACCATCCCATGCTGGCACAATGCTATCTGTTCTGCCGTGGGTTTAAAACAGACTTTGTCCTGCTGTAATTCCTCTTGATTTTTCTTTGCTGGCATCCAGATTTTTTGCTTATGGCAATACACATAGGAGAGGTAGAGGAATATTAGCAGGAATGGAGTTTTATGACAGCTGTAAAAATAGTTGATTCCATATACCTTTGTGCCTTGCAAAGCATTAGTAACTGGATCCTGGCTACAGCATGTAATTACATTGCTTGATGCATTGTTGGGCATTAGTAGGATTCCTTCCATCTGTCTAATATTTCTCATCCAAGAATACTATCACATTTTATTACAGCCATTTAAAAATTCCTGATCCTTTTCCAAGCTCACTCTGGGTGTGATGATACAGAATTTCACCCAAAATATTTTAAAGGCAAACTAAGCATTAAAAATCAGGCGTGGATACTATTTTTTATTACCAATGTCTCAAATTTATGCTTTTGCTGGTGTAAAATAATTTTGGGCCCATTAAATATGACCAACCCTCTAATTTTTATTTTCACAAAAATCATCAAATCATCAAATACAAAAATGCTTATCAGCATAAATAAAAAATTAATGAAGCCATGTTCTCTCACGTTAATTATCTATTAAATTAGCTCGCTCCATTGGCAAATAACTTAAAATCAGATCTGAAGGTGTGTCAGTTGTATTTAAATATGAATTAATTTTACAGAGGAAGGCAAAAGCGCAGCCCCAGATCACTCACCCTCCCTCATCCTTTGTTCCTCAGGCAGCAGCTGGAGGTACCACACGTACATGAGATAAAAAGGAACCATCCAGCCTTTGCTGCTGCTGCTGTTTGAGGCATCACTGCACTTTTCAGGGGAAGTACAGGTGGGATTGTGCTTTAGGGCTGGAGTTCTGTGAGCTGTTCCCCCTTTGGCACCGCTCCCCATGGAGCTTTGGCTGCAGCTCCTGCTCCACCAGAGCATCTGCTCTCTGTACCTCTGGCAGGGGTGGCAAACATGCAGGGCACTTGGGGTTTGCCTGCTGCCAGCCTGGGGAAAGCGTGGGAGCTCCTGGGCAGGGGATGCCAGGGCTGGCTGTGTGCCCACCTTCCCTCCCTGCCAGTCTCCAGTGCCATTACTGGTGTGGCCCTGATAAAAGCCTGCAGTGGTTTGGGCTGAGCCACAAATGATCTCAGATGTCTCTGTAAAAAAAAGTTGAAGGTGTGTTTATTGCCAGTGTTTTAGTTTTAAATGTAATTATCGAATGTAAAGAAAAGGAACCGTGACACAGCCTATCAGCTTTCTGTTGATCTGTGGGAGATATGGCTCCTTAAAAAAACCCACATGTAGACGCTTTAACTTCTCACTTTTGGGATAAACCATTTTAAAATTACACATGATGTCCTGATGCTAATTAATTTCAGGTACAAACTCCTTTTTTTTCATAATACATCCCCCCTCCCCCGCTTTTAAAGCTGAGAGAAATAAGCAAAATACATTCCCTGTGCATTTTTGATCTACCTGGACAAAAAAAGGGCAAATATTCACAAACTGAAGGATCAGGCAGCATAGTAAATTCTCTAATTACAATAGGCTGAAAAAACCCTTCGGAAATTGCAAGACAGAATCTACTTGTGGTCTGCAGTTGGTTTTCATATAATGGATGAAGATTTCATTAACAAATTGAAGTGGCACCTTCTTGCCCCAGATCAGGGAAGGCTGGAGTAAGATCTGTTGCTGTCTTTAGGCACAGATTAACCAGAAAAATTTCTTGTTAATTGTCAGAAGAGGATATTTCATGTATATGGTGGTTTAAGGAGATGGAGGTGCTAAATTTTCTGCACACCACCTTTTTTATGGACACACATCTAGAAGTATCATTTATGTGGCTCCATTGAAATCTGAGCAGGAATACTGTTCCCTGCCCTTCTCCTCAGTACTTTTCCTATTGTTTCAGCTGTCTCCAGCATCTTGCTTTGAATAGTTGATTACAAATGACCTAAATTCTCGAATTACCATTTTTGTATTTTCTTCAGGAAGCTTCTGTCAGATTCCAGGACATAATATTTTAGGATGAAGAGCTTAAAATAGACACATATGATTTTGATAAATAAAAGGAAAACACTGCAGTCTGCGAAGCCATCTGAATATAAAAGTGGTTTGTCTTTTGCCCACTCTAATTAGACCATCAAAAATAGAAATATTGAGCCAGGCACGTCCAATTAAGTTTGCCATTCACCAAGCTTGAGGCTTTCTTGCAGAGATTTCTACCATAATGATAAGGAGATGGAAAAAGAAAGCAGTCATTAGCAGCGCTCGGGGAATTTGGTTTTCTTGATGTGAATCGTGGCCGCGGTGGATCTGGGAGGGGACAGGACTCAGTGGCTTTTTCTTAGACAGCTCTCCTGGTGGTGCAGAGCATAATGATGGCCTTCTGGTGGCATCAAAGTAGGCTGGTGCTGCTCCTGAAATGGGTTTGCAGACTTGAGCAATCACTATCCTTGTGCTCACTAGGCTGTGTAAAATTACGGGGCTGGGAGGGACAGCTTTAGTTTGATGGTTCCCAAAGAGGAAGGGTGTGGGGTCCTGGAGCAGCTCAGAAGCCTTCCAAGGGCTTGGATTTTGTGTTTACATGGAGATGGGAGAGGGAGGGTTGGCCAAATTCACTCACAAGGTCCCTTCCAGCCTAAATTTATCTGTGGTGTTTCTGTAAGCTCTTGACTTGATAAGGATTGCCTGGAGATAACGGTGGAGGATCGCTTGGGCTTCATAATCATCCTCTCGTTCCCATAAGACCTTTTTGCCCAATGGAGCTCATTCAGCAACAATTTAAGCGAGCAAATATCACTTTCTGAATGGTGCTGGCTCGTGCCAGAAAGCTGTCATTCCCTGCAGGAGCCATGGCTTTCTGAACAGGCTGGTTTTTGTAGTCACAATCTTCGAAGAAAGAAAACCAGTGCGACCCGCACGTGAGTGAATGAAACGTTGTCACCTGCAAGACAGGCTGAGAATCGTTTTCTAGGAAGTGTCAGGAGGTTTTGGAAGGCAACACATCACTGAGAGATTAATTATTACACAGAGATAAAAAAAAAAAAAAAGAAAATAAATTGGGGAGAAATTAGGAGGCCAGTGTACACATATGCTGGTGAAAACTCACCTGAATGAGTAACCTTGATAAACTCTTAGACTAAACAATTCATCAGTGCTCATTTGCTGAAGGAAATCGGTGAATTGGTAAATTATTGGGGTAATTTCTATCTACAGAGGTAGTTCAGCAGTTCACAAAGAAGAATATATCATACTAAGGGCTGGCTCATGTTTCCAGCTGTGGATTAATAACAACTGAGTGCATGCTGGCACATAATTTAGATTCCAGCCATGAAGTCTCTGAACTGAGGGCTGGAAGCTACAATAATGTATTTCATAAATGCAGCTATTGTTTTTGCTGGCATAGTGGTGCACGTAGCAGTTAGGAGAGCACAGTGCAACATTTAGCAAACTTAAAGGCCAGGGAACTGCCTGAAAATCAAGTTTGCATTATTTGGGGGATCGTGAAGCTGTTCCAAATTGAACTAAAATGCACAGATCAAGTTGCTACAATGGAAAGTGTGCGTCTATGGGTTTGAAGTTTTCCCTAATTCGAAACTTTTACTTATAAGGGAATATTTTATTGCAAAAGTTATTCTTAATATTGGATATTTATATAAATATCAGGCTGTAGTTCCTCCCCACCCCCAAAAGAAACATTTGCAGATCTTGAATATTTGATGTCAAGTACAAATTCAAAAGGAATCAAAACATACCACTGAAGTGAGCAATTGCTGAATCTAGGAAACTTAATTTACCTCCTCCAATGACATTATTGTGCACCCTTTACCAAATCACAGCTTTTAGAAATTAAATAAATTTATGCTAGTTTGGTTAAATTGAGGGGGTTTGTTTTTTTTTTTTTAGATCTGGGAACAAAATCAAGGCCACTGAGCCTTCAAGCAAATTTTAATCTAAACACCATAAATTCCCTTTTAAATGTAGGTTTTGTAGGTGCAATTCTCCATTCAGACTAATGCAATTCCATTTTAGGTATGAGATATAATTGAATACTTAGATAAATAAGTGCTCCTCTTTTGTAAGAAAGTTTTGGAGCATGTTGTTCTTCGATTTTAAATCACATAAAATAATGAGGAGGTTGAAATTCACTTTTTTCACAGCATGATTCCCTATGGTTAAGCTTTTGCTTATTTATGTGAATCTAAAGTGAGGTTCAAAAAAATTTATGTTTTGGTTTTACTTATCCATATTCTAAAGCTGACGGAGGAGCTTAGGGTGTGCTTAATTCAGGGCAAACAGAGACAAGGAGGAGCAGCAGTTCTGTCCCCTGAGCAGAGATTAAACCAAGATTAGCTGAGTAGGTGTTGTTCATCCTACTCAAAAAGTTTCTATTGAAACTTTCTATCCTTCTCCACAGTTAATCACTGTGGCTGAGATGGCCTTTCTCAGCATCCACTTCAGTATTCCAGGAGGGAGGAATGAGCCCTGTTCAGCAGGGTTTTCCCTTGCGTTTAGATGCTGACTAGAATACAAAAGCAAAATTGAAAGGATTTTGTGCATCCATTTGGACATTCAGCATGAGCAGATGCAGACTCCCAGGGCCATTCCAAAACTGCTGAAGTTCCTTAGTTTGCCAGGGGGATTCCTGGCACAAGTCAGAACTGTAACTTAAAGCCAGTTAGTTATTTATGCTTGAATACTCGAGTGAACAACTGATAAACACATCTGGATATATTTATCTTTCAGTAACCACTGATCTGCTCCTCCCAAGTATAAAACAATATTTGTTGCACTCTTGTTTATTGAGGTTTCTTACCAAATTCACATCATTGAGTCATGGGAGTAAAACACTCAAGTATAAACTTCATTGCCTGTGAAAAGCCACACTTAATTCAGTGATCTTCCCAATTGCTGTGTCCAGGGCAGGATTAATGGAGCAGTGCTTAGGAACTTCTCAAAACCACTTTAAGATCGTTTTCCCTTTGTTTCAGTTAAAAATAGGAGTATTAACTTTCTCAATAGGAGTATTGATTTCCAGATAATTTACAGGTGGAACTTGCATCCTTATGAATGCATCTATACTGAAACATGAGAACCATTCAGAGAAGCTGTCTGGAATTAACAGCCAATACACTGTTGGGAATCCAGCCACTTCAGCTCAAATCTGGGAAGTTTGAAGTCTTTTATAACTGATATAATCTCTCTCATGAGGCACATGCTTCCCACAGGATGTTGTGGCAGCAGGGCTCCCTACCTGCTGCTTCTCCTCTCTTATTTCCACAGAGAAAGCTACTTCTGTACATGCTCTCCCCATCTGTCCTCCAGATCATGTACATGCATTTCATCCACAAGAAATTAAGCATGAAGCAGAGGGCTTGCAGCTTGTGAAATCAGGGGACTGGGTTGTCTGGTGTGTTCTTGTTTAGAATTGTTTACTAAACACATCATCACACAGCTACGGTTTAAACATTGATTCTTCATGGGCCAGGGAGCACTCCCAGCCCTTCTGTGACATTTGGACAAAGCCACAGTGGTTGGAATTTATGGTGTCGGGCTGCAGATCTGTGACTGATCAAATAGCATCCATCTATCAGAGCTCAGGGAGAAAAGGAAGGACATATAATAAATTATGGACATTGCCTATATTGTAAAGCATGCTGGGAATTGAGCTGTAAAATGTAAACCCCTTTCTCCCTCTGCATGGAACTCCAAAAGCAACCGGTAATTGGAATTATCTGATGAGTGTTATTAAAGTGAAGAAATGTTACAGCTTTCAGTGCTGAAGTCTCCCCGAGCACATTCTCTATGGGCTTACTCAGCCCTAGAGAGGTCAATAACCCTTAATGCAATCCACTGGGAAAATAGAAATGTCAGAACTATAAAGCAGCCTGTATCAATTTCCAAAGAACTGGTTTGACCTATGGATCTAAATACTGGAAATAAATAGGAGTCTTGAGCCACGGAGATGCCAACCACCTCCACACTGCTTGGACTGCAGCAGAAATGACCATTTTGGTAAGGATGCCAGTTATCATTCAATAGTGATGAGTGACCATTTTTCATTATTATTGCTTTTTCAACATTGCAGGACTGCTGTGCTGCCCTCAGAGTCAGTGACACATAAGTCATTTGGCTGACATTTTAATAAACATCTGGTTTTTTCAGAGCAAGACACAACGGTCATCTTTGTTAGGGTTTCCTGGCATTCTGATGTTGTCTCCATGGATATTTGCAGTCTGTTCCTGCAGAAACAAAACAAATATAAAACCAACCAGCCCCTTCAGAGCTCGCAGTGGGATGGGAAGTCCTTGAGAGCTTTCATTCCTCTCTGTCCATGCTTCTCACCCACAGCTCTGCTGTGGTAAGAGCTCACAAGAGGTTAGCACTTGCTTCCACAAGTGGTGACATCTCCCTGATGTAGAGCAAGGTTTCTGGACTCTCCAAGGTGACAAAACTTGGGAAGAGTGGCATTATTCCTCACGATCATTGATGAGTTTCCAACAGCCCGAGGGGCTTAAAGGGGGTGCCTCAGGAAAAAGGGCTTAGTATTAATGTAGTTACATTATGATATCCATATCAGCCTGTGTTTAGGGTTTAAATGGGTGCAGCTCTCTTGCCCTAAAAATGAACATATTTTTCATAGTGTGGGATGGTGGGAGTAACACCGTTTGAGGTGGTGCAAGAGAGAGAGAGAGGGAGACTGCTTTCTCATAAATTGCCAGCTTAAGCAAATAGTGAGAGTGCCAGACAACCAAACCTGTAAAAATAGTTTTGTTTCACTGCTTCTTAATCCCTTCTGGCCAGGAAATATTGAGAGAGTTCAGTAGTAAGAGCTGTGCTGTGCTGTGGAAATATGCTGTTATGACTTAGAGTTCCTGTCAGAGAAACCGAAGTGTTTTCTGAGGTCACAAGGTGAGAAACTTTAGAAAGTGAGAAGCTCTCTTATTTATGAAAGGATATGGGCTCATATTAAATGTTTTCATCTGATAACAAGTATCATTAAAAAACTGGGTTTGGAAACCTCAGTATATTCTTTTTGCATTAAAGGGCAAAAATGCACACTGAGAAACCTAAGCAGACTATTTCATCACTGAGCATGTGTGGATTTACTTAGTCTTTGCTTTTATCAGAAGTTATAGAGGACAGGGGTAACATCAGCAAGAGTGTCTGGACTAAGCAATCTCAAAATGCAGTCGACAGTGTGCCTTGAGAATGGTAAATAACCTCCTGCATGCACATACAGAGCAGAAACTAACCACAATTCGTCATATGAAAATTAATTTTACTCCAGCGCTAACCCTGATCATCACAGAAGGTCCTGTAATTTTTTGCCTAAAGCAGAAAATCAGACAAGACACTGAACCCATTTTTCAAGGTTCAACCAGATTCCTAAAGGAGGTCTAAAGTGGGTTTATTTTTGTTGTGCAGGGGGATTTTATTTATGTTAATTTTTAGGATACACCACTTGGCAACTGCCTCGTAGAGCTGGGTCTACCTGAGTGCCTTGGAGCTGTGCTGGGTTTTATGGCAGATTCAGGAAGGAATAGAAATAGGCCAAAACACTTAAGGCAGACAGACTTCAAGGAAAGGGGAATCATTAAAAAAAAGTCAGAAGGAGGCAGAGCCCCAGGTTATCCTGAGAGTAATTAAAAAATAATAGTGCATGGGACTGACAGGTAACTTCTTGGCAGTGGATTGAAATGCGCCTGAGGAAGAAGAGGTCCAAGACTTTATGCACATTTTTTTCAGATGAGAAGCTGGCATGGTGAGTGGCAGGGGGTTTGCACCAGCTGTGGGCAGTGACACAGAGACACTCTCTGGGTGGTGTTAGAAATGCTGCCCTTCCCTGGGGAAGTGCAGCCCAAGCCCAAACACCGCCAGCAGTGACACCGCCGAGCTTGGGGGGAAATTAATGGTGGTGCCTTAATTGCTGCTTTGGCAAAGGTTTCATCTGGAGCTCTCCTCCAGCTCCCACCAGTGCTCTGGGCAAGCTTTCCCTGCCTCCTCTGGGCAAGCTTTCCCTGCCTCCTCACATCTTGTCTGTGCTGAGCCCTCGAGCTCAGCCCTGCACCTCGCAGCAGCCAAATCCGAGCCTCCCATCCATCCCCGAGGAATGCCATTGCTCATCCCTATCTCCTCTCATGGCAGGCTATGAGGTGACTGTGAAAGCTGCCCTGTTTTCTGTTTTCTGCTCCCCTCGGGCTCTCTATCCTCTCAGCAGTTTTCCATGATGCTTTCCAAGACCCAAGGAAAGGCAGATGTGTGACAGCAGTAACAGAGCTCCACCTAAAACCCCTCACCATGCACAGAGCTCTGCTTCCCAAATATTTCCTTTCTCACTGGCTCCTCTTCCAGGGAGAAGAAATGGAAGGCAGGGGTTGCCTAGAAGATTGGAACTAGATGACCTTTTTAAGGTTCTTTTCACCCCAAACCATTCTGTGGTGGTTCTATGATTTTGTGCATTGTCCCAGGTACTGCAGTAAAGATTATTTTGAAAGTCAGGGTCAGCAGGCACAGACTGTGCCCCTGCTCCTGGAGAAAAGACCCTTTTGTCCACAAACTGCCCCTTTTGACCCGAAGTTCTACATTTTACTCCAGAATTGGCCATTTTGCCCCAAAATTGTCCCTAAAGTGCTCGTTTTGACCTAAATTTCCCAGTTCAGTCCAAAAATTTACCCTTCTGCCCCCAAACTGCCCACTTTTACTCCAAATTCTCATTTTGATCCCAAATTTCCCCTAAATCTCCCCTTTTAACTCAATTTTGTCCATTTTGACCCTCCAATCTCTCATTTTAACCCCAAAATTTTCCCTTTTAGTCCAAAAATTGACCCTTTTGCCCCCAAATTGTCCATTTCTACCTCACAATTGTCCATTTTACTCCAAATTTGCCCTCAAACTCGCCATTTTAACCCCAAACTGCCCATTTTGACCCCAAAATCGCCCATTTTAGTCTAAAAGTTGATCTTTTCCCTAAGGAGAAAAGACACAGAGCAGCTCTTTCCATGTGTGTGCTGATCAGACTGAAAACAGAAATACTGCCCATCTAACCTCTGATTTGTCAAAGAAACAAAAAACTCTTGCTATCAAGAGTTGGCTTAAAAACACTTTAGGGCAGAGGAAGGGTATTAAATGGGGTAAAAATAACTGGATGAGTTAGCACTACCTGACACCTTTTCCTCAGCTATAATTTCTGCCTTGCAGTGCAAATGCCCCCAGCAGCTTAGAGCTAATCAATTCGTGCAAAAGCAGGTATTGCTGATCCCTGTCCCAGCCCAAAGAGCAGCTCAGCAGTTCAGCTCCACCACATGCCTGTACCATTAGAGTTTTGGAAGGGAAATAACTGGCAGCACTACCATTCACCATTTGTTCAGCTATTATTCTGTATTCAGCCAGGAAGCACAAAAAATCCTGCACAGCCCCAGTGTCCACGTGGCACCAAGGGAGAATATCTGGAGCAAACAGCTTGGGAACTGACTATGCACTGAAAAAATATTTTCCTGTGCTGTGCAGCAAGGGTTTGTGAATAACAAACAGATTCTCCCTCATCTGAGCAGCCTGAAATTGCTTTCTGATGCAGAAATAACATACATATTTCAGATAATTTACATGTAATAAATTAACCAGTAGTTCTGCTTCTCTACATTTAAGGAGACCCCTTATAGACCCAGGGTAACAGCACGGAGTGATAATTTCAGATAACCTATTTATATTGTGCTTATTATAACCAGAATATGGTCATAATATAGTAAGTTTGAAGCTGAGAGACAGAAGTTTGGGAAGATACAAAGATCTAGGTCTGAAGTGACTTTTCAGTCAGGAGAAACTTGTCCTTCTGCCCACCAACCACCTAAATTTTATTGAGAGCCCCTTTGGCTACACATGCACTTTAGCCAAGTGGAAAACAGAGCAGCCCAGAGCAAACAGGACCATTCATTGCTTAATTTCTCAATCTGCTGGTGATTCCACCCACATCTGCTCAGATGGGTCTGAACACGACCCAGGCTCCACTGAATTCCCAGCAGGAGATTTCAGATCAGGCTCCACATGTAGCTGGTTCCCAAGATGGAAAGAGCACTTTTGACCTGTGCTCTTAAAGGTGTTAATGTGATGTAATTGCAGCTGCCCTGAGACAGAGTTTGAGAAGGTGAAAAAATCTTATTTCGTGGCTCAATTCCAAACCGAACTGCAACAAACCTGGTGTTATATTAAGATATGAACACTGCACAGTGAATCTTCTCTGCTGAATTAAAACCAGCTGCAGGACCTTGTGAAAATTGTTGGTTAGGACAATGATAAAAATTTCAGTGTTCTCACTGCACTGTTTAAAAATTATTGACATTTTTTCAGACATCTTCATTTCTGTCATGCTTAGATAACCCCATTAACATGTTTTAACGTGGCATCTCTTATCCATGTACTGATAGATCAGGGATGAGCTTAACATTTAGTAATGAGTCTGGCAAAATGATGACATTCCTGGAAGACAAATGACTTCTGGTTGGGTTTTTTTGTTCCAAATCCTCCCAACAAATAGCTGCATTACCCTCTGTAGTCTCAATATAGTCAAAATGGACATCTGAGGATTCAGAGCAAAAGTGCATTTGGCCTGGTCTGCAGCTGAGCTTTGAATTTTGCCAATTAGTCTCTCAAGCAGAATTCAAAGTTTACAGGGTAATCTGGAAATTATCAAAGCAACAAATGTGCTGTATTTTTGAGACTGGACAAAACACCCTTAGGTTTCATTTTTGTTTTAAAAAGTCCTGCATTTTCATCAAAAATAAAATTGTACATGGATAATAAATTAACTTTTTTTCAGTGTTAGAATTCTGTATTTCTTAATCATTCCTCAGCACTAAGAATGTTACTTCTTTGGGACTGGCAGGAAGGACTTTGTGTTCAACATTTTCCCTTTGCAGTGCTTGGAGTCTGGCAGGTTTCACACTATGGCTTTCCCTCCTTGGTGCTGTTTTTGGGGTGTGCCTTCCACGGGACAAGGCAGAAATGCAGAAGGAATCTTCTGAATGGAAAAACTGGGCGGGCGAGTCTGACATTTCTGTGGTTTATATTACCTGCTAGTCAAAACAAATAAGCAAACCCCAGCCACATGATGGAGGGAAAGAGAATAATCTATGCACGAATTTTCAGTCTCTCAGCAGTTTTAATTACCCAGGTTTAGTTCTTCACTTCTCGTTTTCCTAGGCTGAAAAAGCACACCCTAACGATCTCTACTAAAGACAACTATAAACCCCTCTAATGGCTTTGTATTTGTTGCAATGGCATCAATTATTTATGGATTGTTATTCCTGAGTAGAAATGAGGAAACCTTTCATTATGCTTTTGTATCAATCCCCTTCTGATTGGTGTGTCAGCATATCCCTGCAGCCTGTGCAGCAGGAGGAAAGCTTTAACACTCATTTCTCACATCCTGCTCCTATTGATCTGGAGGCTGCACTCCTGGAATGAAGTGGATCCTTGTTTTTTTGGAAGAGGGAACTTTGCCAACTGATTAATAAGGGGCTGACTGTAATACCTCAGCAATGTTAGGGTTTTTTTTCAGAAGCTCAAAGTCAACATTTGAAAGGCAAACACTGCAACATACAACCTGCAGCTCAGAAAACATGTTCATAGCAAATATCCTGCTAACTCATACCAAATTATGCCCAGTAAGTACTCTCACTTTGTGATCTTGGCAGCTTTAAGACTTCAGAAATTATGGTTTGCTATGGGAAATGCCAAAAGTTTTCACATATGAAAGCCAAATTAGACACAGTGCCATTTAATACATGGGGTCATTCAGATATGGGAGATTTTTTCCCCTTTTTAAGATCAGCGAATTACAAATGCATTTTGTATTTATTTATATATTTCACATTTATTTACAGTACCTTATATTTTTCATTTTTAGTTTGTTTCTACCTGTCTAGCTCTAAAATGTCCTTCAAATACACTCATTTAGGTGTTCCTTTGAAAAATAAATGAGGGCAAGACTTCAAACCTTTATTAGAAAAAAAAAATTACAGCGTGTACAAGTAGAAAATAAAGAGGGTTTCTGTGATGTAGAAAATCTGGCCAAGATCCTTGCCTTGGGTGGAGGAGCCTGTCACTCCTACCAGGGACAGTAGGGCTGTGTGGTGAGGTCTGTGCTGGATGTCCAGGGCCACTGTCACTGGTGCAGACAGAGGCAAAAGGAATTAAGTGTGTTTCTGGAGTGTCAGCAGCAGAACTGCATCACCATGGCAAACAGCAGATGTTTCTCCAGATGTGTGGGGTCCAAAGGCTCAGCCCAGCTGAGCTCAGAGCCTTGTGCAGCCGAGGAAATGCCACACTCAGCAGCTGCCCTGGGACAAGGCTCCAGCCAAGGAGGGACAGGGCAAGGAGAGCTCCAGCAGCTTTCCCTGGGGACAGCAGGCAGCTCTTCCCAGGAGCAGGAGTCATCCTCCACCCCTTCGAGGGGGATGGCCACAGTGAGGACAGCTTCCATGCCAGGGGAGAGAGAAATAGTGGCTACACTGCTCATTCCTAAGCTTATATCCCATTTTTTCCCCTTTAAAATCGCCCTTTAGCTGTACAAAATATTTGCTGTCAGTGCAATGGAAGCAGTTCCACCTTGGAGAGAGGATAATTCATTTTCCCAGACTCTGGGAGCTGGATTTGTTGTTTGTTCTGGCTTCAGGAGGAACCTGACCCGTCTGCTGCTTTGCTGAGCAGAGAAGATAATTTCTCCTGAAAACTGCCCTTATCATGAAACCCGCCTCCAGTGTTGATTCAATCTGTGTCAGGCAATTCTTATGGTGCAGAAGCAAAACTGGAAAGTTATCTACAGAGCTCCATCATTTGGAGAAACTGCCATGACCTTCTTTCTGCAGAAATATTTGTTCCACTGGACAAGTATTTTACCCTATAGTCCACCATGTCCTCCAATCTTTGTATAAATCATAGGGATAATATCTTTTCACTCTGTCAGAATATTGTAACTACATCTCTGAGCTTTAATTTCTGTGGTAACTCTTGTTTTCAACCCCAAGTACTTTTAATTAGATTTAGATTAATTTAGACAGCACAAACAAATCCTAAATACATGAGACAGTTGCTCTGTGTGCTGAGTCTTGCTTGCCAGTACAGAGGTGGAAGCTGAGCATAAAATACCTGAGGCAACTTCTTGGTGGGTTCCCTTAGGGGGAGCAGAGGTGTTTTGGGGGGAAAGGCAGGCAGAAGGCAAATTACAGATGGTCTAATACCCTATTCAAGAAAACAATGATATCCTTATGGGCCTAGAAATCAGGACATAGGTCCTCATCCACAATTTGATTCACACCCAGCTCTGGAGGAGTTTCCATCCAGGGCTTTGGTTTGGTCCTACATGCAGATCTGCCTCCAAATTGTCAGTCTTAACCTGGATTCACAGGGAGAGCAGCACATTTCTCCACCTCACACCAGCAGCTTCAGTTTGAACTGCTCCTCTCATTTGCATCTTAATTCTGATTCTAAAATCAGGACTGGGGATTTTTTTCAGATTCAGTTTTCAGTGACAAAGCAGACTGCAAAAATAAGAATGCTTTGTTTTCCTCATTTGGAGAAAGGAAATGGAAGGTTCTGGTGCTGCTGCTGCTCCTAAAGCTGGAGTGGAGCTCTACCTTTTTCCCTACTGCTCTACCTTTCTTCCTCTCACTCTGTTGGTGCATATCTGTGTAGAGAATCCGTGGCTATCATGGATGGGCATGTGCTGTCTTGCACTTCTTTCATGGCTCTGGGTATTTGAGGGCTCCCTTTTGCAGTTTCTTTTATTAAAAAAAAAAAATTAAAGCCCAGAAAAACTTCCTTCCTTCCTTGACACCCATTATGAATAATAGCTCTAATTTTAAAGGGTTTTCTTTCTTAGATGCTCAGGAGAAGATATTATAATGAGAAAAAAAGTACTAAAAGAAGAGAATTTCACATTTACTTCTGCATGCAATAACAGTCGTAACTGTTTCCTAAAAATTGAATTTTCTCTTCTGGTGATAAGAACTCTCAAAAATGTTTGAGTATAGATGTCTTTAAATGTGCTTCCTTTATTATTCTATAAATCTCTTCTAAAAATGGGGACAGTAGCTATGATGTACAGTATCTTTTTCTATATTATTTCAGTACTTCCTACTTAAGGATTTGAAAAAAAAAAAAGATGCATCTCTGTCATAATGCAATCTCCTGACAGCATTGGCAGCAGCAAACTTTAGAAATGTACAAAAACTGTGTCTTCATATTGTGGATGGTGCAGAAGGTGATAAGAAGCTTAGAGGATAAAATAACTTGGGGGAAAGGAGGATTAACCTCTCTTACTGAGAGTGGAACAGATACTAAGAAATTTTATTTTGCCTGAATTGCATTCCTAGTTTGAATGCATTCAGATTTGTGGGAGGATGCTCTGGGGGAGGGTGTGTGGGAAGGAACCGTAGTTCTTGAATTTTGCACTCTGGCTGCATTGGCAGAGCAGAGTCAGAGCTGATATGGAGCTCTTTTGCTTAAGTAATGTGCTTTTCTTACTGGGAAGGGTAACTTATTAAAGGAAAAAAAAAAGTTAAAAAGGCTCCTCCGTTCCTGGCAACTTTTCCTTGCTGATCTGCCCCATCTTTCTTTGGGCTGTTCCTCAGGATCAGCTCTCAGCCTGGGTGAATCCACCAGCAAAGGTCCCAGGCAGCCAGGGCTCACTCCCAGCTGTTGATCTTGGATGGGACCAAGAAACACAATCCTCTTTTGTGGGGGATTTCGAGTCTGATCTTTTGGTGCTGCTCCAATCCAAACCAAAACTCAAACATTTTGGAATTCCTCACTGAGGGGAAGGGAGCTTTGCTGGCTGCCCTGGAGCTGTGGGTCCTCACAGTACACAAGTGTCTGAAGGGAGGAGGTCAAGAGGATGAAGCCAGGCTCTTCTTGGTGCTGCTGAGCAACAGGATGAGAGGCAAGGGGCACAGACTGATGCATGGGAAGTTCCACCTGAATATGAGGAAGAATTTCTTTGCTGTGCAGGAGACCAAGAACTGGCACAGGTTGTCCAGAGAGAGTGTGGAGTGTCCTCCTCTGGACACATCCCAAAGGCAGCTGGACACAGCCCTGAGTGACAGGGGAGCTCTAGGGGATCCTGCTTGTTTTAGGCAGTTCAGACTAGATGATCTCCTTCCAGCTTTCCCCTTGCTGAGATCCTGTGATGCTGAGCTCTCCAGGACTCTGTGAAGCAGGAAGGCAAGGAGCCAGGCAGATCCCTGACAGACCTCTGATCTCCATGGAATGTGCAGTGGGAAATTCACAGAGAGCATCTCTGCCCAGGTTGGTCTGACAGATAAAATGATTGGAACAAATTGGAGGCTCTGAAATGGCACCTGGAGTCAGGATACCAGAGCAAAGTGGGGCATTTCAGGCATTTTAGCTGGAGCTCCCCATACACCTGACCCTGCACCTGGGCAGGAGGAGGACCAGGCTCTCCAGTGGGTGACTGGGAGACCACAGCACCCTTCAGGCTCAGAGACACCAGCCTTGTCCTTGCTCAAGATGGTCACCACTCTCCTCTTGCTTCTCCTCAGGACTTTTTATCCCTCATGGCACAGCTCCGGTTGCCCTACTGAATGTTTTAGAAAACATCACTTCAAATAAAATCTCCAAGGCTCAGCTTAGACAAGAATATTTAAACTTTTCCATAGACGTGAAGTCACCAGTTGGCACTAATCTGTGTTTATAGAAATAAAATCTGCTGGTTATTATTTGCTCTTCTGTTGGTTAAGCTGCTTTAACCCGTGCTGCTTCCACACCAGCCTCTCTTCAGAGGTAGCCTGACAGGTGGTGAACTTCTAAAAGGATTGGTATTTCTGAGGTTGAATGAGTTCCACTGCTAAATAGCTTCAAATTTGTCAAAGTCAGAACTGAACAATAATTAATGCACTCAGCTTTTAGATTAGACATCTCTGGCTATGCCTGAATCCCTCTCCTGTGGGAATCCCTTTCCTTAGCACCTCAATGTAAGGAGAGAAATGGCTGAAATTCAAAGTAAATGTTACAGAATAATTGTGGGAAACAAAGATTGGGTTAATAATAATTTATTGTATCAAGAAAATTATTTGGGAGTGGTATTTAATCATCCAGCAAAGGGAATTATATCTTAGACCCCTCTTACCCATTGGTGCAAGTTATATTTCAGAGGCTTGAGCAGGGGAAATGATCTATTCATGGAGGAACTCTGGTTCAACAGCTAAAAATGGAAAATATTTGGAAGATATTGTGAGAATTGGCAATCAATTTGTGAGAGAGAAGCAGAAAGCTGGAGAAAAATTAAGATTACAATGCAAATGGCTTTGCATTTTTCACCTAATTGTAATAGATTTCTTGAAACAATGAAACTGGGAGAGGTAATTAAAAGAAAAATATTATAGAAAGATGATCAAAAGGCAATATTCCAAACTGCTGTTCCAAAAGAAGATGATAACCATGAAAACTTACCCCTCAAAAAAAATCATTGAATACAAAGACCCATCTTGAATGAGTGTCTTAAATTGCATATTATTTCTGTCACTCTCAGGAACACCAAAATTATCCTGGTTGGTTTTTTTAACGATGTCCAAAGGCGAGTGAAAGGACTTCATTGTTAATGTTTGTGGTGTAAATGTTTCTAAGCATTAAATGGCTGCCTGTGTTGTTTATATTGGATTTAGATCCAAAGCAGCTCTTGAAGCTGTTTTGTCAGGTGTTAAACTGCACAGAAAGACACCACATTACTGACTCTTGCAATTGTACCATAAATTATCAGATTATAAGGAGAGGACAATACCCTATTGTTGTAGGAATCTTCGACAGTTACCAATGACAGTCACAAAATAAAAGTCCGAGTATTTTTAGTTTGTCTGGCCCCAGAATGCAAGTTTACCTCAAATGTATCTTCTGCCTTGTGAGCTGTTGAGGTGTGCAAATGGATCTCAGAGAAAAACCTGCCATGATCTGAGACCTTGGATGTCAAAGGAGAAGCCATCGTTTTCCTTCAGTTTACCTCTAGTTTTGAGGATATTCAAAGTTGTCAGGGAGCATAAAATTTTTCCACTATAAACTTGTCATTTTCTAGAAGTATACAGAATGGTTGTTTATTTTCAGACATAAACCAGAAGGCATAAAAAAAAAATTAGGATTCTAACTGATAGATTCAGTAAGAGACCAAGCACCCAGGAATGGGTATTTCAAAGCAGACAAAAACTTTTGATCCATATTTAGCTGCAGTTTATCTGGAAACATCTGAATTGGTTAACAGCTGATGCAAATAGTTATGAGTGGGCAAAGGGCCCTGACTTCTCATAGCTCTCCTGAAACACAGAAAAACTCAGAGAAAATACACATTCATATTTTGAAGAAACCATCCTGTGGCCTTTGCTTATTTTTTTGTTCTAATCTGCTTTATGTTCCTAGCCCTTGAAGGCAAACGAAGTTAAGCAAATGGGAATGTTCATCATTTTCCTCTGCAACTGTTACATGATATTTTTGGCTGTGTTGGCCTGGAAACCTAAGTCATGGCTTACATTCCTAATATCATTCAAGAGACTCTTTGGATGATTGCGTTTTTGCTGGCTCCAAGTGCACAGATACTTCCAAGTGGCAGCATCCAGCTGCAATCTCTGTCACCAGCCAGGATTACACATCCCAAAGGAACAGTGTCCAGAATGAAAACATATTGTTAAATAATAAATAACATTACTGAACCTTCCACATGTCATAATAATCTCCTGGGAAACATTTAAATTTAGCTTAACACTCAACCCAGCCATCACAACTGGCCTTGCCTACCCCAGGCTTTGCTGGCAGAATTTTGGATCTGTAAATTTTTTTATCTTGTAGCTCTGATCTTCCATTTTTCTGCAGCAGATATGATGCCAGTATATACTGCAGAGCCTGTGCAGCAATTAGGAAAATTTCCTCGTTTTTTTTATTCTTGCCAGAGGTAAGTATCATTGTTCTTCTCTCCATAGTACTGAATGGCTAAAAATGAGAGGAACCTGTGCTTTTTTTGTTCAAAGAGAAGATCTCTAAGTCTGACTAACAAAAGCACATAGTTCTTGTAGTTGATCCCTCACCACTACTGGGTTGTTGTCCTTGTTTTACAAGATGGGGATTTTCTCCCAGGATTTCACAAAGTCATCAACTTGAAATTTTAGGTACTCCACTTCTAATCCTGCCTAGGACGTGAAACCTGTGTTTTCCTGGTGTAATGGGTATCCTGCATTTTGAGCAGACTCACTGCACTGTAACAAGGCTTTATTTGTCAGGAATTGCTGTCTCCAGAGAGCAGGAACATGAGTACCCAGCTGGACATTCCCAGGAACAGCAAACTCACGTCACCTTCCACCGATAGCTAATGCACGTGGGAGTGATAATGGCCCTCTGCTGACCCACTTTGTGAAAACTTGTGTAGGTGATGCTGCTCTGAGCGTGTTTGCAAACAAACAAGGAGATCTACCCTGGAGGCAGGCTACAGCCTGGGAATGAGGCATCATTATGCCTGTGTAGGCAGGGGAGATATTTGCAGTGGAATCACGGCCCCACTGAAGTGAGTGGCAGCATTCCCAATGCCTTCAGTTTGGCCAAACACTTGTCCTTCTGCTGCTACTGACCCACAAGCCTTGACTGAGCTCAGTGGAGACTAAACAGCATAAAATTCAGCACTGCAGTGCCATGGCACTGCCAAACAAGCTCTGGAACCAGTTAATATCTACAGGGTTTGCAGCAGTTTTCACTCAGCTTCGTTTCATCCCAAATATGTGGAGATTATCTGTAAGTTCTCTGCAGGCATTCACGGTTGTCTTGCTAGACAGTTCTCTGAGTAATGAGTTTAAATGATGGAGTTGTGTTATCAGGCTGGATAAAGTCCAGTAATGTGGCAAAGACCACAGGCTTCCAGAACAAGATGAGCTACAGATGCAGGATGGACTAAAACACGTTTTTAAAGCCTCTCACTTCTATGTGTGTTTCCCATTGAATATGATTGATGGAAGGAGGAAAGGCTGATTTTCCTGTATTAAGCATCAACATCCCTGCATTTTGTGAAGGCAGAGCTTGGCTCCATGTTTTTGTGTTGATCTGAATGTGCTGAGACACTGCAGGGTCCAATTTCAGGCGAGAAAACGCTCTCACATGAAGTCTATGAATTATTATGACTTTATCACCGTGGGGTATAAAAATCCTGGGCATTTCTGTAATTTTGAAAAATTGCAGGTTTTCCAGCAGCATGTAGGACTGGGTGAATCTGTGTGGTGAGGGCATATAATCTCTGGAAAGAGGAATATGTAATTATCGTCCTTAAAACCGTTCAGTAACGCTGTCCCTGCCATGACATATCCATCTCAGATTGTAAGATATATAACTGTGCTTTATCAACAAAATCTATTTCAACTGGTATGGCTTGGATCACCCTGTTTTCTCATTTGTCTCTGGTATTTCCTGGTCTTTAAATCTCCAGACCACCTGGGGCTCTTAACCCCCTTTAATAAATAGGTCCATCACATTTTCCCCGTGTTCAAAAATGTCACAGCTGCTTCCAATATGTTATGCAGGGACCATAAAAATAAGTACAGTATAAAACATTATTATGGCCCTATTTCTGAGTTTCTCCAGCAGTTCTCAGTTCAAGACATCAGCCCTTCTGCAAACTCTGTGATGTGATTATTCCTTCTAATCATTCTGCCCGAGGACATCCTGAAGGGATGCTGGTACCTCAGTGCTTTGGAGTAGCTGCTTAATAGCCACAAACAACTCTGCATGTTTCAGAAAGGCAGGCAGCATCCTGGTGGCAGGACGAGGGGAAACAGCTTTAAATAAAAGAGAGGTTAAGACTAGATATTAAGAAGAAATTCCTTGCTGTGGTGGCACAGGAAGTGTCCGTGGGTATTGGAGCAACCTGGATGAGCACAAGGTGTCCCTGCCCATGGAGTTGGAGGATTTTTAAGGTTCTTTCCAACCCAACCCATCCTGTGATTGTGTCCCCAGAGGTCCCCACAGCACAGGGCAAGCTGCCTGGCAGGAGGACACAGACTGACGGGGTCAGTGGCCCCGGGCTCTGTCTCCATGTCTCTGCCACTAATGGGTCTGGACAGAAGGGAGCCGTGGCTTTCCAGCACCATTCCTTTGAAATACTGCATGTGTGACCTGAGCTAACAGAGGGGCTGTCAGATACTGATGCATGTTGTTTGGGTTTGCTATTACTAATCCTGTCACTCTCCTCACATCCACTGAGGTGATATAAATGTCTCTGCACAGCCCAGGGTTTTATTCAAGCACATTTCAGGCTGTTTTCATGAATTAACAGGATCTGGGTGATGAGCCTTTATTGAGGTTCAGCAGCCACGCTTGCAGGGGTCAGGATTTTACCCAGCACAGTTGTACTGTATATTATTTATAAATTGCAAACAGCTTGAACACAACAAGTAAACAGTTACAATGTTCCTAATTTGTATTTAACCTGCATTACAAGCAGACATCTGCAGATCATTACACAGAAAGAAGTGCATCACGTTTTGGATGTACTAAATGTAATTCTCATCTATAATTTGTTATGGTCTGGTTTCTTTGGGTTTTTTTTAATGGCTCCAAAGGTGCCAATACATGCACTCAAATCAACCTTATGTGCTAGTCAACAATAGGCACTTTAGTCTGTTGTATTGATAGTTCCTCCTCCTGGAGAGCAAGGCTGTAGATGGGATTTAGGAATGAGAAAGAGCAACAACTGCATTTTGTTGGCTTCCTTTAATATCCCTTCCAACCCAAACCATTCTGTGATTCCATGGCTTTCCACCCTGACACGTGCTGTTGTTCAGGCAGTTTGGAAGTTCTAGAAATAAAACACAGTTCCAAGAAAGAGACAGATAACTTCTGTCAATGTAAAAACACGAACTACATGCAAAAACCCTATTAATAACAAATTACTGACAGCCTTTTCTGCTAAGGTAAACTTTGAAGTACATACTTCTGCAGATAATTCCATTTTCTTTTCACAGGTCATTTTTCTTTCTTGCTACCTTTCCTATTTTTCAGCACCATCAGTGATTAAATAACCCTCACAGCCAACCTTGCAGGGGCATCACATGGGGTACCTAGATATAGTTTAATCACAGGCAGCATGGAAAACAAGACCTGGATATTATATTTTATCTCCCACAGACAGTTTTCTTTCCAGCTTGTTTCTCTGTATGGCAAACTGTTAAAATATTTTGAAAAACTGAAAATCTGTTCTTAATCCAGTTCATTTAGGCTTAAGTATTCCTGAAAAAGAAGATCATAGCAAATGGGTAAGAAAATGATCCTCCCTCCAGAAGTACTTCTGAAATTTTACCTTGGGAATGAAAGGGATTTCAAATTAACTTCATCATATTTAACCAAACCTTCATCATTATTTTAATGCTTTGCTTTCCTTCACGCTGCTAGAAAGCACTGGTTGCAGATCTAATCACAGATCAGATAGCCCAGCAATATCTCCAGTGAGAAAAAAATCAGTTTCTTGAGCTAAAAGAAAAGTTACAAGTTTGGCTCTCAAAATGATGACCAATAAATTGGCAAATGGGTGAAGTATTTTAAGAACCCTTTAACAACCAGAGAACCAGATGACGTGAATGGATTTATTTTAGACACAGAGACCATCCACGGGCCCTAATCTGGCCAAAAATTTTCACTAGTTTTTCAATAAGATTTCTATGAGTTGTCTGAAGTTTGTTTACAGGACACGTTCTCAGTAAAGAAGGATCATCTTCTGTTCTATTTTCCACTTTAATCTTATTTTCTAGACTTGTGTTAAGCCTGCCTATAAAAACCCCACAAAAGGTGAGATTATACTATCAAACACCCTGAGCATCCCATGGTCTCCCAGAGCTAAAATGGTACCAGAGCATTTCCAGCCATATCTCTGTTTGCCAGAGCACATTTTCATGGTTCAGCACGGGGAGTGCAGCTCATGAGCTCATGGCAACGACCTCATGCATCCATCCAGCAAACCTGGCCCCTTTCCACGGGCATGAATCATTCACAGCTAGGCTTGGATCTCTGTGAATGTGTGCAAGCCACTTATTTTTAGCAAGCTCCCTGTCAAGAAAGCGTTGACTTTTCTCCCTTGGGTTGTCCTGCTCCTGGAGCCAGCAGAGCTCTGGTGCCACCAGCAATGATGCTGCTGTGATTATTCCAATTAGCAAAGGTTCTGTGATGAGGAACCACTCAGGGGCCTCAATGCCAAAAAATCCTAAACCAAATCAGCTGTAAAACCTGAGACTTCTTCTTCATGTTAAGCCCAGGGAGCTCTGGATTGTCCAGAGTTCCTCTGCATCACTAGAAATGAAATTTTCTCTCACTTCCAAACATGGTAGGGAAGCTGGAAAAGAGGATGGGTTTGCTCTGACAGGGTGATAAAAGTGAGAGATTTGCTATGTTTGCACATCATGCTTCTATTCTCAAAATGACTGGTTTATGACCAATGGTAAGGAAATTAAACAGGATTTGGATTTGCCCTCCAGGTTACAAACAGCTCTATTATTTACAAGGCACTTTGCATTTGACTCAATTGCAGCAGGATTGCTAACAGCAGCTAAATTAAAGTTCTCTAAAGATTTCCATTAGCACAGGCAAGAGAGATTTGTAAGTATGTGTGTATATGATCTTTGACTTACACAAAAAGTCAAATAGTTATTTGTTGTCATTTTTTCCATACTCATTTTAGATACCTTAAAATGAAGCTCAAACTTTTGGCTTCAGTCTTCTGCCTTTTTTCCTTTTTTCCTTTTTTCCTTTTTTCCTTTTTTGGTTTGTTTTTTTTTTTTTTGAGATCAGGGGTTTTAAGAAATTTCTGGTGTGAGGCTTGAGCTTTGAACAGCCACAACTATACGTGGGATTGCAGGTGGATCAGCACAGAGCACTGGGAGAAGCCCCTTAGCTCCAGCCTCCTCATTCAAGAGTCTCTGCTTGACAAACTGAGTCTGAGGGTCCAAGACTTTCTATTGCCTTGGTTTTTAAATTTTGTCTAATCATGAAAGTGAACATTTGTAGAGGCCATGGCTTTTTCTTTGTTTTCTTTTTTTTTCCCCTTGAAAAAAACCCTCTAAATAATTTTAAAGACTGATAAATATTTGACAGTGGAGATGCCACTCCATTAATTACATAAATGCTCTTTGGCTCAAGATTTCTGAATAAGACAGGGATCTTGTATGTAATTTTTTCCCCCTGTAGTTTACACTACCCCAGTATTTGCCATTGTAACAGCAGATACTCTGCATGTTCAATTAACATCATGTGGCCCAAAAAATGTGATAAGCAGTTGCTTCCCCGTTGCAGGTCTTGCAGGTGTACAAGTAACTTCTCTGCATGTAATAAAGCATGACTTTATTTACAATAGAATTTCATATATCACTGTGATATGCAGTGAAATGCATACATCACTGGAATGTGTATTTTTGACAAAATCAGGTTCATCCAGGGGAGTTTATTAGGTGTATTAGCTGTGGTGCCTTTCCTTGGGGTAGTGACATGGAATGGGAATAGTATTCATGAAACACTGATGTTCTGGGAGGAAATCCTGCATTTCCTTTGTTCTTTACATGTTCTATAAATACTTCATGTGTTTGTTAAAGCTCTGTTATTTCTGGAAGCTTACCTACTCTCTTGTTTAATTTTTCCTGAATCCTTTAAGGCTGCAGATAGCTTGGGATACACAGAGGCTTAACATTCCTTATTTATGCTCAGCTAATAGGCACCACAAGAAGATTAGGAATGTAAACGGGTTGTGAGGGACAGAGAGGGAAGTTTTTAGCATGTCTAAAAAAGGACTAGACTTAGACTTCTATTACTCATACTTGTGACTTTCCACTCTTCTCACAGGAAAAAAAAAAAAAAAAAAAAAAAGAAAGAATGGGAAAGGTCATCAGAGCATCCTAAACTTGATCAGATATTGGAATGGTCCTGCTAACCATCATTTGTCACAGCCAATGTTTGTCTCCAGCTTGTCTTGATCATAACCAGTTTCTTCCCCTTGGGAGAAAGTATTGCTAAATATAAAAAGGTTCTCCCTTTACTTCTGAAAGTAAGTGCAATTTTTTTCTTGCCACAATACTCCTATCATGCCCCCCCAAGAAATGAACAACTGGAATGTTCTGTAGGCAGTATGTGCAGCAAAGGTGCTTTTAAAATATCAGAGATATATAAAACTTTGGGTCTGTAAATATACTTAGATCACTGAGTGAAAACATTGAAGTGCTTTCAGAAATGACTCAGTGCTTTCACCATCCATTTAGAAACACAGGTCAACTGATGAAAATTTGTTTGAATCACAAGCCTAAAATTGTTGAAGATGGTTTTTAGTGCAGACACAATTTATAAATCATTTTTAAAAGCAGAGTGTAGTTCCTTCGGACCTAGGTTCCTTAGGTGCTTTTTTTTCACTCATTATGTTTCTATGGTTTGGGGTTTTTTTTAATTTTACTAATTATGTTTCTATTTTTCATGCTTTTCTACTATTTGTTTGTTGAAATATACATACTTGGAATCAGTGAAAAATGAATCACGGGTAACAGTTCTTTGATCAGTCAAATATAGCAATAGTGCTGTTTTGAAAGGAGTCATCCCAACAAAAGCTCTCCTCTTGAGCACCCCCCTTTTACTTCAGGGCCTCATATCTTTGCCTGGAAATTCAGCAGTGATGCTGGTTTGGTAATGTCTATTTGGAGCCACTAGAAAAACACAGAAAACCTGGGCATGAACAGATTTTCCAGTGTAACTGGAAAAAAGAATGATTTCACCTTATGCTGTGTAAAGAGGTGAAGCAGCCCAAATTTGTCCTGAAGCCTCAGAATCACAGGGCTTCAGAACATGTTTTCTTTTATTACTGGTATCTTTCAGCTTATAATGCACAGGATGTTTCAAATGGCAGCAGGTACAGGAAGGGTGAGATTTTTATGGCACCACACACATCCTCAAAAACGCCTTTCTGCATGAGGAATTCCACTTACAGCAAAGAAATTCCTCACAGCTGAAAATGCTGAGCAGTGCTACAGGGCTGCCAGAGTGTGGTTTCTTCTGTTTTGAACTCCCCCTCCTCCTACCAGGTAGCTGGGGAAGGTCAGGTGTATATTGAGAAAACAGGAGGCTGGTCACTCGAGCAAATCCCAAGGTGCTTTTTCCTGATTCCAAGAAATAGAGCCGGAATCCTGCGCACACCCCAGAAAATAAAAAAAAAAATAAAACATATCCCTGAAAATAGAGACCAGAACCTTCTGATCTCCCTGGGGATTCAACACTTTTATTTGTAGTGATGATATCTCTAAGAAAGCAAGGCAGCTGCTGATTCACAAACCATAATGGGAGTTTCAAGGGTATTTGCTCAAGTGAGTGAAATCCTGAGATCATGACTACAAATCTTGGCAATTGCTCAATTGCTTTTATTGCCCTTCTGAAGCTCATCTCTGCTGTTTCCCATGTGAAAAACAAAGCCCACGCAGGTTCCTTGTGCTGCATTAGCATTCTCCCACTTGAAGTTCCAACTTCATCTTCATGCCCCACATATCAAGATGGAAACTCCAAAGAAAAATCTGCACTCCCTGTTTTTTCTAAGGTAACAAAAAGATATATATGTATAGATAGATATAGATATTTATATATATAGTGATTGAAACTGAATTTTAAAAGCTTTTGAAGCAATCCAAAGCTCTGACTTCTTCAGCCACAGGAAACTATTCCGAGTAGAGACACCTTTTAGAGTCAACAGAGGTTCTGCTGCCAACAGAGGGTGGAGGAGGATCAAGCCATAAACGAGGGAAAACAAATTTCCTTGCACCAAGACCTGTTGGCAGTCACCCTGCTGGAGTTAGACCCTGTTTCTCTCTTGTCACAGGTAAATGAGACAGATGTTTAAGGCGTCAACAGTACCAACACAGCTGTGACCTCCCTGGTGATCACCTTTACTGCTGCAAAATGTCCCACAGGAGCACAGGCCCTTTCACTGTCATTCCCTCAGGGATTTCCTTCAATAAATTATCTGGATACAGTAGCTCTGGGGTTTTGTGTCATTTCTTTGGGTTGTCTTCATGGGGATGTTTTAACAACCCTTCATTCATGTTATCTTAGTGTACTTTGGTCTAAGGATACCACTTGCTTTTAATATTGAATTAATTGAATAGAGAACTGCTTGAATTTAATAATCTTTTTTCATTCTCTTTTAGAGAGATTTTCCAACAAGCTCAAAACATTCTAGTCAATGCTGTCTAAGTGTATTCACTTTTTTAAAAAGAGTGATTTAAATATATTTTTTTTAATTACTCACCTTGAAAGGCTGAAAGAATTACATCATTTCAGGCTCTGCCCACTCCTTTTAATTCCCACTGGGCTTTCAGACTGTCTTTAGAAATATGAGAACATTTTTTCCCTGCAAAATCTTAGGCCTTTGCAATCATTTGTATCGTTGTTTGATCTGCGAAATCTTGATTTGGACTTCCTGGCAGATTTGTACTGAACAGCATTTCTAATCCCTTTTAGGACACGTTTCATAGGCTGAAAGAAAGGGATTTTTTTAATATAGGCAAAATTTTTAAAAGGGCTTTACCCAAAAGATTTTCCCCTAACCCAATCCTCTTTAAAACACGAAACCCAACACCAAGTAGACACTAATTCCAATTTGTAACAAAACCAGGGAAAAGGGGGAGTGCCAGTGGTTATGCATAATTCTCCATATGAGCCAGACAACTTAATAACACCACTTATTAGAGAAGCCTTAAAGGTAATCCCATTAAAGCTATTCAGCAGAACAGTGATATTTTTCTGAAATCTGCTTGGAAGCAGACAGGATTACTCGAATGAAATGTGAGCAGCTTTCCAGTAAACCTCGTGCCCCCCACCCCTCATTCCCCAAGGCTGCATCCTTCTCTCCCTGGATGGGTGAGGCAAAATGACGACTGGGAAACAGGGAGGGATGGAGAGGTGGATGTACAACCTACAGCTCCTCTCATCCTGGCAGGATGTGAGACCTCAGAGACCCTGCCACAGCTTTCTTTCCTGGCTCTCCGTAGGGGTAATTTAGGTAAAATCATCGCACCGCAGGGCAATTAATTTCCAGCAGATAATTGGCCACATGTTAGGGAGAACACGACTTACTGTCCAAATGGCTTTGCATGGATATTCTTCCCCCTTATTTTCTCCAGCTCTACCTGCCTCCCCACCCAAGGAAATGCTCGAAGTGGAATGTGTGAGGTGTTCCTGTGATGGCTGGTGGTGAATCCTCGCTGCTGGGAACAAGCAGTGGTTTGACAGAGCTACAGAGAAGTTTGGAATGACAGGAAGCCACGATCTTGTTTGAACCTGAGAAAGGGTGAATTTCTGTTTTAAAGCACCTTATCTAAACAGTACTTAAGGAAGGAAACCTTGTGAACTCTTGTTAAAAACTTATAGCTATAATTTAGAAATTCCTTTCATCTAGCATGAAGGGGTTTTTTGCCTGGAAGAAACAAGGATGCAGTGTTCTCATTTGCATGGACTGTGCCAACAAAATAGGGATACTTTTGGCAATGCCGTTTCCACTTCTTAGTTCCACTCTTTTAAATGTCTGCATTTCTCTTGGATCTTCAGAACTCCTGAAGATCCACATATAAATATTCCTTGAAAATGAGCAGGTTTCCCAAATTTATGTTATCAATGTCTACTTTATTTGTTTTTAACAATAGGAGAAGATAACTGTACTCTGTGTAAACATTCTGCAAGTAGTTTAATCCAAACTTACAAGGATATCTGGTTTCCTTAAAGGTGTCCATAATTATATAGCAAAGTTCTGAAGAATGTTATTCATCATTTTAGAAACTGGGCTGGAATACTACACGACTCTGGTTTGGGTTTGGAAAAGGGGATGTCATGGATGCAAAGGACTCTTTTTAAGTTCAATTTAGCCTGCTTTGGTTTGGGGTGGTGCACTGGAATGACAGCTGGGAGGAAGTTTGTGCACCAGTGAAAGCACCAGTCAGGGACTCCCTCTAGACATTATTCAGTCTTCTCTGCCATTTCTGCAAGGCTCTAGAAGTGGAATTTTTACCTGACATTTGGCTAGGTGCTGGGACTTGTTTTTTCCATAATTAAAAGCAACTCTCTGCTTCTAGCAGGATGATGGCTGGATGGTTCTTTCCTTTCATGGCCTTGCTGAAGTTGGCAAGGTACTGGGAAGACTGGAAAATGTTGTTAAGCCTTTACAGAATGGTTTGTCTGCTGGCTAAAACAGATCAGAAGCTGCTCATTTACTGGTCCGTGATTAAAAAAATAAGGAAGAAATGCTGCTGTATTTCTTAATGGTACCTTTTAGTCATGAGTTTAATGTGCTTTAAAAATCACTGCTTGGGTGAATTTGTTTTGACTGACTGGATTTTCTCCACTTGGGGAAAACAAACACCCCTGTGACTGGTGGCTTATTGGGTGCCTCCGTAGAGCAGTCCTAATGCACATGGGACACTCAGAGCTGCTTTTAATGCTGTAGTAGTGGCTCAGGTTTGATAAATGAGAGAGAGATGTGCTGATCATTTTCCCCTTTTTGCATGAAAACATGGATTTTCCGTGCCCTTCTGTTAATCCTGGCCTGTACCTGGGTATTTGGGTAGCCTGAGACCACGTTTACTGATCTGTGCCTCCTCCTCCTTCTTGCTGTCTCTTCCTCAGTTAAACTTTGATTTCCTTTTGGCCTGAGGGAATTGAAGTCAAAGCAAGGAAGAAAAGCTAGCTTTGCCAATATTATGGTGAGCAGAAAGGAAGGAGGGTGTTACTTGCCTTGAAAATAAATCAGCTGTGTCCATCTACATGCTCTGCCTGGCTAAAGACAGCAGGGTTCCTCTGCTGAGCCCATCCATGCTGATCACCTGTGCCACACTGGAAATATTCCCATTTTGGTGGCTTTAGTATAATTCCTCCTTAGTATAGTTCATTGCAGACCATGTCTTTTCCTCTCACCATAAGGTTTTCACTTCTAATTTGCCCAGAAGCTGTGGATGTTTATTTGTATTTATGGCAACTTTTCCTTTACAGTGAGCATTTCATTTTGCCTCAATTCCGTCATCACATTTCTTACAGCTGGAAGTAAAGTGGTTCTATCCATGCAGAAATAGGCATATTTCATATTTTAAACTGATTCCAGGTACTGATTAATATTTGATTCAGGACTAGCTTGGATGGGGCCCTGAGCAAGCTGGTCTAGTGGAAGGTGTCCCTGCCCACAGCTGGGGTTGGCACTAAATTATCTTTAAAGATGCCTTCAAACCCAAACCATTCTCTAATTCTGTCATTCTGTTGTAGATAGAGGTAAACCTGGTCCCAGATTCAACACTTTGTTTCTTTTTTTCTAACTGGCAAGCAGCTGGATGACCTGGAAGTGAATGCTTCTTGTCAAATAAATTGATATCTAAATTATTGTTCTCCAAAGCCAAACAAGAATGTACCAGGGTTTCTGGGAAAGTTCATTCCATTCATTGGCCACACATGGTTCCTTTCAAAAATATAATAGATAAAGTGCTGCTTAGGGATGTTTTTCTCTACTTGCCTTCATGCTATGCATTCTTGATTAGAGGTGATTGAATAATTCATTGCAAATTGCTTATTGGAACAGGTTTGCTTCATTTCCTATCATCCAGAATAATGTATTTTCAAATTATTATTAAAATTATTGCACAAGTAATTCTCTGAATAGATTCAGTGAAAAATTCCTGGTCTAAAGCTTACTTGGAAAGAGGTTTGTCACAAAAGAGGCAGAACCACCAAAAGAGAGTTTTGATATTCAAGGCTGTAGGCTGGTTTGGAGTGGATGAACAGGTCTCTTATTTTCTTCCACGCCTTGACTGCCTGTTAACCAGTCTGTTATTGGTTTTCTAATGTAAACACACTTGTGTTTTACAACATTCACTTTGTAAGTATTCTCCACAAGTCATTGAAAGTGTGCTATTTCTATAAACATCCCTGCTACTAAATTCATTTGAAGTGATATTCACTGGTAAATAAATGTAGACCGTGCAAGAAGACATGAAAGAAAAATCCCCTGGGGAAGGAGTGGGGGTAAATTGCAGAGATAACATATCTTTTGGAAGCTTTTATATAAATAGACCTACAGATTTCCACATATTTATCATTGGAGGAGATTAAAACGTTTGATGTGCAGTCACCATTTCACATGAAAGCAAAAGGTAGTTTTTCAATTGCATTTGGTCCTTATAATTCAAGTGCTGACAATGGCTGGAAACCTAATTTAATGAATGTTTTATAAGACCTTCCAGTGCTGTGTGGAAATTCCCCCCTCCCTTTGTCTGGCTGTGGTTACATGTCCGTGGGCCCATTCCTAGCAAGCCCTTCACATGCCAGTGGCTCTCCCCTGCCCCTTTACCCTCTGGAGCTGCTCCCATCAGCACAGGCACTCGACCTGCCCACAGCTGCTCCAGCAGGCTGTTTGTTTTCATCAACACCATTACCTGTGGCTTGGACAGCCCAACAAGGGCAGCAGGCTGCCAGCCTCGGGGCTTTTGGCTCCTTGTCATCCTGGCCCTGCAGACATGCCCCTGGCACAGCATGAGCTTCTGTGCCTTTCCAGATGTTTGCCAGGCCCCACTCAAAGGCCAGCCACAGGTCCCCACAGTCACTCCCCTGACAGATCTGCATGCCTGCTGCCCCTGTCACCACCTTTTCACCCCCTTCTGTTTCACAGCAGCCCTTGGAAGGGCAGACACCCTCGGCACCCTTCTCTGTAATGCTCTGATTTTGGGTGCTCTTAGCAGGTTTTGCTTTGTCTTGGGAAGGTGGGCCAGAATGTCCCAGTGAGCTGCCACTGATCAGTCTCCATCCAGTCACAGAATCACAGAATGGTTTGGGTTGGGAAGGACCAAAAGGATCATCTTGTTTCAACTCCTCTGCCATGGGCAGGAACACCTTCCACTGTCCCAGGTTGTTCAGAGCTCCATCCAGCCTGGCCTTGGACACTTCCAGGGATCCAGAGGCAGCCTCAACTTCTCTGGACACCCTGAGAGCCTCCCCACCCTCACAGGGAAGAATCTCTTCCTAATATCTGACCTAAACCCACCCTCTTTCAGTTTAAAGCAGCTTCCTCTCGTCTCCTCTGTACAAAGGCTCATGACAGATGGGAAAGGCAGGTGGTAGAAGATCACAAAAGCCATGGATCACTTTCCCTGCTGTTGGCCAGCAGGTTTCCCTCTTACCTGCTTACCCCTCTTCTTCCCTGGACTCAGAGGGACACAAAGGTGCAATTGTGGGTGTAGCAAAAAGATTCCTAGGGAACAAATTCCTGAGAGTGCCACTATCCCATCAGGGTCAAGCAAGAAGTTCCTGGCCCTGAGTGCAGGAGGAATTTGGCTGTGGTCAGGCAGCATGCTGCATCCAAGTGGTTAGGGGGAAACTTCAGGAAAAGTTTTATTTCTTAGGGATTGTCTGCAGCAGGGGCTTCTGAGCAGCACACTTCCCCAAGGCTGAAATCAGGCAGCACATTAGGAAGAGCAGAGGAATGACAGGAAGCTGGTGAGAGGGTCAGGAGGAAAGAGAGGCTCTTGGTTTCCTGGATGACTTTAGAACAATATGATTGCTTATATTAACTTGAGCATTTGCCAAAGAAACAGTTGCAGCAGTCCACAAACACGGCATGGTATTGCAGAGAGGATGATTTAATGAGAATAACAACCTTTCCTGTGATAGCACTCAGGAATTTTACCCCACCTCCACCACAAGACAATATCTGCTCTTGGGTTTTTCCATTTCATCAGTATGAGAAAGCAGCAGGCCTTCAGAAAAAAAAAATAAATAAAATCATGTTATAGCAGTTATTTAAATAAAAAGGGGAAGGTTTGTTTTGCCCACCTCCTCACACCACACTTGCCAGCTGTGCTGGGCCAGAGGGTGAGGGCACAGCATTGCCACCAGGCAGCTCATCCCACATACCCTCTCCAGTTAAAGGAATGATGCCATAAGTGCAATTAACACGGATTTGTTTTTTCCTTTCTTTCTTTCTTTCTTTTTTTTTTTTTTTCTAATCTGGAGAGAAAAAAAATGTAGAAA